>CM065809.1:112124071-113328500 GCA_033398695.1 Orobanche coerulescens | reverse complement strand
GTAAACAAAAGACTTCCACTCAACACCCTCCGTCACATCACTTGCTCAACCTGCACATTTTAAAACATATACAAGGCTGAGTACAACGTACTCCGTGAACATATTGCCAAAATATAAAATATGCTTTCATATTTGTCATCATGCATATAATTAGTAACATATGGGGGTTTTATAAAAAATTCCATGTTTACTAAATCATTTCATTTCATATCATATGTCATCAGATTCACCATATCCATAATTTACGCCGGGGAAGATGGCCACCTCCGGCGAACGTTACTCCCCGAGATCGGCCACTCCGAAGAGAGCTCACAATCCCGAGTACTGTGTACACTAACCCTGGACAGCGACCTTTGTCTAGCTCAGGATCCGATCATTTCATAGGTTGGCAATCCAACAGTGATAGGTTCATAAGAATCCACATAAATGTTTGTATGCATCATTATCATTTGAAATCATAATTTGCTTGTAAAATATTTCATCAAAATAGAGCAAAGCTCAAATCATTTTCGTATAGAAATCCCACCTGGACAAGTAATAAATGCAAGCAAAAATGATTCTTGACTCTTCCTTATGCTTCAGTCTGCTGCTCCACCTTTCATCGGAAACAACTAAGTTTAGCGGTCGATCGAGCTTAACGAAGTCTAACGGACAATGGACTCGATTTACAAATTTGGACTTTAGAGTTTTGCATTCGAATTAAGTTTAATAATAAAAGCTATGATTCTCTCATAGAACCTAACTGAACATATAACATATAAAGATACTAACAACGGTAACTGATACTCGATTCCGTTACACATTCCTTGGTTCGAACATCAAACACTTAACATAATCGTAACATAAAGGCTGGAAATAATTAGCATTATGTTAATGCACCGTAAGAACTAGATAGTATACCTTATTCCTATGGAAATCCACTGAAGTCTAGTTTCATGTCCATTTTACGGATTCCAAAAATATTAAACGTGGAGAAAGTTATGACCGTTTCCGTGAAGTGTAACGAAACTACCAATATCTGGCAAAAATGGGAAAAACATCATATTAACCTAGAACTCGTTTCTAGCAACGAAAACCCTAAACATGTAAACTCCAATCATGCATATCATACTTATGACACATATAGGAATCGACATACAATCATGCTTCTTGACATTACTAACTCCATTTCATAATCTTTTCTTTTGAAAACATGACTACTTACTCATTCTTATTTTTCCAACATTAACATTCAAACACCACATATCAAATATCACTAACATCAACAACACATTTAATATCTACTCATGTTGACAATCGAAGTCTTGGTCCTAACGTACAAATGACCTAAACATGACTTTAAAATCCTCAATACATAACATGCTCCTTAACTACATCAAATATTACCAACACATCTTCCAACTTCATAAATCTAACTTCATGCTCTTGTTTTCAAATAAATTTCCAAAATATTTTATAAAAATCTAAAAAAAATATATCATGTACTCCTTCCATATATCATCACAATTATCAAGTCACTTTTGAACATACAACAACATATCAAGAACTAAACATGATTCTTCCTTACTTTCAGAACACCAAACATTTTATAAAAATCTCATAAATTCATCATAGAATCATATCATCATATAACAACATATTGTGTAAGAAAGACATAAGAAATACAACACATAATTGGGTTATGAAACCCTAAAATTTTCGGCCAAGACATGAAAATGAAAGTATGACTAAAACTTGTTCTAAACACTTTCAAGAACCTTAAAATCAACTTAAAAACAACATACAAAACATTATAACATTAAACCTAAGCTCTTCATATATTCTTAAATTTTAAAGTTACCTAAAACCTACTTCTATTTGGACAGAAATGAAGAGGAGAATGTTACTTACTTGAATGTGAACTTTGTTTCAAGTTTGGAACACAAAGTGAGCTTGTACTTGAGTTCTAATGGAAGAACAATGGTGTTTCAATGGTGAAGGGGGAGGGGGTGGCCAAAGTGAGAAGAAGGGAGGAAGAAGATGATGTGAGGGGAAAAAGAAAGGGAGGTGATGTCCCTTAAATACTAGGTTAACCCTAGACGTCATCAATAAAGCGGTCGAATAATATTCTACGTTTCGCTCCTCCACAGATAAAATTACTCGGGTATTAAATGTATAACATATACATAAATTATAGTATCGCACTTACAGCTTAAAGTCGGAGAAAAGTTTCGCGATTTACGGAACACGGAATTATTCGAGAAAACGACTCGACATAAAATATACCCAAAAATTTAAAAAGTAAACTTTTGAGAATCGTACTCGTAATGTAAAACTGGTGTATATAGAAGGCGACGGAATCACGATTCCGTCTATCGAAACATAAAAATCAAATTCGGAAGGTAAACCCAACCAAATAACCGAACATCCGATTTCTAAATTAAAAACGTGTAAATAGTTCTAAACTAACTTCATTAGTCAGAATTTTATTATTTGTGAATGCAAAACCCTAATGTCGCACTTGAGGTCATAATAATTCATGCATATAAAAGACCAGGGCATTACAATACCGTTAAAATCTCGTCTTCTATCGGTCCGAGATTAACCGTTACACTCTTATCTTTATAAGATAAACCATTTTTCTTTTCTATTGGACAGGGAAGCAACCTATCTAGCTTTCTATTGGTACTAGACAAACCTCACTTGGATTTAGATATGATTCTAATAATGCCGGATCAACGATCCTAATAACACCGAATCAATATACAATTCGTATCTTTACTCTCGTGTATATTTTCATGTATGAACACTCAAATTGTAACACCCCAAAAAGGTGGCCATTACAGTGTCGTGGACCCCACACTGGGACCCACCAGGCGATACCCAAAATACAGATTAAATACACAATAAATGTGATACCGAACCACAATACATAGTACTTACTCCGATTAGGATTTCACAGTAGTATGGCCAACGACCTCATTACACAAAGGATCGGAAATACGAGTATAATCCATATGGAGATGGAATATACCTTAAATAACAATGCATAGTCCACAATTAAAATAAATCGGAAAGATAACATTACACGGTTCGAACAAAACCGGACGATAAAAGACTTGGATCCCCCGAACTAGTATCCTTCGAACCCTTCGCCGTCACCATGATCTTCCTGTGTCTTGCCTTTTCCTCGACCTAAAATACAACACAAGTATTTCGCCCAACACAGGGTCAGATATACATGATAAATGATTTCTCAAGATATTATACATTTCACATATATTAGATTTCAAGGAAAATAACCCGATTAACGAACATACCCCTCGGGCGTATGAACGGTTAGTCACAAAACGTCGAACACATCCAAATATATATGGACTATGAACGACCAAAATAGTACGGCTCGATGATGGACATCACAGTACGCCCGATCCATAAATGTGTCAGTGCACATGTCCACCCCGTATACGGAATCCAGGATATACGTGGAACAATGTACCTAATTAGACTCGCGAACTACGTCTCGTGTGCACAGTCCAATACGAAAACATCCACGCATGACTATATATGTGCCTAGCTAAAAATCCTACACAATGACCAACCGGAACGCAGATATGATTCCGGAGATGTCACGATACAACATGACAACGAATTCAATAAATCACATATCCGATTAAGGATCAAGAAACTTACCGAAATGACAATAAGGATCAATGATATGAATGGTTCGAAAGTGACGAACTTGGGAATGTAATCCCACGATGAAAATGGAACATCATCAAGAATAATATCAAACCATGGATCACAAATTTATAAGTGTTTCACATACACGAAACGCATAATCATCACAAGAATCCAAACATCATTATAACCAAGCAAGATAACTTGCCTCAATACGGAGGCGAGAATAGTTCTTCCTTGTCAAACGAATGAACGGTCCTCGACTTAATATCGGTTACTCGAACAATCAACCTTGTAATGGATACAATCCATTCAATAACACATTCTCATAACTATCGATGTCTAGTTCAGCGAATCGATATCCTAAATTCAATTCACTTAGTTCGACTATCTTTGTATTAATTCCATTTCAAAGATTCATACTAACTTCAATTTATACTCATTATTGGTTATCATTCAAGGTGTTCTCAATTATTCGTATGGTTCAAACGGATGAGAATTTATCAAGAACAATCATTAAGGAGAACTTCTCAAAAATTGATATGCCGATAGAATTTCTTAAAACAACATCAATATTTTGAAAGATATAATCCGAACAACAACGTTTCATAAAATGTTGGTTAAAACGAAGGTTACTTGGTGATTATCATTGTTCAACGAATCATGAGTTTGTAAAATTAATACTATGTTCATCGGTTATGAGTTCACCAAGTTAGGTTAATGATATAGTCGATTTATTCATCACAAGACTATCATGAAATCATCATCAAGGTGGATTAAACACCTCTGAATTAAATCTTATGTTGATATGATTCAATGTTCAACCAATTTAGAAGATGATCTTAAGTTCATTTATTTTAGAATCTTCATAAACATGATGGTTTGCTTCAATATAATGATAACAATCCTACAACTCAACCTATCTACAATGAAACTAGGGATCATTATTATCTTAATGATGATAATAGTTCAGCAAGAAGAGTGAGTTTCTGTTAACCATGATTACTACCATTTAAATCATCAAGAACACATCACTACAAAACCCTTAATCATTATATTTATCATTAAGTGGTTAAAAGTTCAACTATAAACATGTGTAGCTTGATTAATTCATCATTAGGTGGAGTATACTCACACTAACAGTATAACTACGAAACTATAGGGTGGAATCATATAACATACCTTCAGAAATGAAGAACAATATACCAAAATCCCAAGAACACACTCTAAGCTTCAAGAATGACTCCAAACTTCCAATCAACAAGCTCCAAACCAAGATGTATAGCTCAAACACAAGTCGGAAGAAGGTAGAAGTGATCTAGGGAGGCAGGGGGATGTTTATACTGGAGAAATATCAAAGTTGGACGTGCAAAATGAAAGACACAAGTTGTCTTTTTATAATAAAGACAAGCTCACTACGTGCGTTATCATATGCGTATAACGTCGTTAGCCTCATTACGTACGCTATACTGAAATGTGTACGTACGTAATACACTATCACAGGTTACTAAACTAAAATACGAACATCATTACGTACGTTATGGCTTGAAGCCTTACGTACGTAATGTAGGTCAACTAGGTTGCCTCCAAAAGATCATATATTCGAATCACGCCGATCCCACACGCCGAAAGTTGAGATCGGATACGACTACAAGTATTATGTACGGAAAAGTCACCTCCTTACGTACATAAACCTCACACTATAGCGTACGTTATGCTAAAGCGTTAACGTATGTTAAGCGCAGAATTACTAGCCCTAAAATGCTCGTATCTATACAACATTGAGAAATCAAATCATAGAGCGAGTGATAGTTATGATCAAGTCTATTATGATATATTTCAACATCAATAAACATTAAACACGCAACAAGACTACAACAGTATTGAATCATCCGAATAATACAACAATAGGTAAGAATTTCCGTCAGATATTACATACTCCCCCCCTTAAAAGGAGTTTCGTCCCCGAAACTAAGGGGTAAACAATTCAGGATACCTCTCTTGCATACTGCTCTCCGTCTCCCACGTGGCCTCCTCGACTCCATTTCGTGACCACTGAACTTTCAGTAGGAGAATCATCTTGTTCCACAATTATTTGATCCTCCTCTCAAATATCCGTACGGGGCGCTCCTCGTACGAATAATCCTCTGCTATATCGATCTCATCGAACTGAAGTATATGACTCGGATCAGCAACATATTTCCTTAACTGGGAGACATGGAACACGTTATGAATCCGGATCAGAGCTGGTGGCAACGCCAGGCGATAGGCTAGATCGCCTACTCGTTCCAAAATCTCAAACGGCCCGACATATCTCAAACTCAGCTTACCTCTTTTCCCAAAGCGAAAAACACCTCGAGTAGGGGACACCTTCATTAGAACATGGTCGCCGACCTCGAACTCAAGTGGTTGTCGGCGATTATCTGCATAAGACTTCTGTCGGCTTTGAGCCGTCAACAAATGACTCCTAATCAGAGCGATCTTCTCACGGGCTGCTAACAACATATCGGGTTCCGTACCCAAGGTTTCAGATGGATCATCCTAACACAGAGGGGATCTACAACGACAGCCATACAACGCTTCATAAGGTGCCATCTGAATCGAATCGTGCCAGCTATTATTATAAGTGAATTCCACCAAAGGTAGTTGGGCCTCCCAATCATCTTTCCAGTCAAGAGCGCACGCCCTTAACATATCTTCTAGAGTCTGGATAGTCCTCTCAATCTGACCATCTGTCTGCGGATGAAATGCTATGCTGAAGTTCAATTGTGTACCCATCGCACGATGAACTTCTTTCCAAAAATGTGACACGAATCGCCCGTCACGATCTGATACAATACTCTTAGGTAGGGATGGCAACGGGGTGGGGATGGGGCGGGGTTCAAAACTCCCGGCCATGGCCCCACCAAACTCTGGTCAACCCCCGATCAAACCCCGGTCAAACCCCAGCCAACCCCCAGTTGACCCCCGGTCAATCTCCGATCCCCGGTCTTTACCTGGTCCTCCCGATTTGCTGCTGTTTTTATAGCTACTTTTAGTTATTTTTCTCATGTCTTTTCAGTCAAAACACATAAAAATAGTAATTAAGTAACTATAAAAAATTACATAAGTTCATAAAAATCCACAATAAAAGATTACATAACTTAAATTTATATATTTAATAAATATATAAAAAATAAAATTCCTTATTATATATATCGGGTCCGGGGCGGGTCGGGGGATAGGCATCCCGGCCCCGGTACCCGGTTTGACGGGGAATCCCCGGCCCCGGTCGGGGCGGGTCGACCGGATTCTCCACCGGATCGGGTCAAAATGCCATGCCTACTCTTAGGGGTACCATGCAACCTTACAATCTCTTTGATAAATAGTTGGGCTAATCTCTCGGGTCCCCATGTGTATTTTACCTCCAAAAAGTGGGCTGATTTGGTCAGACGGTCCACAATCACCCAAATCGCATTCATCCCCCGACGACTCGTCGGCAAGCTAGTGATAAAATCCATCGATATGTCCTCCCATTTCCACTCGGGAATTGGGAGCGGTTTCAGCATTTCTGTGGGTCGCTGATGTTCAATCTTAACTTGTTGACAGGTTAAACACCTCGAAGCGAACTCTGCAACTTCACGTTTCATACTTCCCCACCAATAATAATGTTTCAAATCCTTATACATTTTGCTAGACCCTGGGTGAATGGAGTACGGGGTAGCATGAGATTCTCTCAGGATAGAGTTCCTTAATTCGTCGTCTGCGGGTACAAAACTCGCTTCCTGAAGCATATCAATCCATCCTCGTAGATCACAAATCCAGGTGCTTTCCCTTGAGTTACTTCATCCCGAATTCGAGATAAGAATGGGTCCGTAACTTGCTTCGATTTAATTATATCCTCAAGGGACGATGAAATCTCAAGTGTACAGAGTTGTCCTTGAATACGTTGTAACTGCACTTCAATTTCGCCTCGCCAACTCTAATTGCAATTTTCGCTGAACTGTCAAGCGGGTAAGCATCTGCTCCTATACTGTTTTGCGACTCAACGCATCGGCAACTACATTTGATTTGTCCGGATGATAAAGGATCTCGATATCGTAATCTTTGATGAGTTATAGACACCTTCTCTTCCTCATGTTTAACTCCTTCTGAGTAAAAATATACTTCAGGCTCTTGTGATCGGTAAAAATCTGACAGGTAACTCCATACAGATAGTGACGCCAGATTTTTAAAGCAAACACCACGGATGCAAGTTCTAAATCATGGGTGGGGTAGTTGACCTCGTAAGGTCGTAGCTGTCTCGATGCATAGGAGATCACCTTCTCGTTCTGCATTAGTACACATCCAAGGCCCTGTTTAGACGCGTCACTATATACCACGAATCCTTCCGTTCCTTTCGGTAGAACCAAAATAGGTGCCGAAATCAACCGACTCTTGAGTTCATCAAAACTCCGCTAACATGCCTCTGACCATAAATACTTCTTATCCTTCCTCAACAGATTAGTCATCGGTTGGGCAATCTTGGAAAAACCTTCCACGAACCATCGGTAATAACCTACTAGTCCCAAGAAACTGCGTACTTCCTTAACGTTCTTTGGTGGTATCCAGTCTCGGATAGCTTCTGTCTTCTGTGGGTCTACTCGCACTCCATCAGCTGATATCACATGTCCGAGAAAGATAACTTCACGCATCCAGAACTCACATTTAGAAAATTTTCCATAAAGCTGTTCCCGCCTTAATGCCTCGAGAACTAGATGGAGATGACGCTCATGCTCTTCATGGTCATGGGAGTAGATCAGAATGTCATCAATAAAAACGAATACAAAGCGATCCAGATAATTAATAAAGACTCGATTCATCAACTCCATGAATACTGCCGGTGCATTAGTCAGTCCAAAAGGCATCACTACGAATTCATAATGCCCATAGCGAGTACGAAAAGCGGTCTTCGAGATGTCAGACTCACGAAACCTCAGCTGATGGTAACCAGACCTCAGGTCGATCTTAGAAAACACAGCAGCTCCCTGAAGCTGATCCAATAAGTCATCAATACGTGGCAATGGATATTTGTTCTTAATGGTTACCCTGTTCAGCTCACAATAATCAATACACAGACGTAGGGATCCGTCTTTCTTTCGTACAAATAGCACTGGTGCTCCCCAAGGGGACGCACTAGGTCGAATATAGCCCTTCTCGGTCAAATCCTCAAGTTGGCTCTTCAGCTCCTGCATCTCAGTCGGAGCCATACGATACGGTGCTTTTGAAAGCAGGGACGTACCAGGCTCTAACTCAATATTGAACTCTACATCACGATGTAGAGGTAAGCCTGGCAACTCATCTGGAAATACGTCTGGGTAGTCTCGGACTACCGGAATATTGGCCAATTCGACTGGTCGATCCACTATTTTGGTCATGAAACACCAATAGCCAATACATCCCTGATTAAGTAGTTTCACTGCTTTCATAGCGCTAATGACTCTCCCGGAATGGCTGGGATTGTCACCCTAGAAAGTACACTCAACACCATCGTCAGATGTGACGGTCACTGATCGTTTACGGACACTAAGTATGGAATCATGATGGTCCATCCAATCGATACCCAAGATTACATCATCTTTAGGTAAATTGACCACAATTAAATTCGACAACCACTCACGGTCGTTCATGCGAATTGCACAGTTCTGCACTTCATGATTCCCAACAATTCTACTACCATCGGGTAGACCAATTATATAAGGTTCACAATTGGTAACATGATCTAATTTCAAACGACTCAAACAAGAAGCAGATAAAAAGGAGTGTGAAGCACCAGTATCAAAAAGAACACAGACAGCCGAGATCGGATCTTGAGAGTACCTGCAATCATGTCAAGCCGGATCGTCGGCCTTCTTCATCTCATAGACCACGGTTTTGCAGCCGTGCAGATGCACCAGCCTTGATTTCTACGGCCCATCCTCTGTTTGCCCTTAGTCCGATAAGAAGCATACGGAGGCACACGGTCCCCGACGGAAGATCGAATCGAGCATGAGGTGCCGCCGAGTACGCCCCGGTCCACTCCTACAATAACGAGCACGATGTACATTCTTCCCACAAGTATGGCATGCAACGGCCGCCTTGGGCATTTAGAATTGATGTGCCCTGGTCTCCACGGTTATAGCACACAACAGATAGGCTAACCGCTCGAGGTTGCGATCCGGTTGGCTTCGACGCCATGGGTTGCCATTCGTAGGACTTGGCACTGGTTGGGGCCTCTTGAATGTTCAACGGTTGCTATCGCTTGGTTCTAGTTCCCGAATTTCTTGTTGTTGGACTACGGTTGCTTCTTGGAAATTTCTTTCATGGCCGCTCGTACTCCAGAGATTTCTCGATGAACTCCAAGAGGGTCATTCAAAGGATGGTTCAACAATGCATTCTCATTCGGGTTTAAGCCTTTTGAGAAAGTATTTGATCTTATCGGCCTCCGTTCGGACAATTGTCGCGCAAAAGGAAGAAGTGCCTGAATTTCTCGGCAATGTATAATACGTCATCATCTTCTGACGGTAATGGATTCAGCAACTCGATAGTTTGGCCTCGCGGAGAGGACCCGGATAGTAACGGTCTAGCATGAGATTCTTAAATTCCTCCCAAGTACATACGCCATCGGTTGGCCTCACCGAAAGCCACCAAGTGTGGACGCCTTGCCTGTGAAGTAAGCCGCTATGGAGACGCGATTCTCTCACGGGATGCCTACCATATCGAACAATTTCTCGAAGTGTTCAACCCAATGCACGATATCAGCAGGCTCGAGGAACCTTCAAAGATCGGGGTCGTTGGCAGAGATGTCGCCGATGATACGACTCACCGTCCGCCATGTACATGAGGTGGCCCCGATGCCGGGCTTGAGCGCCTCTCGCATAGTTTCCATTAACTAACCCATCTCGAGTCATCTCGAGCCATCATGCCTCGCATCACGCCGTACGGATCGACACGAGCATCCTCGCATCCAGTGTGGTGCGATTGGTCTCTAGAAGGCGAATCACTGCCTGCGGAACTATGCTCTGCATTCGCACGCCTGTTGGCTCGTGGTATCGAGATTCGTCCCCTTCCGCGGCCTCGTACCCCACTGCCATGGCCTCTCAAATTTCTTTCCATACTGAAAGAATCAATTCATAAAGATAACCATAAGTATAGTTTATGATACCAATCCAATTTGATGCTAAGTTAATAGCAACAAGAAATTACATATTCAAGAAAACAATTCATAATGAATTATTGACACTACGAGTGTCACACAGAATATCATATCGACGTTGAATCGAATAATTCCAATCCTATAATCAATCCAGAATTTACTTTGAATTATCAATCAGAAAATCTTGCCACAAATCCTCAAAATATCAAGATCAACAAAGAGATCCATTCCGATATCAATATCATGCCAGTAGTTAAATCATGGCTCAAAAAGTACGTACCGCATTTGGCTCGTAGTATCAGGCGCTTGCACAGGTCACACGTGACACGAAGGTCTCTTGATACTAGTTCAATACACAAAGACTCAAAAAAAAAAGAAAAACGACAGTGCGCTCTGATACCATCTTCTGTAACACCCCAAAAAGGCGGCCATTACAGTGCCGTGGACCCCACACTTGGACCCACCAGGCAATACCCAAAATACAGATTAAGTACACAATAAATATGATACCGAACCACAATACATAGTACTTACTCCGATTAGGATTTCACAGTAGTATGGCCAATGACCTCATTACACATAGGATCCGAAATACGAGTATAATCCATATGGAGAAGGGATATACCTTAAATAACAATACATAGTCCATAATTAAAATAAAGCAGAAAGATAACATTACACGGTTCGAACAAAACCGGACGATAAAAGACTTGGGCCCCCCGAACAAGTATCCTTTGAACCCTTCGCCGTCACCATGATCTTCACGTGCCTTGCCTTTTCCTCGACCTAAAATACATTACAAGTATTTCGCCCAACACAGGGTCAGATATACATGATAAATGATTTCTTAAGATATTATACAATTCACATATATTAGATTTCAAGGAAAATAACCCGACTAACGAACATACCCCTCGGGTGTTTGAACGGTTAGGCACAAAACGTCGAACACATCCAAATATATATATGGACTCTGAACGACCAAAATAGTATGGCTTAATGATGGACATCACAGTGCGCCCGATCCGGAAATGTGTCAGTGCACATGTCTACCCCGTATACGGAATCCAGGATATACGTGGGACAATGTACCTAATTAGCCTCACGAACTACGTCTCGTGTCCACAGTCCAATATGGAAACATCCACGCATGACTATATATATGCCTGGCTAAAAATCCTACACAATGACCAATCGGAACGCAGATATGATTCCGGAGATGTCACGATACAACTTGACAACAAATTCAATAAATCACATATCCGATTAAGGATCAAGAAACTTACCGAAATGACAATAAGGATCAATGATATCAATGGTTCTAAAGTGACGAACTTGGGAATGTAATCCCACGATGAAAACAGAACATCATCAAGAATAATATCAAACCACGGATCACAAATTTATAAGTGTTTCACATACACGAAACGCATAATCATCACAAGAATCCAAACATCATTATAACCAAGCAAGATAACTTGCCTCAATACGGAGGCGAGAATACTCCTTCCTTGGCAAACGAACGACTGGTCCTCGAATTAATATCGGTTACCCGAACAATCAACATTGTAAGGGATACAATCCATTCAACATTCTCATAACTATCAATTTCTAGTTCAGCGAATCGATATCCTAAATTCTATTCACTTAGTTCGACTATCTTTGTATTAATTCGATTTCAAATATTCATACTAACTTCAATTTATACTCATTATTGGTTATCATTCAAGGTGTTCTCAATTATTCGTATGGTTCAAACGGATCAAGAACAATCATCAAGGAGAACTTCTCAAAAATTGATATGCCGATAGAATTTCTTAAAACAACATCAATATTTTGAAATATATAATCCGAATAACTATGTTTCATAAAACATTGGTTAAAACGAAGGTTACTCGGTGATTATCAATGTTCAACGAATCATGAGTTTGTAAAATTAATACTATGTTCATCGGTTATGAGTTCACCAAGTTAGGTTAATGATATAGTCGATTTATTCATCACAAGACTATCATGAAATCATCATCAAGGTGGATTAAACACCTCTGAATTAAATCTTATGTTGATATGATTTAATATTCAACCAATTTAGATGATGATCTTAAGTTCATTTATTTTAGAATCTTCCTAAACATGATGGTTTGCTTCAATATAATGATAACAATCCTACAACTCAACCTATCTACAATGATGATGATAATAGTTCACCAAGAAGAGTGAGTTTATGTTAACCATGATTACTACCATTTAAAGCATCAAGAACACATCACTACAAAACTCTTAATCATTATATTCTTCATTAAGTTGTTAAAAGTTCAACTATAAACATGTTTAGCTTGATTAATTCATCATTAGGTGAAGTATACTCTAACACTAATATTATAACTATGAAACTATAGGGTGGAATCATATAACATACCTTCATAAATGAAGAACACTACACCAAAATCACAAGAACACACTCTAAGCTTCAAGAATGACTCCAAACTTCCAATCAACAAGCTCCAAACCAAGATGTATAGCTCAAACACAAGTTGAAAGAAGGCAGAAGTGATCTAGGGAGGCAGGGGGATGTTTATACTGGAGAAATATCGAAGTTGGACATGCAAAATGAAAGACACAAGTTGTCTTTTTATAACAGCACAGTTCACTACGTACGTTATCATATGTAGATAACGTACGTTAGCCTCATTACGTACGCTATACTGAAATGTGTACGTATGTAATACACTATCACAGGTTACTGAACTAAAAGATGAACATCATTACGTACGTTATGGCTTGAAACATTACGTACGTAATGTAGGTCAACTAGGTTGCCTTCTAAAGATCAGATATTCGAATCACGCCGACCCCACACGCCGAAAGTTGAGATCGGATACGACTACAAGTATTACGTACGTAAAAGGCACCTCCTTATGTACGTAAATCTCACACTATAACGTACGTTATGCTAAAGGGTTAGCGTACATTAAGCGCAGAATTACTAGCCCAAAAATGCTCGTATCTATACAACGTTGAGAAATCAAATCATAGAGCGAGTGATAGTTATTATCAAGTCTATTATGATATATTTCAACATCTATAAACATTAAACAAACGCAACAAGACTACAACAGTATTGAATCATCTGAATAATACAACAATAGGTAAGAATTTCCATCGAATATTACACAAATACTTATCAATTAAGCACAAAAACAACAACAATAACGAATACAATGATATCTGATGTGTATATGATTTGCTTGGGGTTGTTATGTTGAATTTTACCAAATGCCTTGGTATTTATAGATATAAAGCCCCAACTAGCCGTTAGCTTATGTTGCATGCATTACGTACGTTACATGTCTCTCATTACACACGTTAACAACATTACGTACGTTAAGCCTCCTTTGTTACGTACGTTATGTGTAGTGCAAATCAGTCCACTAGCTTCTGTCTTCTTCTTTACGTACGTTATATAAAACCCATTATATACGTTAACTTCAATCAAAATATCCGTTGCATGCTGATCTACTTCATTCGTTTACGTACGTTATCTTCAGTGTGTTGCGTACGTTAACTCATGTCGTCTGCATTCGCCTGTCTTCAGGTGACTTTCTGATTACATAAGTTATTTGATCTGCATTACGTATGTTAGCTGATCAGGTGACTATTTCTCGTCTGATCTGATCAGTTATCTTTTCTTATTTGGTCTGATCAGGTAACTTTCCCATCTGGTCTGATCAGATGAATTTGACTGTCTGGTTCGTTCTATTTAATCCTTTGTTGTTTTGGTTTGTTCGATAACTTATAATCAAAAGCAATTTATGATTATATGGAATAGAATATTCCAACAATCTCCCCCTTTTTGATGATGACAAAACAACAACCTTTTAATGAGATTTTATACCTGCGAAATTAAAACAATATACGAATCAAAGTTTTCGGCTTTGTCCGTTTTGTTAGTTTCTCCCCATCTTTTCTTTCCTCCTTTTCAACTCCTTCTCATTTTCTTTTTTTTCGACTTCTTATTTTCTCCACTTTCTTCTTTTTCTATTTTCTCCCCTTTTCTTCATCGGGATATTTTTTTTTTTTTATTTTTCTCGTCATTCTTTCATGACTCGTATTCTTCTGCTCTCATCATTTTTATCGACATTCTCTCCCCTTTCTCATACTCTCTCCTCCTACTTATTCTCCCCTTTTTTGTCAAAATCAAAAAGTACAATAATAATCAATAAAATTGATAATAAAAATTAGATATGACAATTAATGGGTAAACTCCCCCTGAAAAATAGATTTCCCATTTTTAAAAAATAGTAACTCCCCCTGAGTTAAATATCAATTGTTAAAAAAATACCAACCGTTGCAAATACAAATTATCAATATACCAATTGATGAAAATATATTAAATTTTATTTTTGGGGATCCAACCGATAGTCGGTTTTTCTTTTGAAATATAGATATTCGGTATTGTGGTTCCTTCATGGATCCAAACTTTCTTAAATTTTATCGTCCGTCATGGACTTTTGCAATTCGAAATGTGATGCCCAAGTTTTAAACATTTCTCACATATGGGTATTTTGAAATTTAAAGATTCGGTTTTATTATGCGGTTTGAATCCTAACCCCTGTTTGTTTAAAGAGTATTTTTGAACGGAAAGCATTTGTTCAAACTTGTCATTTCCGCACGAAAATTTATTCGTTAAATTTTTAAGTTCGTTTTGAACTTGCAAAAGATCATCCTTTAATTTATTCAACTTCAAGGCATTTAGAATGATCGGTTTTAATGAATTCCTCTTTTTCATTTAATTTGAAAATTTCGATTTCCAACATTTTAATTTTTGATTTGAGGGATTTATTGTCAACTAAAGAATATTTTTAATCGGTATGTAAAAATTCGAATGCTTCAAATAATTCGTCGTGAGACGGGGTACTAACCTGGCTTTCGACGTCGCTTTTGTCGAATGAACTTCTTTCCATGAGTGCGAGGTTATTTTGAATATATTCATCATCATCCTCTTCGTCACTCCATGTTGCTATGAGTACTTCTTAGAATTTAAACCTCGGTAATTTTTAGCAAAGTGGCCTGGTTTACCACATTTTCGACAGTTGTTGTCGAATTTCTTAGATTCGCCCGACTTGATGTCCTTCCTTCTCCGGTTCAATAAGTTTTGGAACTTATTTATATTCTTGGCATAATATGCCGATTCTTCATCGTCTTTGTCCACCGAGATTTCTTATTTTCTTGACATCTTAGCTTTCAAAGCTATGGTTCTTTTTTTTGGCTTCGGCTCGACACTTCGTGATTTTAGAACAATCTCATAATTTATTAGTGAACCTACAAGGGCGCTAAAGTCAAGCGTGTTGAGATCTTTAGATTCCATGATTGTCGTAACGGTTCCGTCCCATTCGCTAGGTAGTGATCGTAAGATTTGTTGACTTTTTCACTACTCGATAACGGTTTCCCGAACGAAGCAAGTCCATTGGTGATGACCGAAAATCGATCTAACATGTTTGTGATGGACTCGTCACCTCTTTTTTTGATCAAGTAAAATTTGTATATAAACATAATTACACAAGTCGTAATTATCCAAAGGTTGTAAAATCGCCTAATCGATCGCTAGGCACTAGCCGCCTTGTGCGTAAGTCCCAAATTGGTGGGGTGAATGGTTTCGGCGAACAAAGCCGGTCTAGACCCCATCTAGATAGCTACTAAGGCAAATAAGCCTAGACAGCCAATAATCGGGCAAAATAAAATGAATAATGAAGAAGATGTAATATTTCTAGCCTGTCGGACTAGCGCCTGGCGATTTCTGCAACCTTACAATTATCAAAGTAATCCATTGAAGCATGATAGCAACTTATATTTTTGTGTGATTTTCAAGCATAACTTAATTCAATATCTGATCAAATCAAATCCAGGACCTGGATGGACGACTGATATTGCAGCCATCGCCATTGCCCTCTTCTCCGCATCTACAAGCTCGGAACGTAATTTCTCGGCTTTAGAAGCCATAGAAATCATGTGTTTCTCTATTGCTTCACTTAGTTCGAAGTTGGTCGAATGCATCTTTCTCTCATATTCAACTACAGCCCTTCCTCGTTGGATCTCTCCTTGCATCACCTCAATTTCAGACTTGAGGTCAGGCATTTGCCGCAACTCCGATTGAGCACTAGAAATGTCAGCGTCGATATCCTTCAGCTTCTCCAAGTGCACCTTGCGCTCGGTCCGGATTTCCTTAATGTCGGCCCGAACTCGGTTCAGCTCGACAGGGAGTCCGTCGATGGACCGGGCCTCCGTCTCCAGTTTGAGGGAGCGCTCGTAGATCTCGCGCACCTAAGCGTCCCGATCGGCCTTTATGGAGGAGGCTGCGGCGGAGAAGCAGCGGAGGTCATCCTGAGCGGCCGCCACGTCCTGCTTGAGCGCCACATGGGTGGTGGCGAGGCGCTGGTTGTCAAGGAGAAGTTCTTGAATCCCGCGACGTTGGGCGGCGATCCGGTCCTCGATTAGATGGACTTCTACAGGTGTGAGGTGATGGATGGGTGATTCCATTCCGATTCGGTGGCCCCAATGGACTCGTCACCCTTCATCATGAATAACTCGTAATCATGGAGAAGCATATTAATCTTCGTCTCCTTAACTTGATTTGTTCCCTTGTGTGTGATTTCAAGAGTTTTCCAGATTTCTTTTTCACTTTCACACGAAGAAATACGGTTGACCTCCTCTGTATTTAAGGCACAATACAAAGTTGAGTGGACTTACAATTGAGGTGATCTTTCTTCCAATCCTCGTCATTGTACTCTTCGAAGCTCTTAAGTGACCCGTCGGATTTGGTTGGAACTTTCAGGCTAAGACAAATGATCTTCCAGATTTCTATATTATAGGCACGAATGAAGATCGACATCTTTTTCTTCCAAGTCATGTAATTCGATCCATCGAAAAATGGAGCTCGATTTAGAGCAAGACATTCGACCGAAATGCCATGGGATCGTCTTCTCCACAGATGTTAAGCCGATTTTTATGGACACCGCTCCGATACCAATTGTTGGAAAATTGGTACCTTCGCCGTTTGAAATTTATGCGAAGTATATAGAGTTACCAAACTCTTTTGCATTGCGGAAGCGTAATTAACTTGTAGAAAGTAAATGACATAAGATTTATAGAGGTTCGGCCAAACATGCCTACGTCCTCTCTTCTTCTCTTTTTTCGTAGGCTTAAGATCAACCTTTGCGCCTCGTCTTCTATTGGTTCGAGGGATACCATTACAATCTCGTCTTCTATCGTCCGAGATAAACCATTACACTCTTGTATTTATATCACCAAGATAAACCGCTTTCCTTTTCTATCGACAAGGAAGCAACCTATCTAGATTTCTATTGGTACTAGACAAACCTCACTTGGATTTAGATATTATTCTAATAATGTCGGATCAACGATCCTAATAACACCGAATCAATCTACAATCCGTATCTTTCCTATCGTGTATGTTTTCATGTATGAACACTCAAATACTTATCAATTAAGCACAAATACAACAACAATAATGAATACAATGATATCTGATGTATATATAATTTGCTTGGGGTTGTTATGTTGAATTATACCAAATGCCTTGATAGGCATAAAGCCCCAACTAGCCGTTAGCTTATGTTGCCTGCATTACGTACGTTACATGTGTCTCATTACTTACATTAAAAACATTACATACGTTAAGCCTCATTTGTTACGTACGTTATGTATAGTGCAAATCAGTCCAGTAGCTCCTGTCTTCTTCTTTACGTACGTTATATAAAACCCATTACGTACGTTAACTTCAGTCAAAATATCCGTTGCATGCTAACCTACTCCATGACGTCTTCTTCAATGGTTCCTTGTTTGAATTCATATTCAAACTATTACGTACGTTATCCGATATGCATTGTGTACATTAATCTCATTCGTTTACGTACGTTATCTTTAGTATGTTGCGTACGTTAACTCATGTCGTCTGCACTCGTCGGCCTTCAGGTGACTTTATGAATACATACGTTATTTAATCTGCATTACGTACGTTAGTTGATCAGGTGATATTTCTAGTCTGATCTGATCAGTTAGCTTTTCTCATCTGGTCTGATCAGGAGACTTTTCCCATCTGGTCTGATCAGGTGACTTTGACTGTCTGGTTCGTTCTATTGAATCCATTGTTGTTTTGGTTTGTTCGATAACTCATCATCAAAACCAATTTATGATTATATGGAATAGAATATTCCAACACCTAGTTGAGGGCAGCAGTAGTCAAGCTAGTGGATGACGGCGCAGTTAGGGGGTAGCGACCGGGCTAATGGGAGGCGGCGGTCGGGCTAGTCGGCGGCAGCAGCAGGGTGGCGTGATTGTAACACCCCCTAAACTACATGGGAATATTACACGCCGTAGATCCTTCCCACAAGGATCTACCAGGCTAAACCGTCACAAATCGACCAAGTGTTTACCCGGCTGGGGGAAAACAATACAATAATACGGACCATTAAGGTCAACTATAAACGACTACACTGACCGATGAGGTCGCGCGACTGACACAAACAAAAAAATACAATTCTGTACAATAAATACCCACGCAGGGGTAAAGATACAATATAGCGGAAGGCGGATTACAACTCTGATGCTGCAACACAACTCAACTTAACTCCTAATTCTTGATTATTATCGTAGCTCGTCACTTCTTGTGCCGATCCTGCGACTGCTCCCAAAAATACGTGGCAGTGGTTCAATGAGCTCTAAATGCATAAATGGCTCAAAGGAAAATCATGGAGGAACGACAAGAGAGAGAGAGAGGCTAAAGGAAAGCAGAACCAGCCGAATTATCAGCAGGGCAAAGGCAAGTGGCAGCACTCAAACAAGGGTAATAAGAGGCAAGGCCAGTTCTATAAAGGTAATGGCCAGAAACGGTTTAAGAACAACAACTAAGGACAGCCATATACTAGAGATAAACAAAATCCAAACTGCGCAAAATGTGGAAGATATCACTTTGGTGTCTGCATGGAAGGACCCGGAGCCTGCTACAAATGTGGAAAGATGGGTCATTTTGCGAAGGAGTGTACCTCTAATGACTCTGAGCAGAAGAAAGTACAAGGAAGAGTATTTGCAATCACGCAAGCAGAGGCTGATGACAACCCTTCCGTCGTCTCAGGTACATACTAATTTATGGTATTCCTGCATATGCATTGTTAGATCCAGGAGCAATGCATTCATTTGCATCGACCAAGTATGTGAGAAGGTTGGGCAAACCACTGGAAGTGTTTGGTGGGCAGTTTAATGTGTCTACCCCTTCAAGAGAACTCTTAACCTCGGACAAAGTTCTCTGATCCTGTAGTGTGGTAATCGATAATCGGGAACTGGATGCTGATCTCATTGTGCTCAACATGTCAGATTATGAAGTAATCCTAGGGATGGATTGGTTATGCAAGCATCATGCTACCATGGACGTAAAAAGAAGATTGTTACATTTCAGCCACCAAATGAAGGGGAGTTTGTGTTTGCTGGGAGTAGCAGCAAATTGAGAACCACAATGATTTCAGCAATGACGACACAAAAATTACTTAGAAGTGGATGTGTCAGTTATTTAGCCAGCGTGGTGGACACTCAGAAGGAGTAGAGCCACAAACCCGAAGATGTACCTGTGGTACATGAATTTCTAGAAGTATTCCCAGAGGATTTACCAGGGCTACCTCCAGATAGAGAAATTGAATTCAACATTGAGTTGATTCCAGGAGCGGCCTCAATATCGAAAGCACCGTGCAGAAAGGCTCCTACAGAATTGAAAGAATTAAAAATTCAGTTGCAGGAACTGCTTGATAAAGGATTTGTACGACCCAGTTTTTCACCATGGGGAGTGATCGCTGAAATTCGCGTAGTATGGTTTTCAAATCCGATCAATTTTAAAATTTGTAAAACCTCGAAGTATTTCCAAGGTGTCGAACCCAAGGGAATTGATATGTCGAAAATAAAGGAAGTAACTCTACTCAAAATTTGACTGCTATTTAGGAATCCGAAAATTTGGTTTGTTTCTAATTATCTAACTTCAAAAATCGAAAAATAAAAATTAAATAACAATTAATCCTAAAAAGAAAAAAATCTAAAACAATAAGATAAGAATTCCAAGTATTATGCAAAGAGAGCAAAATAAAGTGAATTATCTAAATCAAGCAAATAAAGCAAATTAGCAAGATAAAATCACAAGTTGAAAGCTAATTGATCCTAGGGTAGTATCGTCTAATTGAGTTCACACAATCCATTCACTTGATTCCTTTTCCCCAAATTTTAATTCAATCCTAGAAACAATCACTCAGCTGATCTAGAATTCCGATCAAGGCAACCTAGAAAGATAGTTAATTTAAACCCTTTTCCCGCAAGGCTCAAAGAATTTAAATCACTTAAAAAGCGTCAACTTATTTATCTATGATTTATCTTACTCCACTCAAGTCTTAAGATCAAATCATATTGTGCCTCAAGTATTTCCACTAATTAATTAATCCTTCCGGGCAAAATTAATTAGCTAACATGCATCGATTAAGGGCCCTTTAATCTAGTATGAGATTTAACACATCTTGATCACAAGCCTAGGATGAAAGGTAAAAAGGTAATCAAAGGGACATCATGTGAACATCAATTAAAATTACTAACCCTAGAATCAATCAATGGATTTAGCTAGACATAATTGAAATTAAACAAGAAATAGATGGAGAATACATATTATTAATATGAAAAAGAGATTACAACCCTTCCGGATGAACTCTGAGTCTTCAATCTCCGAAAAAGTAGAAAAACAATAATAATTGCTGCTTTGCAAAAAGTTCTAGTATCAAAGGAATTAAAATTGCAAAAAAAACGTAAAAGTGTGCTAAAGATGATAAAAGATCCTAAACTAGGTCTAGAAGGTGTAAATAGCCTATGGGAGTTAAACTCCCGATTAGAACTAATCTAGGAAACAAAATCTATCCAAAAGAGTCACAATCTGTCAAAACTCGAGAACCCGCTGAGCAGCCTATCGGACGCACCTATCGGCCGATAGGCTGGCCTGATAGGTGGTCTGACTTTTGCAAAAATCCGTTTCTTCCGTCCGTTTGACTCGACTCTTGGTCCTTTGTCTCGTTTTGGGTCCTTTTGGCTCTAAAAACCTGCAAACACACTAAAACCAACCCAAACGCGTAATACGGCTCGACTAATCATAAATAAGCCAAATACGAGCACATTAATCACGAAACGAGATAAAAACCTAGTATAAAATCCTAGAAAAATGTGGTAAAATTACCACCTATCAAACCCCCCCAAACTTGAGCATTGTTCGTCCCGAACAACAAAAAGAAAAGAAAAAGAAAGAAAGAAATAAAAGAACCAATAAAAAGAAAACAAGGACACGACACATAGACACAAACGAGATCACGTCAAATTATTCGGCCTCAAAGTTTTTCGCAATCACAATGAACAATATTATACAAACGACTCTTAGTACAAATCAGACAAAGATAAATAAAATCAAGCAAGCTCTAGCAAACCGAAACCCTCACAAAACCTAAGGTAAGATGATTTTTAAGTGATCGCTCATTCTCTCCAAAGAAATAGACAAGTATGTCTAGGCAAATTATGCCAAGGGGTCACTCAAATCCAATGCAAATGCAATGTCTTACCATAGGCTTGCCTCTTATCTATCGTCTCCACCACTAATTTGTATGCATAGACTAAAATCAAATAGGACTTTCAAAGGTTGTAACGTAGGCTTTTGGTTAAGGTAGGAAAATTTGGCTAAGTGACTCAAACGTGTATTCAAACCACCCAACTCTTTGCAATCATACACGGCTACCTAACTCAATCACCAATCCATCATGCAATCAAATCCCAACCTTTTTATTTTTCTCGACCCCAAGTACTTTTTAATGTATGCCCGAGCGATCCCCTTATACTCTATTAGGCCAAGTGACTCACTTTGCCATTTTATCATTTTCTTCTTCATATTATTATATTTTTTTTTCAGTCGACAACATGATTTGATAATGTTTCGCTTTTTCTACTATCGACTTCTCACACATCATAGAGTCTATAGGGATACTCGGTTCATAAAATGGAGTCTAAAACATCTCTATAAATATCAAACGACAAACCACCAATTTCACCTACACCAACTTCAACTAAGGATTCCCATAAATACCCCTCCATTTCCCCCTATCACCGGCTATGAATAAAAGGCTAATAAAAGCTCAAATGGGGTAGCAAAGGATAAATATGTAAAGGTTAGTGTTTGGGAAAATCGGCTAAAACAAGAGACGGCCTAAGATCATCTCCTAATCTACGCATACATGTGTGGCCTCAACTAAGAACCAAGGCAAGTTCTAGAATTACAATGCACTACATGATCTCTCAACAATAAATAGGCATTAGCATGCACCAAAGGCTCAAAGATCCTCACGGCTAAACAAAACGATTTCCCGAATTACTAAAACTAGACTTAGAATTACCCACAATGTAAGACTCGGCCAAAGTCCCAAGCATAATACCGAAAAAAGTTTTCACGAGAAACAAGTTTTAATATCATCGGCCAATTTTTTCACGAACAAATTTATGTCTATGGCCTAGGGACATGCTCAGTCTAGACCAAAATCTAAAAAAAAAAACTATTTACCCAAGCAAGGCATCAAAGCAAACAACGAAAAGCAAATAAAAGCAAACACGAAAGCAAAAAACTACTACGACCTAAAAAATAGAAACTAGCAAACACACCAAACGAAAATGAACATAAAAATCTAAAAACTAAGCAACAAAAGCCAAATCCACACAACACCAATATGAGAAGCACAAATAAAAACAACGGGCACCAACACAAGCAAATAGTGATACAAGGCATACAAGGTACTCACACGTGCCGAAATTAACAAAGCCGCACTTCTCCCCCCCCCCCCCAAACTTATTTCGCATCCCAAAGGAGGAATAAGTTTGAAAAGAGAAAGGAGTGGCTTTGTTAACGGAGTACCTGATCACTGTGGCGGAAATGGCGGGTTTGTCGGCGAGCTCGGATCATAGCGGGCATGTGAATTGGGGAAAGGAGCAAAGTGGTACATCTCGTGTGCCATTCGGTTGTAGTGGTCCTCCTGGGCCCACCTATCTTCCTGCCTCTTCCTCTCTTGCTCCCTCCAAGCAATATCCAATAAGCAACTCATAATGCAAACATTCAACGAGTGTCGACATAATCCAATAATCCCACAATATCAACTAAGAGCCCTATAATGTCCAATAAACATCAAAATCATAGACCCGACAGCCATATACTACGATCAACAAATCACACAACCTCCCCCAAACTTCGACTCCCCCATTTCATATTCAAAGGATCAAAATCACAACCCACAATAACAAAACTACACACTACGATCATATTAGGACAAATTCTCTCCAATCCAATCTAATTCATTCAAAATTCGAATCATCATCAACAATTCAACTCATATCAATCCCAATTAACAATTCAATTCAACAAATTTACCCAATTTCAACAAATTCGAAATTAGGGTTCTTCCAATTTGGGGGTTTTTTTTTTTCAAAATTCGTTCAATTTCATCAATTAATCCCCCAATTCGAAGTACCCATGAACAATCAAGCATAGATAACATGTTTCCATCAAGATTCTATCAACAATCGGGCATAAAATTCATAGAACATCAAAGTCTAACAAAAGCCCCCAAAAAGTGGATCCCCAATTCGAATTTCATCAAAACTCCAAAAAGAATCCGTCAAAGTGCTTCAAAACATGTATAGAGTTGAAAAACAAGAGGATTAAGTGTCGAAATTAAGTACCTTGATCGAATTTTGAAGGAAGAACAGTAGAGAAAATCGCCCCTTGTGTTCTTATCGGCCGATAGGTGTGTGTGTGTGAGAAAAACGGGTGGTTAAGGTGTTTAAAAGGGGTTATTAATCAACCGGGTCGAAGCGTATATCGACCGGTATGTCCTATCGGGCCCGCCTATCGCCGATAGCCGGGCCGATAGGTCCTCGAAAATTACGTACTGACTATCGGGCGGACCTATCGGTCGATAGGTCTCGCCATCGACCACCGCTTGTAACATTTAATTTTTCAACTGCCGATAGGCTTGCCCGATAGGCACCTGGAAAAAAAAAATTTCAACTTTTTCTATTTCGCATACTTGGTCCCGTTTTCGCTTGGATATGGCGATTAAAGACCTGCAAGTATCCAAAACTCGGCGTGCATGGATTAGAACTTAACAAAACTAACAAAGCTACTACGAAACTAGAAACTACAAAAATCACGCAAACGAACAATCGAAAACAAACGAATAAAACGAACTAATATACATACGTTGGGTTACCTCCCAACAAGTGCTATGTTTAACGTCTTTAGCTAGACGATACCTCATTCATTCCGGGTCTTCGAGGTAAGTAACATACTTCTCTTCGTGGTGCAACGGCTTGAAATAGTGCTTCATCCGATGTCCGTTCACCATAAACTTGTTCCCATCTTCTTTCATCACGACACATGATCCGTTTTGATTTACTTGAAAGACGGTGTATGGACCAGTCCACTTCGACATCAACTTCCCCGGAAATAGACGAAGCCGAGAATTGAAAATGAGCACTTCGTCTCCCGGGACGAAGTCCTTCTTCCAAATGCGATCATCGTGTAACTTTTTCGCTCTTTCCTTGTAAATCCTCGCATTTTCGAAAGCCTCGTTTCTCCACTCGTCGATTTCCAGCAGCTTCTCTCTTCTCGATCCACTAGCCTCAAGAAATTCGAAATTAATCCGTCTAGTGGCCCAATACGCCTTAATTTCCACCCACCAGTAAATGACAGGATTTCCCAAAGACGAGCTGGTATGGAGACATTCCAATTGGAGTCTTATACGCGGTCCGATAAGCCCAAAGTGCATCATCTAGATATTTTGCCCAGTCCTTCTTGTTCGTGACCGTCTTCTCTAAAATTTGTTTGATCTCCCGATTGGCGAGCTCGGCTTGTCCATTAGCTTGCGGATGATAGGCGGACGTAATCTTATGTTTAACTCCATATTTTGCAAGAAGGGTTCCTAACCACCTATTATTAAAGTGGCTCCCCCCGTCACTCAACAAAGCTCGTGGAGTCCCTAAACGAGTCAAAATGTTCTTATTAAGAAATTTAATCACCACTTTCGAATCGTTCGTAATCGTCGGCATCGCCTCAACCCATCTCGACACGTAGTCGACCGCAAGTAAAATATACGAATAGCCTCGTGATTTTGCAAACGGACCCATAAAATCGATACCCCATACGTCAAACAACTCTACTTCCATAATAGCGTCCGCGCATCTCGTCTCTTTTTGCTATGTTCCCCAATCGTTGGCATCTATCGCAATGTTTCACAAAAGCTTGGCAATCTTTATGAATAGAAGGCCAATAGAAGCCACATTGGTACACCTTCATGGCCGTTCGATTCGCTGCAAAATGACCCCCACTCGGTGCACTATGGCATTCTTCAATTATCCTTTGCCATTCGCTTTGTCGAACACACATGCGAATAATCCCGTCCGCGCACCTCCGATAAAGAATAGGGTCTTCCCAATAGTAGAATTTAACGTCATGGAAGAATTTCTTTCTTTTATGAGAAGAAAGACCCGTTGGAACATGCTTGATAGCAAGGAAATTAACATAGTCCGCGTACCATGGTGTATCGTCGGCCAAGGCTAGGATATACTCGTCCGAAAGTTCTCCTTTATTGCGACCCTCGAATCTTCTCCCTCAACCGGCTTCTCGAGACGGGAAAGGTGATCGGCAACAACATTCTCGCACCCCTTCCTATCCCGGATCTCCATGTCGAACTCTTGTAGAAGGAGTATCCATCTCACTAATCTCGGCTTCGAATCCTTCTTGGCAAATAGATAGCGAATCGCTGCGTGATCGGTATGAACAATAGTGTGAGTGCCCACTAGGTAAGGTCGAATTTGTCGAATGCATAGACCACAATGAGCAACTCTTTTTCCGTCGTGGTGTAGTTCATTTGGGCCGAATCCATCGTCTTACTCGCATAATAAATTACCCGAAAAGCTTATCCCGTTTTTGACCCAAAACGCCAATGTTCCCATCGCCGCGCCGCACATCAACTCGAATGGTGCACCCTAATCCGGAGTGATCAAGACCGCATCGAAATTAAGGCTCGTTTCAATGTCTCAAACGCCCTCAAGCAATCATCATCAAACTCAAATTTCACGTCTTTCTCGAGCAAGGAACATAACGGCTTCGTGATTTTTGAGAAATCCTTAATGAACCGTCTATAGAACCCCGCATGGCCTAGGAAGCTTCGATCGATTTAACATTGGTTGAGGCGGTAATTTCTCGATAGCAACCACCTTCGCTCGATCAACCTCCAATCCTTCCGAAGATACTTTATGCCCCAAAGACTACTCCCTCTTGCACCATGAAGTGACATTTCTCCCAATTTAGAACAAGGTTCGTCTCCTCACACCGGACAAGTACCAAAGATAAATTTTTCAAGCAATGGTCGAAAGATGATCCAAAAACTGAAAAATCATCCATAAAGACCTCCATTATGTTCTCGACTAATCCGTGAAAGATGGCCATCATGCACCTTTGAAAAGTTGCGGTGCGTTGCACAAGCCAAACGGCATCCTCCTAGTTTAATACCCCATAAGGGCACGTGAAAGCGGTCTTGTGTTGGTCTTCCGGAGCGATAGCAATTTGATTGTACCCCGAATACCCGTCCAAAAAGCAATAATACTCGTGTCCGGCCAAACGATCTAGCATTTGATCAATAAATGGAAGTGGAAAATGATCCTTCCTCGTCGCCGCATTAAGTAGCCGGTAGTCGATACAAACTCTCCATCCCGTGACTAGCCTTGTCGCAATTAATTCATCTTTCTCGTCCTTGATCACGGTCATACCCCCTTTCTTAGAGACGACTTGAGTAGTACTCACCCACTCACTATCGGAAATCGCATATATCATCCCGGCATCTAACAATTTGAGCACCTCTTTTCTCACAACCTCTTGCATTGCCGGATTTAATCTTCGTTGCGGTTGCACCCTCGGCTTATGATCGTCTTCTAGCAAAATCCGGTGCATACAAATAGAAGGGCTTATTCCCTTAATGTCCGAAATCGTCCATCCAATCACCCCTTTGTGTTTTCACAGCACCCGTAATAGCTTCTCCAAGTTAGTAGGTCCGAGAGAAGAAGAAACTATCACGGGATAGGACTCGTTCTCGCCCAAGAAGCAATATTGTAATTGATCCGGCAACGGCTTAAGTTCTAACTTCGGCACCTCGATCGATCGGTCCTCAGCGACAACTCCCCCTTGAATGGGTTTGTTGACATCAAGATAGCATACGTCCCTCTCATTAGATCGAAACTCGTTCGCCTCCAACATTCGAACATACTTTGGCAAATCCTCGGAAATTTCTTCAACATCGGAATGTGAGTAAATGGATTGTGAAATGCAATGCTCCAACAGGTCGGTCGGGGGCGGCATAATAGACTCAATTGCATAACATTCCTCGGGCGCATCCTCGGGCTTCTTCATCGCGTCATAGATGGAAATTTTCAGATTTTGATCATTAACCCGGAAGGTAAGATCACCCTCTTGGACGTCGATAAGTGCTCTCCCCGTCGCTAGAAACGGTCTCCCAAAGATCAATGGTTGATTCTCGTCCTCGGGCATATCAAGAACTACGAAATCGGTCGGGAAGACTAAGTGTTGGACTCTAACGAACACATCCTCCACAACTCCCCTCGGATAAGAGATCGACCGGTCCGCCATGAGTAGAGAAATGGTAGTCGGCTTCATCTCCCCAATCTTCAACCTCTTAAAGATGGATAGAGGCATAAGATTGATGCTTGCCCCGAGATCACACAACACATTACGGAACGTTTGGTCGCCAATCATGCATGTCAAAGTAAAACGTCCCGGATCCTTCTGCTTGAGCGGGAGCTTGTTTTGAATGATAGCGCTACACTCCTCTGTCAAATTTATTGTTTCAAACTTCGCCAACTTCCTCTTGCTTGCCACAGCATCTTTCAAGAATTTAACGTACCCCGGCATGTCTCTCAAAGCGTCTAGAAGTGGAATGTTGATATTTACCTTTTGAAACATGTCGATAAACCGTTGAAGCTTTTCATCATATCTCGACTTGGCCAATCGCTGTGGAAATGGAGCTTTTACCTCAAAATCCTTCACATTCGAACCTAAAGGAGCCTTTCAACCGATAGGGGGGTCGATCGGCTCAATTTCTGGAATTCTGTCTGGGTATCGGGTGGGCCTATCGGCCGATAGTCTTGGCCGATAGGCGTGCTGCATTTCATCTTCCTTCTCGTTCTCGGCTCCCGTTTCTAGTACATCCTCGTTTCCAGATTCCTCAACTTCAGCCCCATGATTACTGTACCTTGTCCCACTCCGAAGCTCGATTGCGTTGCATTGTTGCGTCTTCGGGTTGGTCTCGGTACTGCTCGGAAAATGGCCCGGCTTATGAATTCGGCATGCGTTCGCCATTTGACCCATTTGGGTCTCCACCATCGACATCTGCTTTGTCAAGGCTATCACTGAGTTTCCAATAGATGTCACACTATGCTCGAGAGCCCCGAACCTCTTGTCTGCTTTATAAATAAAATCTTTTTTACTCACCTCTAACCGTTCCAACATCTCTTCCATCGGTGTCTTAGCAATCGGCTCTTGAATAACCCCGTTTTTCATGTTAAATCCCGGTGGTGGCTGAAGAGCATTGTTCGGGTTGGCATAGGAGAAATTAGGGTGGTTTCGATTGTTCGGATAATAGTTCCCCTTATTTCCCCCTTGCCGGAAGTTTCCTCCTTGCACGCAATTTACATCCTCCTCAATTGCAATAGGCTCGTTTAGCTCTTCAAAAACTGCATTGACTCCCAAAGTCTTCTTTCTTAGCATCTCAAGCTCTTTTTGTTGTCTTTCAAATTTCGCCTTCAAATCACCGTAGGCGTCCTCGTCACCGGATGGGACCTTTCTTCTCGTCATCTTCCTATCGGTCACCTCCTCGTAATCATTGTTGACCGCTAGCTCGATGAGATTCTTGGCCTCTTCATAATCGTTAGCAAGAAATCCCCCTTTCGAGGAATAGTCCAACTCTCTTCTAGCCTTCCTCGTCAAACCCCGATAAAACCGAATGTAGATTTCCTCCTTGTCAATTCCCTGATGTGGGCATTTGCGAAGTAGCTTCTTAAATCGGATCCATGCCTCGTATAAGTGTTCATCCTCATATTGCTCGAATTGCAAGATATCGTTGATTTGTTTTTGCACCTTCGAGGGAGGATAGAACTGCTAAGAACAACCGAGTCATCTCTCTCCAAGTACCAATTTCCTTCCGATCTAGGCTCTTGTACCAATCTAGCGCATCGTCTTCTAAGGAGAACCGGAATAGGAGCTTAATGACATCCGAGGCACTCCGCTTTGCTTGATGGTGGCACATATGTCCAAAACGACTCAAGATGAGCGTTTGGATCTTCATTAACTCCTCCTCCGTATGTTTGAGACTTCACCGTAGCGATGAGGGACGGCTTAAGCTCAAGTTGTTGGCATCAATCTTCCCCAACCTCCTTCTTGATAATCGTCCACCTTCTGGCCGAAAGCGGCATTCAAAGGGATCTTCTCAGACGAGCGAGTTCTAGTGGTGGGTCAACAATGCCGCCATGGTATCAACGATAGGTATAGAAATAGTCTCGGTTCTCACTTCTTGCTTCTTCCTCCTCAAAGACTTCTCGATTTCCGGATCCAAAGGAAATAAGTCCTTTCCTTGGGATCTTGTGATCATGCACCGCCTACAAGGAAGAGAAAACAAGATGTGAGGAAACGAGATCGAATATTAATAATAATAGTATACAACCTAAAGTAACAATCTCTTCTTTTTCGAATTATCCCTTTAAGTTTTCTATCAATTCCCCGGCAACGGCGCCAAAAATTTATCGCTGAAATTCGCGTAGTATGGTTTACAAATCCGATCAATTTTAAAATATGTAAAACCTCGAAGTATATCCAAGGTGTCGAACCCAAGGGAATTGATATGTCGAAAATAAAGGAAGTAACTCTACTCAAAATTTGACTGCTATTTAGGAATCCGAAAATTTGGTTTGTTTCTAATTATCTAACTTCAAAAATTGAAAAATAAAAATTAAATAACAATTAATCCTAAAAATAAAAAAAATCTAAAACAATAAGATAAGAATTCCAAGTATTATGTAAAGAGAGCAAAATAAAGTGAATTATCTAAATCAAGCAAATAAAGCAAATTAGCAAGATAAAATCACAAGTTGAAAGCTAATTGATCCTAGGGTAGTATCGTATAATTGAGTTCACACAATCCATTCACTTGATTCCTTTTCCCCAAATTTTAATTCAATCCTAGAAATAATCACTCAGCTGATCTAGAATTCCGATCAAGGCAACCTAGAAAGATAGTTAATTTAAACCCTTTTCCCGCAAGGCTCAAAGAATTTAAATCACTTAAAAAGCGTCAACTTATTTATCTATGATTTATCTTACTCCACTCAAGTCTTAAGATCAAATCATATTGTGCATCAAGTATTTCCACTAATTAATTAATCCTTCCGGGCAAAATTAATTAGCTAACATGCATCTATTAAGGGCCCTTTAATCTAGCATGAGATTTAACACATCTTGATCACAAGCCTAGGATGAAAGGTAAAAAGGTAATCAAAGGGACATCATGTGAACATCAATTAAAATTACTAACCCTAGAATCAATCAATGGATTTAGCTAGACATAATTGAAATTACACAAGAAATAGATGGAGAATACATATTATTAATATGAAAAGAGACAACCCTTCCGGATGAACTCTGAGTCTTCAATCTCCGAAAAAGTAGAAAAACAATAATAATTGCTGCTTTGCAAAAAGTTCTAGTATCAAAGGAATTAAAATTGCAAAAAAACGTAAAAGTGTGCTAAAGATGATAAAAGATCCTAAACTAGGTCTAGAAGGAGGTGTAAATAGCCTATGGGAGTTAAACTCCCGATTAGAACTAATCTAGGAAACAAAATCTATCCAAAAGAGTCACAATCTGTCAAAACTCGAGAACCCGCTGAGCAGCCTATCGGACGCACCTATCGGCCGATAGGCTGGCCCGATAGGTGGTCTGACTTTTGCAAAAATCCGTTTCTTCCGTCCGTTTGACTCGACTCTTGGTCCTTTGTCTCGTTTTGGGTCCTTTTGGCTCTAAAAACCTGCAAACACACTAAAACCAACCCAAACGCGTAATACGGCTCGACTAATCATAAATAAGCCAAATACGAGCACATTAATCATGAAACGAGATAAAAACCTAGTATAAAATCCTAGAAAAATGTGGTAAAATTACCACCTATCAGGGAGCCCCAATACTTTTCGTCAAGAATAATGATGGTACCATGAGACTCAATATCGATTATATAGAATTGAATAGGGCGACCCTCAAGAACAAATATCCCTTACAAAAAATTGACGATTTATTCAACTAGCTTCAGGGAGCTATTTTTTCTCAAAGATCGATTTAAGGTCGGGTTACCATCAATTGAAGATCAAAGAAGATGACATACCATAGACGGCATTTCGAACCAGGTATGGGCACTATGAATTTCTAATGATGCCTTCTCGTTTAACTAATGCCCCTGGTGCTTTCATGGATTTAATGAATCGTGTCTTTAGAGAGTACTTGGATAATTTTGTCATTGTCTTTATTGATGACATCCTTATCTACTCTCGATCATTGGATGAGCACAATGAACATTTGAGAACAGTGTTAGATATTCTAAAAGATAAATAGCTATATGCTAAGTTTAAGAAATGCGACTTCTGGAGGGAACAAGTGGCATTCCTTGGGCATGTAGTGTCAAATGAAGGAATTTTAGTTGACCCAGGGAAAGTGGAAGTTGTGGCTAAGTGGCCCAGACCGAAGAATGTTCATGAGGTACGTAGTTTCGTGGGGTTAGCAGGTTATTATAGACAATTTGTTGAAGGATTCTCCAAAATAGCCTCACCGCTTACTCAACTGACGAGAAAGAATGTTAAGTTTCAGTGGTCTGAAGCGTGCAAAAAGAGCTTTGAAGAACTGAAACAGAGGTTAACATCTGCACCGATCCTTTCTATTCCAACAACTATGGGAATATTTGTTGTTTATAGTGATGCGTCAAAGTCAGGATTGGGAGCTGTGCTTATGCAATATGGAAGAGTAATTGCTTATGCTTCACGACAACTAAAGGATTATGAGAAAAACTATCCCATGATCTTGAATTGGTAGCCGTAGTATTTGTCTTGAAAATGTAGCGACATTACCTCTATGGAGAAATATGTGAGATCTACACGGATCATAAGAGCTTAAAGTATTATTTCACACAGAAGGAACTCAACATGCGGCAAAGGCGATGGATGGAATTGGTTAAGGATTATGATTGCACAATAAACTATCATCCAGGCAAAGCAAATGTTGTTGCAGATGCTTTAAATAGAAAGTCTAATGCTAACGTATCGACAATAATAGTGACCCATAAACTATTATTACGAGAGTTTGAAAATTTGGGATTGCAGATTGTGCAAGAAGAACATGTCAGAAAACTATTTTTAATGACGCTGAAACCTACCCTACTTGAGACTATTAAATGTAATCAACTTATGGATCCGTATTTGTCTCATTTGAAGAAAGAAGTTGAAACAGGCAAATCCAAGGATTTCAGAATCACACCAGATGGAGTTATCAACTTCAAGGGGCGGCTATGTGTACCAGATAATAATATTCTGAAGGAGAAGATACTCTCAGAAGCTCACAACGCTCCATATGCAGTACATCCTGGAACCACCAAGATGTACAAGGACCTAAAGATGCGTTATTGGTGGCCTGGGATGAAGAACGATGTGGTTAAATTTGTGGCTCAGTGCCTAACTTGTCAACAAGTAAAGACAGAACATCAAAGACCCGCAGGGACATTACAATCTCTAGATGTTCCTAAATGTAAATGCGAAGACATCACTATGGACTTTGTAGTTGGACTTCCAAGAACCAGAGAAGGTTACGATGCCATACGGGTTATAGTCGATCGCCTTAAAAAATCATCACACTTTCTTCCGGTACGTACTATGGATCACATGGATAAGTTGGCGGATCTATACGTCTGAGAAATTATAATATTGCATGGCTTGCCTTTATCAATTGTATCAAACAGATATCCCTGTTTTACTTCATCATTTTGGAAGAGTTTACATAAAGCCCTGGGAACAAAGTTGGCATTCAGTACAGCGTTTCACCCACAGACCAATGGTTAGTCGGAGAGAACTATCCAGACTCTGGAGGACATGTTAAGGGAATGCGTACTGGATTTCCAGAGGTCGTGGAATACCTACCTTCCTTTGATAGAGTTTTCGTATAATAACTTTGAGCTATGGAGGTCTAAGTTAGAATCCCAGGGCTTGCGTGTGAGCCGGTCTAAGACAGAGCATCTCTGGTGTAACTTTAGTGGTGAGGCCAACGAGGAAGATGTAGAGGTAATGATTGTGGATCAGATCGTTCCCCGTAGGATAATTTCAAGTATTTGGGTTCGATCATTCATAAGGAAGGTGAGTGTGAAGATGATGTCACTCATCGGATCAAGGCGGGGTAGCTAAGGTGGAGAGCAGCGACAGGGGTCCTATGCGACAAGAAAGTCCCTCTAAAGTTGAAGGGTAAATTCTATAGAGCGGCAATCCGACCTGCAATGTTGTATGGCTCTGAATGTTGAGCGATGAAGAAGTCGCTTGAGAGCAAGTTGGAAGCGGCTGAAATGAGAATGTTACGCTGGTCGTGTGGTCGCACAATGTTAGATAGAATCTCGAACGGGGTGTTCAGGAACGCATTAGAAGTGGCGCCCATTTCAGCGAAAGTTAGGGAAGGGAGATTGAGATGGTTTGGCCACGTCCGCAGGAGGCAGGCTTCTGCTCTGGTGAGGAGGGTCGAGAGTTTAGTAGTTGTCGGGGAGAGGAGGAGAGGCAGACTGAGGAGGACGTGGGAGGAGCAGCTGAGATTAGATTTGAAGGCCTTAAACCTTTCCGAGACCATGACTGTTGATAGGTGTGCTTGGATATGACAGATCAGAGTTGTGGATTCTTTAGTTGGGAGTGGTGCTGTAGTTGAGAGCCTCAGGGTTGGGTTGTCTAGGTTAGCTTTGACCTAGAGCATTGCATTTTTACATTTATTGTATATTTTATCCTTTTGTCTTTTGCGTGTGGTGTATTTTTGACAGGGAGCTGTGCGCGGAGTCAACCTCTCTTCTGTTTGAGTAGCGTTTATCGGGAGTGAAGTAGCCAAACTCCTCTTAGGTAAGTCCCATGTGGATTAAGCCATGGGCTCAGGTAAGATATTGAGTTTTTTCGTATCATATGCTTCCCTTTGTATTTTTCACTCAATATATTGTTGTGCACTAAGCTGAGGGTCTTCAGGGAAACAGCCTCCCTACCGTAATAAGTAGGGGCATGGGTTGCGTACATCTTACCCTCCCCAGACCCTGCTCTGAGCGGGATATACTGGGTATGTTTGGTTTGGTTTGGTTTCTTATGAAGCTCTTTGTGGCAAAAAATGCAAATCACCGATTCATTGGGATGAGCTGGGTGAGAGAAAGTTTCTTGGACTAGAATTGGTGCAAAAAATTAAAGAAGCCATTGAGAAAATTAGAAAAATAATGATTACAGCTCAGAGTTGGCAGAAGAGCTACACGGACAACCGACGACGAATGCTTGAGTTTGATGTCGGGGACAAAGTATTTCTCAAGGTAGCATCAATGAAGGGCGTCATGAGATTCGGAAAGAAAGGAAAATTAAATCCAAGATACATAGGCTCATTTTAGGTACCGGAAAGAATTGGAGAAGTGGCATACAGGTTAGCACTTCCACCATCACTAGCAAATGTTCACGACGTCTTTCACATTTAAATGTTGAAGGGGTATGTCTCGTATCCATCACATATACTGAGCTTCGAGCAATTACCGCTAAGTGAGGACTTAGGTTATGAAGAGACACCGGTTAAAATCTTGGATAGTAAGCAAACAGAATTGATGAACAAAAAGATATTATTTGTTAAGGTGTTGTGGAAGAATCACTCAGTTGAAGAAGCCACGTGGAAAAAGGAAGATGAAATGAGGCATAAATATCCGGCGCTATTTGGTAAGTAAATTTCGAGGACAAAATTTTTATAAGGAGGGGAGATTGTGATGCCCAAAATTCTCACACACAAAGTCTAATTAATAATAATAATTTCTATAAACAACCATGCAAGATTTTGATCATTTTTGCATATATTTATGATCGGATAACATGACATTGCTACTAAGTGACCAATAATGTACTTGCATTATTATAATTTATGTGTTGCTTATGTTTATATAGTATTTAGTATATATATCTGTAGAATTTCTTTATGACTAAAAAAAACGTATTAGATACATATAGATATGTAACAATTGCTATATGCATATTCTTTGGTAAGATAACCACATTTATAAGTCGAGTTAGTAGTTGTTAATATGAGTCGGTGAAATTTTAGGTACTTTTTGACTTAATTATAGTATATGGGCTTAACTGAAAACTTTTTAAAAGTTTTGGGGGTAAAAATATAATTAGCCAAAAGTTAGAAAAAAGAGAAGGTCTAGATAAATACACACCAGCAGTCCCGGCCCTTGGGGGTAGGCGTGGAGTGTGCCATCCCAGGGCCCACAGAAAAAGGGGCCCAATTTTTTTTTTATTATTATTACAGTCTAGACTTTTTTCTTTGTTTTTTTCCCTTAAGTCACGGCCGCCCTGGGCCCCCAGTCCTCCCACCAACTCAAAATCTGACGGGCAGTAAATATCATTTGTCAAAAAAAGAAAAACTAAGCCTCATTTGTCAAAAAAAAACTAACTAGACATCAACCCTAACTCCCTTAGCAGCGGTGCGAACGCGAGTCCATCTTCTTCAACAGTCTGTTGCGGCGCTGCACGAGCGTGAGCCGCGAAGCGCGACTACGGAACGGAGTCACTGTCACGAACGGCGGATCGAGGTATTTTTGTTCTGCCAACTCCAACTCCGCCATCCACCGCCGCCGCGAGGCCAAGGTGTTTTTGTTCTGATTTTTAATTCCTAGCTTGTTTTGTTTGGTTTGCTAATTGCTATATGTTGTTCTAATTTTTAATTCCTATCTCATTTTGTTTCGGGGGCTTACTAATTGCGATTTGCTATTTGCTAATTTTCTAGTGTTGTTGTGTTGTACTTCGATCAAGATGTACCCTAAAAAATACAAATCCAGTGCGGAAAAACGAAAAAAAAAAACTAGATATAAAGTTTACAAAATCACAATATGGAGCTCTTGATTAATTTGTTTTCATAAAGATAGATGTGTCAAATGCTAATGATATGTCAAATATTAATGATGTGGAAAATGCTAATGATATGCCAAATGATCAATTAGGTGATGTGCAAAATGATAATGATGTGCCAAATGCTAAAGAACAAGAAGAAATTCTTCGGTTTGATATTTTGAAAAGAAGATAATATTTATTGGGGAAGGAAGAAAGGAGAAGGCTAAAATAGAAAAAAAGAAAAAAAAAACAGAGAATAATATGGGATCGATTGTATGCATCGATTGATGCTCGATGAAGATGAACCCTAGAATCGCACGGAGATGCTCGATTGTGTTTACCTGAGGAAGATTTTGCGAAAGAGGGAGAAGGAACCCGCCGGAGATCGAACCATCGTTGGTGAAGCTGAAGAATGTGAGAATGGGGGGCGGCGTACGTGTTGATGTAAATGAGGGAGATAGAGATCGGCGTACGTGTTGATGTAAATGAGGGAGATAGAGATCGGCGTACGTGTAGGGTTAGGTGTGAAGTATTGTAAATAAATTATATGTTTTAAATAAATTGAGTTTTTTGTTATTATTGATATTTAAGTGTCAGTAAATTTTGATACTTAAATTACTGATACTTAAGTGTCAGTATTTTATGACACAATTATGTTAAAAAAAAAATGAGTCAAATGTCTGAAGTTACTGACACTTTTGATAAAGTGTCAGAAACTAAGTGTCAGTAAATGCTGTTTTTGTAGTAGTGGTAATAGGATTCCAACTATGATGTTTCAACAACGATATCTTAAGCATAATCATTCCAACTTCTAAACATGATGCTGTTTGAATAATTCATCAATGGAACTCAATATCTTGATAACATACTCATCATATCCTTAAGAACACGAATTCATCTTTGGAGATAGTATTAACATACCTTAAGATGAAGAAAACACTGAGACAATAGGTAGACTTCAACTCCGGTTGCTTGTGTGACAATCTAAGATGAGTCTCTACTTCAAGGATCAAGTATGAGTAATCTCCAATCTTCAATGATCAAGTTGATATGGTTTAAATGTGTTTAAGAAGGAGGGGAGGCTCTCTGGACTGCCAAGAAACGAAGGACAAGTGAAGAAAACATAAACAAAATAAAATGGAGTGTTGTCCCTTTTATAATGTTTTTGTACGCTAGCTGTTTAGCGCACGCTACCACAATGTCCTTAGCGCACGCTAACGAGCGTTGACTCCAAAACTGTCCAGGTTCATCCGCGGGAATCTTATCCGGACCCATGTCCAGCTGGTGCGTGTGACAGCCACCTAGATCAATTATTGGCTGGTTAACGCATGCTACGCTACATTCGTAGCGTACGCTAACTCCGACAGATAATGTACGTTAAGCTATCCTTGTTAACCTACGTTATCACGTATTTGCATGGAAAAATTTACATGTTGCCATACTCATGTACAAGGATGCAAATACGAGAAATATCATACTTCAATTATCGATATCACAATTTCGAATAATGCAAGGTTCAAATACAGATGAAATACTCAATAATAAATCCGGATATTACAGTTCTAACATCTAGACAATCCTTATTCATACTTCAAGATGCATATTATCATGTTCTTCAACATACACTTCTTCTAACATCAAGAATCGAAACATTACTACTAAGAACACCAAGAACACTATGATTCTATAATCATAACCAATATAATCAAGGCATAGATTATCATATCATCATCCTCCTTTAACAAAATTCCCGTGAATACCAAGTATCATCACAACAACTCCATAAACTAGCATCATACGAATTAATCATCAACAATAACATCAAAAATCTGAATTGAGAGAGAGAATTATCCAACATACCTCTTAGAAGATGAAATACACAAGTAACCACTTCAAGAATCATAAATATATCTTCTTCTCAAGCTCAAAATCCAAGTTCTTAAGCTCATAATCCACTTAGAAGGACCAAGAATGCATCTCTGGGTGTTGAAGGTCGAAAAACGAAATGAAACTCCGAAGAAAATAAAATGACGGGCGTCCACTTTTATAAACTTCTAGCTCGTTACATATGTAACATGCCAAAGTTAACGTACGTAACCGACATTTACATACGCTATCTGACTTTGGTAGCATACGTAATGACAGTCCAGAGGCTTGTGACTCATTTCGTTCACATCCTTACGTACGTAATACATTCTCCATAACGTACGTAATACGTACATTGACTTGCTATAGTAAAAGCTCATATTTCGTACGTAATACACCCTGTATAGCGTACATAATACGTACTTGACTTGCCCATGCACGTTCTTCGCCGAAAGATACCGACACAGTCCTCTTGTTACGTACGTAATGCCATAGCCTTAACGTACGTAACACTAGCAACTTAGCGTACGTAAGTCCTTAAGCTTAGCGCACGTTAAGGGCTCTATACTTATCCAAATCTAACTGTTCCTGTCCGTCTCGACATATTGGATACGTATACACACATACTAAATACATATATTCAATCCAATAATATTCTCATATGATATACCCAATATCAAAAGCACGATAACCTAATACACGATACCCTCAAACATAATTGTCGACCAACTACGTCAATTATACCAATACAGCTGTCTCAGTTCCGAATTTATTTTATCCATACTGTACAGATTCCACGCTGTACAACATAACTATGATAAAATAACATTAAATAACAGTAGTAGAAATTCCGGATATTACATACTACACCACTTAAAATAAGTTTCGTCTTCGAAACTTGCAATTCGTCATAAAGAAACAAACAAACCGTTCAACCAAAATATTCCGAAACCATCACAACAACGATCAATCATCATCATTAACGAATAACGAAAACAGTACACTTACAATTGCGCAAAGTCAACGATCTCCTGATATACTAGCAAGTGACTTCACTGTAAAGCCTCAATATGCTTACAATCACAATTTCATGAGTCTCAAAAATATATCATCTTCGGATGAAATAATCTATCCGTGCTAAATCTCATCTGCCTGATTATACAAACAAGTCCCAATCTGCTGAAAAACTAACACTGTACGATACATATATGAAACAACTGCCCAAAGAAATGGCAACAAGTCCCGAAACATCAACACAAAATCCGAATGCTCAGATGATCACCAGCAATGATCGATCAATAAATTAACCGAGAATATCATCGACATGATAAACTCTAATACGAGCAATCCAAAGGTCAACACGCAGCTGAGAATATCATCAACATGATAAACTCCGATATGACCAACCAGAGGTCAAAACACAATCGAGAATATCATCAACATGATAAACTCCAATATAACCAACGAACGATCAACGATAATCGAGAATAACTTTGCACGGTAAACTCCAACACGATCAACACAGAACCACAGAAACCGATATACGAACGAACAAAGTTCTCAAAACGTTAAACAAATCATATACAGTGGATCTCAACGAAACACAACCGACTGGTGAACATACTCCTCGGCATACGAGCAACCAATCACAAACCGACGAACATATCCAATTATACATAGACCGGTAATGACCACTCAATATCCAGATCAACTAGCATAGGGTCACCATCCCCAATTCTACACTTACAAAGAAATCCTTCAAAAATCACTATGGTAAAAATCACACTACTACCATACCAATGGAATCACATAGTACATACGTCCCAATTTCACGAAATCCAAAGTTCTAAAATTACATCATGCGCATGGATCTACAACACGCATCATATTTCTCTTATCTGATCAACCAACCGATCATCTCTGGATAACCAAACTACCATACTAAAATTCGTATCTCTTTTCATCGTACCATACTGATGTATTATTCAGTTCGTGAGTCACACTCATAACTTCACCATGATATGCACTATGCACTAAATGTAACACCCCAAACTAGGCGGATATTACAGTGCCATGGACCCCCCGACTGGGACCCACCAGGCGAATGAAAATTTATGAATTAAATAATATAATTGTAGTACCAAACCACATTATATCATTCATCACTCCGATAAGGAATTCTATTACACACACCCAAGATAATACCGAATACATGCATATTTTATATGAAGATAAAATACACAACACTGAATGAAACGGAGTATCCAAATGGACAACTGCAGCGGAAAATAAAATGACAACAACATGAATGACTGAAAGGATTGGGGCCCCCTATTAGTATCACTGGGACTCCTCGCCGTCAACGTTCTCTTCCCGTGCCTTTGCCTTGCCATGACCCGAAAACAATATCCCCCAACGGGGTCAGTTACACAGAAGAACAATCCTCAAGGGTTGAATATACACAATTATGAAATATCCTTAGTTATGAAATTAAGGTGAAGAGGAGCATCATAGTACGCCCGTAATGTTCTGTGCAAGTGTACAAGACGAGTGTCCGGACACACCCGTCCTTGTACCTAATTAGTCTCACGGAGGTAAGCGTTACCGTGTGCACAGTCCAATGTATCGGTGAACCCAACACATGACTATCATGTGCCCGACTAAAAATTCCACACATCCGCACCCGACCACGCAATATGAACCCAGAAGGTCATATGAACGAGAATGACCATAATGAATATCAAAGAATAATAATCCGACAAAGTCAAGAATGACTCACAGAGATGAAAATGATAGTGAAGTGAATGATAGCTCAATGAAATGATTGGAACCGTCGTTCCTCGTGAATGAAGTGATTATTCGACAATTACAAGTCCCAATACGGTTAATACATTATGAATGAGTTATGATTATGAATGAACAACAACAAAAGGAATGAATATCCTTTTAACCGAGTAAGAATTAACTTACTCAACGCCGGTGAACAATGTCCTTCCATGAACAAACGTCCTAAATAAAATGTCGGTCGCTCGAACAACCTTCAATAACACAAATACCAACAATCCGTTCAACATACGAATCAAACACGAATAGAACGAACTCAAAACATCGATACGACTAAATCAAGTTCATTGGGGCATTATATCGAAGACGTTGTAACCAATCTTCGATTGTTTACAATCAATCCTCAATTATAACAATATCGAATCCCCAAGGAGTGTTTCAAACCGATAAAACATCTTCAGTACAATCAAAAATCCAATATGAATATCCAAATTCGTGATTTCAACAACAACTAATCGAAAACCCCCAAATCCAACTCAATATTCAAAGTGTTCTTGAATAACCTTTCAATAATCCAATGAATATTCATACACACTCGTAATCATACGTACATCTCTTCATAAAACATTATTATAACGTCCAAAACATCATATCTCAACACAAAATCGAAATCCAAGATATTTGAAGAATATTACCTTTGAAGATCCAAGTACTTTGATCCGATGAACACGCGTTAGATCGACTATCCGAGCTTCACAACCGAATAAAGATGATGAAAACCGAGTACTCAAGTGATTGATAATGAAAAATCTATCCATCAAGCTCTCTCTCTCGGAAACAAGGTGAAGAAGTGGTGAAAATGAGAAAAACCCGTCGGTCTACTTATATAGGTCACATGGACGCACGACCAAAACCGCATGACCAAGTGTCCGTGCGTCCGGTCGTGCGTGAAGCTTCTGCCGGCAACTTCTCTTAGCGCACGAGTGCTGCACGCGAGCAGTAACCCGTGCGGCCTACTCGTGCGGCCCTGACTCAAACGCTGGGCCTCCTGCCCAGTCCAGCCGCAACACACAAGCACCACGCCCGAGCAGTTGCTCGTGTGGCCTGATCGTGCGGCACTGACTCGACCGCCGGGTCTCCTGCCCAGTCCAGCCGCAACACACGAGCACCACGCCCGAGCAGTTGCTCGTGTGGCCTGCTCGTGCAGTCCTGACTCGACCGCTGGGTCTCCTGCCCAGTCCAGCCGCAACACACGAGCACCGAGTACAATAATCACAGAATTCGAGAAGTACGGGGGCAAAAGTACGAGTATGACAAATATTACGCCGAACAGTGAACACCATTGAACGGGTATGAATGATGAGTGATTATTAATGAATGAAAATTACTGAGTGACAATTACTGATTGATAATTACTGAATAATAATGACTGAATTACAACCGAGTATTACATACTCCCCCTCTTAAAAAGTGTTTCGTCCTCGAAACTAAGGGTCAAACAACTCGGGATAACTCTCCCACATACTATCTTCGGTTTCCCAAGTAGCCTCTTCGACTCCGTGTCTAGACCACTGAATCTTAACCAAAGGAATCGTCTTGTTCCTCAACTGTTTGATTCGCAGCTCTAAGACTCGTATAGGACGCTCCTCGTATGAATGATCATCGGCGATCTCGATTTCGTCGAACTGAAGTATGTGACTCGGGTCGGCAACATACTTCCGTAACTGAGATACGTGAAACACATTATGAATTCGGCTCAACGCCCGAGGTAAGGCCAGTCGATAAGCTAACTTGCCTACTCGATCCAAAATCTCAAACGGTCCAATGAATCTCGGACTCAACTTTTCCCTCTTCCCAAAACAGAAGATACCTCGACTCGGGGATACCTTGACCAAAACATGGTCACCTGTCTCGAACTCTAATGGTCGACGACGATTATCTGCATATGATTTCTGTCGACTCTGAGCGGTCAACAAACGACTCCTGATTAAAGCTACCTTCTCACGGGCGGCTATAAGCATATCGGGCTCGGTGCCGATTGATTCTGATAAGTCATCCCAACACAAAGGAGATCGAAAACGACGACCGTACAAGGCCTCGTAAGGTGCCATCTTAATCGAAGCATGCCAACTATAATTGTACGTGAACTCGATCAACGGTAGTTGGGCTTCCCAATCATCTTTCCAATCGAGAACACATGCCCTCAACATGTCCTCCAAAGTCTGAATAGTCCTCTCCGATTGTCCGTCGGACTGAGGATGAAAAGCTATACTGAGATTAAGCTGAGTTCCCATAGCACGATGAACTGATTTCCAAAAATGTGACACGAATAGTCCGTCACGATCGGAAACGATACTCTTAGGAGTACCGTGCAGTCTCACTATCTCTTTGATGAACAACTGGGCAAGTCTCTCAGGACCCCACATATCCTTAATCTCAAGGAAATGAGCTGATTTAGTCAAGCGGTCCACAATTACCCAGATTGTATTCATGCCACGACGACTCGTCGCCAAATTCGTGATGAAGTCCATTGAAATATCCTCCCACTTCCACTCTGGAATAGGGAGAGGTTTCAGCATACCTACCGGTTGCTGATGCTCTATCTTGACTTGCTGACAGGTCAAACATCTCGAAACAAATTCCGCGACTTATGGCTTCATATTACTTCACTAGTAATTTTGTTTCAAGTCTTTATACATCTTGTTAGACCCCGGATGAACGGAATAAGGGGTAGCATGAGCTTCTCTCAAAATCGAGTTTTTCAACTCGTCATTCGCCGGTACACATAACCGATTCTTAAATCGCAAAAGTCCATCCTCGTGGACCACAAATCCAGGGGCATTCCCCTGCGCCACATCCTCACGGATGCGTAACAAAAATGGGTCCGAATCCTGATTCTCCCTGATCGCCTCCTCAAGTGGCGATGAAATCTCCAACGTACAAAGTTGCCCTTGTACTCGCTGTAACCAGACCTCGATCTCGGGTCTTAGAAATTCCTGCTGAAGTTCCTTATGCACTGTTAATCGAGCAAGCATATGCTCCTGAACGGAATTACGACTCAAGGCGTCGGCGACAACGTTCGCCTTGCCCGGGTGGTAAAGTATCTCAATATCATAATCTTTGATTAGTTCCAACTACCGCCTCTGTCGCATATTTAACTCCTTCTGAGTAAATATATACACAGAACAACAATCCTCAAGGGTTGAATATACACAATCATGATATATCTCAATTATGAAATATCCTTAGTTATGAAATTAAGCTGAAGAGGAGCATCATAGTACGCCCGTAATGTTCTGTGCAAGTGTACAAGACGAGTGTCCGGACACACCCGTCCTTGTACCTAATTAGTCTCACGGAGGTAAGCGTTACCGTGTGCACAGAATGTATCGGTGAACCCAACACATGACTATCATGTGCCCGACTAAAAATTCCACACATCCGTACCCGACCACGCAATATGAACCCAGAAGGTCATATGAACGAGAATGACCATAATGAATATCAATGAATAATAATCCGACAAAGTCAAGAATGACTCACTGAGATGAAAATGATAGTGAAGTGAATGATAGCTCAACGAAATGATTGGAACCGTCGTTCCTCGTGAATGAAGTGATTATTCGACAATTACAAGTCTCAATACGGTTAATACATTATGAATGAGTTATGATTATGAATGAACAACAACAAAAGGAATGAATATCCTTTTAACCGAGTAAGAAGTAACTTACTCAACGCCGGTGAACAATGTCCTCCCACGAACAAACGTCCTAAATGAAATGTCGGTCGCTCGAACAACCTTCAATAACACAAATACCAACAATCCGTTCAACATACGAATCAAACACGAATATAACGAACTCAAAACGTCGATACGACTAAACCAAGTTCATTGGGGCATTATATTGAACACGTTGTAACCAATCTTCGATTGTTTACAATCAATCCTCAATTATACCAATATCGAATCCCCAAGGAGTGTTTCAAACCGACAAAACATCTTCAATATAATCAAAAATCCAATATGAATATCCAAATTTGTGATTTCAACAACAACTAATCGAAAACCCCCAAATCCAACTCAATATTCAAAGTGTTCTTGAATAACCTTTCAATAATCCAATGAATATTCATACACACTCGTAATCATACATACATCTCTTCATACAACATGATTATAACGTCCAAAACATCATATCTCAACACAAAATCGAAATCCAAGATGTTTGAAGAATATTACCTTTGAAGATCCATGTACTTTGATCCGATGAACACACGTTAGATCGACTACCCGAGCTTCACAACCGAATGAAGATGATGAAAACCGAGTACTCAAGTGATTGATGATGAAAAATCTCTCCCTCAAGCTCTCTCTCTCGGAAATAAGGTGAAGAAGTGGTGAAAATGAGAAAACCCGCCGGTCCACTTATATAGGTCACAGGGACGCACGACCAAAACCGTACAACCAAGTGTCCGTGCGTCCGGTCGTGCCTGAAGCTTCTGCCGGAAACTACTCTTAGCGCACGAGCGCCGCTCACGAGCAGTAACCCGTGCGGCCTGCTCGTGCGGCCCTGACTCAAACACTAGGCCTCCTGCCCAGTCCAGCCGCAACATACGAGCACCACGCCCGAGCAGTTGCTCGTGTGGCCTGCTCGTGCGGCACTGACTCGAGCGCTGGGTCTCCTGCCCAGTCCAGCCGCAACACACGAGCGCCATGCCCGAGCAGTTTCTCGTGTGGCCTGCTCGTGCGGCCCTGACTCGACCGCTGGGTCTCCTGCCCAGTCCAGCCGCAACACACGAGCCCCACGCCCGAGCAGTTGCTCGTGTGGCCTGCTCGTGCGGACCTGACTCGACCGCTGGGTCTCCTGCCTAGTCCAGCCGCAACACACGAGCATCGAGTACAATAATCACAGAATTCGAGAAGTACGGGGGCAAAAGTACGAGTATGACAAATATTACGCCGAACAGTGAACACCATTGAACGGGTATGAATGATGAGTGATTATTAATGAATGAAAATGACTGAGTGACAATTACTGATCGATAATTACTGAATAATAATGACTGAATTACAACCGGGTATTACACTAAATGCGTATGTATACCAATCACATTTTTAAAACCAGTTTGAAATCATATAGTCTCGTCAAGAAGACAAATTTTCAAAAGTTCTTTCAAAAATTTCAAAACTCAAAACAAAATTTTGGTAAGACCACAAAATAAATTTTCGAAAATTAAATCGGCTCGTTGGTGCCAAGTATTCGATAACAGTTTCCTTCGAATCCACGCGATTTCGAAGTTTTAAAATGAAAACCATGCAAATGCTTGACCACATCCAAACTCATGTATACCAATTCGGTTCGTCACCAATATCCACTGATATTCCATCGGAAAACCACACGATAGAGTTCCAAAATCTCAATATATAAACTCCGACCAAAAACTCCTTTTCCACATATGAATCGCAACGTTAATCATTAACCCATCCTGGATCACCTCAAATATGCTATGACAAAACATTGAAACAAATCAACATAGCGAAAGACTTCCCGAGAAGTTTCATTTGAACAAGTAACCCAAAACTGCGAAAGGCAGTGGGAAAATAGATAAATGATTGGTGAAGCATTTTACAAATCTCGGGAGTTTTAGAAAACATGAAAAAGCTTTTTTTTTTTGAAACATTAGGTCTCACCCTAAATCCCGTTCCACATTACAAGAAGTTTAAAAAGTATAAAAACCCTTATGGACCTCAAGTCCTGAGTTATAAATCTATTTCAAAATCGATTGGGTCTCGGCCCAAAAATCATTTTCCGTAAAACATCCGTGAAATATTCATTTTGAAAAGTATCATTTTCAAATGCTCAAAAGCAGTTCATATATCTCAAAATGTACTAACATGACTATATGTTCTTCTCAACCATCCACAACATTCTCCCAAATGCACAATTTCGTTCCAAAATCTACCTAAACATACTAATTTCCAAAATCATAGTTTCTCAAGATCATCAATCCTGTCCCAACTCTGTCATCTCATACAATAACACATAACATCTGCTGAATCTCAAAACATATCAACTTAGAATGGCAATAAATCTCAATGCAATTCAAAAATCCAAATGCTTACAGATCGTGAAGCCGACGATTCCCCGTGATACTGGCACATGTCTCGACTCTAGAAAATACTCGATATAGACATTTTCAAAACACACGTTTTGCAAAATCAGTTCAACTCGTGAACACAACACAGCTTTATCCGAAGAAACACGTTAACACCGTTTGGAAAAGTTTGCAACAACCTCAGTACTACACTGGTAAATCACCCAACGCACAAGCCCGAGTGAAAAACAAAAACTCATGGATCTAATATTTGTCAATCGACAACTCGAATGACGGGACAAAACACGACCCAACTCAACCCGACTGCCTAGGTTTTCTCAACCTAAGCTCCGATACCATATTCTGTAACACCCGTGGGCCCCGGAATGGAACCCACAAGGCTAAAAGAAATTTTCGCAAACATTTAAAAATGCCCAAGAGGCCAACGAAGGTACTATCTTTAAACATTTGAAGACTACATAAAATCTGTTTATCAAAACCGTCGTAAATCTCGTTTGAAAGGATAAGGCCTGAAATGCCAGAACTCAACATTTTAAAAACATATGTTAAGCTATCGCTTACACATACCGACAAAATAGTTTAGAAAACAGTTGCCAAAGTAACCTAAGTTACCAGATACCAAAAGGCCATTTAAAAATACTCACGCAGCGGAAAAGACAAACTATTAAAAATACTCTAGCAGCAGAATACAGCAACTGATCAGGAAACTCAATACACAATTACATGCCCTATCCAGTATCCTCCGGGAAGCTCATCTCTCTATGACCGCTACAAGCTCGATATCTCAAGAACCTAAAAAGAAAGCCCACGATGGGGTCAGCCATAATATCTAACAATGATAACCGTCACATCCATTAATAATTACATACCAATGAGAATACAAAATAAGAATACGATCAATGTAATCTTATAGTCATAACTTTACCAAAATTCACATCTCGCACAGTGCCCAAGGTTCTCAAAACATCATCATAACTCACTGTTACGAAATCTATTAACTCTGTCCAACCCAAATCCGTCGGGTAACATCATCACATCTCGACATGAAAACCAATTGTCCATCAAAGAAAAATACCAAGGGAAATACGGAACATACCTCGAGATGCACAATACCACGACAATCATGTCAGTCTAATCCGAGATCAGATCAATGCAACATACGGGCACGGTCCTAACACAAGACCTACAAATGCATACTCATATGACAACGTCAATATGCTCAAAACAATAACAGTGTATACTCAATAGAAATCCCATGATCCAACGCCCTCAGCATAGATCTCAAGATGATCCTACTTGATCAACATGAGGTGGATAACCAACAATATACATATGCACAACAATACATGATAAAATCAATGATGCGAATCCACATGATTCTATCAAACAACACTGGGTAATCCAACGATCCAGCGCCCTCAGCATAGATCCCCATGATGATCCCGTCGGACCAACGCATGGTGGAAAACCTGTCCAACGATCCAGCGCCCTCAGCATAGATCCCCATGATGATCCCGTCGGACCAACACATAGTGGACATCTGATCCAGCGCCCTCAGCATAGATCACACGATCTCACCGGATCAACATAACATAAACAATACAATTGTAATACCCGGTTGTAATTCATTCATTATCATTAAGTAATTATCAATCAGTAATTGTCACTCAGTAATTTTCACTCATTAATAATCACTCATCATTCATGATTCATTCATTTGTATTCATTGTTGGCATATTGTAACCGTGTATCAGTTACCGATCGTCTTTCATCTCCGTTTCGGTATCGAGACAAGAGTATTATCATAATCATCGTGTATGGTAGTCTTGTGTTGGCAGTATCGTCTATCACGTGTTTTTGGACTTAATTACATTCATACAAGTATTATATGTAGTGAGTAGACAGAGTTGTCGCATTTTCGTCACTTCCAGCAATGAGTTACGACCGTAACTAATCATGCATTACGGCCGTAACATGCATTCGTTGGCTTAAGGTTATTTTGGACGAAGGTGAGATACGGCCATAAGGTAGGCAGGCTACGGCCGTAATATGTGTTTGTAGTTTTCATGAATTGTCGGACGAAGACGGCTTACGGCCGTAAGGGTTGCGACATACGGCCATAAGATGAGGCAGGTATGGCTGTAAGACTTGGCCGGTTACGGTCGTACGTTTGGAGCAGGGTGCCCAGTCAGTTTCGACGAAGGTGTCATACGCCCGTAAGTCTTGCCGAGTATGGCCGTAACAGTCTAGTTACAGCCATAAGGCATGTGCGGTACGGCCGTATGTCTGTCGGCAGATGTTTGGATGAGGGCGAGTTACGCCCCTATGAGATGGTTGGTTACGACCGTAAGGCCGTTGACTTGGGGATGTTACGACCGTAAGTAGGCCGAGTTACGGCCGTAACCATGGCAGTACTTAAGGACTTGGACGGGACTTTGAGCTCATTTTTATCATTTCTTAACCTTGTATCAGAGAGAGAGAGTTTGAGGGAGAGATTTTTCATCATCAATCACTCGGGTGTTTGGTTTTCATCATCTTCATTCGTTTGGGAAGCTTCGATAGTCGATTTAACACGATTTCACCGGATCAAAGTGTTTGGATCTTCCAAGGTAATATTTTCAACACCCTAGATTTCGCTTCTATGATGGAATATGATGTTTTGGGTTGTTATAATCATGTTATATGAAGGGATATACATATGATTGTGAGTTGTTATGAATATTTATCAGATTATTGAAGGATTGTTTGTAGAACACTTTGAATATTGATGTAGATTTCGAGGTTTTCGATTAGATGTTGTTGAAACCTCGAATTGGACATTCGTATTGGATTATTGATGGTATTGAAGATGTTTTTGTTAGATTGTATCACTCCTTGGAAGTTGGTATCGATATAATTGAGGGTTGATTGTAAACAATCGAAGATTGTTTACAACGTGTTTGTCATAATGCCCTAATGAACTTGGTTTAGTCGTATCGACATTTTGAGTTAGTTATAATCGATTGGTTCATTTATTGAGCGGATTGATGGTAATTGTGTTATTCAAGGTTGTTCGAGCGACCGGCATCTCATTGTAGGACGTTTGTTCGAGGAAGGACATTCTTCAACGGTATTGAGTAAGTTAATTCTTACTCGGTTAAAAGGATATTCATTCCTTTCGTTGTTGTTCATTCATAATCATAATTCATTCATAAGGTATTAACCGTATTGAGACTTGTAATTGTCAATTAATCACTTTATTCACGAGGAACGACGGTCCAATCATTTCATTGAGCTATCATTCATTTCACTATTAATTCATCTCGGTGAGTCATCCTTGACTTTTTCGAATTGTTATTCATTAATATTCTTCATGGTCATTCTTGTTCATATGACCTTCTGGGTTCGTATTGCGTGGCTGGGTGGTGATGTGTGGAATCTTTAGTCAGGCATATGATGGTCATGTGTTCGGGTTCACCGACACAATGGATTGTGCACACGGTAACATACCTCTGTGAGATTAATTAGGTACAAGGGCGGGTGTATCCGGTCACTCGTATTGTGCACATGCACATACCATAACGGGCGTACTACGATGCCCCTCTTCAGCTTAATTTCATAATTAAGATATATCATGATTGTGTATATTCAACCCTTGAGGATTGTTGTTCTGTGTAACTGACCCCGTTGGGGGATATTGTTTTCAGGTCATGGCAAGGCAAAAGCACGGGAAGAGAACATTGACGGCGAGGAGTCCCAGTGATACTAGTAGGGGCCCCCAGTCCTTTCAGTCATTCATGTTGTCTTCATTTTATTTCCGCTGGAGATTTCCGTTTGGATACTCATTTTCATTCAGTGTTGTATATTTTATCTTCATATAAAATATACATGTATTCCGTATTGTCTTGGGTGTATCGTAATGAAACTCCTCATCGGAGTAATGGATGATATAATGTGGTTCGGTACTACGATTATATTATTTAAGTCATTAATTTTCATTCGCCTGGTGGGTCCCAGTCGGGGGTTCACGGCAGTGTAATAGTCGCCTAGTTTGGGGTGTTACATTGTTGATATCAGAGCGTGGTTTTGAATACTACCTTCCGAGTCATGTCTCATTTGAAATCATCGTCATCAGACTAGTATCATTGGACTTTCGTATCACGTGTGACCTGTGCAAATGCCGAGCCCCTCAAACCGATAGAACTGTAAGATTTCTAACGCCATTGTATAATTTCTGGCAATAAGAATCACTCATTCATCATTCAACAGTCAACAATACTCATCATCATTCATTTTGATCATGTCGATCATGTTAACTCATTAATCACTCAGTTCATTTCACTGTTCAGTTGTTGATCTTGGGGATCGTATCATTAATCTTGTTAACTTGTTCAAGATAATCATTTCAACAATTTCATCAAATAATCATGTCACCTCATTTAATCATTCATGTAATCACTGTGTTAGAGCGCGTATGCTCATTTTCATCATTTCATGACGTAATCATAAGGTGATATTCATACGAGAGCTATAATTGTCATGTGACTTTCCGACTTCAGTATGGAGAGAGCAGGCAGAGGACGCGGGGGACGAGGCCGAGGTACGGGCCGAAACCCGAGAGCTTGTGTGAATACACGCGCGAACGCGAGGAACAACGCTAATTCATCGAGCAGCGACGCTTCCACTCATTCACCCAGAAATGATCATTCACTGTCAGGGAGTCGTACCCGGGACACAGCTCAGTCAGAAGGTGTTCGGGTTGATCCACTCGCTTTTATGCAGGGTATGATGGCCCAGATGACACAGATGGCACGCCTCATGGAGACGATGCAGAACTCAACCGCCCAGAATCAGCAGGCTCATCCGCCGCCACCTCAGGGGCAAGAGAGGGGTGTAAGCAGTATTATTGGAGACATCTCTCGCCAAAGGCCACCTACTTTTGAGGGATCATCTGAGCCGGCGGATATTGTTCATTGGCTCGAGCATTTCGAGAAGTTATTTGCTATGGTAGAGTGTCCCGAAGGGCACAAAGTTTCAGTTGCGGCTTACTATCTGGGTAAGAGCGCTCATTCATGGTTGTTATCGTTGAAGCCCACCGACGGATCATGTACTTGGGATCAATTCAAGACTCTCATGATGGAGAGGTATTATCCGGCCCCACTCAGAGAGGCCAAGTTATCAGAATTACTCACTCCCGACACCTCAGCAGAAGATGATGTTCTCGCCATCGCCGAGAAATTTCAGGAACTTCTTCCTTTCGCCTCATCTATTATTCACTCCGAGGCGAACAAGATCAAGTATTTCAGCAAGAGGCTGAAACCCCGTATGTGGATGCAGTTGCTTAATCACAATTGCACCACTCTGGCCGAATTCATCGAGAAAGCTCTTACTTATGAGCTTACTGCTAAGGAGATTGCTAAGCAGCAACCTTCATCTGCTAGCAAGAAGTCTAAGAATCGTAATCAGTCTGAAGGCAGTCAGGCAACATTCAAGAAGCCTCGTGTGGGCTCTACTTTCTCTGAGCAACCTCGTGTGGCGCCCAGACCCGCGGAATCACAGTCCCGAGCAGCCAGTTCGGCCACCACCTGTTTCAACTGTGGAGAACTTGGTCATGTCAGCACCAAGTGTCCGAGGCCGACTATCACATGCCATAATTGTGGAATTGCTGGGCATAAGTCCCGTTATTACCGAAGGGACTCCCAACCTACTCCGGCGTCATCTCAGGCCCCGAAGCAGTCAGCTGTTCATAATCAGGCCACTCAGTCTGCATCGTTCAAGATGACGGGAGCAAACAAAGGCGGAGCCAAGAGCTATCATACGGGAATGTCCGGTTCGGGGGCCGGCAAGCCCCGAATTTATGAGATGAAGAAGACCGACGATCCGGAGGCCCGGATGATCTCAGGTACACTCGATATTCTATCTCAACCTGTGTGTACCCTTTTTGATACTGGTGCATCGCATTCATTCATTTCCGAGTCATGTTTGAGTAGACTACGTCTAGGTAGTGCTACTATTTGTGAGCCGTATGTCATTGGTCTACCTGATGGTAGACGAATTATCGGGAATCGTGAGATTAAGAATTGTCCGATTCAACTTCATGGTCGTGATTGGTTAGTAGACCTAATCGTGATAGATTTACCGAGAGACGACGTCATATTGGGTATTGATTGGATGTAACGTCACGATGCCATCATTAGTGTCCGTAAGCGTATGGTCACTATCATTTCAGACGACGGGGTCGAATGTGTTTTTCAGGGAGGTAATCCCAGTTGTTCCGGGAGAGTCATCAACTTGATGAAAGTAGTGAAATTACTCAGTCAGGGGTGTGTTGGTTATTGGTGCTATATGACCAAAACCGAGAAATCACCAATAATGTTGGCGGATATTCCAGTAGTGAGAGATTATGCCGACGTATTTCCAGACGAGTTACCTGGTCTGCCTCCACAGAGAGATGTGGAATTCACGATTGAGTTGGAGCCTAGTACGTCTCCAATATCGAAGGCACCGTATCGGATGGCCCCGACCGAAATGCAGGAGTTGAAGAATCAACTTGAGGAATTGTTCGAGAAAGGTTATATCCAACCGAGTGCGTCCCCGTGGGGAGCACCAGTGTTATTTGTCAAGAAGAAGGACGGTTCATTTCATTTGTGTATTGATTACCGGGAGTTGAACAGGGTGACGATCAAGAATAAGTATCCTCTACCCCGTATTGATGATCTCTTAGATCAACTTCAGGGAGCTTCAGTATTTTCCAAGATCGACTTAAGATCTGGATATCATCAGTTGTGAGTCCGAGAGTCGGATATCGCGAGGACGGCGTTTCCAACACGCTATGGTCATTATGAGTTCGTGGTAATGCCGTGTGGGTTAACTAATGCACCTGCGGTATTCATGGAATTAATGAATCGGGTTTTCATTAACTATTTGGATCAGTTCGTGGTTGTCTTTATTGATGACATTTTGATCTATTCTCGTGACCGAGAGGAGCAAGAGTTTCACCTTCATCAGGTTCTCGACATGTTGAGACGGGAGCAACTCTTTGTGAGTTCTGGATGTCCGAAGTGACGTTTCTCGGACATGTAATTTCATCAGACGGCGTACGTGTTGATCCTCAGAAGATGGAGGCTATCCGAGATTGGCTGCCTCTGAAGAATGTTAAGGAAATACGAAGCTTTCTCGGATTAGCCGGTTATTATCGACGGTTTGTGGAAGGATTTTCTAAAATTGCTCAACCAATTACGAACCTTTTGCGAAAGGATAAGAAATACACATGGTCCGACGCGTGTCAGTGGATTTTTGAGGAACTTAAGAGCCGGTTAATTTCAGCACCTGTCCTTTTCTTGCCACAAGGGACGGAAGGATTTGTGGTTTATAGTGACGCGTCCGGACACGGTCTTGGATGTGTATTAATGCAGAATGGGAAGGTTATTGCCTATGCTTCACGGGAACTGAGACCTTATGAGGTCAATTACCCGACCAGAGTGAATCAGGGGTCAGACCCGTTTTTTGTAATATCTGGATTTATTATTATGTATTTCATCTGTATTCGAACCCTGTATTATTCGGATTTGTGGTCTTGATAATTGGAGTATGATATTTCTCTCATTGGTATCTTTGTACATAAGTATATCGTCATGCATAAATTTTTCATGCAAACTCGTGATAGCGCATGCTAAAAATGTAGCTTGACGCATGCTATCGGCTACAACTAGCGCACGCTACGAATGTAGGATTTGCGTGTGCTAGGCAGTCAATTATTGAGCTAGGCGGCTAGCACATGCGTCAGCCGGGACATGGGCCCGGATAAGATTTCCCGCGGATGAACCTGGACAGATTTGGAGTCAATGCTTATTAGCGTGCGCTATGAATGGTATGTAGCGTGTGCTAATCAGCTATTGTGCAGAAACTTTATATAAGGGACATCACTCCATTTTCTTCTCATTTCCTTTGAGTAACCTTCGTACTTGGTAGTCCAGAGAGCATTTTATCCTCCTCAAACACACTTAGAACACATCTACTTGATCATTGGATATTGGATATTTCTTGTGATTGATCATTGAAGTGGAGTAGCACCTTGGAGTGGCATACAACCAACCGGAGTCAGATTCTACCTTTGTGGTTCAGTGAATTCGTCATATTAAGGTATGTTAATTCTATCTCCAGCCTTAGATTCGAGTTCTAAAGAATAAGATGATCATGCTAGCAAGATATTGAGTTCCATTGGTGAATTATTCAACAAACATCATGTTTAGAGGATTGGAATATTTATGTTTATGATATTGTCGTTGGAATCTTAGTACATCAGATGATGAGAGGAACATTCTGAAGTTGATTGTTCGTATGATTTATGTTGTCATATTGATCATAAAATTTGAGGTGATATCACTTTTGGTTATAAGGACTTAAGGAAAGAAATCATCTTAGATTGCATCATTTCTTATAAGCTGGAATTATTAGTTTATCTCCATGGTTAAATCGAGATGTAATGATGATATTGAAATCTAGTGCGTCGACCTTTAGAACACCAAACTTCGCATGAGAATTGTAATCAAGATAGATTATGGTGTTGTGATGATTATACGTATCCTTGTATCTCGAAGTCATTTAATCCATAAGATCATTTCATAAGTTATGAACATGATATGTAGACGGATAACGTACGTTAATCCCTAAGGAGTTCGTAAGTTTCATCACCATTAGAACAAGTTTGCTGCCCAGTAATGAAACTGCCATGCACGCTTAGCGTGCGCTAAGCTATGTGAATTAACGTGCGCTATCGGGTATGTTTAGCGTACGCCACGATTGGAACTTAGCGTGCGTTAAGTCATCAGGCGAGTCAGTCGGCTGATCAGTGAGGTACTGACCGTGCATGGTTAACATATATTAGGCTGTGTGTAATTGCGTGAGCTAACGAGTAGCCTTAACGTAGGCTACATAGGATACGTAGCGTGCGTTAAGCAAGCCAGACATTTCATTTTAAGAATTTCCGACCGTAATTTGGATTGTTAGATGTTCATTAGACTTGAGATGAATTCTATATTATTGCTTTTGTTAAGGTTTGAGCTTGCTACGTGATTGATCGAAGGGGCAACCTTCGAGTATTTCGTTTTTCGTGGAAGTATTGTTCTTGTCTTCGAATCGAGGCAAGTACCTTAATTGTTTTACGTATTGATGTTGTACATATTGTCGTGCATATATGTCGTTGTTGTATGTCCACCACGTGTTGGTCCGACGGGATCATCTTGGGATCTATGCTAGCATGCGCTGGATCATTGGACGAGTTTTTCCACCACGTGTTGGTCCAACGGGATCATCTTGGGGTCTAGGCAGTGAACGCTGGATCATTGGAATTACCATGTGTATGTTGTGATTATCATGTGTGTATGTTATTATTATTATTCTTCGTGAGATGTTGAATAATATGTTGTGGTACTTGTACTAGCATCGTTGTGCTAACCCCTTCGGGGGTGAACATTTTGTTTATGTTCAGGATCCAAGAGAGAGGGGAAATGATGCTGCAATACATTTGCTAAAGAAGTCAAGATGTAACAGCGAGCCATCTCATCAGGTTTCTTCCATCTGTGGAATTCTTTCACCTCATCGGGTGTCGAATCCGCATCTGGCTTCAATGGCATTCCTCAGTTACAACAAACTTGTGTTCTTCAGCAGTCAGGATAATATTAAGATTACGTTTCCAATCTTAGTGCCATCTAGTTTGTTTTCTTTGAGAATTACAGCAAGTGGATTGGAAGACATCTGAGATAAAAATTATAACCATTCATCACATAATGCATAGTAAAATATATTGAAAAACCTCAAAAAGACAATATATATGCTAGCAACCAACACCTCGAGAAACCCACATATGCGAGCCACGATCGTGTGGACGTTTACACACATTTTTCAAGTTGAGTTTTACGTCCTTAGTTTTACTATCTAGTCAATATACGTTATGGAAAGTAAAATTCATAGTTGGTTCCTCTTGACCATATATTAATTAATATAGATCCCAATGGGGAGGTTATTAATTAATACACCTAAGTGAACACCATAATTTAACAACCTTGAAATATTATTTTTTAAATAATAGTCCTACAGATGGAGAGGTCATATCATAAAAAATAATATTTACCTTTTGTTATCATATGAAATTTAAAACTAGTGAAGTTATAATTAGCACATCCGATATGGTGGAAGACCCTAATGCCAATGCGCATGCTAATTACTTCACAATATAAATTAATTATGGAGGCCAATTTGATTTTATTTTTAAAAAAAATTCAATTTAATCACTTAGTTATTTTAGCCTAAAGGGTTTTAATTTTCTCGTCCTAACATGCAAGAAATATATCACGCATATGTTCATACATGCCATACGTCCAAAATATTAAAAACCAACAATAAACTAAATTGGATAATTAAATCCAATTATCATGGATTTTATTCCTTATTTTGAATAATGAGAAAACTTTGGCTCGAAATCTCCCACTGATTCAAGTATCTCGTCACCTCTTTCGTCACCTCTTCCCGGTTGGACCACAAAATTTTCAAATTTTGAAATTTCCTTTTCATACAAAATTAATTGCACAAGAGAATTACAAATTTAAATATTGTGTACCAACGGACGTAATGAATGGCGGAAAAACGAATAGGATCCTACACCGAAAAACCTGACCCGGCCCAAACAGAAGCCTGGACTGCGGTCTGGACCGTGATCCCACGCCCGGACCGCGCGTCAAATTTCTGGTCCTAGGCGGTTTGTCCGACTATGACTCCTTTTCGCACGTGACTCCTTTTTCCTTCGTACTTTGATTACTCCAACTCAATTATAATTTTACACAAAATAAAATACATCGAATTTACAACAAAATTATACAAAAAAATAAAATCTTATTCTACCCATGGATTTTCTCACGAAAAAACTTATACATGCCTCAAAATCGGGCCAAATTACCAAAAATGCGTAAAAATAAAATAAAATCATATAGCCATGATAATTGGACCATATTCACTTGCAAGACAATTCTAGCAAAAATATTCCAAAGATCATAATATATGAATATTTTTAAATTGCTAGCAATAATCACAAAATTAATTAAATTAAACGGAACCTAAATACCTGTCTCTGATAGCAATTGTTGGAAATAAAACGCAATAGAAGCGGCGGGTTTGGTTTTACTAAAATCGGCTCTCAAAATCGGATCTATTTAGGCTTGTCAGATAGTTAACTAAATAGATTAATAAGCAATTTAAACCAGCAATATTTATCTATGCGTCTAAACATGATAATTCATAGTATTTTATCTAGATCTAAAAGATCTAAGAATACATTATCTTTGAAACAAAGTCTTCGAATTTCTCCTTGATCTTCTTGTATTTCTACCTTTAGATCTTCTACAGTATACCCCACCTATATCTGTATTCCGTATGGGCAACAATCTACTGGACTTCCTTGAACAGCAAATTGGATCGGCCGAACCCCTTTGTGGCTTAATGTCACTCGATTTCTTTTCCTTTATTTTCTAATATTAGTAAACACTCTTAAAAAATTAATGTGTTATCTAAATTGTGGAATCAAAGACACAAGTCAAGATCCACAATCAAACACAAGAAAAAAATCGAACTCTCAAGCTTGTGGAAGTAAGTTTCGCTGTCCCCTATTGTTATATTTATAGGTGTTATGGGCTACTCTAGGGATCTTAAGGAGGATTAAGGAAAGGACTCCTAATAGACCTCAAATTTTTATATTAGGCCTTTCCTAATATATTAAGTCTATTAATATCAACTCAGTTCACTAAAGAGTTAATATTGCACTTTCTACCCAAATCCCAATTTGCAAAATCGGACTCTTTATTTAACTATATTATTTCCCGTGTTTAAGATATTGAATGTCCATTAATTAATTTAAGATACTGACATCTTTAATTAATTAATATCTTATCCAAGAGTAGTGCCACTCGAACCTTATTATTATATCGGAATTAAATCCACCTGCAGGGTTTAACATAATAATCATTATCGAGCTCCTTGTGGGACATCATCAACCCGCACGAGTCGGGACGCAATTTCTAGTTATAATAATAATTATCATATACATAATATTATTGCCCAAGATACGAAGCTTATTGAGTCAATCATTTCAACTCTCACCCATGGTAAATCAAAGCAATAAATATTATAAATACACAATTAAATATTATATACTTAGAATTAAGAAATAATAATTATTCGAGATTTACGTTCTTCTTACGGTTAGTACAGAAGACACTATCTCACATCGATCTTGTTCAACGTATGCAAATTGTAACACCCCCAAAACCGACCGGGAATATTACAACGCCGTGGGGCCCATATTCGAACCCACAAGGCTAAAATCATTTCCGCAAATGTTTAAAAATGCCAAAAGGTCCTTTGAAAGTTCACACACACGCAGCGGATAAAAACACAGTTCAAAAGAATGCCGAAGATCCATTTTAAAATATACACACGCAGCGGATAAAACATAATTAAATACATTTGCAGCGGAATTATAAAAACCAGAAAGAACACTCGAATCCCAACAACCACGCCATAGCCAGTATCACCGGAAAGCTCATCCCTTCACGATCGCTACTAGCTCGAACTTTGAGTACCTAAAAGATAAAGCCCACGACGGGGTCAGCCATAATACTCAACAATGATAATGATCACATCACAAAAACAATACATATCAATGTAATTACAAGATAAGAATAATTCCAATGTAATCTCACCGTAGTAACCTTACCAACCTGTCACGATCCATAACAAATCAATTCTTACCATAACCCACGCCCCGTGTCCTTAAATAATGAACGAATTTAAATGTAATCACCTATACCGTATCCGAAACACTACTAAGATTTCCAACATAAACATATCTCGACTATAGAATAATCTGGCCAAGTTCAATTCTGCTGGCTGGGTCGCACAATCAGATCCCAATACTGATAGAAACTGATATCACACAATACATCTGCAAATCAACTGTCCCGAAACAATGGCAAGTCCCGGATATCAATACAAGCATGAATGCTTACATAATCAATAATGATAAACAATCAATGCATCACAACGGAAATATCAATGACATGATATTTCCATACAAGATCGACAAAGGATCAACCACGAACGAGAATACCATGACGTGGTAACTCCAACAAGATCAATGAAGAATCAATAACCGAGAATATCGGCAGTACGGAAAATCCCACAAGATCAATAAAAGTTTGACAACCGAGAATACCGACGATATGGTAAGGATCAACGAAGAATCAATAACCGAGAATACCGACGATACGGTAAACTCCAACAAGATCAATAAGAGTCGACAACCAGAAATACCAACAGTACGATAAACTCCAATGAGATCAATAAAGGGGTCAACAACCGAGAATACTGATGACACAGTAAACTCTAGCAAGATCAATAAGAAATCGACAACCGAGAATACCAACGACAAGACAACTCCCAAACGGAATTAATAAGGATCAATAATGAACGAGATTACCAATGACAGGATGAACTCCAACGAGATTAATAAAGAATCGATATCAAATGAGTTGACCATCGATATGGTAACTCCGAACGAGATTAATAAAGGTTCAATGGCGACAGATACATGAGAGAATAAAATCGTCAACCATATACAAATCATATATACGGGATTTCAAAGACAACCCGAATATCGAACAGATCTAATTATACATGGACTGTGAACGACAAATCAATAAGACTCAAGATGGACGTCACGATACGCTCGATCCGGATATGTGTTTGTGTACAAGCCAACCATGGGTATTGATCAATACATGTCTGGTCTCGTACCTAATCATCCTGACGAAGTACGTCTCGTGTGCACGGTTCAATATAAGGTCGAAACCAACACATGCTACACGTGCCCGTCCCGAAAATCCTACACATGAACGATCAGAACGAATCTGACTCCAGATATGCCACGATACAACATGACAACAAATCTCAAAGAAACGTATATCCTACAAGGATCAGAAGATTTCCCAAGAGGGCAACAATAACTCGATCATGAAAGACCGACACGACAACAATGTCGTATTCCGTCAGACAACAGTCCACAGCATGCTCAATAATGCATATAATAATAGCACATAAACTCCCAAGGCAGCAACCAAGGGTCACGGAAGCATCTACTCAGGAATACTCCGGACAATATCATATAAACTCCCAAGGCAGCAGCCGAGGGTCACGGAAGCATCTACTCAGGAATACTCCGGACATAGGTGCCATTTAGGTCTTATCCCCTAACACATCGGCCTAACAGATTACAGCTAAAAGAAAGAGCACATCACAGAACGCAACAAACGATGGTGCACACTCACCACATGAAATATCAACACACACATGCAATAATGCAACATGATGATTATCATAATCTAACAATATGAATTTACCTCAAGCTGGAGACGCTAACCTTTCCATGACCAACTGCCCTGAACGAATACACGGTTTATCCGACAATCCAAAATGAAGTACAGTCCATAACTAATACCAAACCACCATCCTAAGTTCAACATCGACATGATAACTAAACTTAATATCCAACTTCTCATGCAATAGACCAAATTATAATTCACGTTCCCATTTCCACTAGACATCCTTAAAATCATATACATTATGATTTATCTTAGTCCAAAAATACCATACATACCACCATTCCGACAATTTATATATTCCATAATACCATTGCTATATGAATCATAAATGAAATGAAAACGAAATCATTTATTAACATTATGAACTGAGCAAGCATAACTTGCCTTGATACCAATTCGACGAAGCCACTATCAATCCCGCCGTCTCCATCTACAAGCTCCACAGCCCCGGCTCGTCCGCAGCACAATGGTTAACTTCAACGATCACTAAACGCAACCTAATGTAATAATTAATTAACGATACGTTCAATAACAATCAACAACCAAAATGACCAACTAATCAAACTCGATGGTTCAACGACATCTCGATCATATGAAACCAAACCGTATCAACTCTTAACAATACGAACACATGCCGAAATTTGATGTTCAATGGTCCTAACAATGTCTTCAACATATATACTTCTCATAACATCATGAATCGCAACAAACTACCAAGAACATCGAGAATACTACGATTCCATAATCATAACAACATAATCGAATCATTTGATCACTAATTCATTATTTTCCCTTAACAAAATTCTCATAAATACCAAGAATCATCACAACAATATCAATTCAACCATCATTCATACGAAAACGTGTAGAATTTTCCAAGTTCTACTCATTGAGACATTTCATCGAACACTTTGAAGGCATAGTCCAATTCAATCGATTATTCAAGGAAATACTCGAATTCGTTCCACAAAACTTCAAGAATAATGAATGATTACGAGTTTAGAATCAAGTTCTATCAATAATCTGAATCAAAACGAAGCAAATCGGCCAAAACACCAAGGAACCTCAAGAACATCCAAAATACAAAAGTTCATGTGTTCTTACCTTCGATCCGGGTTGAGGATGATGTTAATCCATGATTCCAACTTCCAAAACATGTTGTTATAAGTTGATTCTACTCAAAACCATCATCTTTGCTGAAGAAATCGCTGAAGAAACGAAGAAAAGTGAAAAATGGCAAGGATGGCTCGGTCGAGGCCTTATATAGGCCGAGACCTGCCGGCACCTTACGGACGTAACCAGCGGGTCCTTACGTACGTAGCCGGCCGCGGCCTAACCTTCTATCCATTTCGTTCAGCACCCTTACATATGTAACACCCCCAAGTTATTCAGGGTATATCACAGCGCCGTGAGCCCCGCCGTGGGACCCACAAGGCTAAACATACGCGGAACGATAAACTTGACCGATGAGGTCTACATACAATAGAATGAAAGACGATACAAATGGTATTCAAAACCATAACCAATGAAACCATATACATCACTGCACAAATCAATACCTCGGCAACACAGGCCGGAACATCAAGGAAACTGAAATACAATACTCGAGTATTAAAAATCCATTCCAGTACAACAACACTGAATGGAGGAATCCAAGAAAATAACCGGAGACAAGACGCAGTATCACACTTGCCCATCATCTTCATGCCGACCCGATACCCGTCTGTCCGCTCTCCTGGAACCTGAAATACATGAAACGTATTTCCCCCATAAAGGGGTTAGCCGTCGAATAGCTAGTGCAAGTATACAATATGAAACATAATACTCCTCGGCAATAAAGTAAATGTAATCCGTCAATTCATCAATATCCGTCAATTCATCAATTTAAGACTAGTATTCCGGAATGACTAAAATCTCAAGACGTATGTGAATGCCGTAAAAACGGTTCGTTCATATCATACGCCGTTACATGTAGGAATGCCGTCAAAACGGTTCGTTCATTACATGCCAACATTATTTCATATGAATGCCGTAGAAACGGTTCGTTCATATCAACCATGGAATCGCACCAGAGGCTACGAAACCCTCAGAGGACCATAGGCCCGTCCCGGAGTGGCTAGAAATAATCATATCATCAATATTTCATACTTTCAAAGTCGAGAACGTACAATCATAAATGTATACTTGCCTTAATAAACGTTACCGAAGATCCCGAAGAACACGGTTAAACCAGAAAGCTTGAACCACGAAGAAGACAACGAACGGAAGGGTTTCGACTTGAGTTCTTCACAAGGATTTCGTCCCTAAGTCATATCAATGATAAATCAACAATCGTACGATGAATAATAATCGTACAACGCACAAACCCCCCCTCTCTCTTAGACCTTTTGTCGGACACCTTGAAGGCGTCGACTAATAACTCAACCAAAACGACGAATCAATACACTCCAACCAAGGAATAACGATGGGAATGATAGAATACACCTAAATCATCATCAATCCATCACTAATCTAAATTACTACGGATTAAAAGGATGAAGTCAAACAAAATCCCCAATTTCCAACATAAAATTCGAAGTGTTCTTGAATAATCTTTCAATAATCCGATGAATACTCCAACAAGTCCATAATCATGCGTATATCACTTCATACCCCATGATTTTAACATCCAAAACATTATTACCCAATACAAAATCGAAATCCAAGATGTTGAAGAAATTACCTCTTGAAGATCCAAGCAATATGATTCGAAGAGCACACGATAGAACGATGATCCGGGCTTCACAATCGAAAAAAGATGAAGAGAAATCATATACTCAAGTGATAGGTGAAGAAACCTTCCTCTCTCAAGCCTTTCCTCTCGTGTGATGGTGAAGAAATGAGGAATATCGGTTGAAACGCTTGAAAAAGCGAGATATAGGGTGTCTTCATGTGTGCCGCGGCTCAGTATATGTGTGCCGCGGCACAGGCCCAAAATTCGCTCCCAGGGCTCGGCAGTGTGCCGCGGCTCAGCCCAGGTGTGCCGCGGCACCGGGTACAGGCGGTTTTGGCCAAATCTGGAAAATGAGAGTGACCCATCTATTTCGACCATAACTCTCTCGTCTGGACTCCGATTGACTCACCGTTTGAACCATTGGAAAGCTAACTCGATGCTTTATAATATTGCCAAGATTCAGAATTTTTGGAGTTTCCAAGAATTTACGGTAATTTAACAAAGTCGAACTTATACGTGGAAAAGTCGCTAAAGAACACGGAATTCAACAGAACGATACCGAAACGAACTCGGATGACAAAAAGTGTAGATTTAATCATTCTCAGGATGACGAAACGGTCCCAAACAAGTCGTCAAAATAGACTTCCGCCAAAAATAGAAAATTTCCGGGAAACAAAATTACGGGTATTACAACATACGTAACCGACAGCTCCCTTACGTACATAATCGGCCATTACGGCCGTAACCGGCCACTACCTACGTACGTAATCGGCCAGTCCTAGCCCCTAGCGATTCACTGCCGACCGTGATCGGTCATCCCTACGAGTCATTGCCGACCATGCTCGGCCACTACAGGTCCTCTCGGCCACGATTCGGCCAACCGCCCCGTAACGTACGTAACACTTATTCCTTTGCGTATGTAATACGTACGTTGACTTGCTATAGTATTATACTCGTATTATGTACGTAATACACCCTGTATAACGTACGTAACTCCATCCGTTGACTCACCTGTCCACATCCGCGCCGAAATCTGCCGACACCGGGCCTAACTGTCCGATTCCTCTTGTTACGTACGTAATACCTTACGCATAATGTACGTAACACGTACCACTTAGCGTACGTTATCTCAAACTCTTAATGTACGTTAACAGATCCATACTTAGCCATTTCCAGCAATTCGTGTCCAACGTCTCGACATAACAAATGTGAACATACGATAATATTGAACACATATACGAAATCCCAAAAATATTCTCATACGGTACGTCTGATGCACGATGCCCTCAATTACAATTGTCGACCAAGTACGGAAATCATACAAATACTCATACGGTATATCCGACATCGAAAACACATCAAGCATGTAATATCCTAGAATCAAAATAACCTCGATAGACATACTGGCACGGCTGTCACGGTTTCCAAAATTATCCACTCATATCGTGTCGGTCCCACTCTGTACAGTACATCCCAGATAAAATAATGCGAAAAATTCATAGTGAAATTCTAGGATATTACATATATACCCACTTAAATAAGTTTCGTCCTCAAAACTCAACACCTGTCATAATCAGTATCTCAATCCCGAAACATCTCAAAATCACGACACCATACTCAAATAATCATCATCAAAATTGAAATAACTGAAAGAACATACTTACAGGTCCGTGAAGTCGATGATCTTCCGTGATACCAGCATACGACTCCCATACAAAGTCTCAAAACACTAACAACACACCGGCATCGCAAATACAACAATTTAAAAATATTTCAAAAATTTTGAAACCTCCAAAATCGGTTTGACTCAAAAGTTAGAAAATCATTTTCAAAAGTCACGCTACTACCGCACCGGTAGAGCCACATAACACACACGCCCGGGTTTTACGAAACCCAAGCTCCGATGCCATCTTCTGTAACACCCCCAAAACCGACCGGGAATATTACAGCGACGTGGGGCCCATATTGGAACCCACAAGGCTAAAATCATTTTCGCAAATGTTTAAAAATGCCAAAAGGTTCTTTGAAAGTTCACACACACACGCAACGGATAAAAACACAGTTCAAAAGAATGCCGAAGATCCATTATAAAATATACACACGTAGCGGATAAAACATAATTAAATACATTTGCAGCGGAATTATAAAAACCATAAAGAACACTCGAATCCCAACAACCACGCCATAGCCAGTATCACCGGAAAGCTCATCCCTTCACGACCGCTACTAGCTCAAACTCCGAGTACCTAAAAGATAAAGCCCACGACGGGGTCAGCCATAATACTCAACAATGATAACGATCACATCACAAAAACAATACATATCAATGTAATTACAAGGTAAGAATAATTCCAATGTAATCTCGCCGTAGTAACCTTACCAACCTGTCACGATCCATAACAAATCAATTCTTACCATAACCCACGCCCCGTGTCCTTAAATAATGAACGAATTCAAATGTAATCACCTATACTGTATCCGAAATACTAACAAGATTTCCAACATAAACATATCTCGACTATAGAATAATCTGGCCAAGTTCAATTCTGCTGGCTGGGTCGCACAATCAGATCCCAATACTGATAGAAACTGATATCACACGATACATCTGCAAATCAACTGTCCCGAAACAATGGCAAGTCCCGGATATCAATACAAGCATGAATGCTTACACAGTCAATAATGATAAACAATCAATGCATCACAATAGAAATATCAATGACATGATATTTCCGCACAAGATCAACAAAGGATCAACCACGAACGAGAATACCATGATGTGGTAACTCTAACAAGATCAATGAAGAATCAATAACCGAGAATACCGGAAGTACGGCAAATCCCACAAGATCAATAAAAGGTTGACAACCGAGAATACCGACGACACGGTAAGGATCAACGAAGAGTCAATAACTGAGAATACCGACGATACGGTAAACTCCAACAAGATCAATAAGAGTCGACAACCAGAAATACCAACAGTACGATAAACTCCAATGAGATCAATAAAGGGGTCAACAACCGAGAATACTGATGACACAATAAACTCTAGCAGATCAATAAGGAATCGACAACCGAGAATACCAACGACGAGACAACTCCCAAACGGAATCAATAAGGATCAATAATGAACGAGATTACCAATGACAGGGTGAACTCCAACGAGATTAATAAAGAATCGATATCAAATGAGTTGACCATCGATATGGTAACTCCGAACGAGATTAATAAAGGTTCAATGGCGATAGATACACGAGAGAATAAAATCGTCAACCATATACAAATCATATATAAGGGATTTCAAAGACAACCCGAATATCGAACAGATCCAATTATACATGGACTGTGAACGACCAATCAATAAGACTCAAGATGGACGTCACGATACGCTCGATCCGGACATGGGTTTGTGTATAAGCCAACCATGGGTATTGACCAATACATGTCTGGTCTCGTACCTAATCAGCCTCACGAAATACGTCTCGTGTGCACGGTTCAATATGAGGTCGAAACCAACACATGCTACACGTGCCCATCCCGAAAATCCTACACATGAATGATCAGAATGTATCTGAATCCAGATATGCCACGATACAACATGACAACAAATCTCAAAGAAACGTATATCCAACAAGGATCAGAAGATTTCCCAAGAGGGCAACAATAACTCGATCATGAAAGACCGACACGACAACAATGTCATATTCCGTCAGACAACAGTCCACAGCATGCTCAATAATGCATATAATAATAGCACATAAACTCCCAAGGCAGCATCCAAGGGTCACGGAAGCATCTAGTCAGGAATACTCCGGAAAATATCATATAAACTCCCAAGGCAGCAGCCGAGGGTCACGGAAGCATCTACTCATGAATACTCCGGACATAGGTGCCATTTAGGTCTTATCCCCTAACACATTGGCCCAACAGATTACAGCTCAAAGAAAGAGCACATCACAGAACGCAACAAACGATGGTGCACACTCACCACATGAAATATCAACACAAACATGCAATAATGCAACATGATGATTATCATAATCTAACAATATTAATTTACCTCAAGCTGGAGACGCTAACCTTTCCATGACCAACTGCCCTGAACGAATACACGGTTTATCCGACAATCCAAAATGAAGTACAGTCCATAACTAATACCAAACCACCATCCTAAGTTCAACATCGACATGATAACTAACCTTGATATCCAACTTCTCATGCAATAGACCAAATTATAATTCACGTTCCCATTTCCACTAGACATCCTTAAAATCATATACATTATGATTTATCTTAGTCCAAAAATACCATACATACCACCATTCCGACAATTCATATATTCCATAATACCATTGCTATATGAATCATAAATGAAATGAAAACGAAATCATTTATTAACATTATGAACTGAGCAAGCATAACTTGCCTTGATACCAATTCGACGAAGCCACTATCAATCCCGCCGTCTCCGTCTACAAGCTCCACAGCCCCGGCTCGTCCGCAGCACAATAGTTAACTTCAACGATCACTAAACGCAACCTAATGTAATAATTAATTAACGATACGTTCAATAACAATCAACAACCGAAATGACCAACTAATCAAACTCGATGGTTCAACGACATCTCGATCATACGAAACCAAACCGTATCAACTCTTAACAATACGAACACAAGCCGAAATTTGGTGTTCAATGGTCCTCACAATGTCTTCAACATATATACTTCTCATAACATCATGAATCGCAACAAACTACCAAGAACATCGAGAATACTACGATTCCATAATCATAACAACATAATCGAATCATTTGATCACCAATTCATTATCTTCCCTTAACAAAATTCTCATAAATACCAAGAATCATCACAACAATATCAATTCAACCATCATTCATACGAAAACGTGTAGAATTTTCCAAGTTCTACTCATTGAGACATTTCATCGAACACTTTGAAGGCATAGTCCAATTCAATTGATTATTCAAGGAAATACTCGAATTTGTTCCACAAAACTTCAAGAATAATGAATGATTACGAGTTCAGAATCAAGTTCTATCAATAATCTGAATCAAAACGAAGCAAATCGGCCAAAACACCAAGGAACCTCAAGAACATCCAAAATACAAAAGTTCATGTGTTCTTACCTTCGATCCGGGTGGAGGATGATGTTAATCCATGATTCCAACTTCCAAAATATGTTGTTATAAGTTGATTCTACTAAAAACCATCATCTTTGCTGAAGAAATCGCTGAAGAAACGAAGAAAAGTGAAAAATGGCAAGGATGGCTCGGTCCAGGCCTTATATAGGCCGAGACCTGCCGGCACCTTACGGACGTAACCAGCGGGTCCTTACGTACGTAGCCGGCCGCGGCCTAACCTTCTGTCCATTTCGTTCGGCACCCTTACATACGTAACCGCCAGCTCCCTTACGTATGTAATCGGCCATTACGGCCGTAACCGGCCACTACCTACGTACGTAATCGGCCAGTCCTAGCCCCTAGCGAGTCACTGCCGACCGTGATCGGTCATCCCTACGAGTCACTGCCGACCGTGCTCGGCCACTACAGGTCCTCTCGGCCACGATTCGGCCGACCGCCCCCTAACGTACGTAACACTTATTCCGTTGCGTACGTAATACGTACGTTGACTTGCTACAGTATTATACTCGTATTACGTACATAATACACCCTGTATAACGTACGTAACTCCATCCGTTGACTCACTTGTCCACATCCGCGCCGAAAGCTGCCGACACCGGGCCTAACTGTCCGATTCCTCTTGTTACGTACGTAATACCTTACGCATAATGTACGTAACACGTACCACTTAGCGTACGTTATCTCAAACTCTTAATGTACGTTAACAGATCCATACTTAGCCATTTCCAGCAATTCCTGTCCAACGTCTCTACATAAAAAATGTGAACATACGACAATACTGAACACATATACGAAATCCCAAAAATATTCTCATACTGTACGTCTGATGCACGATACCCTCAATTACAATTGTCGACCAAGTACGGAAATCATATAAATACTCATACGGTATATCCGACATCGAAAACACACCAAGCATGTAATATCCTAGAATCAAAATAACCTCGATAGACATACTGGCACGGCTGTCACGGTTTCCAAAACTATCCACTCATATCGTGTCGGTCCCACTCTGTACAGTACATCCCAGATAAAATAATGCGAAAAATTAATAGTGAAATTCTAGGATATTACATATATACCCACTTAAATAAGTTTCGTCCTCAAAACTCAACACCTGTCATAATCAGTATCTCAATCCCGAAACATCTCAAAATCACGACACCATACTCAAATAATCATCATCAAAATTGAAATAACTGAAAGAACATACTTACAGGTCCGTGAAGTCGATGATCTTCCGTGATTCCAGCATACAACTCCCATACAAAGTCTCAACACACTAACAACACACCGGCATCGCAAATACAACAATTTGAAAATATTTCAAAAATTTTGAAACCTCCAAAATCGGTTTGACTCAAAAGTTAGAAAATCATTTTCAAAAGTCACGCTACTACCGCACCGGTAGAGCCACATAACACACACGTCCGGGTTTTACGAAACCCAAGCTCCGATACCATCTTCTGTAACACCCCCAAAACCGACCGGGAATATTACAGCGACGTGGGCCCTATATTGGAACCCACAAGGCTAAAATCATTTTCGCAAATGTTTAAAAATGCCAAAAGGTCCTTTGAAAGTTCACACACACACGCAGCGGATAAAAACACAGTTCAAAAGAATGCCGAAGATCCATTTTAAAATATACACACGCAGCGGATAAAACATAATTAAATACATTTGCAGCGGAATTATAAAAACCAGAAAGAACACTCGAATCCCAACAACCACGCCATAGCCAGTATCACCGGAAAGCTCATCCCTTCACGACCGCTACTAGCTCGAACTCCGAGTACCTGAAAGATAAAGCCCACGACGGGGTCAGCCATAATACTCAACAATGATAACGATCACAACACAAAAACAATACATATCAATGTAATTACAAGGTAAGAATAATTCTAATGTAATCTCACCGTAGTAACCTTACCAACCTGTCACGATCCATAACAAATCAATTCTTACCATAACCCACGCCCCGTGTCCTTAAATAATGAACGAATTCAAATGTAATCACATGTACTGTATCCGAAACACTACCAAGATTTCCAACATAAACATATCTCGTCTATAGAATAATCTGGCCAAGTTCAATTCTGCTGGCTGGGTCGCACAATCAGATCCCAATACTGATAGAAACTGATATCACACGATACATATGCAAATCAACTGTCCCGAAACAATGGCAAGTCCCGGATATCAATACACGCATGAATGCTTACACAATCAATAATGATAAACAATCAATGCATCACAACGGAAATATCAATGACATGATATTTCCACACAAGATCAACAAAGGATCAACCACGAACGAGAATACCATGATGTGGTAACTCCAACAAGATCAATGAAGAATCAATAACCGAGAATACCGGCAGTACGGCAAATACCACAAGATCAATAAAAGATTGATAACCGAGAATACCGACGACACGGTAAGGATCAACGACGAATCAATAACCGAGAATACCGACGATACGGTAAACTCCAACAAGATCAATAAGAGTCGACAACCAGAAATACCAACAGTACGATAAAATCCAATGAGATCAATAAAGGGGTCAACAGCGAGAATACATTGACACGATAAACTCTAGCAAGATCAATAAGGAATCGACAACCGAGAATACCAACGACGAGACAACTCCCAAACGGAATCAATAAGGATCAATAATGAACGAGATTACCAATGACAGGGTGAACTCCAATGAGATTAATAAAGAATCGATATCAAATGAGTTGACCATCGATATGGTAACTCCGAACGATATTAATAAAGGTTCAATGGCGTGAGATACGAGAGAATAAAATCGTCAACCATATACAAATCATATATATGGGATTTCAAAGACAACCCGAATATCGAAAAGATCCAATTATACATGGACTGTGAACGACCAATCAATAAGACTCAAGATGGACGTCACGATACGCTCGATCCGGACATGTGTTTTTGCACAAGCCAACCATGGGTATTGATCAATACATGTCTGGTCTCGTACCTAATTAGCCTCACGAAGTACGTCTCGTGTGCACGGTTCAATATGAGGTCGAAACCAACACATGCTACACGTGCCCGTCCCGAAAATCCTACACATGAACGATCAGAACGTATCTGACTCCAGATATGCCACGATACAACATGACAACAAATCTCAAAGAAACGTATATCCAACAAGGATCAGAAGATTTCCCAAGAGGGCAACAATAACTCGATCATGAAAGACCGACACGACAATAATGTCGTATTCCGTCAGACAGCAGCCTACAACATGCTCAACAATGCATATAATAATAGCACATAAACTCCGAAGGTAGCAACCGAGGGTCACGGAAGCATCTACTCAGGAATACTTCGGACATAAGTGCCATTTAGGTCTTATCCCCTAACACATCGGCCCAACAGATTACAGCTCCAAGAAAGAGCACGTCACAGAACGCAACAAACGATGGTGCACACTCACCACATGAAATATCAACACACACATGCAATATTGCAACATGATGATTATCATAATCTAACAATATTAATTTACCTCAAGCTGGAGACGCTAACCTTTCCACGACCAACCGCCCTGAACGAATACACGGTTTATCCGACAATCCAAAATGAAGTACAGTCCATAACTAATACCAAACCACCATCCCGAGTTCAACATCGACATGATAACAAACCTTGATATCCGACTTCTCATGCAATAGACCAAATTATAATTCACGTTCCCATTTCCACTAGACATCCTTAAAATCATATACATTATGATTTATCTTAGTCCAAAATACCATACATACCACCATTCCGACAATTCATATATTCCATAATACCATTGCTATATGAATCATAAATGAAATGAAAACGAAATCACTTATTAACATTATGAACTGAGCAAGCATAACTTGCCTTGATACCAATTCGACGAAGCCACTATCAATCCCGCCATCTCCGTATACAAGCTCTGCAGCCCCGGCTCGTCCGCAGCACAACGGTTAACTTCAACGATCACTAAATGCAACCTAATGCAATAATTAATTAACGATACGTTCAATAAGAATCAACAACCGAAATGACCAACTAATCAAACTCGATGGTTCAACGACATCTCGATCATGTGAAACCAAACCGTATCAACTCTTAACAATACGAACACAAGCCGAAATTTGGTGTTCAATGGTCCTAACAATGTCTTCAACATATATACTTCTCATAACATCATGAATCGCAACAAACTACCAAGAACATCGAGAATACTACGATTCCATAATCATAACAACATAATCGAATCATTTGATCACCAATTCATTATCTTCCCTTAACAAAATTCTCGTAAATACCAAGAATCATCACAACAATATCAATTCAACCATCATTCATGCGAAAACGTGTAGAATTTTCCAAGTTCTACTCATTGAGACATTTCATCGAACACTTTGAAGGCATAGTCTAATTCAATCGATTATTCAAGGAAATACTCGAATTCGTTCCACAAAACTTCAAGGATAATGAATGATTACGAGTTTAGAATCAAGTTCTATCAATAATCTGAATCAAAACGAAGCAAATTGGCCAAAACACCAAGAAACCTCAAGAACATCCAAAATCCAAAAGTTCATGTGTTCTTACCTTCGATACGGGTGGAGGATGATGTTAATCCATGATTCCAACTTCCAAACCATGTTGTTATAAGTTGATTCTACTAAAAACCATCATCTTTGCTGAAGAAATCGCTGAAGAAACGAAGAAAAGTGAAAAATGGCAAGGATGGCTCGGTCCAGGCCTTATATAGGCCGAGACCTGCCGGCACCTTACGGACGTAACCAGCGGGTCCTTACGTACGTAGCCCGCCGCGGCCTAACCTTCTGTCCATTTCGTTCGGCACCCTTACATACGTAACCGCCAGCTCCCTTACGTATGTAATCGGCCATTACGGCCGTAACCGGCCACTACCTACGTACGTAATCGGCCAGTCCTAGCCCCTAGCGAGTCACTGCCGACCGTGATCGGTCATCCCTACGAGTCACTGCCGACCGTGCTCGGCCACTACAGGTCCTCTCGGCCACGATTCGGCCGACCGCCCCGTAACGTACGTAACACTTATTCCGTTGCGTACGTAATACGTACGTTGACTTGCTACAGTATTATACTCGTATTACGTACATAATACACCCTGTATAACGTACGTAACTCCATCCGTTGACTCACTTGTCCACATCCGCGCCGAAAGCTGCCGACACCGGGCCTAACTGTCCGATTCCTCTTGTTACGTACGTAATACCTTACGCATAATGTACGTAACACGTACCACTTAGCGTACGTTATCTCAAACTCTTAATGTACGTTAACAGATCCATACTTAGCCATTTCCAGCAATTCCTGTCCAACGTCTCTACATAAAAAATGTGAACATACGACAATACTGAACACATATACGAAATCCCAAAAATATTCTCATACTGTACGTCTGATGCACGATACCCTCAATTACAATTGTCGACCAAGTACGGAAATCATATAAATACTCATACGGTATATCCGACATCGAAAACACACCAAGCATGTAATATCCTAGAATCAAAATAACCTCGATAGACATACTGGCACGGTACATCACGGTTTCCTAAACTATCCACTCATATCGTGTCGGTCCCACTCTGTACAGTACATCCCAGATAAAATAATGCGAAAAATTAATAGTGAAATTCTAGGATATTACATATATACCCACTTAAATAAGTTTCGTCCTCAAAACTCAACACCTGTCATAATCAGTATCTCAATCCCGAAACATCTCAAAATCACGACACCATACTCAAATAATCATCATCAAAATTGAAATAACTGAAAGAACAAACTTACAGCACAGTCAAGTCGATGAACATCCGTGATTCCATAAAACAACACCCAAACCAAGTCTCAACACACTAACAACACACCGGCATCGCAAATACAACAATTTGAAAATATTTCAAAAATTTTGAAACCTCCAAAATCGGTTTGACTCAAAAGTTAGAAAATCATTTTCAAAAGTCACGCTACTACCGCACCGGTAGAGCCACATAACACACACGTCCGGGTTTTACGAAACCCAAGCTCCGATACCATCTTCTGTAACACCCCCAAAACCGACCGGGAATATTACAGCGACGTGGGCCCTATATTGGAACCCACAAGGCTAAAATCATTTTCGCAAATGTTTAAAAATGCCAAAAGGTCCTTTGAAAGTTCACACACACACGCAGCGGATAAAAACACAGTTCAAAAGAATGTCGAAGATCCATTTTAAAATATACACACGCAGCGGATAAAACATAATTAAATACATTTGCAGCGGAATTATAAAAACCAGAAAGAACACTCGAATCCCAACAACCACGCCATAGCCGGTATCACCGAAAGCTCATCCCTTCACGACCGCTACTAGCTCGAACTCCGAGTACTGAAAGATAAAGCCCACGACGGGTCACCATAATACTCAACAATGATAACTATCACAACACAAAAACAATACATATCAATGTAATTACAAGTTAAGAATAATTATAATGTAATCTCACCGTAGTAACCTTACCAACCTGTCACGATCCATAACAAATCAATTCTTACCATAACCCACGCCCCGTGTCCTTAAATAATGAACGAATTCAAATGTAATCACATGTACTGTATCCGAAACACTACCAAGATTTCCAACATAAACATATCTCGTCTATAGAATAATCCGGCCAAGTTCAATTCTGCTGGCTGGGTCGCACAATCGGATCCCAATCGATAGAAGCGATATCACACGATACATATGCAAATCAACTGTCCCGAAACAATGGCAAGTCCCGGATATCAATACACGCATGAATGCTTACACAATCAATAATGATAAACAATCAATGCATCACAACGGAAATATCAATGACATGATATTTCCACACAAGATCAACAAAGGATCAACCACGAACGAGAATACCATGATGTGGTAACTCCAACAAGATCAATGAAGAATCAATAACCGAGAATACCGGCAGTACGGCAAATACCACAAGATCAATACAAGATTGATAACCGAGAATACCGACGACACGGTAAGGATCAACGACGAATCAATAACCGAGAATACCGACGATACGGTAAACTCCAACAAGATCAATAAGAGTCGACAACCAGAAATACCAACAGTACGATAAAATCCAATGAGATCAATAAAGGGGTCAACAACCGAGAATACTGATGACACAGTAAACTCTAGCAAGATCAATAAGGAATCGACAACCGAGAATACCAACGACGAGACAACTCCCAAACGGAATCAATAAGGATCAATAATGAACGAGATTACCAATGACAGGGTGAACTCCAATGAGATTAATAAAGAATCGATATCAAATGAGTTGACCATCGATATGGTAACTCCGAACGATATTAATAAAGGTTCAATGGCGACAGATACACGAGAGAATAAAATCGTCAACCATATACAAATCATATATATGGGATTTCAAAGACAACCCGAATATCGAAAAGATCCAATTATACATGGACTGTGAACGACCAATCAATAAGACTCAAGATGGACGTCACGATACGCTCGATCCGGACATGTGTTTTTGTACAAGCCAACCATGGGTATTGATCAATACATGTCTGGTCTCGTACCTAATTAGCCTCACGAAGTACGTCTCGTGTGCACGGTTCAATATGAGGTCGAAACCAACACATGCTACACGTGCCCGTCCCGAAAATCCTACACATGAACGATCAGAACGTATCTGACTCCAGATATGCCACGATACAACATGACAACAAATCTCAAAGAAACGTATATCCAACAAGGATCAGAAGATTTCCCAAGAGGGCAACAATAACTCGATCATGAAAGACCGACACGACAACAATGTCGTATTCCGTCAGACAGCAGCCTACAACATGCTCAACAATGCATATAATAATAGCACATAAACTCCGAAGGTAGCAACCGAGGGTCACGGAAGCATCTACTCAGGAATACTTCGGACATAAGTGCCATTTAGGTCTTATCCCCTAACACATCGGCCCAACAGATTACAGCTCCAAGAAAGAGCACGTCACAGAACGCAACAAACGATGGTGCACACTCACCACATGAAATATCAACACACACATGCAATATTGCAACATGATGATTATCATAATCTAACAATATTAATTTACCTCAAGCTGGAGACGCTAACCTTTCCACGACCAACCGCCCTGAACGAATACACGGTTTATCCGACAATCCAAAATGAAGTACAGTCCATAACTAATACCAAACCACCATCCCGAGTTCAACATCGACATGATAACAAACCTTGATATCCAGCTTCTCATGCAATAGACCAAATTATAATTCACGTTCCCATTTCCACTAGACATCCTTAAAATCATATACATTATGATTTATCTTAGTCCAAAAATACCATACATACCACCATTCCGACAATTCATATATTCCATAATACCATTGCTATATGAATCATAAATGAAATGAAAACGAAATCACTTATTAACATTATGAACTGAGCAAGCATAACTTGCCTTGATACCAATTCGACGAAGCCACTATCAATCCCGCCATCTCCGTATACAAGCTCTGCAGCCCCGGCTCGTCCGCAGCACAACGGTTAACTTCAACGATCACTAAATGCAACCTAATGCAATAATTAATTAACGATACGTTCAATAAGAATCAACAAGCGAAATGACCAACTAATCAAACTCGATGGTTCAACGACATCTCGATCATGTGAAACCAAACCGTATCAACTCTTAACAATACGAACACAAGCCGAAATTTGGTGTTCAATGGTCCTAACAATGTCTTCAACGTATATACTTCTCATAACATCATGAATCGCAACAAACTACCAAGAACATCGAGAATACTACGATTCCATAATCATAACAACATAATCGAATCATTTGATCACCAATTCATTATCTTCCCTTAACAAAATTCTCGTAAATACCAAGAATCATCACAACAATATCAATTCAACCATCATTCATGCGAAAACGTGTAGAATTTTCCAAGTTCTACTCATTGAGACATTTCATCGAACACTTTGAAGGCATAGTCTAATTCAATCGATTATTCAAGGAAATACTCGAATTCGTTCCACAAAACTTCAAGGATAATGAATGATTACGAGTTTAGAATCAAGTTCTATCAATAATCTGAATCAAAACGAAGCAAATTGGCCAAAACACCAAGAAACCTCAAGAACATCCAAAATCCAAAAGTTCATGTGTTCTTACCTTCGATACGGGTGGAGGATGATGTTAATCCATGATTCCAACTTCCAAACCATGTTGTTATAAGTTGATTCTACTCAAAACCATCATCTTTGCTGAAGAAATCGCGGATGAAACGGAGAAAAGTGAAAAATGGCAAGGATGACTCGGTCCAGGCCTTATATAGGCCGAGACCTGCCGGCACCTTACGTACGTAACCGGAGGGTCCTTACGTACATAGCCGGCCACGGACTAACCTTCTGTCCATTTCGTTCGGCACCCTTACGTACGTAACCGGCAGCTCCCTTACATACGTAATCGGCCATTACGGCCGTAACCGGCCACTGCTTACGTACGTAATCGGCCAGTCCTAGCCCCCAGCGAGTCACTGCTGACCGTGATCGGCCATCCCTACGAGTCACTGCCGACCGTGCTCAGCCACTACAGGTCCTCTCGGCCACGACTCGGCCAGCCGCCCCGTAACGTACGTAACACTTATTCTGTTGCATACGTAATACGTACGTTGACTTGCTATAGTATTATACTCGTATTACGTACATAATACACCCAGTATAATGTACGTAATTCCATCCATTGACTCACCTGTCCACATCCGTGCCGAAATCTGCCGACACCGGGCCCAACTGTCCGATTCCTCTTGTTACTTACGTAATACCTTATGCATAACGTACGTAACACGTACCACTTAGCGTATGTTATCTCAAAGTCTTAATGTACGTTAACAGATCCATACTTAGCCATTTCCAGCAATTCCTGTCCAACGTCTCGACATAACAAATGTGAACATACGACAATACTGAACACATATACGAAATCCCAAAAATATTCTCATACGGTACGTCTGATGCACGATACCCTCAATTACAATTGTCGACCAAGTACGGAAATCATACAAATACTCATACGGTATATCCGACATCGAAAACACACCAAGCATGTAATATCCTAGAATCAAAATAACCTCGATAGACATACTGGCACGGCTATCACGGTTTCCAAAATTATCCACTCATAGCGTGTCGGTCCCACTCTGTACAGTACATCCTAGATAAAATAATGCAAAAAATTCATAGTGAAATTCTAGGATATTACACAAATACGCTAATGTATGCTAATAGTCAACACCAACTAATCTCAATCATACACTGCAATCTTTCACATAATTTGTCTAATAATTATATAGGTTATGAACTATTATATTATTTTATAAGGCATCGATAATGTGATCTTCCATGTGATACCAACACACGACATTATCTACAGTATAAAATAATTAGACATTTTATTTGCATAACAATAATGTGAAATAAATACGCAAAACATATGATTAAATATAATTAATATTCTCATAGGTAGTTATAGCGAAATAAGGTAATACAAGCATAAATTATGATTTTCCGTATACAACCCTAACAGAGTAAATTGTGACAATAGTCCTAGTTCTTTTAAGAACTCGTCAAACTCGAGTCATGTACTCACCACCTTGGTCTGACCGAAGAGTCTTAACACTTTGGTTTTCAACTAGGGCTTTAAATTCCTTGAATCTTTCAAAAGCTTTAGATTTATGTTTCATTAAGTACATGAACCCATGCCTAATATGTCATCAGTGAATGTAATGAAGTACTGAAAGTCATCTCATGCCACTTAAAAAGGGCCACAGACGTCAGTATTGATCAATCCAAGTTTTTCAGTAGCTCTTTCAAAAGTCCCTGCGAAGGTAACTTAGTCATTTTGCCTTGAAGGCAGGATTCACAAGTTGGATAGGGATGCAATCCCAATGTACCCATAAGTCCATATTTCTCCATTTTATGAATCTTGGTCTGACCAACATGACCAAGTCTAAGATGCCACTTAAGTGCTCGGATTGTTTCACCCCTGCCACACTTCCTAGTTATAGTGTTCACAATTGTTTTATTCTTTAGATTCAAATGGTATAAACCATTTAATAATGTATCAGCACTAACTAATTTATTTCTAAAATAAATTCGACAGGACCCATCTCCAATAAAGAAGTGAAATCCCTTTGGGTCCATGATGGGAATTGATACAATATTTTTATGCCCCTTGGGCAAAACAAGTACATCAGCTAAAGTAAGAATAAAACCAGATTCTAAATTCAACATAACGGATCCAATATCAGAAGCCTGGACACTTTGTCCACTTCTGAAGGTGACCATCACCTCCCCTAAATCCAGCTTCCTACTTCGTTCGAGATCCTGATTCATTGTATAAATGTGAGAGCTCGCACCAGAATCAAGTATCCAAGAAGTAGAATATACAGTTATAGAATAATTTGCTTCCAAAACCAGTAGTTCCATACCTAAAGGCGCATATCGGTTAAGCTTTGGACAGTACCTCCTCTAGTGGCCTAGGTCACCGCAGTTGAGGCATGTGTCTGTTTTCTTAGCCCCTTGCTCTTTTGACCATTGGGGATTTTCCCTTTCCCTTATCGATCTTGGCTATTAGACCTAACTGTTTTTGTTCTTTTTCTTCTTATTCTTGGACTTCCAAGTCCCAGAAGAACTCACAAGTACACCTTCTTTTCCCTTTGTCTTCATCTGAGACTGCAGTCGTCAGTTTGTTCATTAGCCCAGCTAAGTTACACGCAATCTCATTGCAGTTGAAGTTCATGATAAATTGGGAAAAGGAGTCAGGAAGTGATTGCAGGATAAGGTCAGTTTGAAGAGATGCATGCATCTGAAAATCAAGTTGACGTGATCGTATATTACACTTTGCAAATTAATCCGTTTATAAGCGTGGTTTTTCAGTTTGTTCGTTTGTCATATAATATGAAAACATACACAACCTAAATCTACAACATGCAGTTAATGGACCATTCTTAAGTACCGAGTCTTCATCAACTCGATAAAAATACAAGCAATCTAATTACAAGTCTTGAATCTTCATCTTCATGGCGGTTCGTCCTCGGCTCTTCGTCATAGCTAATTTATTATTTTTATAAAATTTGCATCTTATACAAATTTAATAAAAAAAATCGGCTCAAAACGACCATTACAACCCCATCGAATCAAAATTCAATAAACTAAGTCCATGAACTACATCACCATTCAAATAATAATGCAACCATTACATTAAAATAAATGGCAATAATAATTAATATAAATATTGATCAAATCAATATATAATTAATTCACTGATTAGAATTAATCCAACTAATTCACACAACCGTTAATATTAATTTGTTCCGGACAAAAATACATATTTCATTAAATTAATTCCCTTAAAAAATTAACAAAATTATATTTTAGTCACATTAAATCCTATTTAATTTGCGGGAAATTAATTTACCAAATGAAATATAAAAACTGTGTCGAAAAATACAAGGCCCGTGCCAATCCTGCAGCCCGGTGGGGGCTGCCCAGCCCTGGTCGAGTGGCGTTGCACATTGCTCGGCCGCTGCCTGCCTGTGCTCAGCTGAGGCCTGACTTTTCCAGCTCGTCTTTTCGTCCCAAATCTAAAAATAATATTTCTCCAACTTTTATATTACACATATAAATCAGTTTTTCAAAAGAAAAATAGATTTATATTATAACATAAAATCATGAAAAATAAATTTTTAGATGAACAATTAAACATTAACATTTAAAATAATTATGATTCTAAATCATAAAAAATAACCAAACATTCCTAATGCAAATATCGAATATATGATCGCATAGACCTTGCTATGATACCATTGTTGGGATTCGATGATTAAAAATGAGTTACGCAGCGGAAAAATAATCCAATCTAACCGGATAAAAACTGAACTCCTAAACGGATCGATCAAGCATCATATAAACGAATATATAAAATGATGAAGATAAAATTGAGAAGTGATACCCTCGTCGACCTTTGATAACATCTTGTTGATTCCGAGCACGAACACGAATTCAATCGAACAAGCTTTTGGAATTTTCCCGAGCACCGAAAGCACCGTGCCTCTACGTATCATGCATCGGAAGATGATCGGAAAATATTTTTATCAATTTATACTCTAAGTATATGGCTAGAAATTAATAGAATTTCCTTATATATATTTTTATAAATACTCTAAGTATTTTATAAAAATTGTTTTCTCTCAAAATACACTTAAAACTCAAATGTATAAAACTTGAGAATTTCCACTCTTTCCTCCCTCAAAACTCACAGCCAAGTTCTCTTGAATTTCAAGTCTAATGTTGATGATGAAATATATAGTATGATATATAAAAGATTCACCACACATAATCCATCGTCAATTATTGTGCCGTGACTCTGTAGGTTCGTCTCAATTAGCGTTGAGAGGATTCAATGAGTGTTAGCACCACTTAGCAAGTCTCGTGGCCCACACCGTAACCTAAGTGAGAACGAATGATAGGATCATTCCAAAACCATTACCGTATATGTATAAACCCTTCAATCATATGTCTTGGTCAAGTATTAGGGTCACGGTATAGTCAAACCCTATTGTAACGTGACTCTATGCATTTTGTTACTGCAAACCGAGGTCACTGAGCTCTTATGTATCAAATACAACTAGCTCTAACTGCTTTGGCCAAAGACTTATGATCTCATTTGACATTTAACCGCATAGGACATTTACCTGCTCACTAATAGGAGAAAGAATCCCATCTTGGTGTTCAGTAGAGACTGTCACTTGCCCACTAAGTTGCATTTCGAGGTTGACCCCACTAACCAGCGATTGGATCGAACTACTCTAATGACCAACTTAATGTCCCCAAGCACATCTCCTACTGAAACTTCAAGTCAAAGGTCCACACATACCTATCATAACCTTTCGATTCAGTCATTGACAATCCCTGAGTGATATCCATATGACGGAGTCGAGATGAGTCGTATTCGGGTATACTAATCCCGTTAGCATACCTATAACGTGTGCTCCCACTAATCCTTAGTGAAGACAGACACTCTACAGGTCAAAGTACATATTATACAAGTCTTGTCTAAACTTACTGCCCAGTTAAGTTTTATTAACTTGCAAATTAATTAAGAATTCGAGCCCTAAAACACTTCCAGTACCTATTTCCTTATCTCCATAAGGAGTGGAACATTTGCTATCGAATGCATGGATTTATTATTCTATATACCAAATCACGATGCCAGTGATATACAATAATATAGTAATAATAAATGCCTTATTTAATAAATATTCATGAATACAATACAATGCTCTCATTCTCTCATCCTCTAGGTGGCATTCGAGGGCAAATTCCTAATAATTTGATACTCATATATTCGCATCCTTGGTATGACTGAAGTGCTTTAATATGACGACCAGTTTGATTCTCAACTAGATCCTTAAATTCCTTGAATTTCTCGGAGGCTTCAGAATTGTATTTCATCAAGTACACAAAACCATACCTAGTATGATCATTAGGCAATGTGATGAAATACTGATATCCATCTCGTGCTGCTTCATAAGCACCACATACGTTGGTATGTACCAATCCAAGTTTTTCAGCAGCTCTTTCGAAAGTCCTTGTGAATGGGGGACTTAATCATTTTGTCTTTAAGGCAAGATTCACAAGTAGGGGAAGTATAATATCTTGAATTCTCACTATAAATTTTTCGTATTATTTTGTTCGAGATGTATTGGACATCGTGGTATCTATACAGCATGGATAAAATAATTTGAGGACTAAGACAGTTGTACTGGTATAATTGCCATAGTTGATCGACAATTGCATTTGAGGATACTATTATCAGGTATGTTGTATGAGAATATTATGGGAATATGTATACGAATTTAGTATGTTGAGACAACCGACAAGGACGGTTGGAATGTGGCTAAGGGTTACAACCGATTCCTCATTAGTTATGTACATAAAGGATGTGACCTTGCGTATGTTAAAAACTAGTAAAACTTACGTACGTTAAGAAGGGTAAGGCCCTGTTCTTTTGGACTTATGTTTCGGTTTTGATTCGATTCAGTCCATTCGATTCGATTCGAGTCAGTCAGTCGATTCGGTTGATTCGAGTCCATTCATTTCGATTCGATTTAGTTATTATTATTATTATTATTATTATTGATTATTATTATTATTATTGTTGTTGTTGTTGATTACTACTGTTATTACTAAAATATTTACTATTATTAATAATAATATTTATTGTTGTTGTTAATTGTTGATTATTATTATTATTATTATTATTATTTGTGACATTTGATATTTTTGTGACATTTGGGATATTTGAGGCATATTTATTAGTATTATTATTTTGGTTATTAAGATTGTAATTAATTATATTATTATTATTACATTATATTTATTGTTATTTTTTTATTTATTATTATTTTATTATTTTTCTTATTATTTTATTATATTTATTATTTTTAATATTTATTACTATATTATTATTTTATTGGTATTTACTCTTATATATTTTACTTCAGTTCCATTCAGTTCAGTTTAGTTCAGATCTATTCAGTTCAGTTCAGTTCAGTTCAGATTCATTCAGTCCAAAAGAACAGAGCCTAACTTACAAAGGTAAGGTTGGGAATCTTGCCAGCTTCTTAGCACGTCAGATTTTTCACCTCGCAGGTTGCTTTCGGAATGTGGGACCCGAGGCACTTTCAGCGTGGGTGCAGACAAGCGAGTTTATGTGTTAATGGACGTGTTTGTAACACCCCAAAAACCATCCGGGATATTACAGCGCCGTGGGTCCGGCACCGGAACCCACCAGGCTAAAAACTATTTCAAAAACGTTTAAAAACGCCAAAAGTCCGATGACGGTAGTATTTTAAATACTCAAATATTTTCCAAAATATAGTTCTCAAATATCGTCATCAAATACTATTTGAAAATACAAGGCGAAATGCCAAATCTCAACAGTTTTAAAATGTACGTTAAGCCACCACTTATACGTACCGATAAAATAGTTTAGGGAAAATTGGTTTAACGAAATAACCCAAGTTCGCAAAATTCCGAAAGTCCATCTTAATGTTAAATACGAGTTGGTAAAAATACCGGAAAACCATTTAAAATACACACGCAGCGGAAAAAGACACAGTTCAAAATATACATTTGCAGCGGAATAAAACAACCAATCAAATACTCGGTTCACAAATACATGCCACAACCAGTATCACTCGAGAAGCTCACCCCTTCACGAGTGCTACTAGCTCGATCTCCGAGTACCTAAAAATAAAGCCCACGACAGGGTCAGCCACAATACTCAACAATAATATCGATCATATCATCATAAATAATTACATACTAATGTAATAATACTGTAAGAATACTACCAACGTAATTTTACCGTCATAACCTTACCAATCCATGGCAATCCATAACAAATCAATCCTTACCATAATCCACATTTCGCATTCTCAAATGACGAAATGAACTCAACAACAATCATCTATACTGTATTCAAACAATACCAAGTATCCTCAAAACATCATCATAACTCATAAGTGTGGAATGAACCATTTGTGCCAAATCCCGTCCGTCGGATTGCACAATCAAATCTCAACCTCGATAAACCAATAACATACAATATATCTGTAGATCAACCACCACCAGAACAATGATAACAAGTCCCGAATCATCAACGTACAGTCTGAATGCTCATACGGTCAAAAACCATGATCAACCAAAACATCAAACGAGAATATCATCGACATGATAACTCTAATACGACCATCAAAGGATCAACGATAACTGAGAATACCATCAATATGATAAACTCCAACATGATCAACAAAGGATCAACAATAACCGAGAATACCCTCAACAAGGTAAACTCCAAACGATCAACAAAGGATCAACAACGACCGAGAATACCATCAACAAGGTAAACTCCAAACGATCAACAATAATGGATCTCAAATAAATAACCCCGGCTTTCGAACATGCCCCTCGAGCGTATGAACAACCAGTCGTAAACCGTCGAACATACCCAACCATAAATGGAGGATGAACAACCAAACAATATGGCTCAAAGATGGAAGTCACAGTACGCCCAATCTGGAAATGTGTCTGTGTACATGTCCACCCCGTATACGGAATCGAGGATATACGTGGGAGAGGTATCTAATTAGCCTCATGAACTACGTCTTGTGTGCACGGTCCAATGTGGAAATATTAACACATGACCATAGTGTGCCCAGCTAAAAATCCTACACAATAACCAATCGGCACGCAGATATGACTCCAGATATATCACGATGCAACATCACAACGAAACTCAGAGAATCACATATCCAATAAAGATCAAAATACTCACCGAAGTGAGCAAAGACACACAAATAATGAAAGATCGACATGACCGATAATATCTGAGACAACCATCCTGGGATCACAATCCCCAAAGGATAATCCATACGATCAACAATATCAGACAACAGTTCTGTGATCAACATCCCTCAATGAAACAATCAACACAACCATTAATACCAACAATAGTCCTGGGATCAACATCCCTCAACGAAACAACTAATACGAATCAACAGAATAATTATCCTCTTAACTGAACAATACTTAAATTACCTCAAGTCTAAGACAATATCTTCCACGAACCAACATCCCTGAACGAATACACAATTATACGAATAATCCCAAAATAAGTATAGTCCATTTATACCAACAAACCACCGTCCCAACATAACTGTCAACACGGTAAACCTCCCTCGATATCCGACATTCCATATCACATACCAAATATAACTCACATCTCTGTATTCACCAACACATTTAAACCATATACATTATGATTTAATCCAAACCAAAGCACAATATACAAACCATCATCCCGATAATTTATTTTTATAATATCATTGCTATATGAATTATAAATGAAATGAAATCAAAATCATTCATTAAATATTATAAACTGAACAAGTATAACTTGCCTCGATACCGATACAACAAAGCTATTACCAATTCCATTGCCTTCGTCTACGAGCTCCTCAGCCCCGACCAAAAGCAATCTACAAACTCTTCAGCCTCAACCGCAACACAACGATCATAATCTACGATCAAATATCTCAACCTATTGCAAAAACCGATTAACAAACAATCGATAACAATCAATAACCGGCATAGCCAACAAATCGACTCAACGGCTCAACAATACCCCGATCATAAATAAAACCGAACAATACAACTCAAACAAATACGAACTTATATCCACAATAAAAACTGCAACCCGACAATCAATATAACTGATCAATAACCCAACGGTTCCATAATATCCCGATTAAACACAAATCCGAACAAGCCCAAATCAATCAATCATGAACTCATAACCATAATACGATTCCACAATAAAATCATATCAATAATCAAATTAAGTCAATAACATGGGTCTGAACGTTATCGATTCCAAATTCAATCTTAAATATGAGTACAAGTTTCCTCCTTGTAAATTTATAATAAAACCAATTACTGATTATCATCATCAATCCATATAATCCGATTAATTCAACATTATAGATAATCATATTCCAAGGGTTTCAAATAACTCAATCATCCTAATTGAACACTTGTCCAATACGTATGAACTTCCCAACTTAAAGATGAATAATAATCTCATCAAACTCGGAATTATATTCGTATTCCTATACGAATATTGTACCAAAATACACAACTTAGTTCTATATATGAATATTCTATATTCATATCCAAAACACCAACACTTCTTAAACATATTCATCAAATCATATAATCCAAGAGTTCCTTAAGAACACAAATTATTCCGAAATCACATTCATAACCCCCAAAATGACATAATCCGATATGTTCTAACATCTAAACAATCCTCATTCACAAATCAAGGTGTATATTATCATGTTCTTCAACATACACTTCTCATAACATCATGAATCGCAACAATACTACCAAGAACATCAAGAACACTATGATTCCATAATCATAATTAACATAATCAAAGGTTTAAATCATCATATCATCATCCTCCTTAGCAAGATTCCCATGAATACCCAGAATCATCACAACAACTCTATAAACTAGCATCATATGAATTAACATCCACAACAATATCAAAAATCCGAATTCAAAGAGAGGATTATCCAACATACCTCTTAGAAGATGAAATACACAAGTAACCACCTCAATAATCAATGATAACTCCACCTCTCAAACTCCAAATCCATGCCTTGAAGTTCAAAATCGACTTAGAAGAACTGAAACTCCATCTTTGAGTGTTGAAGAAGAAAAAACGAAATGAAATTCTGAAGAAAAATGAAATGACGGGCGTCCACTTATATAAACTTCCAACTCGTTACGTACGTAACATGCCAAAGTTAACGTACGTAACACCCTCTTACTTACGCTATCTGACCTTGGTAGTGTACGTAGTGACAGTCCAGAGGTCACTAACTCATTTGGTTCAATGCCTTACGTACGTAACCCTTGCTCCATAGCGTACGTAATACGTACGTTGACTTGCTACAGTAGATTACACAGTTAACGTATGTAATTTACCAGTCATAATGTACGTTAACCAAGGGTTGGCCCGCCCATGCACGTTCTCCGCCGAAAGCTGCCGACCACGGGACCCACCTGTCTGTAATATCCGCATTTTTCTTTCCCTTGTATTTTTCTTTTTCGGCGTATTTTCCGATAGTAGTGACCCTCGTGTATCTTTCAGTGTATCTTTCCTATTATCTATAGATTTTATTCCCGTTATTGTCTTGCGGATCCGCCGTTTCGGGGTTGCCGTGGACCCATTCTACGTTATGATGCCTGTTGAGATGTTCCGTTGGATGTTTCGTTCACATTCCGGTGTTTTTGGACAGTTCATATTTCGTACCTAGCGCACGCTACTCTTTCTGCGTAGCGCACGCTAGGGGTCCCTTAGTAGCGCACGCTACGTTTGTTTCGTAGCGCGCGCTAGCGAGTAACCCTGGGGGGTGGCAGTTTAACTCCCAGGCCTCTGGACTATCGGATTAGCGCACGCTATCTTGTCTAGCGCACGCTAATGTCGGGAGACTAGCGCACGTTAAGTTGTTCAGTAGCGCGCGCTAGCGTAACTGTCCAGTACTGGACAGTTTACTACTGAACTCAATCAGATGCTAGTTAGCGCACGCTACGCTTGTATGGTAGCGCACGCTAACGGGTCAGGTGAGTTTTGGGCTTTTGGCTACTGGACTCGACTGATGTCCAGGTAGCGCACGCTATTGGTCGATAGCGCACGCTACCGAGAAGTTTTTAGCGCACGCTACGTGTCGAGTAGCGCACGCTAGCGGCCAATTACCTGGCTACTGGACTGGGACGCTAACGGTAGGGTTTAGAATCTTATCCCGTTAGCGCACGCTAACCTTGAGGTTTTAGCGTGCGCTAACACTCCCTGGCTATATAAACCAGTGAGTTGACCGAGATAAACACAGTTTCTCATTTCTCTCCTTCTTCCGCGGCCGAGCGACTCCAGAGGCGATTTGAGGCGATTTTCTCCTTCCAATCACTTCAGAGATTCTTTTGCTTGAATTCTTGGTGTAGATTAACATCATCCACTTGTGTTTCTCATCCTAAATCCAAGGTAATCTCTTAGAACCCTACTTTTGGATAATTTGGGGGTTTTGGGATTTTCTTCCGATCCGTTCCGTTTTGTTGATGGATTCATGATGAATATGATCAATCTTGTTGGTGTTCTTAGTTTCCCTATGGATTCATGGTATATTTCGTGATTTTTACGGAATCGAGAGGGTTTGGTTGTGGTCCGCCCTCGTTGTTGTTTATATACGAATATACATGAATCGTAGGCGGGTTTTCGGGTGTATTCCAATTCCGTATTCGTTTAGAAATGGTTGTGATTGTATTCTTCGAATTGTTAGGTTCGGTCTCATTGGTTCCTAGCGTTCGCCGGCGACTTTCCTTTCGTTCTTCGCGTCGTCATTAATTCAAGGCAAGTATTTTTGGAAACCTTTATGCTTAACGTGAAATGGTAATGTATTTTGTGTGTGATTGCTCACCTCGGGAGGGTCCGACGGGATCACGGAGGGAATCCAATGGTATAGCCCTGGATTCACGAGTTTGTTTCGCTAGCCAGCTCGGGAGGGTCCTTAGGGATCACGGAGCGGGATCAATGGTATAGCCCTGTTCCCAAGGCGATGCGTGTGCGTGATTTGTTTTATAATATGGCCAGCTCGGGAGGGTCCTTAGGGATCACGGAGCGGGATCAATGGTATAGCCCTGTTCCCACGGCAAATTGTTTGACTGTTTATTTCCGGAAAAGACATGTCTGGTTTTGGCTTTTGAAAATGATATCGATGCATGTACTATGAAATGTGTAAGCGATTGGTTTGCCTTGATTACTTGTACTAGCGTAATTGCTAACCCCTTCGGGGGACCCGTTTTGGGGAAATTCTTGTTATGGATTTCAGGTTATGATCATCCGGACGAGCGGGCACTGGGACAGTACGACGATGCTGGCCAGGGTCGTTGACATGTGCACTTGGGTTTACTTATTTCTTTTGTCCACTTCGATTTGGTTGTTTTCTATATTTATAAACTAATAGACTGTACTCGCGAGTACTTAGGCTTTTCAATTCAAACCCCGTGTTGTATTATTTTAAATTGCCACATTGTCGATGGTTGCTCATTTCGTCGGATTGCTTCAGGTGTGATTTTCACATGTTGTATTATTTGATTGTGTGTCCTCGCTAACTGAGACGGTTAGTCGAGGGGTACCCGCTTGTTGTAGCCTGGTGGGTCCCATGTAGGGGTCCACGGCGCTGTAACATACTCCGAATATCTTGGGGTGTTACAGAAATGGTATCGGAGCTTAGGTTTATGGATACCTAGGCTTGTCGGTTATTTGGGTCTAGTCGTATTTGTTTTGCACATTGTCACACCGCTGCCAGCATCCCGGTACTTCCAGTGCTCGTAAGTTTTCTTATTCGGCTCTTTTGTTTCTTGCATTGTATTTCCACCTTTGAATCGTAGTTGCTTTTCCTCCCTTACTCATCATCAATATACTTCTGTTATCTCTCAACCTCAGTATGGATGCCGGAGGAAACCGTGGACGTGGTCGTGGTCGTGTTCGTGGGCGCGGCCGAGGACGTGGGGCAGCCGGTGGGGTGGCCACGTCGCGTTCTTCGGGAGCCGGCAGTACCGGTGACCGTCACAGTCATGCTTCTTCTCAGGCGCGCCGATCTTGGTATTGCGGCTGTTATGCAGCAAATGGTTAACCAGATGGCGGCTATAGCTCAGGTGGTCCAGAACCCCGATCAGGCCCATGCTAATCGGGGCGGAGCGGATCGCTGGCTTCAGGATGTCATCAAGATGCATCCTCCTCAGTTCTCGGGAGCTTCGGACCCGATCGGCTGGGAAGGGTGGATCAAGGTGATATCCAAAGTCTTCACTGCTACCAACTGTCCCGAGGACCGTAAGGTCCCTATTGCTCAATACTTTCTCACTGGAGATGCTACAGATTGGTGGGAGGCCGTTGGTCCCAAAGATCATGTTGCTTCGTGGGCCGAGTTTCAGGAGTTGATGGAAACCGAGTATTGTCCGTGGCCGGTCAGACAGGCTCGAGTGCATGCTTTCTACGATGCTCAACCTCGGGATATTCCCGTATCCCAAGCTATCGCTGATTTTAACAAGGAGTTGGGTTATGTGAAGACCCAAGTTGTCGCTGAGAGCGACAAAATTTTCCACTTTTCCAGGAGGATGAAGCTGCCCATTCGGGACTATATGTCTGGGCTCGTCTGCACTACCTTGAAGAATTATCAGAGTAGGGCCCTCGCTTATGATATGTCAGTGATGGCGAGTGATTTGGCTCGTGAGAGCAAGAAGCAGAAGTCGGTCGGAAACTTTTCTGGTCCCAAGAGTGGAGGCCAGCCGAAATCTCGAGCTGCGATTATTTCTACGGGCGGTTCGGCTCATTTCTCTGGGAGCTTTTGGGGTGCCGCCGGAACCCCCGCTCGTGAGCCCACATGCTTTAATTGCGGCTTATCGGGTCATAAGAACCGGGACTGTCCTCGCCCGCCTTTAACTTGTCATACTTGTGGTCAGTCGGGCCACAAGGCTTCTTTTTGTGATCGGCTCGCATAGCCGCGGTGCCCGTTCTTCTCACCCAGCACCTATGGAGCCGAGTGTGAACCAGGGCTCATTTGCTCCTCCGCCTCCACCGAGTGCCGGCCGAGGTAGGGGTCGGGGTCAGCCCGCTAGGGGTGGAGCTTCCAGTGTCGGCTCTGCTCAGCCGCGTATCTATGAGATGAGGAGAGCCGATGATCCAGCAGCTACTGTGGCGACAGGTACCGTTCATATTCATTTCCATCCTGTCAGTGTGCTTTTCGATTCGGGTGCTACGCATTCATTCATTTCTCTAGAGTGTGCACGCCGTTTGAGTCTCGACTGTTTGTCACCTTGTGAGCCTTTCATCGTTAAACTTCCTAGCGGTGATAGAATTGTCGGTGATCGAGAGGTCCGAGACTGCTCTGTGTTTATTTGTGAGAGAGCGTGGCTCTCTAACCTTATTGTCGTTAATATTGAGGGTGAGGATTTAATTCTCGGGGATGATTGGCTCGAGCGGCATGGCGCAATCATGAACTACCGCATGAGAATCATCACTATGTTAGCCGAGGACGGCACCGAGCACTCTTTCGCGGGGCGAAAGAGGGGAAACCAGAAGTTCGTTATTAATGCCTTGAAGGCGATGAGTCTCCTGCGAAAGGGGTGTACTGGTTATTGGTGCTATGCCTTGAAGGCGGAAGATGGTGGAGTCGAGCTTTCGTCGATTCCAGTCGTTAATGAGTTTCTTGATGTATTTCCTGACGAGTTACCGGGATTGCCACCGGATCGTGAGGTTGAGTTTGCTATAGAGTTAGAGCCGGGTGCGGCTTCGATTTCGAAGGCGCCGTATCGCATGGCACCTTCAGAGATGGTAGAGTTGAAGAAGCAGTTGAGTGAGCTTCTTAGGTCGGGGTATGTTCGACCGAGTGCCTCGCCTAGGGGCGCACCGGTCCTGTTTGTGCGGAAGAAGGATGGTTCACTACGTTTGTGTATCGACTATCGCGAACTAAACAAGGTAACCATCAAGAACAAGTATCCTTTGCCGAGGATTGATGACTTGTTCGATCAGTTACAGGGAGCTGCGGTATTCTCGAAGATTGATTTGAAATTGGGGTACTATCAGCTTCGGGTGAGAGAGTCCGACGTGCCGAAAACAGCTTTTCGGACGAGATACGGACATTATGAATTCGTGGTTATGCCCTTCGGGTTAACTAATGCGCCGGCGGTGTTCATGCAGTTGATGAACAAAGTCTTTATCGAGTATTTGGATAAGTGTGTCGTCGTCTTCATTGACGATATTCTTATCTATTCGAGGAACGAGGAAGAGCATGCCCACCATTTGCGGATAGTGTTAGACATTTTGAGGACCGAGCAACTCTATGCGAAGTTCTCGAAATGTGAGTTCTGGCTGAAGGAAGTGATGTTTTTGGGTCACGTGATTTCAGCCGAAGGGGTTCGTGTGGATCCGCAGAAAATTGAGGCAGTATTGGATTGGGCATCACCCACAAATGTGAAGGAGGTCCGTAGTTTCTTGGGTTTGGCTGGCTACTACCGTAGGTTCGTCGAGGGTTTCTCAAAATTAGCTCGGCCACTTACTCAGTTGCTCCATAAATCCGAGAAGTTCGTCTGGACCGATGAGAGGCAGTCGAGTTTCGAGGAGCTGAAGAAGCGTTTGACTTCAGCCCCGGTCTTGGCGTTGCCATGTGGCAACGAGGGATTCGCCGTTTATAGCGATGCTTCGGGTCAGGGTCTCGGGTGCGTATTGATGCAGCACGGCAAGACCATTGCCTATGCGTCGAGACAGTTAAGGCCGTATGAACTTAACTACCCTACTCACGATTTGGAGTTAGCGGCGGTAGTCTTTGCACTCAAGATTTGGCGTCACTATCTTTTCGGCTCTACATGTCAGATTTTTACCGATCATAAAAGTCTGAAATACATATTTACTCAGCGGGAGTTGAATATGAGGCAGAGGAGGTGGTTAGAGCTGATTAAGGATTATGACCTCGAAATTCTTTATCATCCGGGCAAGGCGAATGTCGTGGCCGACGCCTTGAGTCGGAAACCGATTGCGTTGCGAACGCTTGAGGTCCTTACGCTTCAGTCTGAGCTTCGGCGGGCTTTGATCGGGTTAGATGTTGAGGTTTTGTTGCCTGGAGCTGTCGGGCAACTTTGTGCTTTAGAGATTTCGTCGTCCTTGATCGATGAAATTAAGCTGAAACAATCAGGGGACCCGATGATTACTCAAATTCGAGAGAACGTCCTTAAAGGAAAGTCTCCTGGATTTGTGATTCACGAAGATGGTGTTTTGAGATTCCAGAGTCGGCTTTGTGTGCCGAACGATCCAGAGTTACGACAGAGTATTTTGCGTGAGGCCCATTCCACACCTTATTCCGTTCATCCTGGTTCAAGTAAGATGTACAAGGACCTGAGGAGGAACTTCTGGTGGAATGATATGAAGGAGGAGGTCGCACAGTTTGTAGCGAGATGTTTGACTTGCCAGCAGGTCAAAATCGAGCATCAGCGACCGGCTGGGTTATTGCAGTCACTTCCCGTTCCGGAATGGAAATGGGAAGACTTATCGATAGATTTCGTTACGAGTTTGCCAAGATCGAGGTCGGGCATGAATATGGCATGGGTGATTGTTGATCGTCTGACCAAGTCGGCACATTTTCTGGGCATCAAGGACACTTGGGGCCCGGAGAAGTTAGCTCGTGTGTTTATCGCGCAGATTGTGAGACTTCACGGTACTCCGAAGTCTATTGTTTCGGATCGTGATGGCCGTTTCGTATCGCACTTTTGGCAGGCGGTGCATAAGGCGTTAGGTACCCGTTTGCATTTGAGTACCTCTTTTCATCCCCAGTCAGATGGACAGTCGGAACGCACCATCCAGACGTTCGAGGACATGTTGCGTGCTTGTGCCCTCGATTGGAGTAGCGACTGGGAGGAGCATTTGCCATTGATCGAATTCACGTACAACAATAGTTGGCACGCGTCGATTCGGATGGCACCGTATGAGGCACTTTATGGGCGGCGGTGTCGATCGCCGATTTGTTGGAATGAGGCGTCCGATTTGGTCGGGACTGAACCGGATGTCGTTTTAGAAACGAGACGGAAGATAGAATTAATTCGAGAACGGATGTTGACTGCCCAGAGTCGGCCAGTCATATGCCGATGTTCGTCGTCGACCTTTAGAATTCGAGGTGGGGGACCACGTTTTGCTGAAGGTGTCGCCGACGAGGGGAATTTTCTGTTTCGGGAAAAAGGGGAAGTTAAGTCCGAGATTTATTGGACCCTTCGAGATTCTCGAGCGAGTCGGTGGGTTGGCATACCGTTTGGCGTTGCCCCCGGCCCTGAGTCATGTTCATAGCGTTTTTCATGTTTCCCAGCTGAGGAAATATGTCCCGGACCCTAGTCACATCATCGATTATGATGAGATTGACGTCGCCGAAGATATTACTTTTGAGGAGCACCCTTTGAAGATTTTGGAACATCGGGAGAAACGACTGAGGCATAAGACCATCCCTTTGGTCAAGGTGCAGTGGTCGAGACACGGTGTCGAGGAGGCAACGTGGGAGACCGAGGATAGCATGCGTGCTAGGTACCCTGAGTTGTTTGTTTCTTAAGTTTCGGGACGAAACTTGTTTTTAGAGGGGTAGAATGTAATATCCGCATTTTTCTTTCCCTTGTATTTTTCTTTTTCGGCGTATTTTTCGATAGTAGTGACCCTCGTGTATCTTTCAGTGTATCTTTCCTATTATCTATAGATTTTATTCCCGTTATTGTCTTGCGGATCCGCCGTTTCGGGGTTGCCGTGGACCCATTCTACGTTATGATGCCTGTTGAGATGTTCCGTTGGATGTTTCGTTCACATTCCGGTGTTTTTGGACCGTTCATATTTCGTACCTAGCGCACGCTACTCTTTCTGCGTAGCGCACGCTAGGGGTCCCTTAGTAGCGCACGCTACGTTTGTTTCGTAGCGCGCGCTAGCGAGTAACCCTGGGGGTGGCAGTTTAACTCCCAGGCCTCTGGACTATCGGATTAGCGCACGCTATCTTGTCTAGCGCACGCTAATGTCGGGAGACTAGCGCACGTTAAGTTGTTCAGTAGCGCGCGCTAGCGTCGATCTTTGGGCCGATTTACTACCGAACTCAATCGGATGCTAGTTAGCGCACGCTACGCTTGTATGGTAGCGCACGCTAACAGGTCGTGAGTTTTGGGCTTTGCTCACTGGACTCGATCGATGTCCGTGTAGCGACGCTATTGGTCGATAGCGCACGCTACCGAGAAGTTTTAGCGCACGCTACGTGTCGAGTAGCGCACGCTAGCGGCCACCACCGCTACCGGTGGGACGCTAACGGTAGGGTTTGGAATATTATCCCGTTAGCGCACGCTAACCTTGAGGTTTTAGCGTGCGCTAACACTCCCTGGCTATATAAACCAGGGAGTTGACCGAGATAAACACAGTTTCTCATTTCTCTCCTTCTTCCGCGGCCGAGCGACTCCAGAGGCGATTTGAGGCAATTTTCTCCTTCCAATCACTTCAGAGATTCTTTTGCTTGAATTCTTGGTGTAGATTAACATCATCCACTTGTGTTTCTCATCCTAAATCCAAGGTAATCTCTTAGAACCCTACTTTTGGATAATTTGGGGGTTTTGGTATTTTCTTCCGATCCGTTCCGTTTTGTTGATGGATTCATGATGAATATGATCAATCTTGTTGGTTCTTAGTTTCCCTACGGATTCATGGTATATTTCGTGATTTTTACGGAATCGAGAGGGTTTGGTTGTGGTCCGCCCTCGTTGTTGTTTATATACGAATATACATGAATCGTAGGCGGCTTTTCGGGTGTATTCCAATTCCGTATTCGTTTAGAAATGGTTGTGATTGTATTCTTCGAATCGTTAGGTTCGGTCTCATTGGTTCCTAGCGTTCGCCGGCGACTTTCCTTTCGTTCTTCGCGTCGTCATTAATTCAAGGCAAGTATTTTTGGAAACCTTTATGCTTAACGTGAAATGGTAATGTATTTTGTGTGTGATTGCTCACCTCGGGAGGGTCCGACGGGATCACGGAGGGAATCCAATGGTATAGCCCTGGATTCACGAGTTTGTTTCGCTAGCCAGCTCGGGAGGGTCCTTAGGGATCACGGAGCGGGATCAATGGTATAGCCCTGTTCCCAAGGCGATGCGTGTGCATGATTTGTTTTATAATATGGCCAGCTCGGGAGGGTCCTTAGGGATCACGGAGCGGGATCAATGGTATAGCCCTGTTCCCACGGCAAATTATTTGACTGTTTATTTCCGGAAAAGACATGTCTGGTTTTGGCTTTTGAAAATGATATCGATGCATGTACTATGAAATGTGTAAGCGATTGGTTTGCCTTGATTACTTGTACTAGCGTAATTTCTAACCCCTTCGGGGGACCCGTTTTGGGGAAATTCTTGTTATGGATTTCAGGTTATGATCATCCGGACGAGCGCTGGGACGAGACGAGGATCTTGGCCGTGGTCGTTGACATGTGCACTTGGGTTTACTTATTTCTTTTGTCCACTTCGATTTGGTTGTTTTCTATATTTATAAAATAATAGACTGTACTCGCGAGTACTTAGGCTTTTCAATTCAAACCCCGTGTTGTATTATTTTAAATTGCCACATTGTCGATGGTTGCTCATTTCATCGGATTGCTTCAGGTGTGATTTTCACATGTTCTATTATTTGATTGTGTGTCCTCGCTAACTGAGACGGTTAGTCGAGGGGTACCCGCTTGTTGTAGCCTGGTGGGTCCCATGTAGGGGTCCACGGCGCTGTAACATACTCCGAATATCTTGGGGTGTTACACTGTCGGCCATCTCTCGGATCCTACCTGATTCCTCTCGTTACATACGTAATGCCTTATGCATAACGTATGTAAGACATAGCAACATAGCGTACGTTAGTCCTTAAGCTTAGAGTACGTAATGGCCTTCTGCACTTGGCCAAAATCTAATTGTTCCTGTCCGTCTCGACATACTAGATATGAACATACGGCATACTGAATACACATACTCCTTCCGAATATATTCTCATACGATACTTCTGATACACGATATCCTCATATATAATTGTCGACCAAGTACGACAATTATACACATATAGCTGTCTCAGTCTTCAATTTATTTTATCCATACTATATAGACACCAAGCTATACAATTTATCTCAGATAAAATAATGCGAAAATTTTATACTGAAAATACGGGTATTACATACTACCCCCCTTAAAATAAGTTTCGTCCTCGAAACTTGCAATCCTGCCACAAACAATAGATCAATCCAAAATTTTCCAAATTCATCACAAAAACAATTAATCGTCGCCACAAGCGAATAACCAAACCAACATACTTACAGGTGCATGAAGCTGATGATCTTCCGTGATACTAGCACACGACTCCCATACGAAGTCTCAACACAACCAACACACACCAATATCACAGCTAGCAATTTGAAAAGATCTCAAAAATTTTGGAACCTCAAAAAATCGATTTGAATCAAAAGTTAGAAAAATCATTTTCAAAAGCCACGCTACTACCGTACCGGTAGAGCCACATAATACACACGCCTGGGTTTCACAAAACCCAAGCTCCGATACCATCTTTTGTAACACCCCCAAAACCATCCGGGATATTACAGCGCCGTGGGTCCTGCGCCGGAACCCACCAGGCTAAAAACCATTTCAAAAACGTTTAAAAACGCCAAAAGGCCGATGACGGTAGTATTTTAAATATTTAAATATTTTCCAAAATATAGTTCTCAAATATCGTCATCAAATACTATTTGAAAATACAAGGCGAAATGCCAAATCTCGACAGTTTCAAAACGTACGTTAAGCCACCACTTATACGTACCGATAAAATAGTTTAGGGAAAATCGGTTTAAAGAAATAACCCAAGTTCACGACAAAAGGCCATTTTAAAGTTAAACAAGAGTTGGTAAAAATACCGGAAAGCCATTTAAAATACACACGCAGCGGAAAAAGACACTAGTCAAAATTTACATTTGCAGCGGAATAAAACAACCAATGAAATACTCGGTTCACAAATACATGCCACAGCCAGTATCACTCGGGAAACTCACCCCTTCACGACTGCTACTAGCTCGATCTCCGAGTACCTAAAAATAAAGCCCACGACGGGGTCAGCCACAATACTCAACAATAATATCGATCACATCATCATAAATAATTACATACCAATGTAATAATACTGTAAGAATACTACCAACGTAATCTTACCGTTATTACCTTACCAATCCATGACAATCCATAACAAATCAATCCTTACCATAATCCACATTTCACATTCTCAAATGATAAAATGAACTCAACAACAATCATCTATACTGTATTCAAACAATACCAAGTATCCTCAAAACATCATCATAACTCACAAGTGTGGAATGAACCATTTGTGCCAAATCCTGTCCGTCGGATTGCACAATCAAATATCAACCTCGATAAACCAATAACATATAATATATCTGTAGATCAACCACCACCAGAACAATGATAACAAGTCCCGAATCATCAACGTACAGTCCGAATGCTCATACGGTCAAAAACCAAGATCAACCAAAACATCAAACGAGAATATCATCGACATGATAACTCTAATACGACCATCAAAGGATCAACAATAACTGAGAATACCATCAATATGATAAACTCCAACATGATCAACAAAGGATCAACAATAACTGAGAATACCCTCAACAAGGTAAACTCGAAAGGATCAACAAAGGATCAACAACGACCGAGAATACCATCAATAAGGTGAACTGCAAATGATCAATAATAATGGATCTCAAAGAAATAACTCCGACTGTCGAACATACCCCTCGGGCGTATGAACAACCAATCGCAAACCGTCGAACATACCCAACCATAAATGGAGGATGAACAACCAAACAATATGGCTCAATGATGGAAGTCACAGTACGCCCGATCCAGAAATGTGTCCGTGTATATGTCCACCCCATATACGGAATCCAGGATATACGTGGGACATGTACCTAATTAGCCTCACGAACTATGTCTCGTGTGCACGGTCCAATGTGGAAATATCAACAAATGACCATAGTGTGACCAGCTAAAAATCCTACACAATAACCAATCGGCACGCAGATATGACTCCATATATATCACGATGCAACATCACAACGAAACTCAAAGAATCACATATCCAATAAGGATCATTAGACTCACCGAAGGGCACAAAAACACACGGATAATGAAAGATTGACATGACCGACAACATCTGAGACAACCATCTTGGAATCACAATCCCCAAAGGTTAATCCATACGATCAACAATCTCAGACAACAGTTCTGGGATCAACATCCCTCAATGAAACAATCAACACAACCATTAATACCAACAATAGTCCTTGGATCAACATCTCTCAACGAAACAAACAATATGAATCTCATCATACGGAACCTCAACATACAACACATACAACAATTCAACACAATAATTATCCTCATAACTGAACAATACTTAAATTACCTCAATTCGAAGATAATATCCTTTCCACGAACCAACATCCCTGAACGAATACATAGTTATACGAATAATCCCTAAATAAGTATAGTCCATTTATACCAACAAACCACCATCCCGACATAACTGTCGGCACGGTAAACCATCCTCGATATCCGACATTCCATATCACATACCAAATATAACTCACATCTTCGTCTTCACCAACACATTTAAACCATATACATTATGATTTAATCCAAACCAAATCACAATATACAAACCATCATCCCGAAAATTTATTTTTATAATATCATTGCTATATGAATTATAAATGAAATGAAATCAAAATCATTCATTAAATATTATAAACTGAACAAGTATGACTTGCCTCGATCCGATACGACAAAGCTGTTACCAATTCCATTGCCTTCGTCTACGAGTTCCTCAGCCCCGACCAAAAGCAATCTACAAACTCTTCAGCCTCAACCGCAACAAAACGATCATAATCTACGATCAAATATCTCAACCTATTGCAATAACCGATTAACACACAATCGATAACAATCAATAACCGGCATAGCCAACCAATCAACTCAATGGCTCAACAATACGCCAATCATAAATAAAACCGAACAATACAACTCAAACAATTACGAACTTATATCCACAATAAAAACCGCAACTCGACAATCAATATAACCGATCAATAACCCAACGGTTCCATAATATCCCGATTATACACAAATCCGAACAAGCCCAAATCAATCAATCATGAACTCATAACCATAATACGATTTCACAATAAAATCATATCAATAATCAAATTAAATCAATAACATGGGTCTGAACGTTATCGATTCCAAATTCAATCTTAAATACGAGTACAAGTTTCCTCCTTGTAAATTTATAATAAAACCAATTACCGATTATCATCATCAATCCAGATAATCCGATTAATTCAACATTATAGATAATCATATTCCAAGGGTTTCAAATAACTCAATCATCCTAATTCAACACTTGTCCAATAGGTATGAACTTCCCAACTTAAAGATGAATAATAATCTCATCAAACTCGGAATTATATTCGTATTCCTATACGAATATTGTACCAAAACACATAACTTAGTTCTAGATATGAATATTCTATATTCATATCCAAAACACCAACACTTCTTAAACATATTCATCAAATCATACAATCCAAGAGTTCCTTAAGAACACAAATTATTCCGAAACCACATTCATAATCCCCAAAATGACATAATCCGATGTGTTCTAACATCTAAACAATCCTCATTCACAAATCAAGGTGTATATTATCATGTTCTTCAACATACACTTCTCACAACATCATGAATCGCAACAATACTACCAAGAACATCAAGAACACTATGATTCCATAATCATAATTAACATAATCAAAGGTATAAATCATCATATCATCATCCTCCTTAACAAAATTCCCATGAATACGAAGAATCATCACAACAACTCCATAAACTAGCATCATACGAATTAATCATCCACAACAACATCAAAAATCCGAATTCAAAGAGAGGATTATCCAACATACCTCTTAGAAGATGAAATACACAAGTAACCACCTCAAGAATCAATGATAACTCCATCTCTGAGTGTTGAGGGAGAAAAAACGAAATGAAATTCTGAAGAAAAATGAAATGACGGGCATCCACTTATATAAACTTCCAACTCGTTACGTACGTAACATGCCAAAGTTAACGTACGTAACACCCTCTTACTTACGCTATCTGACCTTGGTAGCGTACGTAATGACAGTACAGAGGTCACTGACTCATTTGGTTCAATGCCTTACGTATGTAACCCTTGCTCCATAGCGTACATAATACGTACGTTGACTTGCTACAGTAGATTACACAGTTAACGTACGTAATTTACCAGTCATAATGTACATTAACCAAGGGTTGGCCAGCCCATGCACGTTCTCCGCCGAAAGCTGCCGACCACGGGACCCACCTGTCGGCCATCTCTCGGATCCTGTCTTATTCCTCTCGTTACGTACGTAATGCCTTATGCATAACGTACATAAGACATAGCAACATAGCGTACGTTAGTCCTTAAGCTTAGCGTACGTAATGGCCTTCTGCACTTGGCCAAAATCTAATTGTTCATGTCCGTCTCGACATACTGGATATGAACATACGGCATACTGATTACACATACTCCTTCCGAATATATTCTCATACGATACTTCTGATACACGATAGCCTCATATACAGTTGTCGAACAAGTACGACAATTATACACATACAGCTGTCTCAGTCTTCAATTTATTTTATCCATACTATATAGACACCAAGCTATACAATTTATCTCAAATAAAATAATGCGAAAATTTTATACTGAAAAATACGGGTATTACATACTACCCCTCTTAAAAGAAGTTTCGTCCTCGAAACTTGCAATCCTTCCACAAACAATAGATCAATCCAAAAATTTTCAAATTCATCACAAAAACAATTAATCGTCGCCACAAGCGAATAACCAAACCAACATACTTACAGGTGCATGAAGCCGATGATCTCCCGTGATACCAGCACACGACTCCCACATGAAGTCTCAACACAACCAACACACACCAATATCACACCTAGCAATTTGAAAAGATCTCAAAAATTTTGGAACGTCAAAAAATCGATTTGACTCAAAAGTTAGAAAAATCATTTTCAAAAGCCACGCTACTACCGTACCGGTAGAGCCACATAATACACACGCCTGGGTTTCACAAAACCCAAGCTCCGATACCATCTTTTGTAACACCCCCAAAACCATCCGGGATATTACAGTATTTGTGGGTCTGTAGGAACCCACCAGGCTAAAAACCATTTCAAAAATGTTTAAAAACGCCAAAAGGCCGATGATGGTAGTATTTTAAATACTCAAATATTTTTCAAAATATATTTCTCAAATATCGTCATCAAATACTATTTGAAAATACAAGGCGAAATGCCAAATCTCGACAGTTTCAAAATGTCCGTTAAGCCACCACTTATACGTACCGATAAAATAGTTTAGGGAAAATCGGTTTAAAGAAATAACCCAAGTTCAAGACAAAAGGCCATTTTAAAGTTAAACACGAGTTGGTAAAAATATCAGAAAGCCATTTGAAATACACACGTATCGGAAAAAGACACAGGTCAAAATTTACATTTGCAGCGGAATAAAACAACCAATCAAATACTCGGTTCACAAATACATGCCACAACCAGTATCACTCGGGAAGCTCACCCCTTCACGACTGCTACTAGCTCGATCTCCGAGTACCTAAAAATAAAGCCCACGACGGGGTCAGCCACAATACTCAACAATAATATCGATCACATCATCATAAATAATTACATACCAATGTAATAATACTGTAAGAATACTACCAACGTAATCTTACCGTCATAACCTTACCAATCCATGGCAATCCATAACAAATCAATCCTTACCATAATCCACATTTCGCATTCTCAAATGACGAAATGAACTCAACAACAATCATCTGTACTGTATTCAAACAATACCAAGTACCCTCAAAACATCATCATAACTCATAAGTGTGGAATGAATGATCTGTGCCAAATCCTGTCCGTCGGATTACACAATCAAATCTCAACCTGGATAAACCAATAACATACAAAATATCTGTAGATCAACTACCACCAAAACAATGATAAAAAGTCCCGAAACATCAACGTACAGTCCGAATGCTCATACGGTCAAAAACCATGATCAACCAAAACATCGACCGAGAATATCATCGACATGATAACTCTAATACGACCATCAAAGGATCAATGATAACCGAGAATACCTTCAATATGATAAACTCTGACATGATCAACAAAGGATCAACAATAGCCGAGAATACCCTCAACAAAGTGAACTCCATACGATCAACAAAGGATCAACAACGACCGAGAATACCATCAACAAGGTGAACTGCAAAGGATCAACAATAATGGATCTCAAAGAAATAACTCCGACTGTCGAACATACCGCTCGGGCGTATGAACAACCAATCGCAAACCGTCGAACATACCCAACCATAAATGGAGGATGAACAACCAAACAATATGGCTCAAAGATGGAAGTCACAGTACGCCCGATCCGAAAATGTGTCCGTGTATATGTCCACCCCGTATACGGAATCCATGATATACGTGGGACACGTACCTAATTAGCCTCACGAACTATGTCTCGTGTGCACGGTCTAATGTGGAAATATCAACACATGACCATATCTAAAAATCCTACACAATAACCAATCGGTACGCAGATATGACTCCAGATATGTCACGATGCAACATGACAACGAAACTCAAAGAATCAAATATACAATAAGGATCAAAAGACTCACCGAAGTGCATAAAGACACACGGATAATGAAAGATCGACATGACCGACAATATCTGAGACAACCATCCTGGAATCACAATCCCCAAAGGATAATCCATACGATCAACAATCTCAGACAACAGTTCTGTGATCAACATCCCTCAATGAAACAATCAATACAACCATTAATACCAACAATAGTCCTGGGATCAGCATCTCTCAACGAAACAAACAATATGAATCTCATCATACGGAACCTCAACATACAACACATACAAAATTCAACAGAATAATTATCCTCATAACTGAACAATACTTAAATTACCTCAAGTCGAAGATAATATCCTTTCCACGAACCAACATCCCTGAACGAATACACAGTAATACGAATAATCCCAAAATAAGTATAGTCCATTTATACCAACAAACCACCGTCCCGACATAACTGTCAACACGCAACACAACGATCATAATCCACGATCAAATATCTCAACCTATTGCAATAAGCGATTAACACACAATCGATAACAATCAATAACCGATATAGCCAACCAATCAACTCAACGGCTCAACAATACCCCGATCATAAATAAAACCGAACAATAAAACTCAAACAATTATGAACTTATATCCACAATACAAACCGAAACTCAACAATCAATATAACCGATCAATAACCCAACGGTTCCACAATATCCCGATTAAACACAAATCCGAACAAGCCCAAATCAATCAATCATGAACTCATAACCATAATACGATTCCGCAATCAAAAAATCATATCAATAATGAAATTAAATCAATAACATGGGTCTCAACGTTATCGATTCCAAATTCAATCTTAAATACGAGTACAAGTTTCCTCCTTGTAAATTTATAATAAACCCAATTACCGATTATCATCATCAATCCGGACCATCCGATTAATTCAACATTATAGATAATCATATTCCTAGGGTTTCAAATAACTCAATCATCCTAATTGAACACTTGTCCAATACGTATGAACTTCCCAACTTAAAGATGAATAATAATCTCATCAAACTCGGAATTATATTCGTATTCCTATACGAATATTGTACCAAAATACACAACTTAGTTCTATATATGAATATTCTATATTCATATCCAAAACACCAACACTTCTTAAACATATTCATCAAATCATATAATCCAAGAGTTCCTTAAGAACACAAATTATTCCGAAATCACATTCATAACCCCCAAAATGACATAATCCGATATGTTCTAACATCTAAACAATCCTCATTCACAAATCAAGGTGTATATTATCATGTTCTTAAACATACACTTCTCATAACATCATGAATCGCAACAATACTACCAAGAACATCAAGAACACTATGATTCCATAATCATAATTAACATAATCAAAGGTATAAATCATCATATCATCATCCTCCTTAACAAAATTCCCATGAATACCAAGAATCATCACAACAACTCCATAAACTAGCATCATACGAATTAATCATCAACAACAACATCAAAAATCCGAATTCAAAGAGAGGATTATCTAACATACCTCTTAGAAGATGAAATACACAAGTAACCACCTCAAGAATCATTGATAACTCCACCTCTCAAGCTCCAAATTCATGCCCTCAAGCTCAAAATTGACTTAGAAGAACTAGAACTCCATTTCTGAGTGTTGAAGGAGAAAAAATGAAATGAAATTCTGAAGAAAAATCAAATGACGGGCGCCCACTTATATAAATTTCCAACTCGTTACGTACGTAACATGCCAAAGTTAACATACGTAACACCCTCTTATGTACGCTATCTGGACTTGGTAGCATACGTAATGATAGTCCAGAGGTCACTGACTCATTTCGTTCAATGCCTTATGTATGTAACCATTGCTCCATAGCGTACGTAATACGTACGTTGACTTGCTACAGTAGATTACACAGTTAATGTACGTAATTTACCAGTCATAACGTACGTTAACCAAGGGTTGACCTGCCCATGCATGTTTTCCACCGAAAGCTACCGACCACGGGACCCACCTGTCGGCTACTCTCGGGTCCTGCCGAATTACTCTCGTTACGTACGTAATGCCTTATGCATAACATACGTAAGACGTAGTAACATAGCGTATGTTAGTCCTTAACTTAGCGTACGTAATGGCCTTCTGCACTTGGCCAAAATCTAACTGTTCCTGTCTGTCTCGATATACTGGATACGAACATACGACATACTGAATACACATACTCCTTCCGAATATATTCTCATAGGATACCTCTGATACACGATATCCTCATATACAATTGTCGACCAAGTATGAGAATTATACACATACAGCTGTCTCAGTCTTCAATTTATTTTATCCATATTATATAGACACCAAGCTATACAATTTATCTCAAATAAAATAATGCACAAAATTTATACTGAAAATCCGGGTATTACAGTGTTGAGGGATAAAACCTGAATAGTACCTACGTCTGGTGTATTCCTGCGTAGATACTTCTGTGACCCTTGGTTGCGACCTTGGGAGTTTATGTGTTAATAGTATAGACATTGTTGAGCACTCTGTGAACTAATGTCTAACGGAAATACGATATTATGGTCGTGTCGATCTTTCATTATCGAGCTATTGTTGTTCACTTGGGGAGTCTTCTGATCCTTATTGGATATGTGTTTTCTTCGGGATTCATTGTCATGTTGCATCGTGACATATCTGGAGTCATATCTGCGTACTGATTGGTCATGTGTAGGGTTTTCAGGACGGGCACGTATAGTCATGTGTTGGTTTCGACCACACATTGAGCTGTGCACACAAGACATACTTCGTAAGACTGATTAGGTACAAGACCACACGTGTATTCAATCGATACCTGTTGGTGGCTTGTGCACTGACACATTTCCAGATCGGGCATATCGTGACGTCCATTTTGAGTCATATTGATTGGTCGTTCTTAGTCCATGTATGATTGGGTATGTTCGATAGTCGGGTTTGTCTTTGAGATCCACTATATGTGTTTTGTATATGTTTGAAAATTCTCTCGTATATCTGTCCATGTGATCCTTTATTGATCTTGTTTGGATTTTACCATATCGATGGTATTCTTGTCGGTCCTTTATTGATCTTGTTTGGAGTTTACCTTATCGATGGTATTCTCGGTCTTTGTTGATTCTTTATTGATCTTGGTTGGATTTTACCATATCGATGGTATTCTCGATCATTATTGATCCTTTATTGTCTTGATTGGAGACCTTATCGATGGTATTCTCGGTCGTTGTTGGTCCTTTATTGATCTTGTTTGGAGTTTACCTTATCGATGATATTCTCGGTCGTTGTTGATCCTTTATTGATCTTAGTTAGAGTTTACCATATCGATGGTATTCTTGTCGTTGTTGGTCCTTTATTGACCTCGCTTGGAGTTTACTTTATCGATGGTATTCTCGGTCATTTTTGGTCTTTTATTGATCTTGTTTGGAGTTTACCTTATCGATGGTATTCTTAGTCGTTGTTGATCCTTTATTGATCTTGGTTGCAGTTTAGCATATCAATGGTATTCTCGGTCGTTGTTGGTCCTTTATTGATCTTGTTTGGAGTTAACCATATCGATGGTATTCTCGGTCGTTATTGTTCCTTTATTGATCTTGTTTGGAGTTTACCTTATCGATGGTATTCTCGGTCGTTGTTAATCCTTTATTGATCTTGGTTGGAGTTTACCATATCGATGGTATTATCGGTCGTTGTTCGTCCTTTATTGATCTTGCTTGGAGTTTACCATATCGATGGTATTCTTGGTCATTGTTGATACTTTATTGATCTTGTTTGGAGTTAATCATGTAATGGTACTCTCAGTTGATGCATTGATTGTTTATTATTATTGATTGTATGAGCGTTCATACTTTGTACCGATATTCGGGACTTGTCATTGTTTCGGGGTAGTTGATCTACAGATGTATTGTGTATTACCGGTTTTATCAGATATAGGATTTGATTGTGCGATCCGACGGACATAATTTGACACAGATAGATTATTTCATATTGGAGGTATAATGATGTTTTCAGAATCTTGGCATTGTTTGAATAAAGTACGAATGGTCGTATTTCAATTCATTCGTCACTTGAGGATGCGAGGTGTGGATTAAGGTAAGGGATGATTTGATATGAATTACCACGAATTGGTAAGGTTATTACGGTAAGATTACATGGGAAGTATCCTTACTTTGTAATTACATTGATATGTAATTGTTTATGATGCTGTGATTGTTATCATTGTTGAGTATTGTGGCTGACCCCGTCGTGGGATTTATCTTTTAGGTACTCGGAGTTCGAGCTAGTAGCGGTCGTGAAGGGATGAGCTTCCCGGGCGATACTGGTAATGGCATGTATTTGAGAACCAAGTATTTTCCTAACAGTTATGATTTCGCTGCAAATGTATTTTTACTATGTTTATATCCGCTACGTGTGTATCTTAAAATGGCTTTTTGGTATTTTACCAACTCGTGTATACTTTCAAAATACCCCTTTTGGTATTTTGCCATGTATTTTCAAATGAAGTTTTATGGCGGTATTTGAGAACTATATTTTGGAAAACATTTAGTTATTCGTAAAATATTATCGTCTTTGTCTCTTGGGCGTGTTTGAAACCATTGTGAAAATGATTTTTAGCCCTGTGGGTTCCGGCGCGGGGCCCACAATGCTGTAATATCCCTGATTGGTTTTGGGGGTGTTACAGAAGATGTCTGTGAGTTGACGTGCAGAACAAAATGTGGAGTAACAGAGAATTACACAGAAAAATGCAGAAAATTGCTGAAAGTATGTAGACTATTTGCTTAAGACTCGTTTAATTTTCTGAAAGCGTAAAGAGTCTAAGGGAGCAAAATACAGTCCTTTTATAGGGTGCAAGGAAGATTAGGGTTATACAGTGAACGATCAGATTTAAGGGATGGGAATCGTCGTTTAAAGAACGTACAGGATGGATTCAGACTAACTTATACGTCTAATCCTTCAGTTTTGAAATGATGACCAGTCCCACTTCTGACAGTTCGTCTTCCCTGATTGCACGAAGCGGCAGTTTGAAATTTAAAATTACGGTTTTTGAGGCAATAAAGTCAGGTGTCTTTAAAACCATTAAAGGATAAGACGTTCAAAATTTGGAACAGAGCACGTGGACTAAAACAGTTTATGTACGAATAGAATATTGTTATAATATTAATTGATATTCTATAGTGTATGTGCTGGATCCGCGAATATACAGCGTTCCCCCTTAAAAGGTATATACATGATTTATTTCTTATAGCAATTTTTTATTAATACTATATTCATTGGTCGTACTGTGTATTCCACTTAATTAATGCACATGTCAGCTGTAGGAAGGTTTCATGCCTTCTTTTTCCTACAGTAAGATCTCACTTGTTCTGAGTGTACAGTCAATTAAAGTAGATACTGTATTCGCGGGTCTTACAGCATTCCCCCTCAATTGATGAGTAAAATGTAAAAATGTAAAACCCACATTTCCATGATATAATTAAATTATTAAAATAACCTCCAATTTGAAATTTTGAAGAATTATGTACGTTTACCAAACAAGCCCTAAAACAAAAACGATTATCGTACGATCACGAACATGAACATGTAACTTCAAGTAAACTTTATTTGAGCTACTACAATGTTATAAGAACTCAAGAACATGAAATTTGAACTAAGAACTAAATGTTGCACGTTTCTTGACCTAACGGGTCCAAAAACTGATAAAACTTGTACACAACTTATAAAATAAACTTTATAACATATTCTAAGTTTATTTTTACATTTTTATTGGTCAAAGCTATCCTCATTCTTCCATTATAGCCGTCCTCCCCCATTAAGGTGGTTAAAAACCTTCCAAAATTACACCAAATCAAATCAATTACAATTAAAGTCCATTAAACCACCATTATTCTTTCATAACATAAAATTTAAACCACTTTCTTCTTCCTTCCTCATTTCATACGACCCATACACACCTACACATCAAAATTTTGCTCTCCAATTCTTGGTGATTAATCCTACGTGTTCGGGAGGAAGGTTGGTGCACATTGGAATTTGTTTGGAAGCATTTGGTGGTCTCGTCCTTGGTTTTCCCTCCCCATTCGATCTATACATCATCTTTGTAACACCCCCAAGTTGTTCAGGGTATATTACAGCGCCGTGAGCCCCGCCGTGGGACCCACAAGGCTAAACATACACGGAACTATAAAACTTGACCGAGAAGGTCTACATATAATGAGAAGAAAGACGATACAAAGGTATTCAAAAACATAACCAATGTATTCACAAACATTACATCACAAGTCAATACTTCGGCAAACACAGGCCGGAGCTTCAAGGAAAGAGGAAAAACAATACTCGAGTATTCAATAACCAATCCAGTACAACAACACTGAATGGAAGGCTCAAAACATAACTGGAAGATCAACACAGTATCACACTTGCCCACCATCTTCATGCCGACCCGGTACCTGCCTGTCCGATCTTACGGAACTGAAATACATGAAACGTATTTCCCCATAAAGGGTTAGCCGTCGAATAGCTAGTGCAAGTATATCAAGTATGAAACACAATACTCCTCGACAATAAAGTAAATGTAATCCGTCAATTCATCAATTCAAGACTAGTTATTAGGAATGACTAAAATCTTATGACGTATGTGAATGCCGTAGAAGCGGTTCGTTCATATCATACGTCGTTACATGTAGGAATGCCGTCAAAGCGGTTCGTTCGTTACATGCCAATAATACATATATGAATGCCGTAAAAGCGGTTCGTTCATAATATGCCATCAATATATCTATGAATGCCGTAAAAGCGGTTCGTTCATATCGTGCCATCAATTCCTCTTACTTTCAAAGTCGAACGCACAATCATAAATGTATACTTGCCTTTGAGACATCGAGAAATCGAACGGAGGAAGGGTATGAGTTCGGTAGGTCCAAGAACGCGCTTCGGCACCTAAATGATTCGCAAGGAGTATGATAATCAATCATCCATATTCAAACTACGAAGGAACTCCCCAAACCCGTCTACGATTCATAAAGATATACGGATAATCAACTAAAGGTTGGAAAATCGTCCTAAATCTCACAAGTCCGAAAACGGCACAATATGAACCATAAAATCGTAGGAAAAGTATACACACGGTATAGATACATCATAATCTCAAGGTTCTCAAGCTTCAAAACGGGTAAATCGGACAAATCTACGAAAAACCCCAAAATTCCCAAAAGGTAGGGTTCTAAGGATTTTTACCTTGATTCGGACGTTAGGAGGAATTAGATGTTGAGAAATCCTTGTTCTCCAACCAAATATATTGTTGTTAGAAGGAAGATCGCTTCCAATCGCCTACGATCGCCTCTCCCGAGTGGTTCCCGTCGAAAAGGAGTGAAGAAGGTGAGAAATGACGAAAATAAAGTCAACTGCCATATTTATAACTGTCCAGTCTAGCGCACGCTACGCCTCCTTCATTAGCGTGCGCTAGCGAAGTCACCGGATAGTCCAGTGGTTTTACGCCGGTTCCGTTAGCGTGCGCTAATCGTCGACTCTAGCGTGCGCTAGTCGAAATGTGGAACTTCTTGTCTCGCCTGCTCAACACTTAGCGTGCGCTAGCGCTAGGACTTAGCGTGCTCTAGTGCATATCTCTAGCGTGCGCGAGCCGAGCTAGCGTCGCTACGATAGTCCGGAAAATCAGTAACTTCACGCCTCTGTGACCGGCCGGTGGCGTGCGCTACGGACGGGTGTTAGCGTGCGCTACTAACCACGAATAGCGCGCTAACAACCTCTAGCGTCGTAAATCCGCCCGATCTGAGAGCGATTAGAAATGTTAGTTCGACTGGTGATCTTCTTAGCGCGCGCTACGGCTCAAAGCTAGCGTGCGCTAATCGGCAATTAGCGTGCGTTAGCCTAGGCCTAGCGTGCGTTATATCTCCGGTCGAACATTCCCGCAAGGTCTAAACGACATGATCAACAACTAAACGAGATACGAAACTCAAAAACAATATCAACAACATCTCCAAGCATTTACAGTGTCAACACAAGAGAAAGCGGCAAGGTCAAATCGAAAAAAATACGGGTATTACATTCTCCCCTCTAAAAGAAGTTTCGTCCGAAACTTAAGAAATAAACAGATTCGGGGTATTCCACCGCATCTTCTCTTCCGTCTCCCAAGTTGCCTCCTCGACTCCATGTCTCGACCATTGCACTTTAACCGGTGGAATGGTCTTATGCGAGTTGTTTCTCGCGGCTCAAGGATCTTTACGGGTCTCTCCGGAAGGTAATATCCTCGGCTACGTCAATCTCACCGTAGTCGATGGCGTGGCTCGGATCCGGTGCGTACTTTCTCAATTGAGACACATGAAAAACACTATGGACGTGACTCAAAGTGGAGGTAACGCCAAGCGATAAGCTAAATCTCAACTCTGTCGAAATCTCGAAAGGTCCGATATACCTCGGACTAAGTTTCCCCCTTTTCCCGGCGGAAAACTCCATGGGTCGCGACACCTTGAGCAAGACATGATCCCCCACTTCGAACTCCAAGGGTCGACGGCGAGTATCATCATAAGATTTACGCGACTCGGGCGCCAATAATCGGTCCGGATAATAGTAATCTTTTCCTTAGTCTCCATCAACATATCCGGCTCCGTCCCAACTAGCTCGAAGCCTCGTCCCAACACAATGGCGACCTACATCGCCTACCATAAAGTGCCTCGAAGGGTGCCATTTGGATCGACGCATGCCAACTATTATTGTAAGCAAACTCGATCAACGGCAAGTGAAGCTCCCAATCATTACTCGATCTAAGGCACAAGCCCGCAACATATCTTCCAACGTTTGAATCGTCCTCTCTGTCGACCATCCGGGAGGATGAAAAGAAGTGCTCAATCTCAACTCGGTACCCAAAGCACGATGAACGGCTGCCAAAAGTGCGACACGAAGCGGCCATCTCGATCGAAACAATGGTTTTGGGGCACCGTGTAACCTCACGATCTCGGCAATAAAGGTTCGAGCCGATCTATCCGGCCCCCAAGTATCCTTAATACCCAAAAGTGTGCGAGACTTGGTCAAGCCGTCGACAACCACCCAAATCATATTCATTCGGCCCGAGTTCTCGGCATGCCGATGATGAAATCCATAGAAATGTCTTCCCACTTCCACTCGGGAATGGGAAGTGGTTTCAACAACCCCTGTCGTTGATGTTCAATCTTGACTTGTTGGCACGTCAAGCACCGTAGTACAAACTCCGTAACATCCTTCTTCATGTTATTCCACCAAAAATTTCGCTTCAAATCTTTGTACATCTTACTCGTCCCGGGGTGGATTGAGTAAGGCGTAGCATGCGCTTCTCGGAGAATTCTCTGTCTCAACTCCAAATCGTTCGGAACACAAAGCCTGCCTTGGAATCTCAGAATACTATCTTCGTGTACCATAAAGCCAGGAGCTTTTCCTTTAATTACATCTTCCTTCGATTGAGAAATCATCGGGTCACTCCTTTGCTTCCCTTTGATGTCATCAACTAAAGGCGAAGTAATTTCGAGTACAGTGCCCTGTACTCGTTGAAGCCAAACTTCTATCCCTTGCTCAATTAAGTCTGACGGATTTTAAATGCGAGGTGTAAGAACCTCGAGCATTTGAAGAGATGCCGATTTGCGGCTCAATGCATCCGCAACGACATTAGCTTTACCGGGGTGGTAAAGAATTTCCAAGTCATAATCCTTTATCAACTCTAACCAACGCCGCTGTCTCATATTCAGCTCCTTCTGACTGAAGATATACTTCAGACTCTTGTGATCGGTATAAATCCGGCACGGCGAACCATACAAATAATGTCGCCAAATCTTGAGTGCGAAGACAATTGCGGCTAATTCCAAATCGTGAGTAGGATAGTTCATTTCGTAAGGCTTTAATTGTCGTGACGCAAAAGCTATTGTCTTATCATGCTGCATAAGGACACAACCCAGGCCTTGACCCGAAGCGTCACTGTAAACTGCAAAGCCTTCGCTACCATGTGGTAAAGTTAGAATCGGCGCTGAAGTCAATCGTCTCTTTAGTTCATCGAAGCTCTGCTGTCTCTCATCCGTCCAAACAAACTTTTCGGTCTTCTGGAGTAATTTCGTAAGCGGTCGAGCGAGTTTCGAGAACCCCTCGACAAACCGACGGTAATACCCAGCAAGGCCCAAAAAGCTACGAACCTCCTTAACATTTTTAGGCGGTGCCCGACTAGCTTGCCTCGATTTTACCGGGTCTACACGAACCCCTTCGGCCGAAATCACATGGCCGAGAAACATGACTTCCTCCAACCAAAACTCACATTTCGAGAATTTTGCATAGAGGTGCTCGGTTCTCAAAATGTCTAAAACCAAACGCAAGTGTCGGTCATGTTTCTCCTTATCTCGTGAATAAATTAAGATGTCGTCAATAAAGACGACTACGCACCTGTCGAGGTACTCGATGAATATCTTATTCATTAACTGCATGAATACTGCCGGCGCGTTGGTTAACCCAAAAGGCATAACTACAAATTCGTAATGCCCATATCTCGTCCGAAATGCCGTCTTCGGAACGTCGGACTCCTTCACCCTGAGTTGGTAATACCCGGATCTTAAATCAATTTTCGAGAAAACTGCAGCCCCTTGCAATTGATCAAATAAATCGTCTATACGTGGCAAAGGATACTTGTTCTTGATGGTTACTTTGTTCAGCTCACGGTAGTCAATGCACAAACGTAGTGAACCATCCTTCTTCCTCACAAAAAGAACAGGCGCGCCCCAAGGCGAAGCGATCGGTCTGATGTACCCTTTTTCTAGAAGTTCTCCCAACTGATTCTTCAATTCTTGCATTTCGGAAGGTGCCATCCGGTAAGGTGCTTTAGAAATCGGAGCCGCATCTGGCTCTAAGTCCACGGTAAACTCTATTTCTCGATCGCGGTAATCCGGGAGGTCATCCGGAAAAACATCGGGATACTCATTAACAACCGGAATCGAAGAGAGATCGACTTCGTTTCCTTCCATTTTCAAGGCATAACACCAATAGCCCGCACAACCTTTATTCAAAAGTTTTACGGCCTTCATGGCACTGATAAGTAACTTGGGTAGTTCCGACTTACGCCCCAAAAATGAGTACTCGGTCCGTCTTCAGTCATCATGGTGATAACCTTGGTACGGTAATTCATAATCGCTTGATGGCTATCAAGCCAATCCTCACCGAGGATTACATCCTCGCCTTCCATATCAACTACAATCAGGTTCGATAACCATTCCATACCGGATATAATCACCGGAAAATCTCTAATCTCCCGGTTCCCCACAATTCTATCCCCGCTAGGCAGTTTCACGATGAAGGGATCGCAAACAGTCAAACAAGTTATATTCAAACGGCGTACACACTCCAAGGAAATAAAAGAATGTGTAGCACCCGAATCAAAAAGTACATTTGGATGAGATAGAATATGAATGGTACCTGAAGCCACCGTCGCGTCGGGTTCATCTGCTCGGCGCATCTCATAAACCCGTGGTTGTACCGAACCGACGCTAGAGTTCCCCCCTCCAGCATTCTGGCCCCGTCCCCGGCCCCTGCCGAAAATCTGCTGAGGTTGACCAAAAGATTGCCGCTGATTAATACCTTGATCAAGTGGCGTTGGGCGGCTTAGAGTGTCCAAAGTCTGGTTCGGCTCGGAGCAATAAACCGCTCTATGCCCCATCTGTCACACGTGTGACACTTTAATGGTGGAAAGTAGCATTCCGAATTCAAGTGGCACAGGCGGCCACAATTATAGCAAGTCACCGTGCGATTTGAGGTACATAGTGTGGAACGGTAACCCCTCTTCCCTTTATTAGAACGCGACGACTGTCCGGCGAAACGGTTAGTCGTCTGAGACTTCTGAAAGTTGCCACCTTTAGATCCAGAAAAATTTCCCGCGACTTTCTGTTTCTTAGGTTCTTCGACGGTATCGTTGTCGGGGCTCAACATATCATGGGCTAAAGCTCTGTCCTGATACTCTTTCAGCGTGGTACAAGCAAATCCGGCCATGTACCGTCGTAAGTCCAATTTCATCCGCATATCAAAATAACGGATCTTATCACGCTCGTTACGTACTTGATCCTTCACATGGACCAATTGTTGATTGTACTCCACGATCGCCTGCGAAACGGGAATATCCTGTGGTTTAGCCTCGAAGAAAGCTCGGATTCGGCTCTCTCGTACCGGCCAAGGGCAAAACTCGGCCTCCAAGAGCTCCTTAAATTCATCCCACGAGGCAATACGATCCTGTGGCTTGATGACCTTCCACCAAGTAGCGGCCTCCTTAGTAAGGAAATACTGAGCAATTGGTACTTTCCTCACCTCGGGGCAATCAACCGCCTCGAAAATCTTCTCTAATTCCGCTAGCCAGTCTTCCCAGCCTAACGGTTCTGTGGCACCGCCAAACTGTGGAGGGTGCATACGGATTACGTTCTGAAGCAAGGCATCCGTGTTTGGGTTCGGGTTATTCAGCTGAACAGTTTGGGCCAAAATAGTCATCTGAGTAGCCAATTGTTGAAGTGCATTCGCCACTCCAACGTCCGCGTTGTTCCCCTGACCGTCTGATTGGTCGTGCTGACTCTCGGTGTCGGGATGCACCGAGTTCGACAAACTGGGGTTGGTCGATCCCGCAATCAACGATGGAAACGGCCGCGCCACGACCTCTTCCTCGTCCACGGCCACGACCACGGCCACGGCCCCTACCGGTGACATCTTGAAGAACACACAAGGTACGTAAGCACAATTCAAACACACGTCATTATGGTGATCGATTCTCAAGAACATCCATAGTTGAAGCATAATGAATAAGGAATCATCAGAAGAGTAAAAGGTCTTTCAATTACCGGTCGCTCTGTGATGTTGGCGAGTAGTTATCGTGGGAAGTTGACGACTCATTCGACCCAAAAGACCGACTGACTAGGTATCCATAGACCTAAGCTCCGATACCATATTCTGTAACACCCCCAAGTTGTTCAGGGTATATTACAGCGCCGTGAGCCCCGCCGTGGGACCCACAAGGCTAAACATACACGGAACTATAAAACTTGACCGAGAAGGTCTACATATAATGAGAAGAAAGACGATACAAAGGTATTCAAAAACATAACCAATGTATTCACAGACATTACATCACAAGTCAATACTTGGCAAACACAGTAGGAGCTTCAAGGAAAGAGGAAAAACAATACTCGAGTATTCAATAACCAATCCAAGACAACAACACCGAATGGAAGGCTCAAAACATAATGGAAGATCAACACGGTATCACACTTGCCCACCATCTTCATGCCGACCCGGTACCTGCTGTCCGATCTTACGGAACTGAAATACATGAAACGTATTTCCCCCATAAAGGGGTTAGCCGTCGAATAGCTAGTGCAAGTATATCAAGTATGAAACACAATACTCCTCGACAATAAAGTAAATGTAATCCGTCAATTCATCAATTCAAGACTAGTTATTCCGGAATGACTAAAATCTTATGACGTATGTGAATGCCGTAGAAACGGTTCGTTCATATCATACGCCGTTACATGTAGGAATGCCGTCAAAACGGTTCGTTCGTTACATGCCAATAATACATATATGAATGCCGTAAAAACGGTTCGTTCATAATATGCCATCAATATATCTATGAATGCCGTAAAAACGGTTCGTTCATATCAGGCCATCAATTCCTCTTACTTTCAAAGTCGAGAACGCACAATCATAAATGTATACTTGCCTTTGAGACATCGAGAAATCGAACGGAGGAAGGGTATGAGTTCGGTAGGTCCAAGAACGCGCTTCTGGCACCTAAATGATTCGCAAGGAGTATGATAATCAATCATCCATATTCAAACTACACGAAGGAACTCCCCAAACCCGTCTACGATTCATAAAGATATACGGATAATCAACTAAAGGTTGGAAAATCGTCCTAAATCTCACAAGTCCGAAAACGGCACAATATGAACCATAAAATCGTAGGAAAAGTATACACACGGTATAGATACATCATAATCTCAAGGTTCTCAAGCTTCAAAACGGGTAAATCGGACAAATCTACGAAAAACCCCAAAATTCCCAAAAGGTAGGGTTCTAAGGATTTTTACCTTGATTCGGACGTTAGGAGGAATTAGATGTTGAGAAATCCTTGTTCTCCAACCAAATATATTGTTGTTAGAAGGAAGATCGCTTCCAATCACCTACGATCACCTCTCCCGAGTGGTTCCCGTCGAAAAGGAGTGAAGAAGGTGAGAAATGACGAAAATAAAGTCAACTGCCATATTTATAACTGTCCAGTCTAGCACACGCTACGCCTCCTTCATTAGCGTGCGCTAGCGAAGTCACCGGATAGTCCAGTGGTTTCTGCCGGTTCCGTTAGCGTGCGCTAATCGTCTGACTCTAGCGTGCGCTAGTCCAAAATGTGGAACTTACTGTCTCTGCCCTGCTCAACACTTAGCGTGCGCTAGCGCTAGGACTTAGCGTGCGCTATTCCATAACTCTAGCGTGCGCTAGCCGAAGCCTAGCGTACGCTACCTGATAGTCCGGAAAATCTGGTAACTTCACTGCCTCTGCTGACCAGCCCGGTAGCGTGCGCTACGGACGGGTGTTAGCGTGCGCTACTAACCACGAATAGCGCGCGCTAACAACCTCTAGCGTGCGTAAATCCGCCAGTCCAGAGAGCAGTTAGAAATGTTGGTTCTGACCTGACTGATCTTCTTAGCGCGCGCTACGGCTCAAAGCTAGCGTGCGCTAATCAGGCAGAATTAGCGTGCGTTAGCCTAGGCCTAGCGTGCGTTATATCTCCGGTCCAGAACATTCCCGCAAGGTCCTAAACGACATGATCAACAACTAAACGAGATACGAAACTCAAAAACAATATCAACAACATCTCCAAGCATTTACAGAGTGTCAACACAAGAGAAACGGCAAGGTCAAACAGTCAAAAAAAGTACGGGTATTACAATCTTGGATCGGTTTTGGTTGATTTGTTTGGCCCGATTCTTGGTCACGTTTTTCTCAGCCCTATTTGGTATGTTCTTGTGATTTTGTTTTAAACTCAGTTTAGGGTCTTAGTTAAGTATTCCAATTGTTTTGGATGGATTTGATTTTGATTTGGTCCTATTTTTGAATTTTATGAGACGATATGTCAAAACTGTGTTTGCAGAATTTAATTTTAGTCGTGGTTTATGATTTTTCATGTTCAAACTATAAGGAGTTAGGAGCTCTCCTTTTACAAGGATAATATTTGGGTTATGTGTGACTTCCTGGAATTTTGTGGATTTTTCCTGAATGAAATGATAGGCTGTTGAGATGGATACTTTTTAGGTACTGCTGCTGGTCGGTTTTCTGAGTAGTCTGGGTTTGGGTATTTTAATGTGGGTTTGTACGAACTCATAAATTCTGTGAAAATTCGTGTTGGTTCTAAAGACATTCAAGTATAGGTGAGAATTTTTATGAATTTTATTTTTGAGTTCTATTATGGAATAAAAATTCGTATATTGATGACCTGTTTGTGTTTAAAAGTTGAAATTATGAAACATAAGATATAATTGATGATTAAAAGGTTTATATTGTAAATATGATACCTAGAGGGACTAATAAGATAAATATGATGAATGTATGCATGTTTTGGCTGGAATAATGTGTTAGGGGCTGTTTGTGACACTTTGGAATAATTATGGGCCTTACATGCTAGATTTGATAATCAATGGTTTAATTGTGGAAATTAGGGTGTATTAGGGTTATTTTTGTAACTTGTGATACTTGAGGGTGTAATGTATATATATGTAATACTTGAAGTGTATGGGATGTATATATGTGTATTTGATTGTTTATATTCAGTTTTGACCCTTCACTTTCATTATTGACACTTTTAACCCTAAATTTTGAAGACTTGTCATAAGAAACCCTAATCTTGGAAAACATGCATAAAACGAAATCCATAACTTAACCTGACATGAAAACTTTATGAGATGAATAACTAACTATTTAGAACATGTATATATCGAGAAAACTTGCTAATTTTGATAACCTGCTAAAATAGAAAGTTACCTAAAATAGAAAGCTGCTAAATATGGAAAGTTACTAAAAATGGATAGATAACTAAAAGAGGTAACTTATGAGAAATGAGCTCATCTTGATTCGTATCCACTCTTTCCTAGGTTCTGTGCAGCGGGAGTGATCCTTTCCTCCTTATTTGTTTGACCTTGCTTTTGCTTTGGAACTAAGGTACAGATATTCCGCACCCTATCAGCAAGGGTGCAACTTTTCTCTCTCATGACTTACTCTCTAGGCTTAGGCTTTGACCTGTGAGGATTGGGTAGACACTAGGCTTTCGTTTCGTCTTTCCTTTCCGTATTCATATTCGTTTGTTTTTCGCTAACCGCATCACTATTCGTAATCGTTATCTTTTGCCTCATATTGACGATTTGTTTGACCAGCTCCAAGGGGCTAAATGTTTTTCTAAAATTGACCTTCGGTCCAATTATCATCAGCTTCGTGTTAAAGAGCAGGATATTCCTAAGACTGCTTTTCGAACACGCTATGGGCACTATGAGTTCTTGGTTATGCCTTTCGGACTCACTAATGCTCCGGCAGTGTTCATGGATCTTATGAATCGTGTATTTAGTTCCTGTCTTGATAAATTTGTGATCATATTCATTGACGACATTTTGGTCTATTCGAAGTCCGAGGAGGAGCACGAACAGCATCTTAGTACGGTTTTGCAGATTTTGAGACAGGAGAAGTTGTATGCTAAATTCTCCAAATGTGAGTTCTGGCTTAGTCAAGTTGCCTTCCTTGGTCATTTTGTATCTGCTGGTGGCATTGCTATAGACCCGACAAAGGTTGAGGCCATCACTAAATGGCCGAGACCTACTACGGTGACTGAGATCAGGAGTTTCCTTGGTTTGGTCGGTTACTATCGGAGGTTTGTCGAGGGATTCTCCCAACTTGCCTCACCTTTGACTAAGTTGATGAGGAAGGGGTTAAAATTTGAGTGGACCGAGGAGCAGGAAGAGAGTTTTGAGACCCTGAAGCAGAAACTTGTGTCGGCTCCCATTTTGACACTCCCATCTGGTACGGGCGGATACCAGATCTATAGTGATGCTTCCAAGAAAGGGTTAGGTTGTGTTTTGATGCAGCACGGGAAAGTTATTGCGTATGCCTCATGACACGCTTTTAGTGTAACTATCGCAAGTGCACGATATCGTATCAAGTAGTAAAGTGGACTTGAGTCCGGTTTATCGATCCCACAAGGAAGTTTTGTTATAATTTGAATTATACACTATTAGTCTATTTTTATAGATACTTAAGATGAGTGAAACACACAATTAAAAAGTTTGGTTTAATAATTGTAAAGAAATTGCAATAATAGTTCTAATATTATAAGGAAATAAAAAGATAGCAATAATAATAGATTGATTATCGATAAAATGAAATAGTTGGGATTACAAGCTTAGTTCGTCATTAGTTATAAAAGATGTATTGGAGATCATAAGATGAATTTACTTATTATGTTGTGTAGATTCGATTTTCCTTAAAAAGACGGTTTCTCTTTCGAACTATAAAACGTCCCTTACATATTGAATCAATCCACTATATTTCTATGTTGATTGGCTTCAGTACATAGCATTAGGATTTATAAAAATAACTCAAAGAATCATCTAAGGACTAGGGGTATATTTCTATCCCCTAGAACAACTTAGAGTGAAGATCATTTGATCTAATCAAACATATTTTCTTTCGAAACATATGAAGACCATTGATATCGTCATTCATTGGCCAAATAAATAAAGATTGTTCAAACAATAAAAGTCACACACAATAATAAGTAATTCATAATAGATCTTTATACAAACATAAATAACATGACTAACCTTGTTTATAATCCCAACTAAAGATTACTTAGCCCATGAAGGGTTTATTACACATATTACAAGCTTGTGTGGTCATTATTAGTTGAATCAAGAGAAAGAATTGATCCTAACTCCCTTAATAGATAAAGGAGATAGAAACAATAAACTCTCTAAACAACATATGTTATACCACACTTACAAAGATCACTCAAGAACACAAGTGTGTTCTTCACACAAAAAGAAAAGTTTACAAGAAATGGAAAATTATAAGATGAATGATGAATGATGAAGGATCTAAGGGGTCTATTTATACACCTAAAGTCATCTAATAGCTCCAAAACTTCAGCATTATTACATTAGATCGGATCAATGCCAGTCATCCCCTCAATAATACACAAAAAGTATAAAAAATTAGACAAATCATAGTAATCTGTCAAGAGTTACGGCCGTAACATTCAGGAGTTACGGCCGTAACTAGGGTGACTTACGGCCGTAACCCCTGAATGTTACGGCCGTAACTCGGCTTCGTAAATTTGCTCATTTGAAGCTTGGATAGTTATGTTTTCGGCCCAGAATTTCTCAGACTTTGCGTTTTTGCCCCATATCTTCTTCGGATAACTTTTGATATATAACTCTGATTTTGAATCCGGAAAGATTGCCGAATTCGTCTCGGAAAGCCCTACAACATGAATATATCAAAATTCAATAAAGAGAATATTTATTAAACATGTTGTTTCTTGAGTAATTCAGTTATTTAATCCGATCATCATCCGATAAAAATAAAATTATTAAAACTAATAAATTAAAAGCAAAAAACGAGTAGACTAGCTCAATTATGGGTGAATTTTATCGATACAAACCATGGATAAGTGTACAAAACTGACACTTATCACACCCCCAAACTTGAATTCTTGCTAGTCCCGAGCAAGACTCTTTATTATTCACACTCCAAAAATAAAAATCACTAAAATAAGAAAATTAATACACACATAAATTAAAATAAAAAAAGAGAAAAGGAGATCAAAATGCCATTAATAAACAACAACCAGCTTTATACAGTAGATAGAAATGAATCAAGATTCAAAATAAATCTACTAATGTTTTTGAAGTTAAAACACGGTTTTTATTTTGTAATTCCAAAATGTAAGGTTTCCCCCCCAAAAGGTTGATTATTTCTTTCCCACTCGTGATACTCATGACTCCCTTTAATGGTTGCTCTCGATCACTCGTTTATTTTTCGACTCAATATGAAGAAGAATTTTATTGGCGTCATCAAATATTGTGATTTTCACAAAATTGAGTGTATTGAAATTCAGCTGCTAATTAATTCAAATCTGCTCATAAACTACATCCCTTTTAGTGATAGCTTTCACACCGTTATTTGCTAACGTGTAGCTCTTTTCACTAACACATTTTCTATCTCATTATTTTTCTTTTCGTAAAAAGGTGATAGCTTTCACACCGTTATTTGCTAACGTGTAGCTCTTTTCACCAATTTTTCTGAGACGGCAGCTACGCACCAACAATGGTTAGTCCTTTATTTTTCGCAAGATTTAAGACTTCCAAAATTAGGCATTTATTGCTCAACACTTCTCCTTTTCGTCATTTATTTTTTTAGGTGATAGCTTTCACACCGTTATTTGCTAACGTGTAGCTCTTTTCACCAATGACTCCTTTTTAGGGAATAGAATTTTTGCAGAAAATCATTTTTTAGTTAAGCATGAAAAATCAAAAACTCCACAAATTAAGTAACTTTCAGTTTTATTTTTCATCAACCAATTGATTCTTCTTTTCTCAAGGTAACGAATGACTCGATTTTATATGATAATTACAAGGCTTGGAAAGAGAGATTAAGGCTCAAAAATTTTTTGGAATATACAATTTTTTTACCGGTTAAAATGATTTTAGAAGCTTGTATATAGCTAATTTATTGGTGTTATGGCCAGATCTAGAAATCTCAAAAATCAAAATACTATATATATATATATATATAAAATTAAGGCAAATAACCAAATCAATCAAAACACACCAAAAACCAAATCAATCAAAACACACCAAAATTACAACACACCAAAATTCTAAAACAAACCACCCCCAAACTTGAAAATAAAACTGTCCTCAGTTTAAAAAAAAATCAATGCAGAAAAGCAGAATACTCCCTGTTAAGAAAGTTGATGTCTGAGCTAACGCCTTTTAGAATCTGCAAGAGAATAAATATACGAAGTACACAACAAAAGATAATAAAATATACTCGTAAGTATAACACAATTTTTAAGATGCGCATCAAGAAAGTCCGAAGAGTCGCCTTACGCTGCCATCAAAGTTTTTATAAAAGCAAAACACGAAATAAACATTACAGTAATGAAATAAAAATACATAAATCGCGAATAGATGTGCGTCAAGAGATCAAGAAGAAACTCCTTAAGCTGCCATCATTTAGCACGATTATTACACACGACGGAAAGTAAAAATACAAGAGGTCCGATATGGGTTATCAAAGGGAGAGGAATGAATCCACTTTTCATTTTCTCACGGTAAAATCTTCTACCCAGACAATTTTAGCTAGAGCTGGATCTGGTTGAGGAACAAATTCATTGAGTTTTTTTTATTAGTTCTTCTGGTGTTGTTGCAACGACTATGATTCGTTTTGCACGCTCGGAAATAAAACCCTTTTCAGCAGAGTAGTCGATGAAAGACAGTAAACCATCAAAGAAACCATTGACATTAAGCACTCCTATTGGTTTTTGATGAACATTTAGCTGGGCTCTGGTAACCACATGAAAAAGTTCCTCAAGGGTGCCAAAACCACCGGGAAGGGCGATAAAGGCGCCAGAATTATTTATCATGTGAGTTATGCGATCTTGCATATTCACAGATCTAAACTCATCTCCAATAGTTGACCCGGTGATTTTACTTTCAGCCAGAGGTTTTGGGATTATTCCTAACACTCTTACTCCTTCCATATAGGCAGAAGCAGCAGCTCGTCCCATTAATCCTAGACTTCCTCCTCCGTAAACTACATGAATGCATTTTTCTCCTAAGGTACGACCCAAGTTGTTGGCTGCTTCAGTAAAGCATGCCTCTTTTCCAGAATTAGCTCCACCAAAAATGCATACTGTGTTAAATTTTTTTGTTGAAGACGATGACTCCATTTTTGAAAAGAAAAAATTTTTTTTAGAGAGAAACAGAGAAAAGTGCAAGTTTGAGGGATGAATGAAAGAAACCAGTAGAAAGTTTATTTATAGAAGAAAAAGAAGGTAAAAATTATTTAACAAGTTTGTGATTGCGTTTGATTGTGCTTCAACTACTCAATAGAATAATGAAAGCTTTTATCGCATATCACATTTTTTATTCAGAAAATCTCACCACACGACAAAAATAAAAGATACTTACGCGTATGTACAGTAGTTGTGATTGTGGCTCACATCTTCCTCTGATTTTACGTTCAGAAACGGCCTAAACGCCTTCTATGAGTCGGGGAGAAGCTTCCCATCCAATTTTCTTACAAATTGGCAAACAGGGTCTTTTAACGTCAGATTCCCAAGACGTTGTTCATATTTTGGTTTGAATTTATTCCACAAACATTGAATTCCGTAATACACAAGTCCACTAGGATGCGTGTTAAGAGAAATTTCGATATTATCTAAATTCTCCTTATTCAGACCATCATTAATGAACTGAATTTTATCTTCTCTGTTTGTAGATGGAATTCCTAAAGATCGACATTTTGCATTACAGTTCCATCTAGCACATTTATCGCAAACGGCTAGCATCTTTGCTCGTCGTTTCTTGGCATATGAACTTTTTCCAAGCCCTGGTAAAAATCAAGTTGGTGTTTATGTGAATTCACCTTCTATTCTTACTTTGGCTTCGATAATGAATCTTATGTCAAAAGGTATGCTTTTATTCGTAAGCAACCTCATCCTTTCAAGCCTTGTCTTGTAAATTTTTAAAATTGCATTTTTGATTAGAAAGGGAAATCTTTTTTCAATTTTAAACAATGTTTCGTCCATGATAAAAAAACAAAAATAAAAAGACAATGAAAATAATTGAATAAAATATCTACAAATATCAGTTGTTGTGGGAAACTGAAAAATCCGACTTTAATAGTCACGGAGTACCGTTATCCGCCACTTGACCGGACAAACACAATTTAGTACTAAGTTACAACGTCGAGATATTTGTACCTATAAAAATAGTTTACAATGTAAGATTTCAAATATAACTTATACTTCCCCGGCAACGGTGCCAAAAACTTGACACGCTTTTAGTGTAACTATCGCAAGTGCACGATATCGTATCAAGTAGTAAAGTGGACTTTTTGAGTCCGGTTTATCGATCCCACAAGGAAGTTTTGTTATAATTTGAATTATACACTATTAATCTATTTTTATAGATACTTAAGATGAGTGAAACACACAATTAAAAAGTTTGGTTTAATAATTGTAAAGAAATTGCAATAATAGTTCTAATATTATAAGGAAATAAAAAGATAGCAATAATAATAGATTGATTATCGATAAAATGAAATAGTTTGGATTACAAACTTAGTTCGTCATTAGTTATAAAAGATGTATTGGAGATCATAAGATGAATTTACTTATTATGTTGTGTAGATTCGATTTTCCTTAAAAAGACGGTTTCTCTTTCGAACTATAAAACGCCCCTTACATATTGAATCAATCCACTATATTTCTATGTTGATTGGCTTCAATACATAGCATTAGGATTTATGAAAATAACTCAAAGAATCATCTAAGGACTAGGGGCATATTTTTATCCCCTAGAACAACTTAGAGTGAAGAGTTTACAAAAAATGGAAAATTATAAGATGAATGATGAATGATGAAGGATCTAATGTAACACCCCGAGATATTCGGAATAATTACAGCACCGTAAACCCTTTAAGTAAGGATTTACAAGGCTAATTTAAAAGAAAGGTAAATATAAGACATCATCATCATCGGAAATTCAAGTTTGCAAAACCGAACAACTGGTTCAACGAGTAATTTATACAACCATATCGAAATAATTTTAATACGACACGCGTACTCGAGTACTAAAATCAAAACAAGAAAACAAATCACCCACAACAACAAACATCACTGAACCCCTTCGTCATCACGTCGGTACTGTGGCTGTTTCCCTGCTCCTCGGCTACCTGAACATCAAAACAAATGTCCACCCCCGAAGGGGTTAGCAAAACGATGCTAGTACAAGTATCATGTTAAACAATTCGAATATGCATCAACAATACATAACAAGATACACCACACGGACTTCCGCTACCGGAATCCGACAATGCGAATCCACAAGATTCCATTAACACAGCATGGGTATTCCAATGATCCAGCGCCCTGAGCATAGATCCCAAGATGATCCCGTCGGACCAACACGAGGTGGAAATAACCCGTCCAATGATCCAGCGCCCTCAGCCTAGATCCCAAGATGATCCTGTCGGACCAACACGAGGTGGACATCTGATCCAGCGCCCTCAGCAAAGATCATACAACGTACACAAACACAACTCATGCATACACATATGCCAAATCATTATGTCCATCAACATGAACATACAAACACTAGATAACGAATATCATGACAATTCAACGAAATAAATCTCATGTTCAACAACATTTAAAATCACACGCATGCTAAAAATACCAATATTAATATATTACGATACTTGCCTCGAAGATGGCAAGAACGAAATACTTCAATGATCTCAACACACTCGAAGGCCGCCTCCTTCGATCAACGTAGCAAGCTCGAACCTTAACAAAAGGAATGATATACAAATCATCTCAAGTCAAATGATGGCCTAACAATTCGGTCTACGACCCAAAATCTCAAAATAAACAATCTGCCTGGACTGCTTAGCGTGCGCTACGTACTCTACGTAACGTGCGCTAAGCCTGCCTGTTAGCGTACGCTATCGTATAAGCCTAGCGTACGCTAGCCACGGACTGACAGTATGACTCGGCTGACATCATAACGTACGTTACGTACGTATCGTGCGTTAACTTATCCCCGATAGCGCTCGTTAACTTACGTATGTTAGCGTGCGCTAACCTTGCATGGCAGATTACTACATACAGAAAACTGGATTGAATGGTGATGAACTCATAAATTCTATGGTGATAAAACCAGTCATCCTCAAGCATATCATGCTAATAAGGTTTGTGAAAGTTCTATACGTACTAAATGACCATGCGATGCAAAGATACGTATAATCATCACAACACCATAGTTCATCTTAGATCTTCAAGGTATATTCTGAGTTCAATCCGATATAAGTCTCAAAACGTACAATCCTACTATATAAACGCATAAGAACTTGAAAATCTCCATCTACTGATCACAAATTGGTTTGAAAATGCTAGGAGTCCAATTACTAAAAAGGTTCAAGGGTTCATACGATATACAGTGCCGATACGTCAAAAGTATCCTTCTAACATGTGATGACCGATTATAAACGAAATAACTGGCTATGAAAACATGATCAAATGTCCTTAAGAACATTACTAATATCGGTGAAGAATCACCTACCTCAAAGTAGTGAAGAACACGGAGGAAATCGAAGCAATCCAACACCGAAGGCTTGAACACCAATCTCCAACGATATACGATCTTCAATCACGAGCTAGGATGTTGATATGAAGTGTTTAGGATGAAGGAAGTTATGTTCTAAGTGTAAGAATTCGGGTATGGGAGAAGAAAGAACTGAAATCACGAATAGGATGCTGTCCTATTTATAAGAAATGGCTATTAGCGTGCGCTAGTCCCTGCTCGTAGCGTGCGCTAACGGCTCATTGACTTAACTGTACTCAACGCTTAGCGCGAGCTATGCACATGCCTGTAGCGTGCGCTAAGGCGTTGACTTGGATTTTCCCGAAAGCCGTCCAGGTTCATCCCGACACAATCCGACAGGGGTCCCCGGCCAGATCTCACCTACCGCACGTCTCAATCAAATTGACCACGCATAACGTGCGCTAATGTTCCTTTGTAGCGTGCGCTATGAATCCATGTTAGCGTGCGCTACACATAGCCGATAGCATGCGCAGAATTACAATTTTTAAATCACATACATGAAATCATACGCTCGACAACATCCGATTATGAAATACGGAGAATAATACTCAGATCAAGTACAACGATTACAATATCACAAGTTCCAAATACATATCAGAAATCTCGGGTATTACATCCTTCCTCCCTAAAAAGAAGTTTCGTCCCGAAACTTAAGATGAAACCAACTCTGGATATCTAGCCTTCATAGTGTCCTCCGTTTCCCAAGTGGCCTCTTCGACTACGTGTCGTGACCATTGTACTTTAACCAAGTGTATTGGTTTATTCCTCAATTGTTTGATCCGACTCTCAAGTATCTTGATTGGTCTCTCTTCGAAGGTGCCATCATTAGCTATCTCGATCTCGTCGAAATCAATGACGTGACTGGGGTCCGGTAAATACTTCCGCAGTTGGGATACGTGAAACACATTGTGAACGTGACTCAGCGATGGCGGTAAGGCCAACATGTATGCTAAATCTCCAACCCTCTCGAGGATCTCGAATGGTCCGATATATCTTGGACTAAGCTTGCCTCTCCTCCCAAAATGGAAAATCCCTCGTGTAGGAGACACCTTCAATAACACATGTTCCCCAACGTCAAACTCTAGAGGACGACGACGTACGTCTGCGTAAGACTTTTGTCGACTCTGGGCAGTCAACAGTCTTTCTCGAATCAAAGCTATCTTCTCTTGAGTCTGAAATATCAATTCTGGTTCCGTTCTGATCAAATCCGAAGAATCATCCCAACACAGGGGTGATCGGCATCTTCTCTCGTACAAAGCTTCAAATGGTGCCATCTTAATAGAAGCATGCCAACTATTATTACAGGTGAACTCGATCAAGGGCAAGTGAACTTCCCAATCAGTTGACCAATCTAATGCACAAGCTCTAAGCATGTCTTCTACTATTTGTATAGTCCTTTCGGACTGACCGTCCGTTTGGGGATGATAAGCCGTACTAAAGTTGAGCTCAGTCCCCAAAGCCCTGTGAACTGCTTTCCAGAAGTGCGACACGAAGCGACCATCTCGATCCGAAATAATGGTCTTCGGCGTCCCATGCAATCTGACTATCTCCGCAATAAATACTCGCGCCAATCTCTCGGGTCCCCATGTATCTTTAATTCCTAGGAAATGAGCCGACTTGGTTAGTCGATCAACTACAACCCAAATCATGTTCATTCCCGTTCTAGTCCTTGGCATACTTCTGATGAAATCCATCGAGATGTCCTCCCACTTCCATTCAGGGATTGGAAGCGGCTTTAACATTCCGGCAGGTCGCTGATGTTCAATCTTAACTTGCTGACAAGTCAAGCACCTTCAAACATACTCTGCTACGTCCTTCTTCATATTCCCGCACCAGAAGTTTTGTTTTAAATCCTTATACATCTTACTGCTGCTCGGGTGAATAGAATAGGGCGCGCTGTGAGCTTCCTTCAGAATAGTCCGTCTCAGATCATCATCATCGGGAACGCAAAGTCGACTCTGAAATCTCAGAACTCCATCGTCTTGTAACACGAATCCTGGGGCTTTTCTTTTCTTTACTTCGTCACATAATCGAAGGATCAGAGAATCGTTCAACTGCTTAGATTTGATCTCCTCGACTAGTGATGAAGTCAGTTCCATCACATAAAGTTGCCCTTGGATTCCTGGTGCCCATACTTCAATCCCCTCGCGGATCAGTTCTCGTTGAATACGGGTTTGGGATGTAAGTGCTCCCAACACTCGAAGAGAAACAGGTTTACGGCTCAATGCATCGGCTACTACGTTTGCTTTCCCCGGATGATAGAGAATCTCCAAGTCGTAATCCTTGATCAATTCCAGCCACCTTCTCTGCCTCATGTTTAATTCTTTACATTGAAAATGTACTTGAGGCTCTTATGATCGATAACGATCGACAATGAAATACCGTCTACAAATAATGTCTCCAAATTTTCAATGCAAAGACCACAGCTGCTAACTCCAGATCATGAGTCGGGTAGTTAACCTCGTATGGTTTCAACTGCCGAGAAGCATAGGCAATCACCTTATCTCTTTGCATCAACACACATCCCAGACCCTGATTTGAAGCGTCGCTGTACACCATGAACCCATCAGTTCCATCTGGTAATGCTAATATAGGTGCTGTCGTTAGTCTCTTCTTAAGCTCATCAAAACCAGCCTGGCATTTCTCGTCCCACTTAAACTTTTGAGTTTTCTGTAACAGCTGAGTGAGCGGACGAGAAATCTTGGAAAATCCTTCTACAAAGCGGCGATAATATCCAGCAAGTCCTAAGAAACTCCGGACTTCTTTCACGTTAATAGGAGCCTCCCATTCCAAGATTGCTTCGACTTTCTTCGGGTCCACCTGAACTCCGTCAGCTGATATCACATGCCCGAGGAAAGTTACCTCCCTGAGCCAGAACTCGCATTTAGAAAGCTTTGCATACAGCTGTTCCTTCCTCAAAGTGCTCAAAACCACACGCAAATGTTCGGCATGCTCCTCTGCGTCCCTCGAATATATCAAGATGTCATCAATGAAGACGACCACAAATTTATCCAAGTATTCCAAGAATACCCGATTCATCAATTGCATGAACACCGCAGGAGCATTGGTAAGTCAAGCGGCATCACTACGAATTCATAATGCCGTCTGGGACACAGCGAGACTTTGGTATATCCGATTCCTTAATTCTTAACTGGTGGTATCCTGATCGCAAGTCAATCTTCGAGAATACCCTTGCCCCTTGCAGTTGATCAAACAAGTCGTCGATCCGAGGTAGAGGATACTTATTCTTGATCGTCATCTTATTGAGCTCCCTGTAATCAATGCACAGTCGGAGGGATCCGTCTTTCTTCCGGACAAAGAAAACGGGCGCTCCCCAAGGAGAAACGCTAGGTTGAATATAGCCCTTCTGTAACAATTCCTCCAGTTGCTTCTTGAGTTCATACATCTCGGTTGGCGCCATGCGGTATGGTGCTCTGGAAATAGGAGCTGCTCCAGGGTCTAATTCAATAGTGAATTCCACTTCTCTCTGCGGAGGTAACCCACGTAGTTCGTCAGGAAATACATCTGAGAACTCATTCACAACTGAAATAGACGAGAGCTCTACTCCTTCCTCTTTCCTCAAGGCATAGCACCAAAGTCCGTGAAATCCCTGCTTCAGTAATTTCACGGCTTTCATTGCTTTGATCAATTTTCCCGAGCTTCCTGGTCTCCATCCTCGGAATGAGTGTTCAGATCCGTCATCAGCAATGACAGAAATGACTCTCTCTCGGTAATTCAGAGTTGAGCCAATCGTCTCCGAGAATTAAATCGTCACCGCAGATGTCAACTAAAATAAGATTTGATGGCCAATCTCTCCCTCCTATAGACACTGGAAAATCTCTAGCCTCTAGGGTTCCCACAATCCTCTCTCCACTCGGCAAACCCACAACATATGGTTCACAATTAGATAAGCATGAAATTTTTAAACGATTTACACAGTTGAATGATACAAAAGAATGTGTAGCTCCGGAATCGAATAAAACACTAACTGGTTGCAAAAGGATCTGAATCGTACCTGATGCAACAGCAGTGTTCTGATCGTCAGATGTCCTCATCTCGTACAGGCGCGGAGGAATGGACCCAGCACTGGATGTCTCTCTCTTCCCGACGTTCTGCTGCTGAAATCCACTCTGCTGCATCTGGTTCACACTTGTCTCCTTCGGAACTGGCGCTGGAGTACGAGTACCAAAAGATCTAGTAGCAACTCCACAGAAGGCCGCACGGTGCCCTTCTTGTCCACAATCGTAACAAGTCACAGAAGACGCGGGGCAATCACGTCAAATATGCCCTGCTCGACCACAGTTGTAGCATTTCTTTGATGCGTCCGGAATTGCTGATGTAGTCCGGAACTTCTTCCCACCTCTGGAAGGATGTGGAGGTTTCCTAGACGAATAAAAGGAAGACTGGCCCTTGCGGGGCCCACCACTCTTGTTTTCTGAAAAGTCGCCGGTCACCTTCTGCTTCTTTGCCTCCACTGATTTCTCCACCGCCGCCACTTTCATGTCGTAGGCCAGTGCTTTGTCTTGATATTGTCGCAACGTAGTACACTCGAATCCGGACATGTCTTTCTTTGAATCTCGCTTCATCCGCATATCGAAATGAAAAATCTTTTCCGCCTCCGTTCGACCAAGTGTCGCACACAAGTCGGTGATGATTAAAAGTTTTGATTACATCATCACGGATGCTTGAACTCTGTGGTGAGAAAAACTCTCGGATCTTTGCCTCTCTAAGCTGGCGAGGAAAATACGTGCTTCCATCATTAATTTGAATTCCGTCGATCCGCATTATGATTCTCGGGTCGGATAGCTTCCCACCAATAAAAGGCCTCCCGGTCGAGAAAATCTTGGGCAATGGGAACCTTCCGGTCCTCGGGACAGTTAAGACCCGCGAAAATCTTCTCTAACTCCTTGAGCCAGTGATCCCAAGTAATTGCCTCCGCAGATCCGTCAAATTTTGGCGGGTGCAATTTGACCACCTCAGCAAGCCATCTATCTCCGCGGTTATCCTCGTGGAGCTGCTGTCCCATCGCCGTCTGCATGCGGTCGACTACCTGGGCGAACTGGTTTATCTGCGCCACCACCTGTTGAAGCACTCCCGGCATGTTAGGATTTGCGTCGTCATTCGCTGATCCTTGCTGCCCTCCAGAATGGGAATCGGTTCGACTAGCTGATAATTCCGGGGTAGTTGCGGAATCCTCCTGTCTCATGTTACCCCGTCCGCGTCCACGACCGCGTCCGCGTCCACGTCCTCCTCTCAGCATACTGTAAACACAATTTCCTCAATATCCAGGACAAAGTTTTCGAAATAAAGTCCGTCAATACTCACAAAACAGTAATTAAGTAAAACGGTAGTATAAGAGATTAGGAGACTTACAACCACGGTCCACATGACGACTTTTGGCTGAACAGTGATGTTACAAACGACTCGTAAATCAATAACGTAAACAGACCCAACTTAAAACCCGACTGCCAAGATATCCATAAATCTTAGCTCTGATACCATATTCTGTAACACCCCGAGATATTCGGAATAATTACAGCGCCGTAAACCCTTTAAGTAAGGATTTACAAGGCTAATTTAAAAGAAAGGTAAATATAAGACATCATCATCATCGAAAATTCAAGTTTGCAAAACTGAACAACTGGTTCAACGAGTAATTTATACAACCATATCGAAATAATTTTAATACGACACGCGTACTCGAGTACTGAAATCAAAACAAGAAAACAAATCACCCACAACAACAAACATCACTGAACCCCTTCGTCGTCACATCGGTACTGTGGCTGTTTCCCTGCTCCTCGGCTACCTGAACATCAAAATAAATGTCCACCCCCGAAGGGGTTAGAAAAACGATGCTAGTACAAGTATCATATTAAACAATTCGAATATGCATCAACAATACATAACAAGATACACCACACGGACTTCCGCTACCGGAATCCGACAATGCGAATCCACAAGATTCCATTAACACAGCATGGGTATTCCAATGACCCAGCGCCCTCAGCATAGATCCCAAGATGATCCCGTCGCACCAACACGAGGTGGACATCCGATCCAGCGCCCTCAGCATAGATCGTACAACGTACACAAACACAACTCATGCATACACATATGCCAAATCATTATGTCCATCAACATGAACATACAAACACTAGATAACGAATATCATGACAATTCAACGAAATAAATCTCATGTTCAACAACATGAAAAATCACACGCATGCTAAAAATACCAATATTAATATATTACGATACTTGCCTCGAAGATGGCAAGAACAAAATACTTCAATGATCTCAACACACTCGAAGGCCGCCTCCTTCGATCAATGTAGCAAGCTCGAACCTTAACAAAAGGAATGATATACAAATCATCTCAAGTCGAACGATGGCCTAACAATTCGGTCTATGGCCCAATAGCTCAAAATAAACAATGCTGCTGATCGCTTAGCGTGCGCTCGTACTCTCGTAACGTGCGCTAAGCTACTATTAGCGTCGCTATCGTATAAGCCTAGCGTCGCTAGCCACGGGTACGATTATGACTCGGCTGACATCATAACATACGTTACGTACGTATCGTGCGTTAACTTATCCCCGATAGCGCACGTTAACTTACGTATGTTAGCGTGCGCTAACCTTGCATGGCAGATTACTACATACAGAAAACTGGATTGAATGGTGATGAACTCATAAATTCTATGGTGATAAAACCAGTCATCCTCGAGCGTATCATGCTAATAAGGTTTGTGAAAGTTCTATAGGTACTAAATGACCATGCAATGCAAAGATACGTATAATCATCACAACACCATAGTTCATCTTAGATCTTCAAGGTATATTCTGAGTTCAATCCGATATAAGTCTCAAAACGTACGATCCTACTATATAAACGCATAAGAACTTGAAAATCTCCATCTACTGATCACAAATCGGTTTGAAAATGCTAGGAGTCCAATTACTAAAAAGGTTCAAGGGTTCATACGATATATAGTGCCGATACGTCAAAAGTATCCTTCTAACATGTGATGACCATTTATAAACGAAATAACTGGCTATCAAAACATGATCAAACGTCCTTAAGAACATTACTAATATCGGTGAAGAATCACCTACCTCAAAGTAGTGAAGAACACGGAGGAAATCGAAGCAATCCAACACCGAAGGCTTGAACACCAATCTCCAACGATATACGATCTTCAATCACGAGCTAGGATGTTGATATGAAGTGTTTAGGATGAAGGAAGTTATGTTCTAAGTGTAAGAATTCGGGTATGGGAGAAGAAAGAACTGAAATCACGAATAGGATGCTGTCCTATTTATAAGAAATGGCTATTAGCGTGCACTAGTCCCTGCTCGTAGCGTGCGCTAACGGCTCACTGACTTAACTGTACTCAACGCTTAGCGCGCGCTATGCACATGGCTGTAGCGTGCGCTAAGGCATTGACTTGGCTTTTCCCGAAAGCCGTCTAGGTTCATCCCGACACAATCCGACAGGGGTCCCCGTCCAGATCTCACCTACCGCACGTCTCAATCAAATTGACCACGCATAGCGTGCGCTAATGTTCCTTTGTAGCGTGCGCTATGAATCCATGTTAGCGTGCGCTACACATAGCCGATAGCGTGCGCTACATGCGCAGAATTACAATTTTTAAATCACATACATGAAATCATACGCTCGACAACATCGGATTATGAAATACGGAGAATAATACTCAGATCAAGTACAACGATTACAATATCACAAGTTCCAAATACATATCAGAAATCTCGGGTATTACATCTAAGGGGTCTATTTATACACCTAAAGTCATCTAATAGCTCCAAAACTCCAGTATTATTACATTAGATCGGATCAATGCCAGACATCCCCTCAATAATACACAAAAAGTATAAAAAATTAGACAAATCATAGTAATCTGTCAAGAGTTACGGCCGTAACATTCAGGAGTTACTACCGTAACTAGGGTGACTTACGGTCGTAACCCCTGAATGTTACGGCCGTAACTCGGCTTCGTAAATTTGCTCATTTGAAGCTTGGATAGTTACGTTTTCGGCCCAAAATTTCTTAGACTTTGCGTTTTTGCCCCAGATCTTCTTCAGATGATAACTTTTGATATATAACTCTGATTTTGAATCCGGAAAGATTGCCGAATTCGTCTCGGAAAGCCCTACAACATGAATATATCAAAATTCAATAAATAGAATATTTATTAAACATGTTGTTTCTTGAGTAATTCAGTTATTTAATCCGATCATCATCCGATAAAAATAAAATTATTAAAACTAATAAATTAAAAGCAAAAAATGAGTAGACTAGCTCAATTATGGGTGAATTTTATCGATACAAACCATGGATAAGTGTACAAAACTGACACTTATCACCTCATTCCAGTTAAAACCCTATGAAGAGAACTACCCTACTCATGATCTAGAGCTAGTTGCGGTTGTTTTTGCTCTTAAAATCTGGAGGCATTATTTGTATGGAGACTCCGTCGATATCTTAACTAATCATAAGAGTCTTAAATACATATTTACCCAGAAGGAGTTAAACATGAGATAGCATAGATGGTTGGAGTTACTAAAGGACTACGACACCAACATTGAGTACCACCCAGGTAAGGCTAATGTAGTTGCCGATGCTCTTAGTCGTAAGTCGGGTATGGTGGCCAGTCTGAAATTCGAGTCTAAGATTTTGCATGATCTTGAACTCATGGAGGTGGAGTTTTGTTTACCAGGACGCGACGGTTATTGGGCCAGCCCAAAAGTTGAGTCTAACTTGATCTTGAAGATTAAGGAAACTCAGCGTGACGACGGTGAGTTATGGGCCATTGTCCAGAATATAGAGGAAGTGAAACAGTCTGAATTTCGGGTTGACGATGAAGGCATTGTTTGGTTGGATGAGCGCCTTTGTGTACCAAATGATTCTGAAATTCATGAGATGGTTATGTCAGAAGCTCACAGTTCTCCCTTCACCATACATCCGGGATCCACTAAGATGCATTGGGATTTGAAATAGCATTTCTGGTGGAATGGGATGAAGCAGGATGTGGCTTCGTATGTTGCTAGGTGTTTGCCAGGTGAAGATTGAGCACCAAAGAGCTAGTGGTCTTTTGCAGCCATTAGAGATTCCCCATTGGAAATGGGAAGAGATTACGATGGACTTTGTTACGAGGTTACCAATCACACGTAAAAGACATGATGCAATCTGGGTAGTCGTTGATCGGCTAACCAAGTCAGCTCATTTCCTACCAATCAATAAGCGTCATAGCGTGGCGAAGTTGGCGGAAATTTTCCAGCAGGAGATTGTTAGGTTTCATGGCACTCCGGTTTCGATTGTTTCTGATAGAGATCCGAGGTTTACTTCGCATTTTTGGAAGATGTTACAAAATGCTTGGGATTCTCGCCTCAAGTTCAGTACCGCTTTTCACCCGCAGACGGATGGTCAATCGGATAGGACTATCCAAACTTTGGAAGATATGTTACGGGCTTGTGCACTTGATTGGACTGGTAGTTGGGACGAATTATGTTTGGTTGAATTCGCGTATAACAACAGTTGGCATGCTAGTATTCGGATGGCACCTTATGAGATGTTATATGGGCGCAAGTGTAGGCCACCTACTATGTGGAATGAAGTAGGCGAACGGATTATTGAGGGTCCTGAAATGATTAAGATCACCAACGAAAAAGTGACTATTGCTAGAGAAAGTCTTAAGAAAGCCAGGTACAGATTGAAGAGTTACGCCGACAAGCATCGACGCGAGTTAGAGTTCCAAGTTAGCGACCGGGTATTTTTGAAAGTATCTCCTTTTCGTGGTGTTAAGCGTTTTGGTATTAAGGGCAAATTGAGTCCTCATTTTATTGGTCCTTTCGAGATTTTGGAACGTGTTGGCGAGGTGTCTTATCGATTGGCTCTTCCACCTCAGCTTGCTCATGTGCATAACGTTTTTCATGTATCTTTATTGCGGGGTTATAACTAACATCCTTTACATGTGGTGTCATATCCTTTGGATCAGATTCAACCGGACATGTCACTTTCGGAAGAACCGGAAGCCATTCTTGATAGACAGGAGAGAGTCATGAGGAATAAAGTGATCCGTTTTATTAAGGTTCTCTGGAAGAACCAGCCACCATGCGAGGCGACTTGGGAGACCGAGGAGTCTATGCGAGCCAGCTACCCTTATTTCCCTTTGTAGTCTGGTATGCTTTTGTTTTGTTTCGGTACCTTACCTTTTTCATTTTCGAGGACGAAAATTCTTTTGAGGGGGAGATAGTTGTAAAACCCACATTTCCATGACGTAATTAAATTACTAAAATAACCTCCAATTTGAAATTTTGAAGAATTATGTACGTTTACCAAACAAGCCCTAAAACAAAAACGATTATCGTACGATCACGAACATGAACATGTAACTTCAAGTAAACTTTATTTGAGCTACTACAATGTTATAAGAACTCAAGAACATGAAATTTGAACTAAGAACTAAATGTTGCACGTTTCTTGACCTAACGGGTCCAAAAACTGATAAAACTTGTACACAACTTATAAAATAAACTTTATAACATATTCTAAGTTTATTTTTACATTTTTATTGGTCAAAGCTATCCTCATTCTTCCATTATAGCCGTCCTCCCCCATTAAGGTGGTTAAAAACCTTCCAAAATTACACCAAATCAAATCAATTACAATTAAAGTCCATTAAACCACCATTATTCTTTCATAACATAAAATTTAAACCACTTTCTTCTTCCTTCCTCATTTCATACGACCCATACACACCTACACATCAAAATTTTGCTCTCCAATTCTTGGTGATTAATCCTACGTGTTCGGGAGGAAGGTTGGTGCACATTGGAATTTGTTTGGAAGCATTTGGTGGTCTCGTCCTTGGTTTTCCCTCCCCATTCGATCCATACATCATCTTGGATCGGTTTTGGTTGATTTGTTTGGCCCGATTCTTGGTCACGTTTTTCTCAGCCCTATTTGGTATGTTCTTGTGATTTTGTTTTAAACTCAGTTTAGGGTCTTAGTAAAGTATTCCAATTGGTTTGGATGGATTTGAATTTGATTTGGTCCTATTTTTGAATTTTATGAGACGATATGTCAAAATTGTGTTTGCAGAATTTAATTTCAGTTATGGTTTATGATTTTTCATGTTCGAACTATAAAGAGTTAGGAGCTCTCCTTCTAAAGGGTAATAATTGGGTTATGTGTCACTTCCTGGAATTTTTGTAGATTTTTTCCTGAATGAAATGATAGGCTGTTGAGGCGGATACTTTTTAGGTACCACTGCTGGTCGGTTTTCTGAGTAGTCTGGGTTTGGGTATTTTAATGTGGGTTTATACGAACTGATAAATTCTGGAAAAATTCGTGTTGGTTCTAAAGACATTCAAGTACAGGTGAGAATTTTTATGAATTTTATTTTGGAGTTCTATTATGGAATAAAAATTCGTATATTGGTGACATGTTTGTGTTTAAAAGCTAAAATTATGAAACATAAGAGATAATTGATGATTAGAAGGTTTATATTGTAAATATGATACGTAGAGGGACTAATAAGGTAAATATGATGAATGTATGCATGTTTTGTCTGTAATAATGTGCTAGGGGCTGTTCGTGATACTTTGGAATAATTATGGGTCTTACATGCTAGTTTGGATAATCAATGGTTTAATTGTGGAAATTAGGGTGTATTAGGGTTATTTTTGTAACTTGAGATACTTGAGGGTGTAATATGTATATATGTGATACTTGAAGTGTATGGGCTGTATATATGTGTATTTGATTTTTTATATTCAGTTTTGACCCTTCACTTTCATTATTGACACTTTTAACCCTAAATTTTGAAGACTTGTCATAAGAAACCCTAATCTTGGAAAACATGCATAATATGAAATCCATAACTTAACCTGACATGAAAACTTTATGAGATGAATAACTAACTATTTAGAACATGTCTATATCAAGAAAACTCGCTAATTTTGATAACCTGCTAAAATAGAAAGTTACCTAAAATAAAAAGCTGCTAAATATGGAAAGTTACTAAAAATGGAAAGATAACTAAAAGAGGTAACTTATGAGAAATGAGCTCATCTTGATTCGTATCCACTCTTTCCTAGGTTCGGTACAGCGGGAGTAATCCTTTCCTCCTTGTTTGCTTGACCTTTCTTTTGCTTTGGAACTAAGGTACAGATATTCTGCACCCTATCAGCAAGGGTGCAACTTTTCTCTCTCATGACTTACTCTCTCTCTCCTAATTATTGTATATCTGATTTTGACTTTGACTTGGTATCTGAACATTTGATTTGAACATTTGATATGGTCCATTTATATTTGAACCTTGATATCTGATTTGAACTTTTAACCTTCGACATATATATTCTTGATTTGGGACCTTGACTATTTGACCCTTTCAGTATTTACCCAGGCATTTTGTATTACATGTTGTGGAGTAGCCACAACCATAACATTGATGCACCAATGTTATGTACTCCAGTGGGATTGGAGAGATGTCCCCCACCGTCCCTCTTATATTATATTTGCTTTGGCCATCATTATTGTTATCTGCTTACAGGGACGTATGGATGCATCCTAGATTTGATCTGTTTGATATTTGATTTGATTATTTTGGGCCACTCTACATTTGGGCCATATTATATTTGGTGATTGGGCATGCGTGAAATGTGGTCCCTTCACATTTGGGGAGCTGATCACTCCATTGAGCTACTTTGTTTATTTGGGCTTGGTTTGGGCCTGAGGGTTAATTACTGAAATCATTTGATACTTAACTTTGATAATCTTTGATATTTAAACTTTGATAACTTTTCATACCTAACTCTGATGAACCTTTGATATATCTTGACATACTTTTGATATACCTTGATATAACCAAGTGCTACTACATGTAATCTCATTTCGTATTGCTTTGTATTGCTTGTTTTTTTCATATCTGTTCACTGAGCTCTTTATGCTCAGCCGCTTTTCTTTCCATGTGGCAGGTACTTAGCTCATGCGGGGTTTAGCTTTGGGGATGAGAGAGTGTGGACCTACCCTAGAGCTCTTTGAATAAATGAACATTATTTCCTTATCGTATTTCCGGATTGTGGACATTTGTAATCGTACTTTCGTGTGCTTGGTTTTGGGGACATTTGGATGTTGTTTTAGTCCCCTTTGATACTCCTTAATGAATTTTTCTTAATACTTCCACTGTTTGGTTTGATCTGTTTGTATCTGATGTGTAACCATATTGTAATGTTTCTACCCTTGCCGGGTTGGGGTATTACAAAAAACTTACAGGGAGTCAGGCTGTAGCATTCCTAATTCTTGACGAAGCATGCAGAATCTGGTTGTGCTGAGAGGTTTTGTAAAAATTTCGGCCAACCGAATATCTGTATGAAAATTCTCGATCCAAAAGTAAGTAGATTTTGTAAAAATGTCGGCCAACTGAGAGGTTTTGTAAAAATGTCGGCCAGCAACTTACAACGGCATAATATTCCGACTCAGCTGTAGAAAGCGAGTTGGCCAATTGCTTCTTACTGAACCAAGACACAAGTCTAGGTCCAAGAAAGTGACAAGTACCACTTGTACTCTTCCTATACAACTTACATCCTCCGAGATCTGAGTCGTTGTAGCCTACCAAATTGAATCCTCCTTCCTTAGGATACCACAATCATATATCGATTGTTCCTTTTACGTACTTCAGGATTCGTTTGACTGTGGTAAAGTGTGACTCCTTAGTGGTTACCTTATACCGAGCACACACTCCTACAGCAAACTGAGTATCGGGCCTGCTAGCCGTTAGGTACAGGAGTAAGCCTATAAGCTTCTTGTAGAGTGATTGATCAATCGGCTTTCCAGATTCATCAGCAATAATTAGCGTGGAAGTGCTCATAGGGGTTGATGAGGATTTGGAGTTGTTCATCCCAAACTTGTTGAGTAGCTCCTTGTACTTTTCCTGGTTGATGAAGATTCCTATAGGCAGTTGGTTAACCTGCAATCCAAGGAAATAACAATGTTCTCCCATCATACTCATTTCAGATTTACTTTGCATGAGATGAGAGAACCTTTGACATAAAGCAAGGTTAGTAGAACCCAATATAATATCATCAACATATATTTGCACCATTAACAGGCCATCACCTTCTTGTATCTTAAAGAGAGTCTTGTACACAACACTTTTCTCAAATCCATTGTTGATTAGGTACAGGAACAGGGTTTCATACCATGCTCTAGGTGCCTGCTTAAGTCCATACAGAGCTTTCCGTAGCCTGTATACTAAATCTCCGCCTTCAGTGTTGACAACCCCTGTGGTTGTTCAGCATAGACTTCTTCAGCGAGATCTCTATTCACGAATGCGCTCCTAACATCCATTTGATATACTATAAAGCTCTTATGGGCGGCAAATGCTAGGAATATCCTGATAACTTCTAGTCTAGCTGCAGGGGCAAATGTTTCATCATAATATATGCCTTCTTCCTGTCTGTAGCCTTATGCGACTAGACGGTATTTGTTCCTGATAACAATTCTCATTCTTCTTGTTCTAAATACCCATTTGGTTCTAATTATAGCTTGATGTACTGTCCTGAGTACTAGATACCATACATTGTTTCTTTCAGAACTGTTAAGCTCTTCTTGTATTGAAGTGATCTAGTGAGAATTATTCACAGCTTCATTGGTCGAAACAGGTTCGGATTGGGCCAATAATACAGCTAGGGTGCACATAGCTAGTCTCCTAAGTTCAGTTTGAAATTTCCATATAGTAAATGGAGATTTCTCAAAATTGGTCTCTTCTTGCGCACACAATATAGTTCCTTGTGTACTCTATATTCTTCAATTGTTAGATACGCCAGCATCAATAACACCTATAATTAACTCCTGTGGGTGATCTGTTGGGATAACAACATTTATCTGAAATTGTTAGGATAACAATACCCGGTATCGAAACAGTTAGGATCGACAATCCCTGTATCGAATAAGTGGTGATAAGATGTTTTGACAAATATGCCAATCCAGCATACAGTAAGCAAACTGTATCGATAAGCTGATCTAACGTTTCAACCTGTATCGAAGACCTATCGTAATCCAGCATACAGTGGAACCTATAATACATCAAAGAAGTCTCATAAAGACTAAGTATGGAAGCTGTCTCGAATCGTCAATACAGTGATCCTTCCATACACCTCTCAACAGGACAAAGAAGGAATCTTCAGTATTCGCTAGAAGTCAACTCCCTTTGATAAAGAAGTATTTAAATACTATAGGATAAAGTATTTAAATACCGTAAGTCAGAGATCTTCAAATCCCGCAAAATCCGGATCGTGTTTTATTCAAACACATCATCCTGTTGGAACAGAATCTTGCTCAATGGATTTATCTCAACGGATATATTTTATCAGTTACCAGAAACCAAAGCTTACGAAGTTATTATCATATACATCAGAGCAAAACATATCTCCAAAGCTCACTGCTATTCAGATATAAGGAGATATACAGTGCTCAACTCTTGAACAACTCATCATCAGCTTACAAGCTCAAAAAGTCATAGCTGTTGTTCAACCTTGTTCTATCTTTGAACAAACTCTTATCAGATCTGTGTGGACTGAGGAATCTTTGCTTCTCCTGAACTGTGTGTGAAGGACTTGCATCGAAGAAGATGAAGCTTCAGAACTGTGTGTGAAGAAGCCAGTCAAGTGTTAGCTTAAACCAATCTGTGTGAACGGTTGAAAGCTAAGATCATTATATCAATCTGTGTGAACGATATATTGATTAGGTGTTGTTATAATTACGTAGTTATGTACGTAGTAATTATAATAAACTTTTTACTCCTGTGAGGAGGACCAGTGGACGTAGAGAGGTTTACCTCGAACCACTTTAAGTATACACTGCACATCTAGTTGTTGTACCCACAGCAACTTACTGTATTTAAGACTTCCGCTACGCACTCAGATTTAAAACAGTACAGCTTGTTGTTTAAAACACTTTGCAAGCTGTATCCAGTATACTTAGTGGCCAACAAGTGGTATCGGAGCGGTTGATTCTAAAAAGAATCAGTCGTATTTTTAATCGAATCAGATCCAAAATCAGCCATTTTATAAAACAGTTTTTCTTTCATTCCTTTATTCTCACATGGATACATCTATGATCAACAAAGTGCCTATGTTCTCTATCAATGAATTCGACGATTAGAGAATCGAGATGGAGGCTCATCTTGTAACAATGCACGAAGAGGTGATTTTTGTTATACAGGATGGCCCCATTAAGATCATGAAGGTAAACACGGCCACGAGGATCCAAGGCCAAGCCCATGCTGAGATGCTTGAGAAGGGGTGCGAACAATGGACCATAGATGAAAGAAAGCGCGCCAACCTCGACAATGTTGCAAAGAATGTGTTGCTTGTCACTCTCGACAAAGGCACATTCTCGAAGGTAAAGAGATGTAAAACAGCCAAGGAAATCTGGGATAAACTCAAGTTGATTTGTGAGGGAACTGAGCTATCCAAAGAAAATAAAATTTCAAAACTTACTCAGCAGTTTGAAACCTTTGAAATGAAACCAACTGAAACACTTGAGAAACTTAACCTCAGATTCACTGGAATTGTTGGTGAACTTGAAGCGTTGGGCAAAATTTATACTCAAAGGGAGAAAAACTTAAAGATTTTCAGATCTCTCCCTGCCCGATGGGACATTAAGACCACAGCTATGCGTGTGTCGTGTAACCTTAGTGAAATATCTACCTTTGATCCCTTCTCTGACCTAAAAGCTTTCGAGTATGATATAGACAGGAGAGAGAAAGCTGAAGAATCTCCAGGTAGGACTACAGCCTTAGCCGCTGTATCTAACCATTGACACAGCATGCCCATCCCATCAAAGCCAAATTTCAAGAATGCTGACAGTGACGACGACATCCTGTCATAAGATGAAATGGCGCTTCTCATGCACAAATTCAAAAAGTTCATCAAACAGTCTGGAAAGACTCCCTACAGGACCAACCCTGTTCACAAGGTAAGTTCTGAAACTTCCTCTGGTGACGCTAACCTATGCTATAATTCCAGGAAACCAGGGCATTATGCAAACAAGTGTCCTCATCCCAAAGTCCAAAGGTTGCCAGAAGCCGAGCAACAGGAGAGGGATGAACGAAGACGTGCTTGGAAAAACAAGGTCAAGGCACTGATAGTGTAACACCCCAAACTAGGCGGATATTACAGTGCCGTGAATCCCCGACTGGGACCCACCAGGCAAATGAAAATGATGAATTAAATAATATAATTGTAGTACCGAACCACATTATATTACCAAATACTCCGATGAGGAGTTTAAGTACATTACACCAGGACAAAACAGAATACTAGTATATTTTATATGGAGATAAAATACACCACCCTGAATAAATAAACATCTCAAACGGAATTTTGCAGCGGAAAATACAAATGACAGAATAACTGAAATGACTGAAATGACTGAAACAAACGGAATGATTGGGGCCCCCTACTAGTATCACTGGGACTCGTCGCCGTCAACATGCTCTTCCCGTGCCTTTGCCTTGCCGTGACCTGAAAACAAAATCCCCCAACGGGGTCAGTTACACAGAACAACAATCCTCAAGAGTTGAAATACACAATCATGAATTAACTGAAGTTATGAAATATTCTTGGTTATGAATTACGCTGAAGAGGAGTATCATAGTATGCCCGTAATGTCCTGTGCAAGTGTACAAGACAAATGACCGGACACACCCGTCCTTGTACCTAATTAGTCTCACGGAGGTAAGCGTTACCGTGTGCACAGTCCAATGTATCGGTGAACCCAATACATGACCATCGTGTGCCCGACTAAAAATTCCACACAGCCACATCCGACCACGCAATATGAACCCAGAAGGTCATATGAACAAGAATGACCATAATGAACATCAAAGAATAATAATAATCCCACAAAGTCAAGAATGACTCACCAATATGAAAGTGATAATGAAGTGATTGATAGTTTTCAATGAAATGATCGGAACCGCCATTCCTCGCTAATGAAATGATTATCCGACAATTACAAGTCTCAAAATGATTAATACAATGATGAATGAGTTATGATTATGAGTGATCAACAACAAAAGGAATGAATATCCTTTTAACCGAGTAAGAATCAACTTACACAATACCGATGAAGAATGTCCGTCCACGAACAACGTCCTAACCAAGATACCGGTCGCTCGAACAACCTTGAATAACAATAATTACCAACAATCGTTCAATACACGTATCAAGCAACAAAACACGACTAACCCAAAGGTCGAAACAACGATAATCAAACTCATAGGGCATTCCAACGAATACATAACCAACCACACAACTTCGGAAATATCCAATCCCGAATATGTCGAAACCAACACCAAATTGAGTATTTCGAACTAACAAAACACTTCAATGATATCAATAATCCATTAGGAATCCATAATTCATGATTACAACAACATCAATCGGAAAATCCCCAATTAACCGAAGTCAACCCCAAGGGTTCTTGAAATAATTCCGAAAATAACCATTAAATCCGTAGGAATATATTTATCCAAGGTAGATAATCCATATCTAACATATTCCAATGATAATCCAAGCTTACACGAAGAAATCGGAAAGAAAACCCAAAAATCCGAAATTCTAGATCCAAGAAATTAATACCTTTGATTTGATGTTAAGGAGATGATAAAGTGATGATAATCCAACTCAAAGCCTTCAATATGATGATGGATGATAAAAGCTCGAAGAGAACTCTCCAAAATCGCCCAAATCGCCAAGAACCGACGAGAGAATGCGAAATAGATGACAAATGACGAAATCTGGCTAAAGCTGTCGATTTATAGCGATCCGAGGTTAGCGTCGCTAGCCGCATGCGTAGCGTGCGCTAACGAGTAATTTGGGTAGTCCAGTACCCACTGTCCGAACACGGTAGCGCGCGCTACGTACCTTTTTGTAGCGTGCGCTACGGCCATATCATTAGCGTGCGTTAACGAATAATTTGATGCCCAGTACTGGAATCCAGAAACTGCCTGTCCTCTGATCTGACCTCGATAGCGTGCGCTACAACCATTATTTAGCGTGCGCTATAATATCGATTGCGTACGCTAAAAACAACACATAGCGTGCGCTAAGAATTAATCCAGTGCAGTCCAGTAGCCACTGGACTCAACCTGATCTGTCCTTAGCGTGCGCTACACCACATATTAGCGTGCGCTACCACAACTAACTAGCGCGCGCTACTTACCATTCGTAGCGTGCGCTACTTATAACTCACCTGCAGTCCAGTACCTTACGGGTGCGGCCGGCAACCTTAGCGTGCGCTAAAGCTGAGTGGTAGCGTGCGCTACCTATACCCAATTAGCGTACGCTAAAAGGAGTACGTAGCGTGCGCTACTCCTCACGCACAGCTCGCAACGAAAATGACAATGATGATAAACATGGCACGAAACTCCAATCAGATTAGTGATGAATGACGATTGATACACGATACAATAACCCTGAATGATGAATACCATGACTGAAACTGAGTGACAAATGATTAATAATGAGTGAAAATTACTGAGTATCAATTACTGAATGATAAATACTGAATGATAATTACTGAATTACAACCGGGTATTACAGATAGGAGAATCGGAAGCCTCCCCCACACCATCCAAATCCGAAGAATGTCTTCAGGTGGTCACTGAAAGTGATTCATCTGACGATGAGTTCGAAAATAAGGCATACATGTGCTTTATGGCAAAGGACATTCCGGAAGATGAAGACAGCGATGATGAGGTAATCTCAACCTCAGCCATTCCAGTAAATGCATCGCATACTTTCGAAAACATGATGAATGAATTTAAAAATATTCAAAAAGCCCACGAGACTTTGAAAAGTGAAAACATTCAGCTTCAACTTTCTAACATATAGCTGAAAGAAGAAAACGACTTGCTAAAAATAAATTATGAAAATATGTCTATTGATTGTGAAAACAGCAAGGTCAAGCATGAAAAACTCGTGGAGAGCAATCATCAACTTGCTCATGAACTAAGTGAGACTAAGTCTCAAAATGGAAGCAAGACAAATGATTTTGTTCTACTTCAAGCTAAATTTAATACTCTCGACAAACAAGAAAGCGAACTTGAGACCATTCTGAAATCTTTCGAGAAATCATCCCAACGAATGGAAGAAATTCTAAGCACTGGGCAACATGCTCATGATAAAAGTGGCTTAGGATACAACTCATTTTCAAACAAAGGGAAAACTAGTACTATGTTCGTCAAGAGTGTGAAACACATTCCTGTATCGGAAGATACTCCTAGTCCTATGAAGGAACCTGCTGCACCGTGAAAAGCAAAGGCTGCCATTCCGCCCCCGCAATCCTATTCAAGACAATGGAATCATAAGCCATTCCAACCTGTAAGGCGCACGCAACAGCATGCTCCCCGAGCATATCAACAGCGCCAACATCCGTTCAGAAAGAATGTTGTATCCAAATATCAAAGGCCTCCACGGCAGTACTTTCAGTACAGCACGCATTATTCATCGAGACAACAAGTGTCCGCACAGTATCAACCACATCATTGGGAATCCAACTGGAGACCCAAAAGGCAAGCTGTAAGGCCAAAGAAAATGGCTCCACCTCCGAGACGGCATATGTACCGTATTAATAATAATAACCCTGATTTCTACATGTATAATGATTATCATGGATACAGTAACTACGTACATGCCCCATGTAGATACCGCAAGTCTGTACCAACTATTACCTACAGTAAACCAATTGCTGTCAGGAAAGTTTGGGTACCAAAAGGCACTAACACTCACGGACCCAAAAATCAAAGGGGACCTAAATCTACATAATTTATGTCCTACAGGACATTTTGGAGAAGGACATATGGTACTTCGACAGCGGATGCTCCCGGCACATGACAGGAGATAGAAGCAAGCTATCAGATTTCGTAGAAGGGCGCGGTCCAAATGTACGCTTCGGCGATAAATCTAAAGGAAGAACAAGAGGAAAAGGAAACCTTCTTGTCGGAAAATTCAAAGTCACCGATGTAGATTATGTTGAAGGCTTACAGTATAATCTACTGAGTATTAGCCAGTTCTGTGACAAAAAGTTCTCGGTGAAATTCTATATAGATCACTGTAGAGTCAATAACATCCTGACCAAAGAAGTCGTGCTCACAGGAAGCAGATCAGGTAACATGTATATTGCTGACTGGATGCCTACGAGCTCAACAATTCCTTGTTTCGTTGCCAAAGGCACTGCAGATCTAAGCTGGCTATGGCACAAGAGGATGTCACACATCAACTTCAAGATGATCAACAAGCTCTCAAGACAGGGACTGGTCAGAGGATTGCCAAATGTCTCATTCCAAAAAGACAGTGTCTGTGGACCATGTCAAAATCAAGTCCACCTTGAAGAGCAAATCCTAACTTTCAACCCACAGAGTGTTGGAGATGCTACACATGGATCTCTACGGTCCTGTCGAACCAGTAAGTTTAGGAGGTAAGAAATACTGTCTTGTTGTTGATGATTACTCCAGGTATGCTTGGACAATTTTCCTAAGCAAAAAGATGGAAACAACATCAAAGCTGCCCAAGCTCCTGAAGAAGATTCAAAATGAAAAGGCATTGAGTATCGTGTCCATTCGCTCCGACAAAGGTACATAATTTACTAATCGCTTTATAGAGCAATACTGTTCGGAGAATGGGATACAGCACGAATACTCAGTTGCCCGTACACCTCAACAAAATGGTGTTGCCGAGCAAAAGAATAAGACGCTGAAAGAAGCGACAAGGACAATGATTGCCGCAAGCAAGTTGCCACAACGTTTCTGGGGTGAAGCAACCAATACATCATGCTACACTCAAACCGTTGTATCGTCAACAAGCACCACAACAAAACAGCATATGAGGTATGGAACAACAAAACTCCGTTAGTTTCATATTTTTACATTTTTGGATGCAGGTGCTATGTATTGAATAATGGGAAGGATCAACTTAGAACCTTCGATGAGAAGTCAGATGAAGGAATTTTTGTAGGATATTCCTCCATCAGCAAAGCTTATAGGATCTTTAATAAGAGGAAATTGACGATTGAGGAATCAGTTCATGTAGTGTTCGACGAACCTCACCATAACCCTACAAGGGTAGAAGCTGTTACTCAAAACATCCAACAACTCTCCATCTTAGATCCTCCGACTCCCGCAGAACCTGTTGTTGACCTAGAAATGAACCCCGCAGCGGTAAGAATCGACGTAGATGAAGCCGATGCTGTACAAGCTGAAGCTTAAACTACAACAACTCTCGATACTGTACAGGACCCTGAATTAGAACCCGACCGAAGAAGGTTGAGAGATCACCCTCAAGAGCTGATCATTGGAAATATAAATGCTGGTGTTTCTACCCGTAGGAGAATACAAAGTACACAAGGAAATGTACTGTGTGCACAAGAAGAACTAGATACTGAGATTTCACCGTTCCGTGAATGGAAATCTCAATCCGAGCTTAGAAGACTCAATATATGCACTATTGCTATATTCTTAGCCCATTCCGAACCTATTTCTACCATAGAAGCTCTTAATAATTCTCATTGGATAACATCTATGGAAGAAGAGCTTAACGGTTTCGAAAGAAACAATGTATGGTATCTTGTACCCAGACCTACGCATCAATCGGTTATAGGAATCAAATGGGTATTTAGAAACAAGAAGGATCGAAATGGACTAATCATAAGGAATAAATCCAGACTAGTCGCACAAGGCTATCGACACGAAAAAGGCATAGACTACGATGAAACTTTTGCCCCTGTAGCCAGACTAGAAGCTATTAAGATATTTTTAGCCTTTTCCGCCCATAAGAGCTTCATTGTATATCAAATGGACGTCAAAAGTGCATTCCTGAATGGAGACCTTGCCGAAGAAGTTTATGTTGAACAACCACCAGGGTTAGCCAACACAGACGGTATCGATCTAGTATACAGGCTGAGGAAAGCACTGTATGGACTTAAGCAAGCCCCTAGAGCATGGTATGAGACCCTGTCCCAGTATCTAACCGATAATGGATTTGAGAAAGGTGTTGTGGACAAAACCTTATTCAAAATACAGGAAGGCGATGGCCTTCTAATGGTTCAAATCTATGTTTATGATATTATATTTGGTTCAACTAACCTTGCTTTATGTCAAAGGTTCTCTCATCTCATGCAAAGTAAATTTGAAATGAGTATGATGGGAGAACTTAGTTATTTCCTAGGTTTGCAGGTAAAGCAGTTGCCTACAGGAATCTTCATCAACCAGGAAAAATACAGCAAGGAGCTTCTCAACAAATTTGAAATAAACACTTCCAAATCATCGTCAACCCCCATGAGCACTTCCGTGCAAATTAGTGCTGATGAAGCCAGAAAGCCGGTTGACCAATCACTCTACAGGAAGCTTATTGGCTCTCTCCTGTACCTAACGGCTAGCAGGCCCGATATCCAGTTTGCTGTTGGAGTGTGTGCGAGATACCAAGTAGCACCCAAAGAATCACACTTCAATACAGCTAAACGAATCCTGAAGTATATTAAAGGAACAGTCAATGTAGGACTGTGGTATCCTAAAGAAGGCGGATTCGATTTAGTTGGATACAGTGACTCGGATCTCGGAGGCTGCAAGCTAGATAGGAAGAGTACAAGTGGAACTTGTCACTTTCTCGGATCTAGACTTGTTTCTTGGTTCAGTAAGAAGCAATTGGCAAACTCACTTTCCACGGCTGAATTAGAATACTATGTTGATGGTAGTTGATGTATGCAGATCCTTTAGATTCAGCAACAGTTGTCAGATTATAGGATTGAAGCCAAGGAAACGCCAATCATGTGTGATAGCACGACTGCAATTGCTATAACGCACAATCCTGTATTGCACTCTCGCACTAAGCATATCAACATGTACACTCAGAACCTTCAATACAGCACTGTAGGGAACAAAGTAATATGAATCATCCTACAACTGAGGTGTGCAATAATTAGGGGGGAATACAGTATGACCCATGAATACAGCATTAATCCAAAAGTTGTTGTATGGAATTGAAACCTATATGTACCTTTTAAGGGAGAACGTTGTATCGTCGCGGATACAGCACATACTATGGGATTTCGATTCAGTATATATATTATATTAGGGGAAATTACAGTCAACTATCCTATTAGATGGCCTCTTTACACTTTAGTCCCTATTATTTCATAAATTACAGCGAAGGACAAAAATTTGAATTGGTGTTGACTTCTATTAAAAAGACGAAAATGCCCCTCTATTTACTTGAATAAAACATTTCTTTTAAAATACATTTCATATTAAACAAATAGCTTGTAAGTTATTAAAGTGTTTGCCTAATACATTTCTTTTAAAAAATATTCTTTTTTCAGAAAATAATTTTTTTTCCGAAACATAATTTTTTTCCAGAAAATATATTTTTTTTCCACAAAAATATTTTATTTTTTCCAGAAAATAATTTTATTTTTTCAAAAAACTAATAATTTTTCAAGAAAATAATTTTATTTCGAAAAAATATTATTTTGCCAAAAAATATTTTTTCCTACAGAAAATATTTTTTTTAATTTTTTCGAAAAAATATTTTTTTATTTTTTTGCAGAAAATAATTTTATTTTTTCGAAAAAATAATATTTTTTCAAGAAATTAATTTTATTTCGAAAAAATACTTTTTTGCCAAAAAATATTTTTTCCTCCAGGAAATATTTTTTTTTAATTTTTTCGAAAAAATATTTTTTTTATTTTTTTTTCAGAAAATAATTTTATTTTTTCGAAAAAATAATATTTTTTTTCTAGAAAATAATTTAATTTTGAAAAAATATTATTTTGCCAAAAAATACCTTTTTCTCCAGAAAATAGTTTTTTAATTTTTTTCGAAAAAATATTTTTATTTATTTTTTTTCCAGAAAAATAGTTTTATTTTTTTGAAAAAATAATATTTTTTCCAGAAAATATTTTTATTTCGAAAAAATATTATTTTTCCCAAAAATAATTTTTTCTCCAGAAAATATTTTTTAATTTTTCGAAAAAATAAAAATTCCATAAAATAATTTTTTTTCCAAAAGATAATTTTTTTTCCCAGAAAATAATATTTTTTTCTAGAAAGCTTGAAAATTTATTACACTGAAGTCCAAAAGTGTTATATATATTACAATGAGGTCCAGCATGTGCCACCCACGTGAGGCGAAAAATAAATGGGTAAACAAAAAAAGAAAAAAGAAAAGGGCAAATTCGGAATATCAGTACTCTCTCTCCAGTGACATCATCTGAAAATTTGACTTTTGTCCTTCTTTGTAAATATAGTTTCTGGACAGTCCAAAGTTTGTCCTTCATTGTAATATCTGAAATAATAGGGACCAAACTGTAATTAGACCATCTAAAAAGGTAGTCAGATGTAAATCGCCCTATTATATTATAATATTTCTTTTTAAAATAATTTTTGTCTATGTGCCCTGTTTTCATGTCAAACGTCATTTACATTAAATGCCTTACGACATACAGGCGATCGAATCTCAAAAACGCGATGTTTTCAAATTGTTTAATATTTAAACCGTTTCAAGCATTGAGGGTAACAACAAATGTCAGAAGTGGGACCCGCTATTATATTAAAAATTCAATGGATAAGTGTACCAGTTACACTCAATCCATCGTGATCGTTCATTTCAAACGCCGGTTCCCATCCCTTAAATCTGACCATTCGTTCTCTGAAAAATCCTTCTTCGCCGCCCACTATAAAAGGACTGATATTTCCATTTGAGACTCTTTACGCTTTCTGCATATTTTAAGAGCACTCAAGCAAATCGGCCTACAAGTTTTTCTGTGTTTATTGCATACTCTTCTTGCATCTTCTTCATCTTTTCTTGAGATTCATCAATGGCGTCTGCTCAGATCTCTGCCACCGCCCCCAAGAAATCTCTGAACTTTATCGATGGACGGATCTTCTCCAGATCTGTCGTCATCGAGCGAATTTGCGATGAAACTAATGATGTCGAATCCATGGAGTTCGTCATCAGCATAATCCATCAGCAAGGCCTTTACTGGCTTGGGAGCCACACCGCAAAGAAATACGACGTTCATTTGGTTGAGGACTTCTACCTCAACGCTGCCGTTCACTTTCTGTCGTTGGCCCAGGGAGGCCACGTCGCTGACATCACTGCTGTAATCCGCGGAGTGGAGATCTGCATCAACCAAGAGCTTCTCCAGAACATCTACAGGCTACCCGCTGATGGCCTGACCATGGAAGACCTTGAGACATTTGGGTCTCAAGAGCTGTTGACCAAGTACTACGGTCTATTCACCGGATCAGCTTCGGTTGAATCGGTTCACACTACCTGTCACAAGAAAAAATTTTGTTTGCCGTTTGTTTATTTGCATGATTTTTGCTGTCGCATCATTGAAAATCGCACTGGTGCATTTGAGATGTGCACAAATCTTATATTTAGGATGATGGTAGCTATTATGACCTATGAAAAGGTCAATTGGTGTCAGATTATTCTGAAACGCTTGCAGGAGGAAGTGTCCAAACCTGCTACTCAGAAGAAATCGTTTGGTTTATTCTTAAACCACATTTTGACGAAGTGCGGACTTCCACAATCCGCAGATGCTAAGAAAATAAGTTCTCGGATATACTTAGGAGGCGTCAAGCCTACAGTTTTTAACCAAAACACCCTGGTCGCCAACCGACCATTCGTCCAATTCTTGCCGATATCTGAAGATCGAAGGGATGTTTCTTCTAAATCCTAGAGTGTGGAATCTTCAAAGAAAAGAATGAGATCTCACAGTAAGACACCTGTTGCTGCTGAGAAGCCGAAAAGTAAGCTTAGGAGGCTCACAAAAGCTAAACCCACAAAACCCTCCGAGGATGCTTCTATCGTGGCGCAACCCACTGATGAATTACCCCAGGGCCCAACCCATGTGGAAGAGATGCCCATTACTGTATCGATAGTAAATCCCAAGCCTTTGGCGGCAACGACGGATATAAGGACATCTGCCAACTTGGAAGACTCTAGCGAGTCGGCTGCCCATTTGTAGCCAATAGCTAACTCTCCTATGTGGGATTCCACACCCGTACAGGATCCACCTTCCTTCGGGGTACCATCGCCTGTAAGGAATCCCTCTTCCATACAGGATCCCACACATGTAGAGGAACAATTCGATACAGCGGACACAAACGTTGTATGAAGTCCCTCCCGGACACTATTATCAATGAAACCCTTCTCTGTGCAAATTGAACAGGCCTATGAAAGATTTCTTGAATGGAAAAGCTATAGGCTAGCTCCATACGATACCCTATACAACTGGAGCGACTGGTGCAATGAAGAAAGATTCGTGTTGGAAGTGACGTACTCCACAGAAGTTAAAGCCCTGATCCAATGGGATAATCTTTACTGCAAAGAGTTAATTGAAAGCCATATTTTGCACAAATCAGATGCCAGAAGGAAAGGAAAGGATAAGTCCGAGGAATCTCCACAAAGTCCAAAATAAGACCACGACTCAGACGACGACGGTGATGCCTTTCAGGCAGGTATGATAATGAGTCGTGATGAGGCTCACGAAAGAGAAGTCCCCCAAGTTCAACAAAATGATGAAGGGACATCAAGCCGCAATGAGCCCCCCTCACAACATCCAGATATTATTACCGAACAGGAGGAATCAGTCCCTCATGTCGCATAGGATCGATCATCCATTTCGGAACAGGCACCCAAGCCTGCTGTCGCCGCAGAAGAAGAAGAATCACGCGCCTTCCAGCAAGAGGAATCAGTCCCTCTGCCGGAACAGGCGGAAGCTGAGAGACACCAGGAGGATTCAGTCCCTCCTGTACCCATGTCTTCAGAAGCCAATTCAAATCAGGAGGATGCCGCACCTCCCGCCGCCGAAACTGAAACAGCTGCTGCCGCACCAACCGTCTTGGAATCCGACGATGGTACTACACCTTAGGATGTCCAACTCACTTCACGCCCAAACGTGAACTTGAGAAGGTTGAATTCAGCACAAGACTTTGCCCAGTCGGATTCTCCCCGCACTGCAACAAGAAAAGAGCGATTACGTGCTCTTGGCCTCCAGACTGTATTCATTCAGGATGCAGTGAATGCTCTTCACTCAGTTGAAAAAGCTCTTGATTGGATGCACGCTTCTGCCGTTGAAGAAATGACAAGACTGCAGCATGAAGTCTCCCGAGTGGTGGAAGCCTTCACTATTCTGCCAGAAGTCTTCAAACAAGCACTGAGCAATCTGCAAGAAAAACAGGAAAAGATCCTGAGAGAAGAAGAATCTAAAACTCGTGTGTCCGAGGCCAACACAGCATCCGCTACGATCGAAACAAGTTCTCAACTGCGAATCCATGATAAGAACATCAAGGATATGTCGCATGTGCTCTCCTCCCTGGTCGAGAAAATTTCAAATATCGAGACAAAGTAGGATACCGCTCTGGAAATCCTAGGACGTCTTGATGAAAATGTATCATACCATGATGATGCCAAAAAAAGGGAAGAAGCGAGAGAAGCCGCGAGGAGAACGAGGCTTCAGCAAGAAAGAGAATTCAATGCTGTTCAACACAGCATTACTGCAGAACTAAATAAATTGGCTGCACCCGCTCAAGGATACAGGATTTCAGGTTCTCGACCTGAGTTTCATGACCCAAACATCCCATGGCAAAACATGATTGCAAGGCCTTCTGAAATTCGTCTGCCAACCAACCGCCATTCCACTGCTGAAGAAGTGAAGCAATGGAGGAAAAATGAACTGATGAGATATTTTGCAAAACTCGTCAGGGAATCCGCCATCTTCAAAGGATATAAAACCTTAGCGGAGGCTGCATATAGATTTACAAAGTTGTTAGAAGAAGGAAAGCTTCCTCTCCAAATAGAAATGAAGTCCAAACATAGACGAGGAGATCGGATCACCCATCCAGATGACTGGATTCTCGCCTTCGACAGATCATATGATGGTAGAGCAATCTACTTAGATCGAGGCAATGATTCCCTACAGCATTGGTGGAGTGGAACCTAGAACGATCCCGACAAAAGGCCATGGAGACACTAAGATTATATGAGTTAAAATCCTTGTATTTTTTGTTTGTAATTTTTCTTTCAAAACATCAATTCCTTGTACTCTATTTGAATATCAATAAAATATTTGCCTATCTTGAAAGATTACAACTCATAATCTACTGTGTTATTATATGATTATGTAATCACAAATATAGAAACTTGTTTAAAAATTAAAGCTGTACGAACTTGTCTGCGAACAGTTCATAGATTCAGTTATATGCATCAAGAATACATTGAAAGATTGTGCCTGCGCGCCAATCATAAGCTTAAGCTGTTAAAACTCTTAGCTGTATCGAACTCGCCTGCGAGCAGTTCATAAATTAGTCTAAGTTGCTGAAAGCCAGATCATTCGACACAAGACCAAGATATCTGCCCGAAGTCATCAAGAAGGTTATTCGCTTCATGAAGAAGGTTTTGGCATCATCAAGATGGCTTGAAAGATTTTAGTCTTGGCAAATTGTCAAAAAGGGGGAAATTGTTGGGATAACAACCTTTATCTGAAATTGTTAGGATAACAATACCCGGTATCGAAACAGTAGGATCGACAATCCCTGTATCGAATAAGTGGTGATAAGATGTTTTGACAAATATGCCAATCCAGCATACAGTAAGCAAACTGTATCGATAAGCTGATCTAACGTGTCAACCTGTATCGAAGACCTCTCGTAGATCCAGCATACAGTGGAACCTATAATACAGCAAAGAAGTCTCATAAAGACTAAGTATGGAAGCTGTCTCGAATCGTCAATACAGTGATCCTTCCATACAGCTCTCAACAGGACAAAGAAGGAATCTTCAGTATTCGCTAGAAGTCAAGTCCCGTTGATAAAGAAGTATTTACATACTAAAGGATAAAGTATTTAAATACTGTAAGTCAAAGATCTTCAAATCCTGTAAAATCCGGATCGTGTTTTATTCAAACACATCATCCCGTTAGAACGGAATCTTTCTCAACGGATTTATCTCAACGGATATATTTTCAGAAGACTATATATATCCTCTCAAGGCTTTGAAGATCAGTTACTAGAAACCAAAGCTTACGAAGTTATTATCATATACATCAGAGCAAAACATATCTCCAAATATCACTGCTATTCAGATATAAAGAGATATACAGTGCTCAACTCTTGAACAACACATCATCAGCTTACAAGCTCAGAAAGTCATAGCTGTTGTTCAACCTTGTTCTATCTTTGAACAAACTCTTATCAGCCCTATGTGGACTGAGGAATCTTTGCTTCTCCTGAACTGTGTGTGAAGGACTTGCATCGAAGAAGACGAAGCTTTAGAACTTTGTGTGAAGAAGCCAGTCAAGTGTTAGCTTAAACCAATCTATGTGAACGGTTGAAAGCTAAGATCATTATATCAATCTGTGTGAACAATATATTGATTAGGTGTTGTTATAATTACGTAGTTGTGTACATAGTAATTATAATAAACTTTTTACTCCTGTGTGGAGGACCAGTGGACGTAGAGGGGTTTACCTCGAACCACTTTAAATACTATGTTATTTAACTTCTGCTTTTATTGTTTTATTTAACTGTGATTATTTAAGTATACACTGCACATCTAGTTGCTGTATCCACAACAACTTACTGTATTTAAGACTTCCGCTATGCACTCAGATTTAAAATAGCAAATCTTGTTGTTTAAAACACTTTCCAAGCTGTATCCAGTATACTTAGTGGCCAACATGATCTCTTAACCATCTCCTGTCAGGTTCTAGTTCGGCGTCCCATGCTGTATCTTGTGGTGCTGTAGTCTCGGCTTCAGCTTGAATAGCATCAGCCTCGACCACTTCTGATCTTACAGCTGCGGGATTGATTTATAAGTCTACGACAGGCTCTATTGGAGTTTGGGGGTCATCGATGGAGAGTGTTCGGATATTCTGGGTTAAGTCTTCTACTCCTGTAGGATCAAAATGAGGTTCATCGAATACTACATGGACAGATTCCTCTATTATCAGCTTTCTTTTGTTAAAGATCCTGAAAGCTTTGCTGACAGAGGAATATCCTACAAATATCCCTTCTTCCGACTTTTCGTCGAAGGTCTTGAGTTGATCCTTTACGTTGTTCAGAACATAACACCTGTATCCAAAAATGTAAAAGTAGGCAACCAATGGAGTTTCATTGTTCCATACCTCATAGACTGTTTTGTTGTGATGCTTGTTGATGATACAGTGGTTTTGTGTGTAGTACGCTGTACTTGTTGCTTCTCCGGAGAACCTCTGCGGCAGTTTGCTTGCGGCTAACGCGGTTCTTGTTTCTTCTTTGAGCGTCCTATTCTTTTGCTCGGAAATTCCATTTTGTTGAGGGGTCCGGGCTACTGAGTATTCATGTTGTATTCCATTATCCGAACAGTATTGCTCTATAAAGTGAGTTGTGAATTAAGTACCTCTGTCGGAACAAATGGACATGATACTCAACCCTTTTCTCATTTTTTAGCTTTCGCAGGTGCTCTGGCAACTTCGTGATGGTTTATTTCTTCTTTCTAAGAAAGATTGTCCAAGCATACCTGGAAAAATCATCAATAATAATGAGACAATATTTCTTACTTCCCAAACTTACAGGGTCTACAGGACCGTAATGGTCCATGTGTAGAATTTCTAGAACTCTGTGAGTGGATAGGTATGATTTGATTTTCAGGGTGGTTTTGACTTGTTTGCCTTTCTGACAGGGTCCACTTGTAACACCCCCGATATATTCGGGAATATTACAGCGCCGTAAATCCTTTACATAAGGATTTACAAGGCTGAAGAATTGAACAGGCATAAAAAGGTACTAACGAACGGAAATAACGAAATTACAATACAACAGTTCTGACCAAATACAGAAATAATACAATTGTTCAACAGAACTCAATAATACATCCCCAAATTCAAATCCATCACAAAAGACTTCGTACTCGAGTACTTATTGAAATAACGAATAAACAACAGATAAATAAACCCGGTCAGGACATCACTCTGCACCCTCGTCGTCATACAGTTCCAGTGGTTGTTTCCCCGCTCTCCTGGATCCTGAACACAAACAAAATGTTCACCCCCGAAGGGGTTAGCACAATGATGCTAGTACAAGTACCACAACATATTATTCATATCTCACGAAGAATAATAACGTAAACGACAAAGTACCAACGAGTCTTCTCCTACGAGAAACTCAAACATAACATACACAACTGATAATCACAACATGATATCAATACATACACATGGTAATTCCATCGATCCAGCGTTCACTGCCTAGAACCCACGATGATCCCGTCAGACCAACCCGTGGTGGAAAAACCGGTCCGATGATCCAGCGCACGCTAGCATAGATCCCCTGATGATCCCATCGGACCAACACGAGGTGGACATACAATAACGACATACATGCACGACAATATGTATAACAACAATACATAAAACAATTAAGGTACTTGCCTCGATTTGAAGACAATAACAACACTTCCACGAAAATGAACACTCGAAGATCGTCCTCCTCAATCAACCACGTAACGAGACCAAACCTTAACAAAAGAAATGACATAGGATTTATCTCACATCGTACGAATGTTTAACAATTCGATTCACGTCTAAAAGTTCATAAAATGCAATCTGCCTGAACTGCTTAGCACACGCTAAGTACTCTGTGTAGCGTGCATTAAGTCTGCCCGATAGCGCACGCAAACAACAAAGACTAGCGTACGCTAACTATGCATGGTCGATTTCACCGACTCACCAACTGACTCGTCTGATGGTCTAGCGTACGTTATGTACCAAACGTAGCGCACGCTAACTCGTGCTCGATAGCACACGTTAAACTCCATAGCATAGCGTGCGCTATCTCTGCATGGCAGTTTACTGCTGAGCATAAACTGTTCTTGCCATGATTGAAACAATGAAATCTTGCGTGATAATTCATGTTACTTCTATGAATACCATGTTTATATCCTTATGAATGATTTACGGATAAAGACAACTTCGGATTCAAGGATATGCATACCAATATAAAACCATATTCCATTCCAACTACAATTCTTCATATGACGATCCGAAAAGTTTAACGGTTGATATCAACACCTCTATATCAATCCATATTATCATGCTGAAGTTGTTAAACGTTCTATCTATACTAGATAAATCCTTCCATGATCAAACCTTTAGATTTATCCAACAATAATGATTGTTAAAGTCAAGTCCATGATTATTATGAAATCATCTACTAGATTCGAATTACCAATGATAAAAGCTTCTCTTTACATATTCAGTGTAATACGATTCGAATCAAGATGATCATAATCAAGGTACTCAAGGTTTAATCATCTTAGTATTCCAAACATGATATACTTGGATAATTCATCTATGAAAATCCATATCTTGTTAACATGATCATCCAATCGTTAGAATCCAACTCTAAGTCTTGAGATAGATTGGACATACCTTAATACGATGAAAATCACTGAACCGTATGGTAGAATCCAACTCCGGTTGGTTGTATGCCACTCCAAGGTGCTATTCCACTTCCATGAACATTCCCAAGTGATAACCAATATACAAACACCAACAAGATGTGTTCTAAGCGTATAGGAGTATTATTACAGCTCTCTGAACTCTCAAGGGTGAAGAATGGGCGAAAGAAATGAAAGCCAAAACGGTTGTTGTCCCATTTATAATATTCTGCATTATTCACAAGTTAGCGCACGCTACTAAGCATTCCTTAGCGTGCGCTAATAATGGTTGACTTCGGAATTGTCCGGGTGCGTCTGCGGGAATCTTATCCGGGCCCATGTCCCGGCTAGCGCACGTTCTAGCCGTCCCGCTCAATAATTGAGTTCTTAGCGCACGCAACTCCTATCTTCATAGCGTGCGCTAATAATGGCCCGATAGCGCGCGTTAAGATACATTCTTAGCGTGCGCTAACACGAGGTTGCTTGAGCAATTTTGCATGATTCTATACTTATGTACAATGATATCAATGCACGAAATATCATACTCCAATAATCAAAATCACCAATCCGAAAAATACATGGTTTGAATACAGATGAAATACACTGTAATAAATCCGGATATTACATACTCTCCTACTAAAAAGGAGTTTCGTCCCGAAACTCAAGACGAAAATAACTCGGGATATCTAGACTTCATATCAGTTTCCGTTTCCCAGGTGGCTTCTACCATTCCGTGACGTGACCACTGAACTTTGACCAAAACAATCGGTTTGTTTCTCAGTTGCTTAACTCGACTCTCGAGTATCTTGACTGGTCTTTCTTCAAACGTCCCATCCGGTGCGACTTCGATCTCGCCGAAATCAATGATATGACTGGGATCTGGTATATACCTCCGTAACTGGGATACGTGGAACACGTTATGAACATGGCACAATGACGGCGGCAATGCCAATCTGTATGCCAACTCCCCAACTCTCTCGAGGATCTCAAATGGTCCGATATATCTCGGACTCAGCTTTCCTTTCCTTCCGAAACGAAAGATCCCCCGAGTAGGAGAAACCTTCAAAAGTACATGATCTCCAGTACTGAACTCCAATGGGCGGCGGCGTACGTCCGCGTAGGATTTCTGGCGACTCTGGGCGGTCAACAGCCTTTCACGGATCAAGGCTATCTTCTCTCGAGTCTGCTCGATCAACTCTGGTTCTGTTCCGATCAAGTCTGACGAATCGTCCCAGCACAAGGGCGATCTGCATCTCCTTCTGTATAATGCCTCAAACGGTGCCATCTTAATGGAAGCATGCCAACTATTGTTGTAGGTAAATTCAATCAACAGTAGATGAACTTCCCAATCGTTTGACCAATCTAAGGCACAGGCCCTTAGCATGTCTTCCACCGTTTAGATAGTCCCCTCAGATTGTCCGTCAGTCTGCGGGTGATAAGTTGTACTGAAGTTTAATTCGGTCCCCAAGGCCTTATGAACTGCTTTCCAAAAGTGAGACACAAAACGGCCGTCTCGATCAGAAACAATGGTCTTTGGCGTACCATGCAATCGAACTATCTCCGAAATAAATACTCGTGCCAACCTCTCTGGTCCCCACGTATCCTGAATGCCTAGAAAATGAGCCGATTTGGTTAAACGATCAACTATCACCCAAATCATGTTCATTCCTGTCCTGGTTTTCGGCATATTTGTGATAAAGTCCATCGATATGTCCTCCCACTTCCATTCAGGAATCGGGAGTGGCTTCAACATTCCAGCAGGCCGTTGATGCTCGATCTTAACCTGCTGACAAGTCAAGCATTTCGAAACATAGTCCGCTACGTCTTTCTTCATGTTGCCCAACCAGAAATTCTGCTTTAAGTCCTTATACATCTTACTGGTGCCCGGGTGGATAGAATAGGGCGAACTATGCGCTTCCTTCATAATCGTCTATTTCATAACATCAACATCGGGAACGCAGAGTCGGTTCTGAAATCTCAAAACTCCATCGTCATGAATTATGAATCCGGGGGCCTTTCCTTTGATCACTTCATCATGTAACCGAATCATCAGAGGATCATCTGCGTGTCTAGATTTGATTTCTTCGGTTAAAGATGAAGTTATCTCCATCACGCACAGTTGTCCTTGGACTCTTTGCAACCATACTTCAATCCCTTCACGAATCATCTCTCGTTGAAGGCTAAGTTGGGATGTCAGCATCTCCGGATCTCGAATAGAGACAGCTTGCGGCTAAGTGCATCGGCCACTACATTCGCTTTGCCTGGATGATATAAAATCTCCAAGTCATAGTCCTTAATCAGTTCTAACCATCTTCTTTGCCGCATGTTCAACTCTTTCTGACTGAATATGTACTTGAGACTCTTATGATCTGTAAAGATCTGACAGTGAGTCCCGTACAGATAATGCCTCCAGATCTTCAAAGCAAAAACTACTGCTGCTAGGTCCAAATCATGTGTCGGGTAATTCACTTCATAAGGTTTCAGCTGTCGTGACGCATAAGCGATCACCTTATCATTCTGCATCAACATGCACCCAAGTCCTTGGTTTGAAGCATCACTGTAAACTATGAATCCTCCAGTTCCCTGCGGAAGTGATAGAATCGGTGCTGTCGTCAATCTCTTCTTTAACTCATAAAAACTAATCTGACACGACTCGTTCCACTCAAACTTTTGAGTTTTCTGCAGAAGTCGAGTAAGTGGGCAGGAAATTTTAGAAAACCCTTCCACGAATCGACGATAATATCCAGCAAGTCCTAAGAAGCTTCGGACTTCTTTCACGTTCTTTGGAGGCTCCCAATCCATAATTGCTTCGATCTTCTGAGGATCTACTCGGACTCCTTCAGCTGACACCACATGGCCGAGGAACATTACTTCCTTTAGCCTGAATTCACACTTAGAAAGTTTGGCGTACAATTGTTCGTTTCTCAAAAGTTCCAATACAATCCGCAAATGCTGCGCATGTTCTTCCGGACTCTTAGAATATACCAGAATGTCATCAATAAACACGACCACAAATTTATCCAAAAATTCAATGAACATACGGTTCATCAATTGCATAAATACGAAAGTGCGTTAGTGAGACCAAACGGCATCACTACAAATTCATAATGCCCGTAGCGAGTTACGAACACCGATTTCGAACATCGATTCCTTAATCCTCGATTGATGATATCACGATCTCGATCGATCTTAGAAAATACCGTTGCCCTTGCAGGTGGTCAAACAGATCATCAATCCGTGGTAACGGATATTTGTTCTTAATCGTCATCTTGTTCGGCTCTCGGTAGTCAATACACAATCGGAGCGACCCATCCTTCTTTCGGACAAAAGAACTGGCGCTCCCCAGGCGAAACGCTTGGTGAATATATCCCTTGTCCAAGAACTCTTCTAGCCGCTTCTTCATTCGTACATCTCGGTAGGTGCCATACGATACGGCGCCTTGGAAATCGGTGTAGCTCCGTGTTCCACTCAATGGTAAATTCCACATCCCTTCGTGGAGGTAGTCCAGTAACTCGTCAGAAACACATCTGGAAATTCGTTCACAATAGGAATGGATGAAGGTTCCACAATTTCGTCTTCTTTCTTCATTGTGTAACACCGATCTTGCATGACCCGTTTCAACAATTTGACTTTCATCGCCTTGATCAATTTTCCCGAGCTTCCGGTTTCCATCCCTCAAACAATCTCGGAACCATCGTCGTGATCAGCGAGATATTCCTCCTTCGGTAGTTTACAATTGCTCCATATCGATTAAGACAATCGTCTCCGAGTATCGTGTCATCTTCTTGCATTTCTATCACGATCGATTTGAGAGCCACTCCGCCTCCAAATGATACAGGAAATTTCTAGTTTCTAAATTTCCGACAATCCTCTCTCCACTCGGTAAACCAACAACATAAGGTTCACAAGCATGAAAACCGAAATATTCAAACGATTTACACAAGACAAAGATATGAAAGAATGTGTAGCTCTGTATCGAATAAAACGCTAACTCGGCCGGGAAAGGATCTGGACAGACTGATGCGACAAAGAAGATCTTGATCGTCTGTCCTCCTCATCTCGCATGCACGTGGGGAGCAGATCCGGCACTCGATGTCCCCTTTCGGTCCCATTGTCCTCTGCCTCGTCCGCGGCCAAAATTTTGAGGCATCTGAACACTTTGCTGCATCTGTGGAATACTGGCCTCCTTCTGGACTGGCTGTGGTGTACAGGCTCTAAAAGATTTTGCAGCCTCTTCACAAAACACCGCCCGATGTCCCTCTCGTCCACAATCAAAACAAGTCACGGCAGGAAGGGGGCAATTCCGTCGATAATGCCCCGTCTGGGCGCAGTTAAAGCACTTCCTGGTAACATCAGTAATAGTCGATGTCGTTCCGAAGTTCTTTCCGCTCCTAGCTGGGTGCGGAGGTTTCTTGAAAGAGTGAAAGGATGACTGGGCCTTACGGGCCCCGCTGTTCTTGTGCTCTGTAAAAGTACCAGAGACTTTCTGCTTCTTGGATTCTGAAATTTTATCCATGGCTGCTTCCTTGATCTCATACGCCAACGCCTTATCCTGGTATTGACGGAGTGTGGTACATTCAAATCTGGACATGTACCTCTGGATTTCTGGTTTCATCCTCATATCGAAATGGATCATCATTTCTCAGATCTGCTCGACCGGATGTCGAACAAATGCCACCGTTGGTTAAATGTCTTAATCGCTGGGATACCGCACATCGGAAGGTCAAGGAGAAAACTCCCGAACTTTGGCTTCCCTCACAGACGAGGGCACATCGAGCTTCCATCATCAATCTAAACTCTGTCAATCGGCATCATTGTCTACAGGCCGGATGGCTTCCCACCATTCGGACGCTTCCCCTATCGTAAAATATTGAGCGATAGAGGCTCTCCTATTGCAGGCGATTAATTCCGCAAAGATTTTCTCCAATTCTCTCAACCAATGATCCCAGGTGGGAGTCTCAGAAATACCGTCGAATTTGGGTGGTTGCATCTTCGCCACCTCTTGCAGCCACCGGTCACCTCGATTTCCCATGTCTGGGATCCCTTGCTGTCTCTCTCCCTGCTGTAGTCCCACCGCCACTTGCATTTGGTCCACGACCTGAGCGAACTGAGTCATCTGGTTCACAACTTGACGAAGGATCTCTGGTACAGCAGGATCTGGTTCATTATTAATAGATTGTTGCGGCTCGCCTGAGCTATGACTGGCCTGGTTAGAAGGCGACGCTTCCCTTTTGGCATTTCTCCGTCCGCGTCCACGACCGCGACCACGTCCACGTCCGCCTCTCAACATACTGTAAGCATAAATACTCAATATACAGGAAACAACATCGTTCTAATATTCGAGTATAAAGAGACACAACATGTAAAGAACAAGATAGAGTTTAGGAACTTACAACCACTGTTCGCATGTAGACGTAGGCAGTGCAGTGATGTCATTTACGACCGGTTACCTCAAAAGACATAAATGACCCCTATTTTAACCCAACGGCCAAGATATCCATAATCTTAGCTCCGATACCATATTCTGTAACACCCCCGATATATTCGGGAATATTACAGCGCCGTAAATCCTTTACATAAGGATTTACAAGGCTGAAGAATTGAACAGGCATAAAAAGGTACTAACGAACGGAAATAACGAAATTACAATACAACAGTTCTGACCAAATACAGAAATAATACAATTGTTCAACATAACTCAATAATACATCCCCAAATTCAAATCCATCACAAAAGACTTCGTACTCGAGTACTTATTGAAATAACGAATAAACAATGATAAATAAACCGGCCAGACATCACTCTGCACCCTCGTCATACAGCCCGGTGGTTGTTTCCCGCTCTCCCGGATCCTGAACACAAACAAAATGTTCACCCCCGGAGGGGTTAGCACAACGAGGCTAGTACAAGTACCACAACATATTATTCATATCTCACGAAGAAGAATAACGTAAACGACAAAGTACCAACGAGTCTTCCTACGAAACTCAAACATAACATACACAATCTATAATCACAACATGATATCAATACATACACATGGTAATTCCATCGATCCAGCGTTCACTGCCTAGAACCCACGATGATCCCGTCAGACCAACCCGTGGTGGAAAAACCCGTCCGATGATCCAGCGCACGCTAGCATAGATCCCCCAATGATCCCGTCGGACCAACACGAGGTGGACATACAATAACGACATACATGCACGACAATATGTATAACAACAATACATAAAACAATTAAGGTACTTGCCTCGATTTGAAGACAATAACAACACTTCCACGAAAATGAACACTCGAAGATCGTCCTCCTCAATAAACCACGTAACGAGACCAAACCTTAACAAAAGAAATGACATAGGATTTATCTCACATCGTACGAATGTTTAATAATTCGATTCACGGCTAAAATTTCATAAAATGCAATCTGCCTGAACTGCTTAGCACACGCTAAGTACTCTGTGTAGCGTGCGTTAAGTCTGCCCGATAGCGCACGCAAACAACAAAGACTAGCGTACGCTAACTATGCATGGTCAGTACTTCACTGACCAGCCAACTGACTCGTCTGATGGTCTAGCGTACGTTATGTACCAAACGTAGCGCACGCTAACTCGTGCTCGATAGCGCACGTTAAACTCCATAGCATAGCGTGCGCTATCTCTGCATGGCGCTTCATCACCGAAAGCAAGAACTGTTCTTGCCATGATTGAAACAATGAAATCTTGCGTGATAATTCATGTTACTTCCATGAATACCATGTTTATATCCTTATGAATGATTTACGGATAAAGACAACTTCGGATTCAAGGATATGCATACCAATATAAAACCATATTCCATTCCGACTACAATTCTTCATATGACGATCCGAAAAGTTTAACGGTTGATATCAACACCTCTATATCAATCCATATTATCATGCTGAAGTTGTTAAACGTTCTATCTATACTAGATAAATCCTTCCATGATCAAACCTTTAGATTTATCCAACAATAATGATTGTTAAAATCAAGTCCATGATTATTATGAAATCATCTACTAGATTCGAATTACCAATGATAAAAGCTTCTCTTTACATATTCAAAGGTAATACGATTCGAATCAAGATGATCATAATCAAGGTACTCAAGGTTTAATCATCTTAGTATTCCAAACATGATATACTTGGATAATTCATCTATGAAAATCCATATCTTGTTAACATGATCATCCAATCGTTAGAATCCAACTCTAAGTCTTGAGATAGATTGGACATACCTTAATACGATGAAAATCACTGAACCGTATGGTAGAATCCAACTCCGGTTGGTTGTATGCCACTCCAAGGTGCTATTCCACTTCCATGAACATTCCCAAGTGATAACCAATATACAAACACCAACAAGATGTGTTCTAAGCGTATAGGAGTATTATTACAGCTCTCTGAACTCTCAAGGGTGAAGAATGGGCGAAAGAAATGAAAGCCAAAACGGTTGTTGTCCCATTTATAATATTCTCGCATTATTCACAAGTTAGCGCACGCTACTAAGCATTCCTTAGCGTGCGCTAATAATGGTTGACTTCAGAATTGTCCGGGTGCGTCTGCGGGAATCTTATCCGGGCCCATGTCCCGGCTGGCGCACGTTCTAGCCGCCCCGCTCAATAATTGAGTTCTTAGCGCACGCAACTCCTATCTTCATAGCGTGCGCTAATAATGGCCCGATAGCGCGCGTTAAGATACATTCTTAGCGTGCGCTATCACGAGGTTGCTTGAGCAATTTTGCATGATTCTATACTTATGTACAATGATATCAATGCACGAAATATCATACTCCAATAATCAAAATCACCAATCCGAAAAATACATGGTTTGAATACAGATGAAATACACTGTAATAAATCCGGATATTACACCACTGACACTGCCTTTATGGAATGACACATCAGGCAAACCTCTAATCATTCCCTGTCTAGCGAGTTTGTTGATCGTATCCAATATTTAGGCACACTGTACGGTTGGTAGTACTGCGGTGCTTGCCTTTGGTATTTAGATACAGCCTTCTTTCTGAATGGCTATTGGCATTTTTGATATGCTCGGGGAGCATGTTGTTGATCATGCCTTATAGGTCTGGGAGGCTGAGGTTTCCGCTGTCTGTGATATGAACTTGGAGGCAGAATCGCAACCTTCGCAGTACGAGCGGCAGTTGTAACCTTTGTGAGACTTGGGGTCTCTTCAGGTACAGGAATTGGTTCCACTCCCCTGACGAATACCGTAATAGACTTTCCTTTATGGGAGAATGAGTTATATCCTAAGCCACGTTTATTGTAGGCATGTTGCCCAGTGCTTAGAATTTCATCCATCCATCTAGAAGATTCTCAAAAGATTTCAGGATAGTCTCGAATACTCCTTCTTGCTTCTCGAGAGTTTTTACTTTGGCTTCGAGTAAAGCAAAATCATTTGTCTTGCTCTCATTATGAGATTTTGCCTCATTTAGATCTTTGACAAGTTGATGATTGATTTCCATGAGTTTTTTGCTATTTTCGCAATCAAGAGACATGTTTTCATAGTTGTTTTTCAGCAAGTCATTTTCATCTTTCAGCTCTAAGTTCGAAATTTCGAGTTGTATGTTTTATCGTATTAGTGTCTCATGGGCTTTTTGAATGTTTTTGAATTCATTAATCATATTTTAAAAGCTATGCGATACATTTACAGGAATAGTTGAATTTGAACTTACTTCATCATCGCTGTTCTCATCATCCTGTATTTCTTTAGCCATATAAACATTGTTTACTCATAAAGTATTCATGGTTAAAGCAGCATTTATTGCTGATAGAACAACAGTTAATGCGGCCGGAGAGAGACAAGTCTGAATGCACTGAATAGAATTGAATGCAAAGTCAAAATGAATATCTGAAGCATTAAATGCGAGTTGCCTTTAATTCAAACATTCAGCAGCCGCCAGTCAGAGACGTCAACATCTCACCAACCAATCAACGTCTATATTTATAACGGATCTATTTCTAAGGTTATAAAGAGCCCAAAGCAAAAAGACATTGCAAACTCAAGATTATGCGTTATCGCGCATACATGACAGATAGCTCTGACAATTTATCTATTAAAAAGAGCAGTATATTTCATGAGCATACAGCAGTATCAAGCAAAGAAATATACAAAGTCCTCAACACAAATAGCACAACATCTAGCGAACACTCATAAAAGATATAGTTGTTGTTTGGAATCGTTCTACCTTTTACGGTTGAGATAATCATTAGCCCTGTGTGGACTAAGGGTCCTTGCGTATTCTGACCTATGTGGGAAGAATAGCAATTAAAGATGAAGCTTCAATCTGTGTGAGAAGAGCGAGTCAAAGAGCTCAAGCCAATCTGTGAGAACGGCTCAAAGCTACAGTCCCTATATTAATATGTGTGAACGATACAGAGACGAGTTTAGTTAAAGTCATGTAGTTGTATATGTAGTGATTTTAATAGACTCTTTACTCTTGTGTGGAGGACCAGTGGACGTAGAGGGGTTTACCTCGAACCACTTAAAAATCTGTGTTAATTACTTTCAGTCTTTACTGTTTTCATTTAAACTGTGATTTATAAGTATACATTGTAAAAACCCTATACGCATCAAGCAAATACGAGAACACCCAGTTGCTGTATTTACAGCAACTCACTAACAGACTTCCTCTATGCAATTAACTTCAAAAATTGTACAGCTTATTTTATTTTTACCTTCTAAGATTTTTACTGTATAGTCTGTGGCCAACAAGGATGCATCTCTCCGTTTGTGTATTGATTATAGAGAATTGAATAGAGTAACAAACTTCCGAGTACATATGAGCAACCCATACAGGAGGAATCAGTCTCTTCTATCTCCCAGACTGAACATGCAACACAACCTTCCGGAGCCCCTGCTTCTAAAGCTCCTGCTCCATATGCCCCTGCATCTCCCATCTCTCTAAGCTCCAAATACGATTCTGATGATGGTTTTCTGCCTGAATACAGACCACGGAGACCCCATAATCATGTAGTTCTTCCTCAGCTTGAAGAATCTGAAGATTCAAAGATTGTGCACCCTGGCTCTCGTACACCGAAGCCCGTATTGAGCAACTCCATGCCATCGGTTGCCAAACAGTATTTCTACAGGACGCCGTCAAGGCCCTGTACGATGTTGGTAAAGAACTCGAGTGGATGCGTGATACTGTACAGGACGAGCTCCCTAAGCTAAAATATGCGACTAACGATGTGGAAGACGCATTCAGCCTGATGCCTACACCATTGTGGCAAGCGCTCAACCAACTCAAACAGCATCAGGAGCGGATCCTGAGGCAAGAATAAGAGAAGATTAGGGTTGACAAGGCTAATAAGGTTGCCGCCCTCCAACATACTGGCACCAGGCGAACTGAGCACGATCATAAGATCAATGATCTGTGTTTAGTGGTCGGTACACTGGTTGAAAGTATCAATGATCTGAAGAAACAACAGGCCGAATCTATGAAGCTCCTTCAGGAAATTCACGGCAAGGTGTCAGATCTTGATGATGCCAAAAGGGGTAAGAGTCCAGAGAGGCTGTCCGGAGATGGAGATTGGAGAAATAGAGAGATAGAAGAGAGTGTTGCTACTGCTATTGGACGATTGGCCACACCCGGGCCTAGTCAAGCTGCAAGGGAATATAGGGTGATTAGTTCTCAACTCGAGTTCTAGGATCCCAGCATCATATGGAAGAACAATATGCGTTAACCTTCTGAGATTCTGCTACTAACTGACCAACAGCCTTCAGTCGATGATCTGAAGAATTGGAAGAAGAATGAACTGATGAGATACTTCTGTACTCTCATCAGGGAGTCTGCCATTTTCAACATGTTCAAGACTCTGGAGGATGCAACCAATGAATTCTCAAGCTATTGCACTACTACAAAACTAGCCTTTAACAGCGCCCTTTTAACAGCGGTTGTTCGAAAACCGCTGTTAAAATGGCGCGGTGGCATACTTGTAAGTAGTATTCAACAAATTGACAGCGGTTATTCAAATAACCGATGTTAAAATAGCAACTTAACAGTGGTTTTCTAATAACCGCTGTTAAATTTATCCCGAAAAATTAAAAAAAAATGAAATTGCAATTTAACATCGGTTCATAAGGAAAACCGATGTTAAAATTATGACGATTAACAGCGGTTTACTCAATAACCGCTGTTATTTTTTTTTAAAAAAAAAAGATAATTAACAGCGGTTGTTGCTTAACAACCGCTGTTGTTTGATAATTAAGAATAATAGATTCATGTCATTATTTTTGTTCCTCCGCCTCTCTCTACTGTACTGACCCAAAAATACCCTCCGCCGCCCTTCCCGTCGCCGTGCATCTCAATTTTTTCCCATCGCCCCGAACAATATCACCGGACGAATAATCCTGGCCCCATCGCCCCGAACAATCTCTCCGGACGAATAACCCTGGCCCCAAACAATCTCGTCAGATGATTAACCCCTAGCCCCAAACAATCCCGCCGGAGCCTTCGCCGTTTTTCGCTGGACGTGGCCTGAGCGACCATCTCCGAGGTAGCCCCACCATTGGCCACTTCTATTTCTGCGGCTGTCTTCTCGAATTTTCTGGCCGCCGCGGGGTTAAAACGCGCTGAGGTAAGCGTTTACTGGCTTTATTCCATTTTTTTACATTTTTCTGTACCCTACGTTAGTTTGCATTACATATTTGTTTTATTTTGTTTGTGCTAATTTCGAATATATCGGGTACTTGTACTTCTATTAGAGTTAATCCTTGCTTTTGGGTGAGTTGTGCTTTGCACTTCTATTTAGGCCAGACATCTTCTGTTCTTGAGATAGTTGAAGTGAGATATTTCTCGTAGGAATCTCACTCCCTATGCTCGTAGTACCTACGGAAGAGTAGTTTGATAATATTATGTCTGAATTTTTCTTTACAAATAAAAGATAGTCACTTGAGTTCAATAAGTATCGGTAATGGCCAATCAATAGTTTAACACAGAGAAAATTATTAAGATGTTAAATTCTAAGAAAATTTTATGAGTTAAAGGTATGTTCTGACCTAAAGGTATATCTACTATATGGTCGAGAAGGATAACGTGATTACTCTTGTGTGTCTTTCAGTTTTTGTCTGTTACCTTTTAAAGCATGAATAGAAGTGGTTAACTTCTTAAGGATCTTCTCCCTTTGGGATAGATGTTAACTTTCATCTTAAGGATCTTCTCCCAATAGTTAATGCAGGAAAAGGTGACAGTCTTTATAAAATAGTGAGATGACATAGTATATTAATAGCAATAACATTGTATGTTTTTGGTAGAAGATTAAAATAACACTAAATGTGGTTGGTTCTAACTAAAGGAATTGCAAATTGAATTTCACTGTACAATGAAAAGAAGAAAAATGGATCGAAGTTGGATGAATGCAAGTTGTAACAGTGATGAGTATGATAATGGAATGGAACAATTTCTTGAGTTCGCCCGACAAAATCGCCCGGAACCCGATGAAAGATATTTTTTCCCTTGTGTCAAGTGTATGAATGGGAGACGACATGAAGCTAACATAATTCATGAACATCTTATTTGTGAGGGAATAAATACGAACTATACGATTTGGATATGGCATGGCGAACTAGTAGACATTCCAACTGAAGACACACACGTAGATATAGATGGTGATCAATTTTAAGACATGATTCGTGATGTTGGAGAAGAATCATTCCGACGAGCGCATGTTTATGATGCATTGAAAAGTGATTCAGAGACTCCTTTATATCCGGGTTGTAAAAATTTTACACGCTTGTCTGCCGTGTTGAAATTGGTTAATGTGAAAGCAAAAAATGGGTGGAGTGATAAAAGTTTCACCGAATTACTCGAGTTGATGCAGGAGATACTTCAAGAAGGTAATAAATTGCGTAACCGTACTTATGAGGCGAAGAAGGTTTTGTGTCCGATGGGTTTAGCGTATAAGAAAATACACGTCTGCCCTAATGATTGCATATTGTACCGAAAAGGGTTTGAATTATTGCATAAGTGTCCTAGGTGCGGGGCATCATGCTACAAAGTGAAACACGATGATTCTAGTGATGGAGAGAGCACACAACGAGGGCCTCCAGCAAAGGTGTTGTGGTATCTTCCAATTATTCCAAGGTTCAAGCGACTGTTTGCTAATAAGGATGAGGCAAAGAATCTCATATGGCACGCAAAAGGGAGAAACTGCGATGGACTAATTCGTCATCCTGCTGATTCTGTACAGTGGAATAAAATAGATCATTTATTTCCGAATTTTGGGGGTGAGGCAAGAAACCTTAGGCTTGGACTTGCCACAAAAGGGATGAATCCGTTTGGTAATTTAAGCACTAAGCATAGCTCATGGCCCATCCTACTTGTGATCTATAATTTACCTCATTGGTTATGTATGAAGCGGAGATATGTTATGTTGTCAATGATGATTTCAGGCCCAAAGCAGCCAGGAAATGACATAGATGTTTATCTAAGTCCGTTGATTGATGATTGGAAAATGATGTGGGATGAAGGGGTTGACGTGTTTGATGGGTACCACCAACAAAGTTTCAAGCTACGTGCAATGTTATTTTGTACCATTAATGACTTTCCGGCATATAGAAACTTGAGCGGGTATAGTGTGAAGGGGCATCATGCATGTCCTATATGTGAAGAAAACACAAGCTACGTTCAATTGAAACACGAAAAAAAAACAGTTTACAATCAACATCGGAGGTTTCTCAAGCGCCATCACCCATATCGTAGATTGAGAAAAGCTTTTAATGGATAACAGGAAGAGGTATTTGCACCGATACCATTAACAGGTGAGCAAGTTTACGACCGTGTTAAGAATATCAATACTGTGTTTGGGAAAGCTACAAAAAAGTCCGTTGCGACAAACATATGGAAGAAGAGGTCCATATTCTTTGATCTTCCATCTTTGGAGCAAACTAGATGTTAGACATTGCATAGATGTTATGCATGTCGAAAAACTGTGTGCAATAGTGTGATCGGCACACTTCTCAATATTAAAGACAAAACAAAAGATGGTGTCGAGGTTCGTCTAGACCTAGAGGATATGGGTATTCGTTCTCGGTTGCATCCGCAATCAGTTGATAAATGAACTTATCTCCCCCCAGCATGTTATACTTTATCAAAAAGGGAGAAAATCAGCTTTTGTAAATGTTTGCAAGGCATTAAAGTGCCACAAATTTACTCTTCAAATATTAAGAGTCTTGTGTCGTTGCAAACTCTTAAATTGGTTGGCTTAAAGTCCCATGACTGTCATGTCTTGATGTAAGAACTTCTACCAGTGGCTATACGTGATGTTTTGCCTAAAAAAGTGAGGCATGTCATAACTCGCTTGTGCTTTTTTTTCAATGCTATATGTAGCAAAGTGATAGATCCTCTAGTTTGGATGAGTGGAAAAATGAGGTTGTTGTTATCTTATGCCAATTGGAGATGTATTTTCCTCCTTTTTTCGATATCATGGTTCACTTACTTGTCCATCTAGTTAGAGAGATTGAAGAGTGTGGCCCTGTTTATTTAAGATAGATGTACCCCATTGAGCGATACATGAAGATTTTCAAAGGGTATACCAAAAACCCATTTCGTCCGGAAGCATCTATTGTGGAGAGGTACATTGCAGAAGAAGCTATCGAGTTTTGCATAGATTACATGTCACAAGTGGAATCTGTAGGGCTTCCTAAGTCTCGATATGAGGATAGAATTAGAGGAAAGGGTACAAGAGGTGTTAAAGTTGTAACCAAGAGTCGAGATGAGGTGATTCAAGCACATTTGTACATTTTGAATAACACTGATGATGTTATTCCCTACTTTTCAGCTCACAAGAATCATTGGAAGATAAAGAATCCCCGAATGAAGTCCAAAAGTGTTATATATATTACAATGAGGTCCAGCATGTGCCACCCACGTGAGGCGAAAAATAAATGGGTAAACAAAAAAAGAAAAAAGAAAAGGGCAAATTCGGAATATCAGTACTCTCTCTCCAGTGACATCATCTGAAAATTTGACTTTTGTCCTTCTTTGTAAATATAGTTTCTGGACAGTCCAAAGTTTGTCCTTCATTGTAATATCTGAAATAATAGGGACCAAACTGTAATTAGACCATCTAAAAAGGTAGTCAGATGTAAATCGCCCTATTATATTATAATATTTCTTTTTAAAATAATTTTTGTCTATGTGCCCTGTTTTCATGTCAAACGTCATTTACATTAAATGCCTTACACGACATCTGGACAGTCAAATCTCAAAAATCGTGATGTTTTCAAATTGTTTAATATTTAAACCGCCGTTTCAAGCATTGAGGGTAACAACAAATGTCAGAAGTGGGACCCGCTATTATATTAAAAATTCAATGGATAAGTGTACCAGTTACACTCAATCCATCGTGATCGTTCATTTCAAACGCCGGTTCCCATCCCTTAAATCTGACCATTCGTTCTCTGAAAAATCCTTCTTCGCCGCCCACTATAAAAGGACTGATATTTCCATTTGAGACTCTTTACACTTTCTGCATATTTTAAGAGCACTCAAGCAAATCGGCCTACAAGTTTTTCTGTGTTTATTGCATACTCTTCTTGCATCTTCTTCATCTTTTCTTGAGATTCATCAATGGCGTCTGCTCAGATCTCTGCCACCGCCCCCAAGAAATCTCTGAACTTTATCGATGGACGGATCTTCTCCAGATCTGTCGTCATCGAGCGAATTTGCGATGAAACTAATGATGTCGAATCCATGGAGTTCGTCATCAGCATAATCCATCAGCAAGGCCTTTACCGGCTTGGGAGCCACACCGCAAAGAAATACGACGTTCATTTGGTTGAGGACTTCTACCTCAACGCTGCCGTTCACTTTCTGTCGTTGGCCCAGGGAGGCCACGTCGCTGACATCACTGCTGTAATCCGCGGAGTGGAGATCTGCATCAACCAAGAGCTTCTCCAGAACATCTACAGGCTACCCGCTGATGGCCTGACCATGGAAGACCTTGAGACATTTGGGTCTCAAGAGCTGTTAACCAAGTACTACGGTCTATTCACCGGATCAGCTTCGGTTGAATCGGTTCACACTACCTGTCACAAGAAAAAATTCTGTTTGCCGTTTGTTTATTTGCATGATTTTTGCTGTCGCATCATTGAAAATCGCACTGGTGCATTTGAGATGTGCACAAATCTTATATTTAGGATGATGGTAGCTATTATGACCTATGAAAAGGTCAATTGGTGTCAGATTATTCTGAAACGCTTGCAGGAGGAAGTGTCCAAACCTTCTACTCAGAAGAAATCGTTTGGTTTATTCTTAAACCACATTTTGACGAAGTGCGGACTTCCACAATCCGCAGATGCTAAGAAAATAAGTTCTCGGATATACTTAGGAGGCGTCAAGCCTACAGTTTTTAACCAAAACACCCTGGTCGCCAACCGACCATTCGTCCAATTCTTGCCGATATCTGAAGATCGAAGGGATGTTTCTTCTAAATCCTAGAGTGTGGAATCTTCAAAGAAAAGAACGAGATCTCACAGTAAGACACCTGTTGCTGCTGAGAAGCCGAAAAGTAAGCTTAGGAGGCTCACAAAAGCTAAATCCACAAAACCCTCCGAGGATGCTTCTATCGTGGCGCAACCTACTGATGAATTACCCCAGGGCCCAACCCATGTGGAAGAGATGCCCGTTACTGTATCGATAGTAAATCCCAAGCCTTTGGCGGCAACGACGGATATAAGGACATCTGCCAACTTGGAAGACTCTAGCGAGTCGGCTGCCCCTTTGTAGCCAATAGCTAACTCTCCTATGTGGGATTCCACACCCGTACAGGATCCACCTTCCTTCGGGGTACCATCGCCTGTAAGGAATCCCTCTTCCATACAGGATCCCACACCTGTAGAGGAACAATTCGATACAGCGGACACAAACGTTGTATGAAGTCCCTCCCGGACACTATTATCAATGAAACCCTTCTCTGTGCAAATTGAACAGGCCTATGAAAGATTTCTTGAATGGAAAAGCTATAGGCTAGCTCCATACGATACCCTATACAACTGGAGCGACTGGTGCAATGAAGAAAGATTCGTGTTGGAAGTGACGTACTCCACAGAAGTTAAAGCCCTGATCCAATGGGATAATCTTTACTGCAAAGAGTTAATTGAAAGCCATATTTTGCACAAATCAGATGCAAGAAGGAAAGGAAAGGATAAGTCCGAGGAATCTCCACAAAGTCCAAAAGAAGACCACGACTCAGACGACGACGGTGATGCCTTTCAGGCAGGTATGATAATGAGTCGTGATGAGGCTCACGAAAGAGAAGTCCCCCAAGTTCAACAAAATGATGAAGGGACATCAAGCCGCAATGAGCCCCCCTCACAACATCCAGATATTATTACCGAACAGGAGGAATCAGTCCCTCATGTCGCATAGGATCGATCATCCATTTCGGAACAGGTACCCAAGCCTGCTGTCGCCGCAGAAGAAGAAGAATCACGCGCCTTCCAGCAAGAGGAATCAGTCCCTCTGCCGGAACAGGCGGAAGCTGAGAGACACCAGGAGGATTCAGTCCCTCCTGTACCCATGTCTTCAGAAGCCAATTCAAATCAGGAGGATGCCGCACCTCCCGCCGTCGAAACTGAAACAGCTGCTGCCGTACCAACCGTCTTGGAATCCTACGATGGTACTACACCTTAGGATGTCCAACTCACTTCAAGCCCAAACGTGAACTTGAGAAGGTTGAATTCAGCACAAGACTTTGCCCAGTCGGATTCTCCCCGCACTGCAACAAGAAAAGAGCGATTACGTGCTCTTGGCCTCCAGACTGTATTCATTCAGGATGCAGTGAATGCTCTTCACTCAGTTGAAAAAGCTCTTGATTGGATGCACGCTTCTGCCGTTGAATAAATGACAAGACTGCAGCATGAAGTCTCTCGAGTGGTGGAAGCCTTCACTATTCTGCCAGAAGTCTTCAAACAAGCACTGAGCAATCTGCAAGAAAAACAGGAAAAGATCCTGAGAGAAGAAGAATCTAAAACTCGTGTGTCCGAGGCCAACACAGCATCCGCTACGATCGAAACAAGTTCTCAACTGCGAATCCATGATAAGAACATCAAGGATATGTCGCATGTGCTCTCCTCCCTGGTCGAGAAAATTTCAAATATCGAGACAAAGCAGGATACCGCTCTGGAAATCCTAGGACGTCTTGATGAAAATGTATCATACCTTGATGATGCCAAAAAAAGGGAAGAAGCAAGAGAAGCCGCGAGGAGAACGAGGCTTCAGCAAGAAAGAGAATTCAATGCTGTTCAACACAGCATTACTGCATAACTAAATAAATTGGCTGCACCCGCTCAAGGATACAGGATTTCAGGTTCTCGACCTGAGTTTCATGACCCAAACATCCCATGGCAAAACATGATTGCAAGGCCTTCTGAAATTAAATCACAACCAACCGCCATTCCACTGCTGAAGAAGTGAAGCAATGGAGGAAAAATGAACTGATGAGATATTTTGAAAAACTCGTCAGGGAATCCGCCATCTTCAAAGGATATAAAACCTTAGCGGAGGCTGCATATAGATTTACAAAGTTGTTAGAAGAAGGAAAGCTTCCTCTCCAAATAGAAATGAAGTCCAAACATAGACGAGGAGATCGGATCACCCATCCAGATGACTGGATTATCGCCTTCGACAGATCATATGATGGTAGAGCAATCTACTTAGATCGAGGTAATGATTCCCTACAGCATTGGTGGAGTGGAACCTAGAACGATCCCGACAAAAGGCCATGGAGACACTAAGATTATAGGAGTTAAAATCCTTGTATTTTTTGTTTGTAATTTTTCTTTCAAAACATCAATTCCTTGTACTCTATTTGAATATCAATAAAATATTTGCCTATCTTGAAAGATTACAACTCATAATCTACTGTGTTATTATATGATTATGTAATCACAAATATAGAAACTTGTTTAAAAATTAAAGCTGTACGAACTTGTCTGCGAACAGTTCATAGATTCAGTTATATGCATCAAGAATACATTGAAAGATTGTGCCTGCGCGCCAATCATAAGCTTAAGCTGTAAAAACTCTTAGCTGTATCGAACTCGCCTGCAAGCAGTTCATAAATTAGTCTAAGTTGCTGAAAGACAGATCATTCGACACAAGACCAAGATATCTGCCCGAAGTCATCAAGAAGGTTATTCGCTTCATGAAGAAGGTTTTGGCATCATCAAGATGGCTTGAAAGATTTAAGTCTTGGCAAATTGTCAAAAAGGGGGAAATTGTTGGGATAACAACCTTTATCTGAAATTGTTAGGATAACAATACCCGGTATCGAAACAGTAGGATCGACAATCCCTGTATCGAATAAGTGGTGATAAGATGTTTTGACAAATATGCCAATCCAGCATACAGTAAGCAAACTGTATCGATAAGCTGATCTAACGTGTCAACCTGTATCGAAGACCTCTCGTAGATCCAGCATACAGTGGAACCTATAATACAGCAAAGAAGTCTCATAAAGACTAAGTATGGAAGCTGTCTCGAATCGTCAATACAGTGATCCTTCCATACAGCTCTCAACAGGACAAAGAAGGAATCTTCAGTATTCGCTAGAAGTCAAGTCCCGTTGATAAAGAAGTATTTACATACTAAAGGATAAAGTATTTAAATACTGTAAGTCAAAGATCTTCAAATCCTGTAAAATCCGGATCGTGTTTTATTCAAACACATCATCCCGTTGGAACGGAATCTTGCTCAACGGATTTATCTCAACGGATATATTTTCAGAAGACTATATATATCCTCTCAAGGCTTTGAAGATCAGTTACTAGAAACCAAAGCTTACGAAGTTATTATCATATACATTAGAGCAAAACATATCTCCAAATATCACTGCTATTCAGATATAAAGAGATATACAGTGCTCAACTCTTGAACAACACATCATCAGCTTACAAGCTCAGAAAGTCATAGCTGTTGTTCAACCTTGTTCTATCTTTGAACAAACTCTTATCAGCCCTATGTGGACTGAGGAATCTTTGCTTCTCCTGAACTGTGTGTGAAGGACTTGCATCGAAGAAGACAAAGCTTTAGAACTTTGTGTGAAGAAGCCAGTCAAGTGTTAGCTTAAACCAATCTATGTGAACGGTTGAAAGCTAAGATCATTATATCAATCTGTGTGAACAATATATTGATTAGGTGTTGTTATAATTACGTAGTTGTGTACATAGTAATTATAATAAACTTTTTACTCCTGTGTGGAGGACCAGTGGACGTAGAGGGGTTTACCTCGAACCACTTTAAATACTATGTTATTTAACTTCTGCTTTTATTGTTTTATTTAACTGTGATTATTTAAGTATACACTGCACATCTAGTTGCTGTATCCACAACAACTTACTGTATTTAAGACTTCCGCTATGCACTCAGATTTAAAATAGCAAATCTTGTTGTTTAAAACACTTTCCAAGCTGTATCCAGTATACTTAGTGGCCAACATGATCTCTTAACCATCTCCTGTCAGGTTCTAGTTCGGCGTCCCATGCTGTATCTTGTGGTGCTGTAGTCTCGGCTTCAGCTTGAATAGCATCAGCTTCGACCACTTCTGATCTTACAGCTGCGGGATTGATTTATAAGTCTACGACAGGCTCTATTGGAGTTTGGGGGTCATCGATGGAGAGTGTTCGGATATTCTGGGTTAAGTCTTATACTCCTGTAGGATCAAAATGAGGTTCATCGAATACTACATGGACAGATTCCTCTATTATCAGCTTTCTTTTGTTAAAGATCCTGAAAGCTTTGCTGACAGAGGAATATCCTACAAATATCCCTTCTTCCGACTTTTCGTCGAAGGTCTTGAGTTGATCCTTTACGTTGTTCAGAACATAACACCTGTATCCAAAAATGTGAAAGTAGGCAACCAATGGAGTTTCATTGTTCCATACCTCATAGACTGTTTTGTTGTGATGCTTGTTGATGATACAGTGGTTTTGTGTGTAGTACGCTGTACTTGTTGCTTCTCCGGAGAACCTCTGCGGCAGTTTGCTTGCGGCTAACGCGGTTCTTGTTTCTTCTTTGAGCGTCCTATTCTTTTGCTCGGAAATTCCATTTTGTTGAGGGGTCCGGGCTACTGAGTATTCATGTTGTATTCCATTATCTGAACAGTATTGCTCTATAAAGTGAGTTGTGAATTAAGTACCTCTGTCGGAACAAATGGACATGATACTCAACCCTTTTCTCATTTTTTAGCTTTCGCAGGTGCTCTGGAAACTTCGTGATGGTTTATTTCTTCTTTCTAAGAAAGATTGTCCAAGCATACCTGGAAAAATCATCAATAATAATGAGACAATATTTCTTACTTCCCAAACTTACAGGGTCTACAGGACCGTAAAGGTCCATGTGTAGAATTTCTAGAACTCTGTGAGTGGATAGGTATGATTTGATTTTCAGGGTGGTTTTGACTTGTTTGCCTTTCTGACAGGGTCCACTTGTAACACCCCCGATATATTCGGGAATATTACAGCGCCGTAAATCCTTTACATAAGGATTTACAAGGCTGAAGAATTGAACAGGCATAAAAAGGTACTAACGAACGGAAATAACGAAATTACAATACAACAGTTCTGACCAAATACAGAAATAATACAATTGTTCAACATAACTCAATAATACATCCCCAAATTCAAATCCATCACAAAAGACTTCGTACTCGAGTACTTATTGAAATAACGAATAAACAATGTATAAATAAACCTGGCCAGACATCACTCTGCACTCGTCGTCATACAGCCCAAAGGGTTGTTTCCCGCTCTCCCGGATCCCGAACACAAACAAAATGTTCACCCCGAAGGGGTTAGCACAATGATGCTAGTACAAGTACTACAACATATTATTCATATCTCACGAAGAATAATAACGTAAACGACAAAGTACCAACGAGTCTTCTCCTACGAAACTCAAACATAACATACACAATCGATAATCACAACATGATATCAATACATACACATGGTAATTCCATCGATCCAGCGTTCACCGCCTAGAACCCACGATGATCCCGCCGACCAACCCGTGGTGGAAAACCGGTCCGATGATCCAGCGCACGCTAGCATAGATCCCCGATGATCCCATCGGACCAACACGAGGTGGACATACAATAACGACATACATGCACGACAATATGTATAACAACAATACATAAAACAATTAAGGTACTTGCCTCGATTTGAAGACAATAACAACACTTCCACGAAAATGAACACTCGAAGATCGTCCTCCTCAATCAACCACGTAACGAGACCAAACCTTAACAAAAGAAATGACATAGGATTTATCTCACATCGTACGAATGTTTAACAATTCGATTCACGTCTAAAAGTTCATAAAATGCACCGCTCGAATCGCTTAGCGCACGCTAAGTACTCGTGTAGCGTCGTTAAGTCTGCCCGATAGCGCACGCAAACAACAAAGACTAGCGTCGCTAACTATGCATGGTCGCACTTCACCGACTACCAACCGACTCGTCGATGGTCTAGCGTCGTTATGTACCAAACGTAGCGCACGCTAACTCGTGCTCGATAGCGCACGTTAAACTCCATAGCATAGCGTGCGCTATTCGCATGGCGCTTTCACGAGCAAGAATGCGTTTCTTGCCATGATTGAAACAATGAAATCTTGCGTGATAATTCATGTTACTTCCTTGAATACCATGTTTATATCCTTATGAATGATTTACGGATAAAGACAACTTCGGATTCAAGGATATGCATACCAATATAAAACCATATTCCATTCCGACTACAATTCTTCATATGACGATCCGAAAAGTTTAACGGTTGATATCAACACCTCTATATCAATCCATATTATCATGCTGAAGTTGTTAAACGTTCTATCTATACTAGATAAATCCTTCCATGATCAAACCTTTAGATTTATCCAACAATAATGATTGTTAAAGTCAAGTCCATGATTATTATGAAATCATCTACTAGATTCGAATTACCAATGATAAAAGCTTCTCTTTACATATTCAGTGTAATACGATTCGAATCAAGATGATCATAATCAAGGTACTCAAGGTTTAATCATCTTAGTATTCCAAACATGATATACTTGGATAATTCATCTATGAAAATCCATATCTTGTTAACATGATCATCCAATCGTTAGAATCCAACTCTAAGTCTTGAGATAGATTGGACATACCTTAATACGATGAAAATCACTGAACCGTATGGTAGAATCCAACTCCGGTTGGTTGTATGCCACTCCAAGGTGCTATTCCACTTCCATGAACATTCCCAAGTGATAACCAATATACAAACACCAACAAGATGTGTTCTAAGCGTATAGGAGTATTATTACAGCTCTGAACTCTCAAGGGTGAAGAATGGGCGAAAGAAATGAAAGCCAAAACGGTTGTTGTCCCATTTATAATATTCTGCATTATTCACAAGTTAGCGCACGCTACTAAGCATTCCTTAGCGTGCGCTAATAATGGTTGACTTCAGAATTGTCCGGGTGCGTCATGGAATCTTATCCGGCCCATGTCCCGGCGCACGTTCTAGCCGTCCCGCTCAATAATTGAGTTCTTAGCGCACGCAACTCCTATCTTCATAGCGTGCGCTAATAATGGCCCGATAGCGCGCGTTAAGATACATTCTTAGCGTGCGCTATCACGAGGTTGCTTGAGCAATTTTGCATGATTCTATACTTATGTACAATGATATCAATGCACGAAATATCATACTCCAATAATCAAAATCACCAATCCGAAAAATACATGGTTTGAATACAGATGAAATACACTGTAATAAATCCGGATATTACATACTCTCCTACTAAAAAGGAGTTTCGTCCCGAAACTCAAGACGAAAATAACTCGGGATATCTAGACTTCATATCAGTTTCCGTTTATCAGGTGACTTCTACCATTCCGTGACGTGACCACTGAACTTTGACCAAAACAATCAGTTTGTTTCTCAGTTGCTTAACTCGACTCTCGAGTATCTTGACTGGTCTTTCTTCAAACGTCCCATCCGGTGCGACTTCGATCTCGCCGAAATCAATGATATGACTGGGATCTGGTATATACCTCCGTAACTGGGATACGTGGAACACGTTATGAACATGGCACAATGACGGCGGCAATGCCAATCTGTATGCCAACTCCCCAACTCTCTCGAGGATCTCAAATGGTCCGATATATCTCGGACACAGCTTTCCTTTCCTTCCGAAACGAAAGATCCCCCGAGTAGGAGAAACCTTCAAAAGTACATGATCTCCAGTACTGAACTCCAATGGGCGGCGGCGTACGTCCGCGTAGGATTTTTGGCGACTCTGGGCGGTCAACAGCCTTTCACGGATCAAGGCTATCTTCTCTAGAGTCTGCTCGATCAACTCTGGTTCTGTTCCGATCAAGTCTGACGAATCGTCCCAGCACAAGGGCGATCTGCATCTCCTTCTGTATAATGCCTCAAACGGTGCCATCTTAATGGAAGCATGCCAACTATTGTTGTAGGTAAATTCAATCAACGGTAGATGAACTTCCCAATCGTTTGACCAATCTAAGGCACAGGCCCTTAGCATGTCTTCCACCGTTTGGATAGTCCTCTCAGATTGTCCGTCAGTCTGCGGGTGATAAGCTGTACTGAAGTTCAATTCGGTCCCCAAGGCCTTATGAACTGCTTTCCAAAAGTGAGACACAAAACGGCCGTCTCGATCAGAAACAATGGTCTTTGGCGTACCATGCAATCGAACTATCTCCGAAATAAATACTCGTGCCAACCTCTCTGGTCCCCACGTATCCTTAATGCCTAGAAAATGAGCCGATTTGGTTAAACGATCAACTATCACCCAAATCATGTTCATTCCTGTCCTGGTTTTCGGCATATTAGTGATAAAGTCCATCGATATGTCCTCCCACTTCCATTCAGGAATCGGGAGTGGCTTCAACATTCTAGCAGGCCGTTGATGCTCGATCTTAACCTGCTGACAAGTCAAGCATTTCGAAACATAGTCCGCTATGTCTTTCTTCATGTTGCCCAACCAGAAATTCTGCTTTAAGTCCTTATACATCTTACTGGTGCCCGGGTGGATAGAATAGGGCGAACTATGCGCTTCCTTCATAATCGTCTATTTCACAACATCAACATCGGGAACGCAGAGTCGGTTCTGAAATCTCAAAACTCCATCGTCATGAATTATGAATCCGGGGGCCTTTCCTTTGATCACTTCATCATGTAACCGAATCATCAGAGGATCATCTGCCTGTCTAGATTTGATTTCTTCGGTTAAAGATGAAGTTATCTCCATCACGCACAGTTGTCCTTGGACTCTGTGCAACCATACTTCAATCCCTTCAAGAATCATCTCTCGTTGAAGGCTAAGTTGGGATGTCAGCATCTCCAGCATCTGAATAGAGACAGGCTTGCGGCTAAGTGCATCGGCCACTACATTCGCTTTGCCTGGATGATATAAAATCTCCAAGTCATAGTCCTTAATCAGTTCTAACCATCTTCTTTGCCGCATGTTCAACTCTTTCTGACTGAATATGTACTTGAGACTCTTATGATCTCAGAAGATCCGATGGTGAGTCCCGCATGCATAATGCCTCCAGATCTTCAAAGCAAAAACTACTGCCGCTAGCTCCAAATCATGTGTCGGGTAATTCACTTCATAAGGTTTCACTGCCGTGACGCATAAGCGATCACCTTATCATTCTCGCATCAACACGCACCCAAGTCCTTGGTTTGAAGCATCACAGTAAACTATGAATCCTCCAGCTTCTCGCGAAGTGATAGAATCGGTCTTGTCGTCAATCTCTTCTTTAACTCATCAAAACTAATCGACACGACTGCTCCACTCAAACTTTTGAGTTTTCTGAAGAAGTCGAGTAAGTGGGCGGGAAATTTTAGAAAACCCTTCCACGAATCGACGATAATATCCAGCAAGTCCTAAGAAGCTTCGGACTTCTTTCACGTTCTTTGGAGGCTCCCAATCCATAATTGCTTCGATCATCTGAGGATCTACTCGGACTCCTTCAGCTGACACCACATGGCCGAGGAACATTACTTCCTTTAGCCAGAATTCACACTTAGAAAGTTTGGCGTACAATTGTTCGTTTCTCAAAAGTTCCAATACAATCCGCAAATGCTGCGCATGTTCTTCCGGACTCTTAGAATATACCAGAATGTCATCAATAAACACGACCACAAATTTATCCAAAAATTCAATGAACATACGGTTCATCAATTGCATAAATACAGCAGGTGCGTTAGTGAGACCAAACGGCATCACTACAAATTCATAATGCCCGTAGCGAGTTCTGAACACTGATTTCGGAACATCAGATTCCTTAATCCTCAGTTGATGATATCCTGATCTCAGATCGATCTTAGAAAATACTGTTGCCCCTTGCAGCTGGTCAAACAGATCATCAATCCGTGGTAACGGATATTTGTTCTTAATCGTCATCTTGTTCAGCTCTCGGTAGTCAATACACAGTCGGAGCGACCCATCCTTCTTTCGGACAAAAGAATCGGCGCTCCTGCATGTAAACGCTTGGCTGAATATATCCCTTGTCCAGTAACTCTTCTAGCTGCTTCTTCAGTTCGTACATCTCGGTAGGTGCCATACGATACGGCGCCTTGGAAATCGGTGTAGCTCCAGGTTCCAGCTCAATGGTAAATTCCACATCCCTTCGTGGAGGTAGTCCAGGTAACTCGTCAGGAAACACATCTGGAAATTCGTTCACAACAGGAATGGATGAAAGTTCCACAATTTCGTCTTCTTTCTTCATTGCGTAACACCAGTACCCGGTACAGCCCCGTTTCAACAATTTGACAGCTTTCATCGCCTTGATCAATTTTCCTGAGCTTCCCGGTTTCCATCCCTCAAACAGAATCTCGGAACCATCGTCAGCGATCAGCGAGATATTCCTCCTTCGGTAGTTTACAATTGCTCCATATCGATTAAGCCAATCGTCTCCGAGTATCAGGTCATCTTCTTGCATTTCTATCACGATCAGATTTGAGAGCCACTCTCTGCCTCCAAATGATACAGGGAAATTTCTAGTTTCTAAATTTCCGACAATCCTCTCTCCACTCGGTAAACCAACAACATAAGGTTCACAAGCATGAAAACCGGAAATATTCAAACGATTTACACAAGACAAAGATATGAAAGAATGTGTAGCTCCTGTATCGAATAAAACGCTAATCGGCCGGGAAAAGGATCTGGATGCACTGATGCGGCAAAGACATCTTGATCGTCTGTCCTCCTCATCTCGTACAGACGTGGGGGAGCAGATCCAGCACTCGATGTCCCCTTTCGGTCCCATTGTCCTCTGCCTCGTCCGCGGCCAAAATTTTGAGGCATCTGAACACTTTGCTGCGTCTGTGGAATACTGGCCTCCTTCTGGACTGGCTGTGGTGTACGGGATCTAAAAGATTTTGCAGCCTCTTCACAAAACACCGCCCGATGTCCCTCTCGTCCACAATCAAAACAAGTCACGGCACGAAGGGGGCAATTCCATCGATAGTGCCCCGTCTGGGTGCAGTTAAAGCACTTCCTGGTAACATCAGTAATAGTCGATGTCGTTCCGAAGTTCTTTCCGCTCTAGCTGGGTGCGGAGGTTTCTTGAAAGAGTGAAAGGATGACTGGGCCTTACGGGCCCCGCTGTTCTTTTGCTCTGTAAAAGTACCAGAGACTTTCTGCTTCTTGGATTCTGAAATTTTGTCCATGGCTGCTTCCTTGATCTCATACGCCAACGCCTTATCCTGGTATTGACGGAGTGTGGTACATTCAAATCTGGACATGTACCTCTGGATTTCTGGTTTCATCCTCATATCGAAATGGATCATCATTTCTGCATCTGTTCTGACCAGATGTCGAACAAATGCCAGCTGTTGGTTAAATGTCTTAATCGCACAGGATACGGCACATCGGAAAGGTCGGAGAAAAACTCCCGAACTTTGGCTTCCCTCACAGGACGAGGGCAATACTGAGCTTCCATCATCAATCTAAACTCTGTCCAATCGGCATCATGGTCTACAGGCCGGATGGCTTCCCACCATTCGGACGCTTCCCCTATCAGAAAATATTGAGCGATAGAGGCTCTCCAGTCGTCTGGGCAGTTAATTCCGGCAAAGATTTTCTCCAATTCTCTCAATCAATGATCCCAGGTGGGAGTCTCAGAAATACCGTCGAATTTGGGTGGTTGCATCTTCGCCACCTCTTGCAGCCACCGGTCACCTCGATTTCCCATGTCTGGGATCCCTTGCTGTCTCTCTCCCTGCTGTAGTCCCACCGCCACTTGCATTTGGTCCACGACCTGAGCGAACTGAGTCATCTGGTTCACAACTTGACGAAGGATCTCTGGTACAGCAGGATCTGGTTCATTATTAATAGATTGTTGCGGCTCGCCTGAGCTATGACTGGCCTGGTTAGAAGGCGACGCTTCCCTTTCGGCATTTCTCCGTCCGCGTCCACGACCGCGACCACGTCCACGTCCGCCTCTCAACATACTGTAAGCATAAATACTCAATATACAGGAAAAAATATCGTTCTAATATTCGAGTATAAAGAGACACAACATGTAAAGAACAAGATAGAGTTTAGGAACTTACAACCACTGTTCGCATGTAGACGTAGGCAGTGCAGTGATGTCATTTACGACCGGTTACCTCAAAAGACATAAATGACCCCTATTTTAACCCAACGGCCAAGATATCCATAATCTTAGCTCCGATACCATATTCTGTAACACCCCCGATATATTCGGGAATATTACAGCGCCGTAAATCCTTTACATAAGGATTTACAAGGCTGAAGAATTGAACAGGCATAAAAAGGTACTAACGAACGGAAATAACGAAATTACAATACAACAGTTCTGACCAAATACAGAAATAATACAATTGTTCAACAGAACTCAATAATACATCCCCAAATTCAAATCCATCACAAAAGACTTCGTACTCGAGTACTTATTGAAATAACGAATAAACAACAGATAAATAAACCCGGTCAGGACATCACTCTGCACCCTCGTCGTCATACAGTTCCAGTGGTTGTTTCCCCGCTCTCCTGGATCCTGAACACAAACAAAATGTTCACCCCCGGAGGGGTTAGCACAACGAGGCTAGTACAAGTACCACAACATATTATTCATATCTCACGAAGAAGAATAACGTAAACGACAAAGTACCAACGAGTCTTCTCCTACGAGAAACTCAAACATAACATACACAACTGATAATCACAACATGATATCAATACATACACATGGTAATTCCATCGATCCAGCGTTCACTGCCTAGAACCCACGATGATCCCGTCAGACCAACCCGTGGTGGAAAAACCCGTCCGATGATCCAGCGCACGCTAGCATAGATCCCCCAATGATCCCGTCGGACCAACACGAGGTGGACATACAATAACGACATACATGCACTACAATATGTATAACAACAATACATAAAACAATTAAGGTACTTGCCTCGATTTGAAGAAAATAACAACACTTCCACGAAAATGAACACTCGAAGATCGTCCTCCTCAATAAACCACGTAACGAGACCAAACCTTAACAAAAGAAATGACATAGGATTTATCTCACATCGTACGAATGTTTAATAATTCAATTCACGGCTAAAAGTTCATAAAATGCAATCTGCCTGAACTGCTTAGCACACACTAAGTACTCTGTGTAGCGTGCGTTAAGTCTGCCCGATAGCGCACGCAAACAACAAAGACTAGCGTACGCTAACTATGCATGGTCAGTACTTCACTGACCAGCCAACTGACTCGTCTGATGGTCTAGCGTACGTTATGTACCAAACGTAGCGCACGCTAACTCGTGCTCGATAGCGCACGTTAAACTCCACAGCATAGCGTGCGCTATCTCTGCATGGCGCTTCATCACGAAAGCAAGAACTGTTCTTGCCATGATTGAAACAATGAAATCTTGCGTGATAATTCATGTTACTTCCATGAATACCATGTTTATATCCTTATGAATGATTTACGGATAAGGACAACTTCGGATTCAAGGATATGCATACCAATATAAAACCATATTCCATTCCGACTACAATTCTTCATATGACGATCCGAAAAGTTTAACGGTTGATATCAACACCTCTATATCAATCCATATTATCATGCTGAAGTTGTTAAACGTTCTATCTATACTAGATAAATCCTTCCATGATCAAACCTTTAGATTTATCCAACAATAATGATTGTTAAAATCAAGTCCATGATTATTATGAAATCATCTACTAGATTCGAATTACCAATGATAAAAGCTTCTCTTTACATATTCAGTGTAATACGATTCGAATCAAGATGATCTTAATCAAGGTACTCAAGGTTTAATCATCTTAGTATTCCAAACATGATATACTTGGATAATTCATCTATGAAAATCCATATCTTGTTAACATGATCATCCAATCGTTAGAATCCAACTCTAAGTCTTGAGATAGATTGGACATACCTTAATACGATGAAAATCACTGAACCGTATGGTAGAATCCAACTCCGGTTGGTTGTATGCCACTCCAAGGTGCTATTCCACTTCCATGAACATTCCCAAGTGATAACCAATATACAAACACCAACAAGATGTGTTCTAAGCGTATAGGAGTATTATTACAGCTCTCTGAACTCTCAAGGGTGAAGAATGGGCGAAAGAAATGAAAGCCAAAACGGTTGTTGTCCCATTTATAATATTCTGCATTATTCACAAGTTAGCGCACGCTACTAAGCATTCCTTAGCGTGCGCTAATAATGGTTGACTTCAGAATTGTCCGGGTGCGTCTGCGGGAATCTTATCCGGGCCCATGTCCCGGCTGGCGCACGTTCTAGCCGCCCCGCTCAATAATTGAGTTCTTAGCGCACGCAACTCCTATCTTCATAGCGTGCGCTAATAATGGCCCGATAGCGCGCGTTAAGATACATTCTTAGCGTGCGCTATCACGAGGTTGCTTGAGCAATTTTGCATGATTCTATACTTATGTACAATGATATCAATGCACGAAATATCATACTCCAATAATCAAAATCACCAATCCGAAAAATACATGGTTTGAATACAGATGAAATACACTGTAATAAATCCGGATATTACACCACTGACACTGCCTTTATGGAATGACACATCAGGCAAACCTCTAATCATTCCCTGTCTAGCGAGTTTGTTGATCGTATCCAATATTTAGGCACACTGTACGGTTGGTAGTACTGCGGTGCTTGCCTTTGGTATTTAGATACATCCTTCTTTCTGAATGGCTATTGGCATTTTTGATATGCTCGGGGAGCATGTTGTTGATCATGCCTTATAGGTCTGGGAGGCTGAGGTTTCCGCTATCTGTGATATGAACTTGGAGGCAGAATCGCAACCTTCGCAGTACGAGCGGCAGTTGTAACCTTTGTGAGACTTGGGGTCTCTTCAGGTACAGGAATTGGTTCCACTCCCCTGACGAATACCGTAATAGACTTTCCTTTATGGGAGAATGAGTTATATCCTAAGCCACGTTTATTGTAGGCATGTTGCCCAGTGCTTAGAATTTCATCCATCCATCTAGAAGATTCTCAAAAGATTTCAGGATAGTCTCGAATACTCCTTCTTGCTTCTCGAGAGTTTTTACTTTGGCTTCGAGTAAAGCAAAATCATTTGTCTTGCTCTCATTATGAGATTTTGCCTCATTTAGATCTTTGACAAGTTGATGATTGATTTCCATGAGTTTTTTGCTATTTTCGCAATCAAGAGACATGTTTTCATAGTTGTTTTTCAGCAAGTCATTTTCATCTTTCAGCTCTAAGTTCGAAATTTCGAGTTGTATGTTTTATCGTATTAGTGTCTCATGGGCTTTTTGAATGTTTTTGAATTCATTAATCATATTTTAAAAGCTATGCGATACATTTACAGGAATAGTTGAATTTGAACTTACTTCATCATCGCTGTTCTCATCATCCTGTATTTCTTTAGCCATATAAACATTGTTTACTCATAAAGTATTCATGGTTAAAGCAGCATTTATTGCTGATAGAACAACAGTTAATGCGGCCGGAGAGAGACAAGTCTGAATGCACTGAATAGAATTGAATGCAAAGTCAAAATGAATATCTGAAGCATTAAATGCGAGTTGCCTTTAATTCAAACATTCAGCAGCCGCCAGTCAGAGACGTCAACATCTCACCAACCAATCAACGTCTATATTTATAACGGATCTATTTCTAAGGTTATAAAGAGCCCAAAGCAAAAAGACATTGCAAACTCAAGATTATGCGTTATCGCGCATACATGACAGATAGCTCTGACAATTTATCTATTAAAAAGAGCAGTATATTTCATGAGCATACAGCAGTATCAAGCAAAGAAATATACAAAGTCCTCAACACAAATATCACAGCATCTAGCGAACACTCATAAAAGATATAGTTGCTGTTTGGAATCGTTCTACCTTTTACGGTTGAGATAATCATTAGCCCTGTGTGGACTAAGGGTCCTTGCGTATTCTGACCTATGTGGGAAGAATAGCAATTAAAGATGAAGCTTCAATCTGTGTGAGAAGAGCGAGTCAAAGAGCTCAAGCCAATCTGTGAGAACGGCTCAAAGCTACAGTCCCTATATTAATATGTGTGAACGATACAGAGACGAGTTTAGTTAAAGTCATGTAGTTGTATATGTAGTGATTTTAATAGACTCTTTACTCTTGTGTGGAGGACCAGTGGACGTAGAGGGGTTTACCTCGAACCACTTAAAAATCTGTGTTAATTACTTTCAGTCTTTACTGTTTTCATTTAAACTGTGATTTATAAGTATACATTGTAAAAACCCTATACGCATCAAGCAAATACGAGAACACCCAGTTGCTGTATTTACAGCAACTCACTAACAGACTTCCTCTATGCAATTAACTTCAAAAATTGTACAGCTTATTTTATTTTTACCTTCTAAGATTTTTACTGTATAGTCTGTGGCCAACAAGGATGCATCTCTCCGTTTGTGTATTGATTATAGAGAATTGAATAGAGTAACAAACTTCCGAGTACAGATGAGCAACCCATACAGGAGGAATCAGTCTCTTCTATCTCCCAGACTGAACATGCAACACAACCTTCCGGAGCCCCTGCTTCTAAAGCTCCTGCTCCATATGCCCCTGCATCTCCCATCTCTCTAAGCTCCAAATACGATTCTGATGATGGTTTTCTGCCTGAATACAGACCACGGAGACCCCATAATCATGTAGTTCTTCCTCAGCTTGAAGAATCTGAAGATTCAAAGATTGTGCACCCTGGCTCTCGTACACCGAAGCCCGTATTGAGCAACTCCATGCCATCGGTTGCCAAACAGTATTTCTACAGGACGCCGTCAAGGCCCTGTACGATGTTGGTAAAGAACTCGAGTGGATGCGTGATACTGTACAGGACGAGCTCCCTAAGCTAAAATATGCGACTAACGATGTGGAAGACGCATTCAGCCTGATGCCTACACCATTGTGGCAAGCGCTCAACCAACTCAAACAGCATCAGGAGCGGATCCTGAGGCAAGAATAAGAGAAGATTAGGGTTGACAAGGCTAATAAGGTTGCCGCCCTCCAACATACTGGCACCAGGCGAACTGAGCACGATCATAAGATCAATGATTTGTGTTTAGTGGTCGGTACACTGGTTGAAAGTATCAATGATCTGAAGAAACAACAGGCCGAATCTATGAATCTCCTTCAGGAAATTCACGGCAAGGTGTCAGATCTTGATGATGCCAAAAGGGGTAAGACTCCAGAGAGGCTGTCCGGAGATGGAGATTGGAGAAATAGAGAGATAGAAGAGAGTGTTGCTACTGCTATTGGACGATTGGCCACACCCGGGCCTAGTCAAGCTGCAAGGGAATATAGGGTGATTGGTTCTCAACTCGAGTTCTAGGATCCCAGCATCATATGGAAGAACAATATGCGTTAACCTTCTGAGATTCTGCTACTAACTGACCAACAGCCTTCAGTCGATGATCTGAAGAATTGGAAGAAGAATGAACTGATGAGATACTTCTGTACTCTCATCAGGGAGTCTGCCATTTTCAACATGTTCAAGACTCTGGAGGATGCAACCAATGAATTCTCAAGCTATTGCACTACTACCAAACTAGCCTTTAACAGCGCCCTTTTAACAGCGGTTGTTCGAAAACCGCTGTTAAAATGGCGCGGTGGCATACTTGTAAATAGTATTCAACAAATTGACAGCGGTTATTCAAATAACCGATGTTAAAATAGCAACTTAACAGTGGTTTTCTAATAACCGCTGTTAAATTTATCCCGAAAAATTAAAAAAAAATGAAATTGCAATTTAACATCGGTTCATAAGGAAAACCGATGTTAAAATTATGACGATTAACAGCGGTTTACTCAATAACCGCTGTTATTTTTTTTTTTTAAAAAAAAAGATAATTAACAGCGGTTGTTGCTTAACAACCGCTGTTGTTTGATAATTAAGAATAATAGATTCATGTCATTATTTTTGTTCCTCTGCCTCTCTCTACTGTACTGACCCAAAAACACCCTCCGCCGCCCTTCCCGTCGCCGTGCATCTCAATTTTTTCCCATCGCCCCGAACAATATCACCGGACGAATAACCCTGGCCCCATCGCCCCGAACAATCTCTCCGGACGAATAACCCTGGCCCCAAACAATCTCGTCAGATGATTAACCCCTAGCCCCAAACAATCCCGCCGGAGCCTTCGCCGTTTTTCGCTGGACGTGGCCTGAGCGACCATCTCCGAGGTAGCCCCACCATTGGCCACTTCTATTTCTGCGGCTGTCTTCTCGAATTTTCTGGCCGCCAAGTTAAAACGCTACGAGGTAAGTTCTCGGCTTTATTCCATTTTTTACATTTTTCTGTACCCTACGTTAGTTTGCATTACATATTTGTTTTATTTTGTTTGTGCTAATTTCGAATATATCGGGTACTTGTACTTCTATTAGAGTTAATCCTTGCTTTTGGGTGAGTTGTGCTTTGCACTTCTATTTAGGCCAGACATCTTCTGTTCTTGAGATAGTTGAAGTGAGATATTTCTCGTAGGAATCTCACTCCCTATGCTCGTAGTACCTACGGAAGAGTAGTTTGATAATATTATGTCTGAATTTTTCTTTACAAATAAAAGATAGTCACTTGAGTTCAATAAGTATCGGTAATGGCCAATCAATAGTTTAACACAGAGAAAATTATTAAGATGTTAAATTCTAAGAAAATTTTATGAGTTAAAGGTATGTTCTGACCTAAAGGTATATCTACTATATGGTCGAGAAGGATAACGTGATTACTCTTGTGTGTCTTTCAGTTTTTGTCTGTTACCTTTTAAAGCATGAATAGAAGTGGTTAACTTCTTAAGGATCTTCTCCCTTTGGGATAGATGTTAACTTTCATCTTAAGGATCTTCTCCCAATAGTTAATGCAGGAAAAGGTGACAGTCTTTATAAAATAGTGAGATGACATAGTATATTAATAGCAATAACAGTTGTATGTTTTTGGTAGAAGATTAAAATAACACTAAATGTGGTTGGTTCTAACTAAAGGAATTGCAAATTGAATTTCACTGTGTACAACAGAAAAGAAGAAAAATGGATCGAAGTTGGATGAATGCAAGTTGTAACAGTGATGAGTATGATAATGGAATGGAACAATTTCTTGAGTTCGCCCGACAAAATCGCCCGGAACCCGATGAAAGATATTTTTTCCCTTGTGTCAAGTGTATGAATGGGAGACGACATGAAGCTAACATAATTCATGAACATCTTATTTGTGAGGGAATAAATACGAACTATACGATTTGGATATGGCATGGCGAACTAGTAGACATTCCAACTGAAGACACACACGTAGATATAGATGGTGATCAATTTTAAGACATGATTCGTGATGTTGGAGAAGAATCATTCCGACGAGCGCATGTTTATGATGCATTGAAAAGTGATTCAGAGACTCCTTTATATCCGGGTTGTAAAAATTTTACACGCTTGTCTGCCGTGTTGAAATTGGTTAATGTGAAAGCAAAAAATGGGTGGAGTGATAAAAGTTTCACCGAATTACTCGAGTTGATGCAGGAGATACTTCAAGAAGGTAATAAATTGCGTAACCGTACTTATGAGGCGAAGAAGGTTTTGTGTCCGATGGGTTTAGCGTATAAGAAAATACACGTCTGCCCTAATGATTGCATATTGTACCGAAAAGGGTTTGAATTATTGCATAAGTGTCCTAGGTGCGGGGCATCACGCTACAAAGTGAAACATGATGATTCTAGTGATGGAGAGAGCACACAACGAGGGCCTCCAGCAAAGGTGTTGTGGTATCTTCCAATTATTCCAAGGTTCAAGCGACTGTTTGCTAATAAGGATGAGGCAAAGAATCTCATATGGCACGCAAAAGGGAGAAACTGCGATGGACTAATTCGTCATCCTGCTGATTCTGTACAGTGGAATAAAATAGATCATTTATTTCCGAATTTTGGGGGTGAGGCAAGAAACCTTAGGCTTGGACTTGCCACAAAAGGGATGAATCCGTTTGGTAATTTAAGCACTAAGCATAGCTCATGGCCCATCCTACTTGTGATCTATAATTTACCTCATTGGTTATGTATGAAGCGGAGATATGTTATGTTGTCAATGATGATTTCAGGCCCAAAGCAGCCAGGAAATGACATAGATGTTTATCTAAGTCCGTTGATTGATGATTGGAAAATGATGTGGGATGAAGGGGTTGACGTGTTTGATGGGTACCACCAACAAAGTTTCAAGCTACGTGCAATGTTATTTTGTACCATTAATGACTTTCCGGCATATAGAAACTTGAGCGGGTATAGTGTGAAGGGGCATCATGCATGTCCTATATGTGAAGAAAACACAAGCTACGTTCAATTGAAACATGAAAAAAAAACAGTTTACAATCAACATCGGAGGTTTCTCAAGCGCCATCACCCATATCGTAGATTGAGAAAAGCTTTTAATGGATAACAGGAAGAGGTATTTGCACCGATACCATTAACAGGTGAGCAAGTTTACGACCGTGTTAAGAATATCAATACTGTGTTTGGGAAAGCTACAAAAAAGTCCGTTGCGACAAACATATGGAAGAAGAGGTCCATATTCTTTGATCTTCCATACTGGAGCAAACTAGATGTTAGACATTGCATAGATGTTATGCATGTCGAAAAACTGTGTGCAATAGTGTGATCGGCACACTTCTCAATATTAAAGACAAAACAAAAGATGGTGTCGAGGCTCGTCTAGACCTAGAGGATATGGGTATTCGTTCTCGGTTGCATCCGCAATCAGTTGATAAATGAACTTATCTCCCCCCAGCATGTTATACTTTATCAAAAAGGGAGAAAATCAGCTTTTGTAAATGTTTGCAAGGCATTAAAGTGCCACAAATTTACTCTTCAAATATTAAGAGTCTTGTGTCGTTGCAAACTCTTAAATTGGTTGGCTTAAAGTCCCATGACTGTCATGTCTTGATGTAAGAACTTCTACCAGTGGCTATACGTGATGTTTTGCCTAAAAAAGTGAGGCATGTCATAACTCGCTTGTGCTTTTTTTTCAATGCTATATGTAGCAAAGTGATAGATCCTCTAGTTTTGGATGAGTGGAAAAATGAGGTTGTTGTTATCTTATGCCAATTGGAGATGTATTTTCCTCCTTTTTTCGATATCATGGTTCACTTACTTGTCCATCTAGTTAGAGAGATTGAAGAGTGTGGCCCTGTTTATTTAAGATAGATGTACCCCATTGAGCGATACATGAAGATTTTCAAAGGGTATACCAAAAACCCATTTCGTCCGGAAGCATCTATTGTGGAGAGGTACATTGCAGAAGAAGCTATCGAGTTTTGCATAGATTACATGTCACAAGTGGAATCTGTAGGGCTTCCTAAGTCTCGACATGAGGATAGAATTAGAGGAAAGGGTACACGAGGTGTTAAAGTTGTAACCAAGAGTCGAGATGAGGTGATTCAAGCACATTTGTACATTTTGAATAACACTGATGATGTTATTCCCTACTTTTCAGCTCACAAGAATCATTGGAAGATAAAGAATCCCCGAATGAGTGAAAAATGGTTGTTGATCGAACATAATAAGACTTTCTTGAGATGGTTTAAGGAACAAATTTCTAGCAGTGCATCTGAAACATTACAATGGCTAGCTTACGGACCCAAATCTGATGTCATAACTTGGAGTGGATACGATATTAATAAGTACTCATTCTATACAAAGTCACAAGATGACAATAGTACGGTTCAAAATAGTGGAGTTACTCTTCAAGCCGAGTCTATGCACTTTTCAAGATCCAAAGACAAAAACCCAGTTTTGGCATCGACGAGTTACTATGGAGTTATAGAAGAGATCTGGGAACTTGATTATGTTAAGTTTAGAGTGCCTGTGTTTAAGTTCAAGTGGGCTGATAATAATACGGGTGTGGAAACTGATGAGTTAGGATTTACTTTGGTAGATCTTCACAAGATAGCTTACAAAGATGAGCCTTTTATCATGGCACACCAAGCAAAACAGGTGTTCTATGTCAACGATCCATGTAATGAAATATTGTCCGTGGTTATTCCTGGTAGAAGTGTGGATATGAATGAAACTGAAGAATCAACGTTTGACAATTGTGAATTTATTCATTTGTCAACACGGTTACCCACATTATTGAAGAAAATGAAGCTGACGACATACATGTAACACCCCCAAAACCATCCGGGATATTACAGCGATGTGGGCCGCGCGCCGGAACCCACCAGGCTAAAAAACGTTTACAAAACCATTTTAAAAACGTTTAAAAACGCCAAAAGGCCGATGACGGTAATATTTTAAATACTCAAATATTTTCAAAAGCATAGTTCTCAAATACCGTCATAAAAATACCATTTGAAAATACAAGGTGAAGTGCCAATTCTCGACAGTTCAAAATGTATGTTAAGCTACCACTTAAACGTACCGATAAAATAATTTGGGAAAAAGAGTTTGACGAAAATAACCCAAGTTCGCAAAATGCCAAAAAGGCCATTTTGAAAATACACACGAGTTGGTAAAGATACCGAAAAGCCATTTTGAAATACACTCGCAGCGGATAAAATCACAGTTCAAAAATTACACAATTTGCAGCGGAAATGAATAACTAGAAAAGAAATACTCGATACTCCAAAACATGCCACTGCCAGTATCACATCGGGAAGCTCATCCCTTCACGACTGCTACTAGCTCGATCTCCGAGTACCTAAAAATAAAGCCCACGACGGGCCAACCACAATACTCAATAATGATACCGATCACATCATCATAAATAATTACATACCAATGTAATAATACTGTAAGAATACTACCAACGTAATCTTACCGTTATAACCTTACTGTTGTTGCCCGAAATATTTATCCGAAGATGAAATACTGCTGGAATGGACGGACAACAAACAAGGTTGCGGGAGCACTTCCGAGGGGGTGTGAATAAACACAAGATTTGCCGGGTTTGTTAGGCCCGGGCTTGAATGCTCTCGCGAGATGTTATTAATACAAATATTCGTGGATACAAGTATTAATGTGAGAATCTAAGTACAATGAGTGTAAAAAGATCATGTTATCCAGCTCTTGAGCGAAGCTTTGGTGTTCTTGCTCTCGGCCGATCGTCTTCTGTGTGAGAGAGGCTGAGAGAGAAGAAGGAACCGAGAGATAGCTGTTGCCAAGAGTAGGAGAAAGCCAAGTTGTGTGTTGAACTTCTGTATTATGCGTGAATAGCGAGAATCCGAGAGTTGGAGAGTAAAAAATCGGCCATCTGGACAAGTGCAGGGAGACTTCTATTTATAGGGGCTGAGATGCCTTGTCTTCTGGCGGGCGATCGCCTTTCGGCCAATATAATAATGGGGCGATCGTCTTTAAGTCACATGGGCTGTCTGCCTAAAGTCCTAGGCAGCTGCTGGCAGCCAGCTGTGCGGTCCAATGAGGAGCCAGCACGCGTCCGGAGTTGCTGTCACGGGCGATCCTACTGATACCTTTCGGCGGGCCTGTCGGATGGTGGAAAGATGCTGACAGGCTGTGGTCAATGATCCGTGAAATGCGGATCTTGTCTCGGCACTGCACGTGGGTTCTGTCATGAGCTTCGGCCTTTGACAACTGGATGATCATCGGCTTCGAGCGGCATGAGACGATCGTCATTGGTCGGTCACCAGTGGTCGGCATCGGTCGGTCACCAGGGGTCGGCATCAGTCGGTCACCAAGGGTCGATCGGCAAGTGCCGAGAGATGATCGTCTGCTAGTCGGCCACCAGGAGTCGATCGCCAAGTACCGAGAGACGATCGTCTTAGATGTCGATCGCTCAGCACCGGGACTTGTCCTGGGACCTTCGGTCGACCGATCTATCTCGGCTGCTCGGCAATGGCTAGGTCGCCTGACCTCTGGTCGGCAGTTATGCCTGGCTATGGCTAGGTCGCCCGATCTCTGAGGCGATCGCCGGTCGAAGAGTATAATTCTCGACACAACACTTACCAATTCATAGCAATCCATACTAAATCAATCCTTGACATATTCCACATTTCGTATTCTCAAATGATGAAATGAATTCAACAACAATCATCTCTAGTGTATTCCAAAAATACCGATAATCCTCAAAACATCATCATAAATCATAAGTATGGAAATAATCCAATCTGTGCCAAATCCTGTCCGTCGGATTACACAATCAAATCTCAACCTAGATAAACCAATAATACACAACATTTCTGTAGATCAACTATCCACATGATAATGATAACAAATCCCAAACATCGACGTACAGTCCGAATGCTCATACGATCAATAACAATGATCAACCAAAACATCACTGAGAATATCATCGACGTGATAACTCCAATACGACCAATAAAGGATCACGATAGTTGAGAATACCATCAACAAGGTAAATCTCGAACGCAATCAATTAAGCATCAACAATAACCGAGAATACCATCAACAAGGTAAATTCCAAATGATCAACAAAGGACCAACAATAACCGAGAATACCATCAACAAGGTAAACTCCAAACGATCAACAATAATGGATCTCAGGAAAATAACCTCGACTGCCGAAACATACCCCTCGGGCGTATGAACAACCAGTCGCAAACCGTCGAACATACTCAACCATGAATGGAGGATGAACGACCAAACAATATGGCTCAAAGATGGAAATCATAGTACGCCCGATCCGAATATGTGTCAGTGCACATGTACACCCCGTATACGGAATCCAGGATATACGTGGGACAATGTACCTAATTAGCCTCAACGAATTCAAAACCAAAATACGATTCCACAACCCAAAGATCATATCGACAATCAATTTAAACCCACAAGGGTCTAACATTACCGATTCCAAATTCAATCTTAAATACGGATACAAGTTTCCTCCTTGTAAATTCATAATAAAATCAACTACCGATTATCATCATCAATCCGGGCAATCCGATTGATTCAACATTATAGATAATCTTATTCCAAGAGTTTCAAATAATTCCATTATCCGAATGGAACACTTGTTCAATACGTATGAATTCTTAAACTCAAAAGTGAATCATAATCTTATTAAATCCGGAATCATATTCGTATTCCTATACGAATATTGTACCAAGACACATAACTTAGTTTTAGATATGAATATTCCATATTCATATCTAAAACACCAACACCTCTTAAACATGTTCAACAATGCATATAATCCAAGAGTTCCTTAAGAACACAACTGATTCTGAAATCATATTCAAACTCTCCAATACGACATAATCCGATGTGTTCTAACATCTAAACAATCCTTATTCACAATTCAAGGTGTATATAATCATGTTCTTCAACATATATACTTCTCATAACATCATGAATCGCAACAAACTACCAAGAACATCAAGAATACTACGATTCCATAATCATAACAACATAATCGAATCATTTGATCACCAATTCATCATCTTCCCTTAACAAGATTCTCGTAAATGCCAAGAATCATCACAACAATATCAGATCAACCATCATTCATACGAAAACGTGTAGAATTTTCCAAGTTCTACTCATTGAAACATTTCATCGAACACTTTGAAGGCATAGTCCAATTCAATCGATTATTCAAAGAAATACTCGAATTCGTTCCACAAAATTTCAAGAATAATGAATGATTACGAGTTTACAATCAAGTTCAATCAACAATGTGGATCAAAACGAAAGAAATCGGCCAAAACACCAAGAAACCTCAAGAACATCCAAAAACCAAAAGTTTAGGTGTTCTTACCTTCGATCCGGGTGGAAGATGATGTTAATCCATGATTCCAACTTCCAAACATGTTGCTCTATGATGTTCTTACTCAAATGCATCCATTTTGCTGAAGAAATCGCGAAGAAACGAAGAGAAAACATGAAAATGGCCAGATGACTCGGTCCAGGCCTTTAAATAGGCGGGACCTGCCGGACCATTACGGCCGTAACCGGCCATGGCTTACGTACGTAACCGGCCATGGCTCGCCACCGCCAAATTGTTCGGCACCCTTACGTACGTAACCGGCAGCTGGCTTACGTACGTAACTGGCCCTTACGGCCGTAACCGGCCACTGCCTTACGTACGTAATCGGCCAGTCCTAGCCATCCCTGCGAGTTACTGCCGAGCGTGATCGGCCATCCATGCGAGTCACTGCCGACCATGCTCGGCCAGTACAGGTCTTCTCGGCCACGACTCGGCCAGCCACCCCGTAACGTACGTAACACTTATTCCGTTGCGTACGTAATACGTACGTTGAATTGCTACAGTATTATACTCGTATTACGTACGTAATACACCCTGTATAACGTACGTAACTCCGTCTGTTGACTCACCTGTCCACATCCACGCCGAAAGCCGCCGACCACGGGCCCTACTGTCCGATTCCTCTTGTTACGTACGCTATGTATACTATATAACGTACGTAAGCTAACACATTTTACGTACGTAAACTCCAAGTCTTAACGTACGTAATGGCTTTCACACTTAGCCAAAAATACAACTGTTCCTGTCTGACGTCTCGACGTACAAAATACAAACATACGCCATACTGAATACACATACTGAATCCAAAAATATTCTCATATGGTATACCTGATATCCAAATTAGTTCAACCTGATACAACATATCCTGAATATATCTGTCAATCAAAAACGATAATCACACCAGTATAACTGTCTCGGTCCTAAATTTATTTTATCCATACTGTATAGATACCAAACTATACGGTATATCTCACATAAAATAACGCGAAAAATTTATACTGAAAATCCGGGTATTACAATACATGCCATTCGAAATGACCATGATGAAGGTTTATGGGAGAACTATGTTATCTCAAAATATAAATAAAAATCAGGTACATGAATCACTACATCTAAGTTTTGCATAGATACATATGACATTTTTGTTCTCATTCTAAGTCTAACCGAATTAATTTATTCTCCTCTTATAAAGTGAGTAGGTGTTCACTTAGAAATTGGTAGATTTTGTACTTACTAATCAAAATATAGGCAATTAGATGTTAAGTTATAATAAGAGTCAATTTAGACAACTAGGTAATACGTTGTGTTTGAAAAGTATTAGTTTTTTGACAAAGAGTTTTTCAAACAAAAAATATTACTGTTGTGTTTGACAAGTATTAGTTTTTTAACAAAGAGTTTTTCAAACAAAAAATATTGTATTGACTTAATTTTTTTTAAAATTTAAATTACCAACTTAAATATATATCACCAACTTACTTTTATGTATATATAATTAAAAACTGAGTTAAATATAAATAATCTGGAATAAAACTGAAATTTATAAAAAAACCTTAATTTAAGTAATTTATTTTCTAAAAACTGAAATTAAATAAAATAATTTACAAAACTGAATTAAATATAAATAATCTGGAATAAAATTAAAATTTATGAAAAACCTTAATTTAAGTAATTTATTTTCTAAAAACTGAAATTAAATAAAATAATTTAAAAAACTGAATTAAATATAAATAATCTGGAATAAAATTAAAATTTATGAAAAAACATTAATATAATCAAATTATTCTATAAAAACTTAAATTATTGCAAATAATTTAAAATTGTATTATTGATAACATTTCAATTTGAATTGTCAATGTAGGCCAACTTTGATGTCGGTCAAATTAGCAATATTGGTCAATTTCGCACGAAGAAATTGTAGTCTATTGGTAGGATGTGGAGGCAATTTAAGACTGATTTGACCGGCGAGTATATATATGGTCCGTCGAAAGGGTTGTCTTCTTGCGAGAAATATGGTATATCGGAGGACGATTGGAAAGAATTCAAAAAGACTCGTGAGGACCCTACTTGGGAGGTAAATCTGAATTCAAAAGACATTTTCTGTAGCTCGATTACTTGCAGATATTTCCTTACATATTATTTCGATTCCTTGCAAATAATTTTCTATAGATCGATTCCACCTCTCGTTTTATTTACTTACATATTATTTCGATTCCTTGCAAATATTTTTTTCCAGGAAAAGAGAATCAAGAAACAAGATATAGCGAAGATGAACAATGCTCCCCATACTATGGCTCGAGGCGGATATAATTTTGTGGAGGTACAGGAGATGGAGAGAAAGATGAAGGAGCGTAAAGAAGAAGCGTCAAAGTCTGGAGAAGATGTTATTATTGATCCTCCATCTCCTCCTTCACGTCATCAGAGGTGGAAACTTGGTCGCCAAAAAAGATCTGGAGGAGTGTCATCAGATGCAGCACGAGAGATTATTACTGTAACACCCCCAAATCCTATTGGGTCATTACAGCGCCGTGGACCCCACACCAAGAGATCCACCAGGCTAACACGACCAAAAATACAACTATCTGACCAAAAGGGGAATCACAATCCCTATACTAACATCCAACAACAATATTCCGATATGGAATTTCAATGACAACAGTGGGCCTACATGGCCCAAATACAATACAACGACATCCACGAGCCTTGCTCGGATAATATAAAATGACAATAACTGACAAAACTGGAGTACTCCAACTGCCTGACTGACATGAACACCAAAACATCTCGGACTAGTATCGCTTGAATGCCTCGTCGCCACCGTCATGCCCCTGTGTCTCAACTCTCTCCTCGCAAACACCTAAAACATGAAAACATGTTCCGCCCCCACGGGGTCAGTCATCCAGATAATGATTATCGAATACATGTACAACATGATATGCATCAAAAGGGCAGAATGAAATAGTATAGTAATGGTAATACGAGATGCTCACAAATCAAAGTAAGAATCGAGCATTCGTGGAATACTATGCCCATGGCATCCGATCAATACCTGCTCAACAGGTTAGAACACAAGTGCCCAACGGCGAATCGTCATTACAGAACACAACAATACATCACCCGAAGGTAACCCAAGCCAAACACTGAAATAGATACGAATCACAATGCCTGAAGGCTCCGACAGGAATACCGATACATCACAATGGCCTTAATGGCCGAACAGCCCGAAGCTGTTTATCATCATAATACCCTGAATGTCACTCAGCCGAAGCTGTCAATCACCACAATGGCCCGAAGCCAAAACAGCCCGAAGCCGTATCACAATGAGGGCCGAAGCCACGACACGAAGCCGTATCACAATGAGGGCCGAAGCCACGGCACGAAGCCGTATTACAATGAGGTCATCCAATGACCGTGACCTGCTGAATTGCAGGTGCTGGGAAACCAATCGCGAAGGTTCAAGCTGTAACACCCCCAGGATATCCGAGGTATATTACAGCGCCGTGAATCCCTATATGGGACCCACCAGGCTGAACAGCATCATACCCGACGACTCACAGAAACGATAAAATAACACCACGTCATAAAGACGCAAAACAGAACAATCCACCCGGTTCAACCGGTCAATATAACATCATCATCCAACACAACATAATAAGCAACAATACAATTCAAACGAACAAGAACCCCTTAAGTACTCGAGTACAACTATTAGTTCAAAACCACAAAAGACAAAAAGGTAAAGATACTAAAACATCACTCGTGCACCATCATCACGCACGGCCATCATCCGTATCTTGGTCCAGCTCGTCTCGATGAACCCGACTGAAATTCATAAAACGAATTTCCCAAAACGGGTCCCCAGAGGGGTTAGCAATTACGCTAGTACAAGTATTCAAGGCAAACCAATCGCTACACATTTCATAGTACATGCACCAAAAATCATTTCGAAAACCAAAACAAGACATGTCTTTTTCCTAAAATAAATAAATAAACAATTAGCCTTGAGAACAGGCGGCAGATACATTCTCACTCGGGGCCTCACGGGGACCCTAACGAGTTGGCTACAATTACAGAAAAACAAAACCACGCACACGCTATGCCGTGAGAACAGGGCGGCAGCATACATTCTCACTCGGGGCCTTGCAAGGACCCTAACGAGTTGGCTAGCGGTACGAAACTCGTGAAATCCAGGGCGGCAGCATAGATTTCCCTCCTTGACCCCGTCGGGCCAACACAAGGTGAGTAATTTACAAACAATATACATTACCATTTCACGTTAAGCATAAAGGTTTCCAAAAATACTTGCCTCGATTAATAGACGGTGACGCGAACGGAACGGAAGAATCAAGCACGACCGTGAGGAACCGACGAATGAACCTAACGATTCGAATAACACAATCACAACCAACTCTAGACGATTACGGAAATGGAATACACTCGGAAACCCGCCTACGATTCATGTATATTCGAATAAAATAACAACGAGGGCGGATCACAACCAAACCCTCTCGATTCCGTAAAAATCCACAAAATATCCATGAATCCGTAGGAAAACTAAAGATACTAACAATATCAATCGTATACATCATGAATCCACCAACAAAACGGAACGAATCGGAAGAAAATCCCAAAACCCCCAAATTATCCAAAAGTAGGGTTCTAAGAGATTACCTTGGATTTAGGATGAGAAACACAAGTGGATGATGTTAGTCTTACACCAAGAACTCAAGCACAAGAATCTCTGAAGTGATTGGAGGAAGAAAATCGCCTCAAATCGCTCGGGAGTCGCTCGTCGCGGAAAGAGGAAGAAATGAGATTTTGTGATTATCTCGGTCAACTCCCTGGTTTATATAACCAGGGAGTGTTAGCGCACGCTAAGACCTCAAGGTTAGCGTGCGCTAACGGGATAGGGTTACCAACCCTCCTGTTAGCGTCCGAGTCCAGAAGCCAGGGTTTTCGCCGTTAGCGTGCGCTACCATGCATGCGTAGCGTGCGCTAATAACCTATCGGTAGCGCGCACTATCGACCAATAGCGTGCGCTACCTGAACATCAGCCGAGTCCAGTAGCCAACTGCCCAAACCTCACCTGACCCGTTAGCGTGCGCTACCATACCAGCGTAGCGTGCGCTAACTAGAATCTGATTGAATTCAGTAGTAAACTGCCCAGTACTGGACAGTCACACTAGCGCGCGCTACTGAACAACTTAACGTGCGCTAGTCTCCCGACATTAGCGTGCGCTATACAGGAAATATAGCGTGCGCTAGATATAGAATATAAACGACCCCAAAATACCGGAATATGAACGAAACGTCAAACGGAACACCTCGAAACGCATCATAGCATAGAATGAATCCACGGCAACCCCGAAACGGCGGTTCCGCACAACAATTACGAGAATGAGATCAAAAGATAACGGAAAAGTTACACTGAAGGATACCCGAGGGTCACTAAAATCGAGAATTACACCGGAAATACAATTACAAGGGAAAGAAAAAATGCGGATATTACATTCTACCCCTCTAAAAATAAGTTTCGTCCCGAAACTTAAGGAACAAACAACTTGGGGTACCTAGCACGCATGCTATCCTCGGTTTCCCAAGTTGCCTCTTCGACACCGTGTCTCGACCATTGCACCTTGACCAAAGGTATGGTCTTATGCCTCAATCGTTTCTCTCGATGTTCCAAAATCTTCAAAGGGCGCTCTTCGAAAGTAACATCTTTGGCGACATCAATCTCACCATAATCGATGATGTGGCTAGGATCCGGGACATATCTCCTCAACTGGGAAACATGGAAAACACTATGAACATGACTCAAGGCCGGAGGTAACGCCAAGCGGTATGCCAACCCACCTACTCGCTCGAGGATCTCGAAGGGGCCGATAAATCTCGGACTCAACTTCCCTTTCTTCCCGAAACGAAAAACTCCTTTCGTCGGCGACACCTTTAGCAAAACGTGGTCTCCCACCTCAAATTCCAAAGGTCGACGACGGACGTCGGCATACGACTGCCGACTCAGGCGCCAACATCCGTTCTCGAATTAACTCTATCTTCCGCCTCGTCTCTAAAACGACATCCGGCTCGGTCCCGACCAAATCGGACGCCTCATTCCAACAAATCGGTGATCGACATCGCCGCCCGTAAAGTGCCTCATACGGTGCCATCCGAATCGACGCGTGCCAACTATTGTTATATGTGAATTCGATCAGCGGCAATTGTTCCTCCCAGTCACTACTCCAATCGAGAGCACAGGCACGCAATAAGTCCTCGAACGTCTGGATAGTGCGTTCCGACTGTCCATCTGTCTGGGGATGAAAAGAGGTACTCAAACGCAACCGGGTACCTAACGCCTTATGCACCGCCTGCCAGAAGTGCGATACAAAACGGCCGTCACGATCCGAAACAATAGACTTCGGAGTACCGTGAAGTCTCACGATCTGCGCAATAAACACACAAGCTAACTTCTCCGGGCCCCAAGTGTCCTTGATGCCCAGAAAATGTGCCGACTTGGTCAGGCGATCAACAATCACCCATACCATATTCATGCCCGACCTCGATCTCGGCAAACTCGTAACGAAATCCATCGATATATCTTCCCATTTCCATTCCGGAATGGGAAGTGACTGCAATAACTTGACGGTCTCGATGCTCGATTTTGACTCGGACAAGTCAAACATCTCGCTACAAACTGTGCGACCTCATCCTTCATGTCATTCCACCAGAAATTTCTCCTCAGGTCCTTGTACATCTTACTCGTACCAGGATGAACGGAATAAGGTGTAGCATGGGCCTCCCGTAAAATACTCTGCCTCAACTCTGAGTCGTTCGGCACACAAAGCCGACTGAATCTCAAAACACCATCCTCGTGAATCACAAATCCAGGAGACTTTCCTTTAAGAACGTTCTCTCGGATTTGAGTAATCATCGGATCCTCTAACTGCTTCAGCTTAATTTCATCGATCAAAGACGACGAAATCTCTAAAGCACAAAGTTGCCCGACGGCTCCCGGCAACAAGACCTCAACATCTAACTCGATCAAAGCCCTCCGAAGCTCGGGATCGAGATGTAAGGATCTCAAGCGTTCGCAACGCAACAAGCTTCCGACTCAAGGCGTCGGCCACAACGTTCGCCTTGCCCGGATGATAAAGGATTTCGAGATCATAATCCTTAATCAACTCTAACCACCTCCTCTGCCTCATATTCAACTCTCGTGAGTAAATATGTATTTCGGACTTTTATGATCGGTAAAAATCGACATGTGGAGCCGAAAAGATAGTGACGCCAAATCTTGAGCGCAAAACGACCGCCGCTAACTCCAAATCATGAGTAGGGTAGTTCATCTCATACGGCCTCAAGCGTCTCGACGCATAGGCAATGGTCTTGCCGTCTTTGCATTAATACACACCCAAGACCACGACCAAGCATCGCTATAAACGGCAAAACCCTCGTTGCCACATGGCAACGCCAATCGGCTGAAGTCAAACGCTTCTTGATTCCTCAAAACTCGATCGCCTCTCGTCATTCCGCATTTAACTTCTCGGATTACGGAGCAAGCTGCGTAAGTGGTCGAGCCGCCGAGAAACCCTCGGCGAACCTACGGTAGTAGCCACCAAACCCAAGAAACTACGGACCTCCTTCACATTTTTGGGCGGTGCCCAATCCAATACGTCCTCAAACTTCTGCGGATCCACACGAACCCCCTCGGCTGAAATCACGTGACCTAAAAACATCACTTCTTTCAGACAGAACTCACATTTCGAGAACTTTGCATAGAGTTGCTCGGTCCTTAAAATGTCTAATACTATCCGCAAATGATGGGCATGCTCTTCCTCATTCCTCGAATAAATAAGAATATCAATCGATAAAGACAACGACGCACTTATCCAAATACTCGATAAAAACTTTGTTCATCAATTGCATGAACACCGCCGGTGCATTAGTTAACCCGAAAGGCATGACTACGAACTCATAATGTCCGTACCTCGTCCGAAAGGTTGTTTTCGGCACATCGGACTCTCTCACCCGGAGCTGATAGTACCCCGATTTCAAATCAATTTTCGAGAATACCGCAGCTCCCTGCAACTGATCGAACAAGTCATCAATTCTCGGCAAAGGATACTTGTTCTTGATGGTCACCTTGTTTAGTTCGCGATAGTCGATACACAAACGTAGCGAACCATCCTTCTTCCGCACAAACAGACCGGTGCGCCCCAAGGCGAGGCGCTCGGTCGAACATACCCCGACTCAACAAGCTCACTCAACTGCTTCTTCAACTCGGACATCTCTGAAGGTGCCATGCGATAGGGCGCCTTCGAAATAGGAGCCGCACCCGGCTCTAACTCTATAGTGAACTCGACCTCTCGATCCGGTGGCAATCCCGGTAACTCGTCAGGAAAAACATCAGGAAATTTATTAACGATTGGAATCGACGAAAGCTCGACTCCACCACTCTCCGCCTTCAAGGCATAGCACCAATAACCAATACATCCCTTTCGCATGAGGCTCATCGCCTTCAAGGCATTAATGACGAATTTCTGGTTTCGCCTCTTTCGCCCCGCGAAAGAGTGCTCGGTGCCGTCCTCGGCTAACATAGTGATGATTCTCGTGCGGTAGTTCATGATCGCACCATGCCGCTCGAGCCAGTCATCACCAAGAATCAAATCCTCACCCTCGATACTCACAACAATAAGATTAGAGGGCCAAGTCCTCTCACAAATAAGCACAGAACAGTCTCGAACCTCTTGATCGTCAACGATCCTATCACCGCTAGGAAGCTTAACGATGAAGGGCTCACAAGGTGTCAAACGGTCGAGACTCAAACGGCGCACACAATCCAGAGATATGAACGAATGCGTAGCACCGGAATCGAAAAGCACACTGACAGGATGAGAAAGAATATAAACGGTACTGCCGCCACGTGAGCCGCCGGATCATCGGCCCTCCGCATCTCATAGACACGCGGGTGGGCGAGCCAACACCGAAGCTCCCCTCTTGAGGGCTGACCCGACCTCTTCCCGACTAGCACTCGGCGGAGATTGAGGAGCAAACGACCCACGATTCACACTTGGCTCCAACGGCCGGTTGAGAAGAACGGGTGCCGAAGGCCGTTTGATCTGCTCACAAAAAGGGGCCTTGTGGCCTAGCTGTCCACAAGTATGACAGGTAAGCTTCGGACGAGAACATTGCCGGCTCCTATGGCCTTGCACACCACAGTTAAAACATGTGGGTTCATGAGCGGAGGTTCCGGCGGCACCCCGAAAGCTCCCAGAGAAACGAGCAGAACCGCCCGTTGAAAAATTTGCAGCTTGAGATTTCTGCTGGCCTCCACTCTTGGGACCAGAAAAATTTCCAACCGACTTCTGCTTCTTACTCTCGCGGGCCGCCTCACTCGCCATCACAGACATATCATAAGCAAGGGCCCTACTCTGATAATCCTTCAATGTAGTACATACGAGCCCCGACATATAGTCCCGAATCGGCAACTTCATTCGCCTGGAGAAATGGAAAATCTTGTCACTCTCCTCGACAACTTGGGTCTTCACATAACCCAACTCTTTGTTAAAATCAGCAATAGCTTGAGCTACGGGGATATCCCGTGGTTGAGCGTCATAAAAAGCATGTACCCGAGCCTGTCAGATCGCCACGGGCAATATTCAGTCTCCATCGACTCTTGAAACTCAGCCCACGTAGCAGCATGGTCTTTGGGCCCAACGGCCTCCCACCAGTCCGTAGCGTCCCCAGTGAGGAAATATTGAGCAATAGGGACTTTACGGTCCTCGGGACAGTTAGTGGCAACGAAGACCTTAGACATCTCCTTGATCCACCCTTCACAGCCAATCGGGTCTGAAGCTCCCGAAAACTGAGGAGGATGCATCTTGATAACATCTTGGAGCCAACAATCCGCTCCGCCCCAATTAGCGTGGGCCTGATCCGGGTTCTGAACCGCCTGAGCTATCGCCGCCATTTGGTTTACCATTTGTTGCATTACGGCCGCGATACCAAGATCGGCACGCTCCTGAGAAGAAGCATGGCTGTGACGGTCGCCGGTACTGCCGGCTCCCGAAGACTGTGACGTGGCCGCCCCACCGGCTGCCCCACGTCCCCGGCCGCGTCCACGACCACGACCGCGACCACGACCTCTTCCAGCATCCATACTGGAGTTAAACAAGTAGCAAAAGCCATACGCGGGTAAGTACGAGAGAAGAACAATTACAAGTCGAGAATCAAAGGTACGATACAAGGAAATAATGAACAGAGGAAGGAAAACTTACGGACACTGGTAGTACCGGAATCATGGCAGCGTGACGATGATGTGCAAAACAAAACACCACAAGACCCAATAAACCAACAAGCCTAGATATCCATAAACCTAGAGCTCTGATACCATTTTCTGTAACACCCCCAGGATATCCGAGGTATATTACAGCGCCGTGAATCCCTATATGGGACCCACCAGGCTGAACAGCATCATACCCGACGACTCACAGAAACGATAAAATAACACCACGTCATAAAGACGCAAAACAGAACAATCCACCCGGTTCAACTGGTCAATATAACATCATCATCCAACACAACATAATAAGCAACAATACAATTCAAACGAACAAGAACCCCTTAAGTACTCGAGTACAACTATTAGTTCAAAACCACAAAAGACAAAAAGGTAAAGATACTAAAACATCACTCGTGCACCATCATCACGCACGGCCATCATCCGTGTACTGGTCCAGCGCCCGCTCGTCTCGATGAACCTGACCTGAAATTCATAAAACGAATTTCCCCAAAATGGGTCCCCAGAGGGGTTAGCAATTACGCTAGTACAAGTATTCAAGGCAAACCAATCGCTTACACATTTCATAGTGCATGCACCAAAAATCATTTCGAAAACCCAAACAAGACATGTCTTTTTCCGGAAAATAAACAGTCAAACAATTAGCCTTGAGAACAGGGCGGCAGCATACATTCTCACTCGGGGCCTCACAGGGACCCTAACGAGTTGGCTACAATTATAGAAAAACAAAACCACGCACACGCTATGCCGTGAGAACAGGGCGGCAGCATACATTCTCACTCGGGGCCTTGCAAGGACCCTAACGAGTTGGCTAGCGGTACGAAACTCGTGAAATCCAGGGCGGCAGCATAGATTTCCCTCCTTGACCCCGTCGGGCCAACACAAGGTGAGTAATTTACAAACAATATACATTACCATTTCACGTTAAGCATAAAGGTTTCCAAAATACTTGCCTCGATTAATGAAGCGGTGACGCGAACGGAGCGGAAGAATCAAGCACGACCGTGAGGAACCGACGAATGAACCTAACGATTCGAATAACACAATCACAACCAACTCTAGACGATTACGGAAATGGAATACACCCGGAAACCCGCCTACGATTCATGTATATTCGAATAAAATAACAACGAGGGCGGATCACAACCAAACCCTCTCGATTCCGTAAAAATCCACAAAATATCCATGAATCCGTAGGAAAACTAAAGATACTAACAATATCAATCGTATACATCATGAATCCACCAACAAAACGGAACGAATCGGAAGAAAATCCCAAAACCCCCAAATTATCCAAAAGTAGGGTTCTAAGAGATTACCTTGGATTTAGGATGAGAAACACAAGTGGATGATGTTTGTCTTACACCAAGAACTCAAGCACAAGAATCTCTGAAGTGATTGGAGGAAGAAAATCGCCTCAAATCGCTCGGGAGTCGCTCGGCCGCGGAAAGAGGAAGAAATGAGATTTTGTGATTATCTCGGTCAACTCCCTGGTTTATATAACCAGGGAGTGTTAGCGCACGCTAAGACCTCAAGGTTAGCGTGCGCTAACGGGATAGGGTTACCAACCCTCCTGTTAGCGTCAGAGTCCAGAAGCCAGGGTTTTCGCCGTTAGTGTGCGCTACCATGCATGCGTAGCGTGCGCTAATAACCTATCGGTAGCGCGCGCTATCGACCAATAGCGTGCGCTACCTGAACATCAGCCGAGTCCAGTAGCCAACTGCCCAAACCTCACCTGACCCGTTAGCGTGCGCTACCATACCGGCGTAGCGTGCGCTAACTAGAATCGATTGAATTCGGTAGTAAAGCGCCCAAGATCGATAAATACACTAGCGCGCGCTACTGAACAACTTAACGTGCGCTAGTCTCCCGACATTAGCGTGCGCTATACAGGAAATATAGCGTGCGCTAGATATAGAATATAAACGACCCCAAAATACCGGAATATGAACGAAACGTCAAACGGAACACCTCGAAACGCATCATAGCATAGAATGAATCCACGGCAACCCCGAAACGGCGGTTCCGCACAACAATTACGAGAATCAGATCAAAAGATAACGGAAAAGTTACACTGAAGGATACCCGAGGGTCACTAAAATCGAGAATTACACCGGAAATACAATTACAAGGGAAAGAAAAAATGCGGATATTACACAAGCCCCAGACTTACCCATAATGAGATGACCCAGTGACCCTGACCTACTGAACTGTAGGTGTTGGGAAACCAACCGCGAAGGTTCAAGCCCCAAGCTTACCCATCGAGCACTAGCCGAGACTAGTCTCCAAAACATAATTAATCACAACAGTAACAATCCAAAGATTACCAAATTCACAAGGATAATAGCGTGTTGCCTTGAGTCGGCCAACACGACAACAATAACTCACGGATGGGCTCCGTCCACGGTGGTCCCAATCAAATACCTCGACTGCCTTGGAATGGCCAATCGATCACAACAACTCAACGGATGGAAACTATCCTTGACAGTCCCAATTCAATACATCGATTACCTTTAGAACGGTCAATCGATAACGATGACACAACGGATGGAAATTATCTTCGATAATCCCAATTAAATACATCGATTACCTTAGAACGGTCAACCGATAACCAATGATACAACAGATGGGAATTATCTTCGATAATCCCAATTAAATACATCGATTACCTTAGAACGGTCAACCGATAACCAATGATACAACGGATGGGAATTATCTTCGATAATCCCAATTAAATACATCGATTACCTCAGAACGGTCAACCGATAACCAATGATACAATGGATGGGAATTACCTTCGATAATCCCAATTAAATATGTCGATTGCCTTAGAACGGTCAACCGATAACCAATGATACAACGGATGGGAATTATCTTCGATAATCCCAATTAAATACATCGATTACCTTAGAACGGTTAATCGATAACCAATGATACAACGGATGGGAATTATCTTCGATAATCCCAATTAAATACATCGATTAACTTAGAACGGTTAATCGATAACCAATGATACGGTAGAATAGATATCCCGGCGTTCTAAACCGACCACCGAAACAGATATGATAACGAATATATCAAACGCCTTCAATCGGCCAATGCAACATCATAGTAATAGTTCCAATTCGATAATAACGATTCAACGATGCCTCAGAACGACATTAGCGTCAACAATAATAATCGATACATCGATACCGCGAACCGGCTATCGACAACAAGAATCTCAATGCCTTAAACCGGCCGTTAACGAATAACAATCACAACTGGTAAAATCACCGAAGGGTATTGTATCAAACAATCCCCAAATATCAATAAATCACGAAGAGACTATGTCTCGAAATGATACAACACATTCATACACATATATGATAACATTAATCTCATTGACCAGTACAAGTATAAAACTTGCCTCAAACCGAAGGCGAGAAAGTCCTTCCACGATCAACGTCCTGGCACGAAACGACGAACGGCGCCTCCCGACGGTGACAAACACTCGAACAACCTTGAATGAAAACGATTCATTCAAAAACACAAAATCAATAGAAAACAACAAGGACAAAGCCCGATTCAAACACGAATCGATCACACCACACGAACGAATATCATAGTTCTCAACTATGAATTCTAACATCCTCCAACACCTCGATGATCAATTAACATGATCATCACGTTCTTAACACTTGTGAAATCCATTCAACAAGATTCATTTAAGAACAATCATCAAAACAAACATCTCAAAGTGATAATATCACCAATACCATCAAATTGATCCTCCTACAATGATAATATTATCAATATTATCATTATCACCCCAAGAACATCATCAATTCAATAACCATGATGTTTGAAATAAAAATCCTTCATCATAACCTCATGAATTCGGATTAAACCACAAGATTCACTCAACCATTTTCAAATTATGATAATCACCCCCTGGATCATCATAAATCCTTACTAAAATGGTTAAAATCTTACAAGAACACCACCAACAATAATAATCATCTCAAGACTATGTTAATCATATAACAATCTTAACATAATCTTTCCTAGACATGATTAAAAACATCCCAACAATCTAAAACATCAAGAACATAATCATACTCAAGCTATACCAACATGTTCTTCATCAAAAGTTTATCAAAACCACGAAGAATCATGATATACTCCATGAATCAAACAATACCTAAATAAAACAACAACAACAACTCGAAAATCACTAGAAGAACAAGAGATTGAGGGAACTTACCAAAGAAGAACAAGAAGAAGCCTCCAAACACCAAAGGAGCATCAACAAGCTTCCAACTTCAAGCTTCAATCCAAGCTAGGATGATCAAGATCGAGTTGGAAGAGGCTAAACATTAATAACAAGTCCAAATGGACGATTCTAGGGAGAGGAAATGTGTTTTGGTTCGTGAGGAAATGAAAGACGAAACCAAGATAAATAGACTGACCAATTCATTACGTACGTTATACGCTTATGGTTAACGTACGTAAGAGGCATTACGTACGCTATACTAAGATATTAACGTACGTAATGAAAAATCTAGAACTAACTGGACTAAAATACGAAGGCCTTAACGTACGTAAATAAGGACTTATTACGTACGTTAACAAGACCTATATTACGTACGTAGAGATCACCTCTTAACGTACGTAAGGGTCCGTTGACTGCAATAGTGAGATCCGATCGGAAGATGCTCGGGACCCACTGGCCGAAAGTGACTACGAGGAAGGTTCCTGCCACCTACCAAGACTTACGTACATAACCTTACAGGCATAACGTACGTAATACTCAACCCTTAACGTACATAAGTCTACACATATAGCTTACGTTAAGGCTAGTGTACTTAGCCAAAAATCCAAACTCTCCAACCAACATTCAAACGACGAAACTAACCCGACGACAAGTATAATATTTCGATCCCGAAATATTCCAATACAATATACATTATATCAGTCCAAAACAACAACACTTGTACAATTCCAAATGAATACGTACAACTCAACAGTAACACGAAAAAATTTATCCCCGGATATTACAATTACTAAGATCGTAAGTTTAAAAAACTCATTTAATATTTGACAATGTACTTAAAATTAAATAAACTTAGTTTTCTTATCTTTTCAAAAGTTGATTCTGGAAATTTTTATTTTGCAATTAAATTCTATAACTTAAATTTTTGTTGTTGAAAAAAATACAAGTCGTAATATTTAATTTGAAATATTTAAAGGTTGTGAATAAAATTTTAAAAGTTCACTTTTATGTTTCACTTATGAAACAAAGTTTTTTTGATCCTTACAACAAAAATATTAACTGTTCATTTATGTGCTTCACATTTGTGTTACACTTACAAAAAAACGTTCTTTTGTAGGATGAGTTGGAGGCACAGTGTACACAGGGCAGCTTCACTCCTGAGGGACGACATGATATATTGGCCGAGGCCATTAGGAGACCGGAACACCCTGGCCGTGTTCGTGGGATTGGATTTGGTGTAGGCATTCTAGATTATTTTGGACGATCTTCACGTCGATCTGCATCATCAAGGGTGTTGGATGAACTAACGAAGAAGATCATATATGATGTGACACAAAATTTGATGAAGACATTTGGCCAAACATTGGAGTCTTTGGGTGCCCATTCACAGCAGCCCTACACCGATCTACGTACACCTGATGATCATCATGTTACCCATGTCAGTACGAAGGGGAGTTGCGCCGATGATGTTTCTGGCCCTTCACGAGGGAAGACTCCGCCTGGGGACACTGGTCGATTTGGATTTTATGTGGACGAGCGTCCTCCTCGTCTAGTCGCTATCGGTCGGGTTCATCATGGTGATTCTACCCTACACTGTGCACCTTTACCAGCTCATTTGGTTAAGGTAGTAGTCTAGGAGTCCGTAGATGGCGGTGCCGAAGTTCATATACCTACTGAAGAGGTAAGCTTAGTGAGGGAAGCTCTAGGTACCTTTATTGCATGGCGAAAGGATCTTGTCGTTGCCGACTTTATCAAGGTATATTTCTTTCATGTTTTAATATTAAATATAAATAAAAGATTCTCCATTTATAGTTGGTTTTTACACTGCTTGTCCTCAAGAAACTAGCTGAAAATTTAGAATATTTAGAATTTAGAAAATTAAGAATAAAATTTGTAGTAGTTTTTAATATTAAAATCTAAATAACAAGACCCGATTTTCTGATGAATGGTTGGCCACCGTTGAAGCTGCTGGAGAAGTAAGTCACACCTCATCTTTGGAATGTGGTCTGAAAAGCTTATATTTAAATGTTTTTGTTATTTCAAATGAAATATACTGCATTTAGAAAATAATTAATATGATGCTAAAGCGACTTTGTTTAGATAAACATTATTTTTTACAGATATCTTAGCTTTTTATTATGTATGTTGGAACTGTGTCAAAAAAATAACTATCCTTATATATGCTAGAATGTTCAAAACATGGTTTGTCTTTTAGGAAATGAAACAGTGATTACTAAGACAGTGATTACTAGAATGTTCATAACTATCCTTATAACTATTCTGTATTTTTATCTTTAGTTATCATTCTTGTGTCAACTAACAATGATTACTAGGACACAACAACTTTTCATATTCATTTTGCTTGCATTATTTGTAGTTTGTCTCTCATTTAGTTTCCTGAGATTTTTAAACCATTCATTTTCGAAAAAAATGTGAACATGAACGAGCCAGATGCACAAGAATTTATATTTGCTTATACAGTATATATATATCATTAAGACTGCCTAAGCTTACAATTGGTTTTACAGTTGGTTTTTACAGTTTTCATGTTTCTTCTATATGATTTAGGATATTGAGCGACCCGAGCCACCTAAGAAACATGCTCGTCAAGATGACCGGTCGAGTGAAAGTGACACGTTGGGAGAGTTATTTAGTATTGCAGCGACTCTCTTTAGTGAGCCGTTACAGGTGCCATGGGATACAGCTTCCTTTGGTTGTGGTGGTTATGACGTTCCCTTGTACATAAGTTACAATGATCGTTTGGAAATCATTCGAGACAAGCAGTGGCTTAGCTTATCGATTCTACAGTTTTGCACTTTGTAAGTAATTCTCTACATGCGTATTTATGTATTTTTATCAAAAATTCATAGTTTGGAACGTAAATAAGGTAGTAATATTTTGTTTAACAAATTAGGTACTTATCGAAATTGAACGTGGGCACGATGGACGAGGATTTGTATGGATATTTTGATCCTCAATCCATACAAAATATGGGAAATAAGGGAGAGGAGACCTCCAGATACATCGCTTCGCGTATGTCGGATGCCAGAAAACAGATATACCTTGGAGCTTACCATCATGAGTAAGATCTAACATATTCGTCTCAGTACTCTCTTTTTTCTCTAAAAGTCTTAATATTTCTTTCTTATCTTTGTAGTTTATTATATATTAATAATTATGTAAGTAGATGTATTTAGATTGATTATGGAAAAATTAAATATTCCGTTTGTTAATGCAGTGAGCATTGGCAACTTTTGGTCGTTATTAAAGCCGAAGTTGTGTGGTTTTGCTAACTACACCGTAAGCCCGACAATCATATTAAGGCCGTAGTCCAGAAGTAAGTTCTAACTTGTAGCATTTACTTAAAAAATATATATTATATATATGTGTGTGTTATTTAAATAAAAATCAGTGGAAAAAACAAATAATCCTTGGTCTAAGTGAAAGTGTAAAATTTGGACATATATAAGTACTGTTGTAGAGTATAGAACGATAATTGAAATTATTCACTGAAAAAATGAATTTTTTTTATTAAATTAAACTAGGATGGATTTTAGCATGAATGAAGTATGTATTGCGATTCTGTGAAAATTACACAATCTATTGGTATCAATTTTCTACTTGTTTAATTATTACATACTACTAACAGAAACTTGGTCATTTAATTTGATAATTAATTTGGCAGTATTAATGTGGGCTGATGTGCTCACAACATACTCAATGTTTTCATTTCATAATACATTATTACTTCTTTTAAACAGTGTCGTGACCGCGTATAAGGTGATGGGGGGTATGCATACAAGTAGATCCAAACAGACGATTACTTGGATATATCCCAAATTAAGTAATACATTCAATCATATATATATATGAATATATATATATATATTAGCTATATATGTATATATTATTATATATTATATATTATATAATTGAGCAACATGTTCTTTTTAGTGTAATAAACAAAACGGAGGTTGGGAGTGTGGGTATTACGTCATGCACTGGATGTCGACTATTGTCCGAGCTCGTATTATCGATGGATGGATGGAGGTGATAAACTTTTATTTCAGTTTATTAAATGATTTAAATTAATTTCAGTTTTTTAAATTATTTCAGTTTAAAAGTGATTCGTTTAAATTGATCAGTTTGTTAATTTATATATATGTTTATATGTACAGATGTTTGATGATGTTGCGGCACTTACTATAGATAGTATTCGTGCAATTCGAATCGAATGGGCAAAACAATTTTTGGAGGTTAGGGACCGTTTATGTGCGTAGACCTTTGACATTTAATTTTGTAAGAATACCATTGTTTTGTTTAGTTAGTTCTTGAATTGTATTCGTTGTTGTGTTCTTCTCCTTCCTTTTCTCCTTTTACTTGTGCTTGATTTTGCTTGTTTTTTGTTGCCGTTGTACTTGAATTGTGTTGTATTTTTTTTGTATTGGATAGAATGTTATTGTATTTGATGGTTGGATAAAAGTTGTTTAGTTGTATTGGTGAATGGATAAAATAAAGTTGTGTTGTTGAGGTTTTATTTGATGTTTTGTGGTTGGATGTTGTTTTTGGTGTTTATGATGTTGTTTATGTGTGTGTAGCAGGTTGGAAATAAAAAAAACTGGTATTTAAAAAAAATAGAATTAACAGCGGTTCTTAAGAGAAACCGCTGTTAATTTTGCAGTGTAAATTTAACATCGGTTTCTACGGGAACCGCTGTTAAACTGGACATTTAACAGCGGTTCCCGTAGAAACCGATGTTAATTAACAGCGGTTTCTTCACGGAACCGATGTTAACGATGCTTAACGGTTTTTTTACAACCATTGTTAAATTAACAATGTTTTAATCGAACATTTAATGTACGCTTTAATGTTACCGTATAAAAACTGATGTTAAGTTTACACTGCAAAATTAACAGCGGTTTTCTGCCGAACCGCTGTTAAATTAGCAGCACCACCTTTAACAGCGGTTCCAAAACCGATGTTAATGTTGCTCCAGAACCGCTGTTAAAGGCCCAGTTTTGTAGTAGTGTTAGCATAGGGAAGGCTCCCCTATAGATGATGATGAAATCTAAGCACCAGAAGGATGAATGGCTCACCCATCCGGAAGACTGGATCGTTGCCTATGATCAATCCCCTGAAGGAACAAGTATTTATAGGGATCGAGGCAATGACTCCCGAGTCAACTGGTGGAAAGGAACTGTAAGTGATCCTGACCGGAGGCCTTGGAATCACTCTCGCTATAGGAGCTAGCCTGTTAGCCTTTATGCTGTATTTCCTTCCACTGTATCCTTACCAATGCAGTATGTATTTTTGTATCTTTATCTTTCAAGAACTTGTAATTCTCCCATCTTATCAATATAATTTTGATTTCTTGAAAGATTACAGCTCGTAATCTATGTTTACTGTTTTTTACTGTATTGATTACGAAGTTTTGTTATATTCCAACAAGTACAAACTTGTTAATGTCTCAAGCTATAAGAACTTGTCTACGAACAGTTCATAGATTAAGTTGTATACAATATAGATTACACTCTGTAAGATTGTGCCTACGCACCAATCATAAGATCAGTTGTAATACACTTAGTCATGTAGGATTGTCATTTTAGAACTTGCCTGCGAGCAGTTCAAATTTCTAGATTAAGTAATGAAGATCAGATCAATCGAACAGAAGACTTGAAGACAGCCTCTTTGTATCTTGAAGAAGGTATCTAGAGCAATTTTTGACATCATCAAAAAAGGGGAAATTGTTAGGATAAATATTCAGGTTTTGATAATCACCAACAGACAGCAAAGAAGTCTTAAAGAAGTCGGAATGTCGCTAAGTATGAAAGCTATTAGGAAACTCCATACAACTCATCCATACAGCAAGAGATCTTCTACAGAGTCCATCCTAACATAGCTTACATCATACAGTAGAAGTAATAATATGTTGGATACAATAGTCAGACTGTAGGTGTTTTACGTAGGAAAATTAAACACAATCCAATAGGACTGAAGAACAATAGCTTTAAACTGTTGTGAGATAAACATTGTTTATTCATAAAGTATTCACGGTTAAAGCATCATTTATTGCTGATAGGATAACATTTGATGCTTCCGGAGAGAGTCAAGTCTGAACGCGTTGAAGAGCATTTAATGTGAAGTCAAAAATAATGTCTGAAGCATTAAATGTGAGCTGCCTTTAATTCAAACATTCAGCAGCCACCAATCATAGATGTCAACTGTAATATCCGACTGTAATTTTTCGTTTTTACCTGTTATTGTATTATTCGGATAATCTGATTATCATGAATTGTTGCATTTAGTATTATGTTGAGGTATTATAGATTTGAATTTCATATTGTTGTTATTTCATTTCATATGTGATGATTCGATGTTAATTAGAGAGTTGCATTTTCGAATTTTTCTGTTGATGTACGCTACATAGTATGATTAACGTACGCTAATCCTGTGCCTTAGCGTGCGTAATGTTTCCTCTGTTGCGTACGCTAAGAGGGAATCTGGCATCAGTTGACTTCAGCACGTGAACTCCTTAGCCGTTGGCATGCATGTGAGTAAGGTCTGAGCTGTCATGTCGGCCAGAGTCAACTTTTATTAGCGTGCGTAACCCCTTTTTCATTAGCGTGCGCTAACGACCTGCGAATTCAAGACAGTAGCCACTGTAAGCCGCTTACGTACGTAATATTAACCAGTTAGCGCACGTAAGTGTGTTAGCGTACGCTAAAGCTTCCCGTTAGCGTGCGCTAAGTCTGTACAGTCTATTTATAGGACCAGCCTGTTTTTCATTTCTTCACAACTCCAAACCGATTCTCTCTCCATATATCATCCCTCTACACTCCCAAACCGATATCAACCTCCCAAAACTTGCTTCTAAGCCTTAAATCTTGGAGTGGAGCTCATTTCCTTGGAGACTAGGAGGTGTTCTTGAGCTTGGAGTATATTTTCTCATAGCTTTGAGGTTGTTCTTCATTTCTGGAGGTAGGTGTACTTTCCTCTCTATATTATTTTCATATGTTGACGTTAATAACGAATTATACTTCACCTAGAGTAGATTAATCAAGTAAAACATAGTTTTAATCCAACCTTTTTAACACTTTTGATGAATATGATAAATGAGGGTTTGAGATGGATGTGTTCTTGATGATATAGTGATTCTAACCATGTTGTAACTATCATGCTCATCTTGTTGGACGAATTTAGCTCAGTAGAATACCCTTGAATCAGTTAACTTCACCGTAGTTGGATTTAACTAATAGAGTTGTTATCATAAAGTGATTAAACACCATTTTAAGTTTTCACTTACCTTGGGAAGAACTTGGCCATGTTAGAAGTAGAAGGATGTCTTCTTACTCAGATTTCTTAAGAATCATATTCTCCTTATGTTTAGCTCAGCAAGATTTTGAATGGTTAAGGATATTTGTGAAACCAACACAACAACTTTTCATTAATCTAATGTGTTGAGAACTTAGTTTGTTTTGATCATCATATTAGATAGATGGTGAATTCATCATGATGTTAATGGATCTTCCAGCCTTGTAAAGAAAGATTTTGATAACCTTCATGGATATGGTGTAATCTCATAACTAATAACCTTGTTGTAAGCTTAATATTCAATTTAGATGAGAGGAGAATGATCATAAATGTGCAGATTTTGTTCTTTCAACATTTTAATGTTTTGTAAAGTTTAATCATCATAAGATGATCTTAACATCATAATTGGTTATTCAACATACCCTTGATAGAACTCTTGTTTATGATGAACCATGTGAACATTCGGTAAAAGTATTGTAAACCGATTTTTATGGTTGTAATGATGTTAAAAGAACTCCTGACATAAGGCTTCGATAATTGGAAATATCAAACTATTCTAATGGATTGTAGGAGGACGTCTTACTAATCCTATAATGATAATTATACGAATATGTTATTGAGTAAAATGTATTTCGTTTAAGGTTGATTGTTCGAGTAAACAATATTAGTCGAGGATCGTTTGTTCGTTCCGACAAGAAGAGGACTATTCTCGTCTCCATATTGAGGCAAGTTATCTTGCTTGGTTATAATAATGATTAGATTCTTGTGATGGTTATATATTTCATATGTATGAATTGTTCATGTAATGTTTGTCGTGATTTGACATTGTCCTTGACGTTATTCCGTTTTCTTCATGGGGTTGCATTCCCAAGTATGTCGCTTTGAATCATTGATCTCGTTGGTCTTATTTTCACTTCGGTGAGTTTTTCTTGATCCTTAATCGGATATGAGATTTATTGAATTCGTTGTCATGTTGTATCGTGACATATCCGGAATCATATCTGCGTTCCGATTGGTCATTGTGTAGGATTTTTAGCCAGGCACATATATAGTCATGCGTGAATATTATTCCACATTGGACTGTGCACACGAGACGTAGTTACGTGAGGCCAATTAGGTACATTGTCCCACGTATATTCTGGATTCCGTATACGGGACGGACATGTACACGGACACATTTCCGGATCGGGCGTACTGTGATGTCCATCTTGAGCCATATTGTTAATCATCCATAGTATTGGATGTGCTCGACAGTTTGTGACTGATTATTTCATACGCCCGAGGGGTATGATTAATAGTCGGAATGATTTCATTGAGATCTATATAGGTGAATTGTATAATGTCGGAAGAATTAGTTATCATGTATATCTGACCCTGTGTTTTGGGCGAAATACTTGTATTGTATTTTAGGTCGAGGCAAAGGCAAGGCACGGGAAGAGCATGTTGACGGCGAAGGGTTCGAAGGATACTAGTTCAGGGGCCCCACATCATTTGTTGTCCGGTTATGTTATTTTATTTTCTGCTTCATTTAAATTACTATCTGGTTGTATTGACATTTGAAGTATTTTCCATCTCCATATGGTTTATACTTCTTTTTCGGATCCTGTGTATTATAAGGCTGTTGGCCATATTTTTGATAAACTCCTAATCGGAGTAATGACTATTCATTGTGGTTCGGTATCACAAATAATATTTATTTAATCTGTTTTGGATATCACCTGGTGGGTCCCAGTGTGGGGTCCACGGCACTGTAATAGCCACCTTTTGGGGTGTTACAGAAGATGGTATCGGAGAGTTGTTTCCTTTTTATGAGTCATTGTGAAATGAACTAGTATCAAGAGACCTTCGTGTCACGTGTGACCTGTGCAAGCACCTGACCCTACGAGCCAAATACGGTATGTACTTTATGAGCCATGATTTAATTACTGGCATAATATTGATATCAGTATAGGTCTCCTTGTTGTTCATGTTATTTCGAGGAATTGTGACAGGATTTATCTGATTGATAATCCGAGGTAAATGCTGAATTGATTATATGATTGAAATTGTTCGACTTGACGCCGATATAAAATTAGGTGCGACATTCGTGGTATCGATAAACGTTTCCTTGAATATGTGATTCCTTGTTGCTATTAACTTAGCATGAATTTTAGTATCTTGAACTGTACTAATGGTTATCATTATGATTGATTCTTTCAGTATGGAAAGAAACCTGAGAGGTCGTGGCAGAGGGGGACGAGGCCGCGGAAGGGGCCGAATCTCGATACCTCGAGCCAACAGACGCGCGAATGCGGATCAGAGTTCCGCAGATAGTGGTTCACCTTCTAGGGAACAATCGCACCACAGTGGGCGCGGGGATGCGCGTGTCGATCCTTACGTCGTGATGCAGGGCATGATGACATAGATGACCCAGATGGGTCAACTAATGGCCAGCAACAGGGGCCTCATCCTCCTCCTGTGATTGGCGGACCCGTGAGTCGGATTATCAGCGACATCTCTCGCCAGCGACCACCGACCTTTGAAGGCTCCTCTGAGCCTGCTGACATTGTGCATTGGATCGAGCATTTTGAGAAACTTTTCCAGATGGTGGACTGCCTGGAAGAGAACCGCGTCTCGGTAGTCGCGTATTATCTTAGCAAAGGCGCTCACACCTGGTGGCTTTCAGTAAGGCCAGCTGATGGTGTTTACACTTGGGAGGAATTTAAAAACCTCATGCTAGACCGTTACTATCCAGGGCCACTCCGTGAGGCCAAACTGTCGGAACTACTGAACCCCGACCCGTCTGAAGACGATGATGTATTATCTGTTGCTGAGAAATTTCAGGCACTCCTTCCTTTCGCCACGACAATTATCCTAACAGAGGCCGATAAGATCAAATACTTTCTCAAGAGGCTTAAACCCCGAATGAGAATGCAGCTGTTGAATCACCACTGTACTACCTTACCAGAGTTCATCGAGAAAGCTCTGGAGTACGAACTCACCGCAAAGGAGATTTCCAAGAAACAACCACAGTACAACAACAAAAGATCCAGGAACCAGAACCAGATTGAGAGTAATCGAAGGACATTCAGGAAGCCCCAGTCATTGCCAAACCCTTCTGATCAACCACCCATGGCGTCAAAGCCCGCCGGATCGCACTCTCGAACGGTTCCCTCATCCGTGGTGTGTCATAACTGTGGGGGCCAGGGGTATATCAACTTCAAATGCCCAAAGCCTGCCATCACATGCCATACTTGTGGTAAGAATGGTCACCGTGCTCGTTTTTGTAGGAGTGGGCCCGGACATGAACCAGTAGCGTCACATGCTCCAGTTCAGTCCTCTGTCCAGAACCGGATGCCTCTGTCCGCTTCCGATCAGACCACCGGGGCGAATAGGGGAATGGGCCGTGGGAATCAAAGTGGTATACCTGGTGCCGGAACTGCGAAACCCAGGATTTACGAGATGAAGAAAGCTGACGATCCCGAGGCCAGCATGATTTAAGGTATACTCGAGATCCACTCCCAGCCTGTGTGTGTTATTTTTGATACCGGTGCTTCACACTCCTTTATATCTTCTTCTTGTTTAAGTCCTTTACCTCTAGACCATGTTATCAATTGTGAGCCCTATGTGATTGGTCTACCTGATGGTAGAATAATTATTGGAAATCGTGAAGTCCAGAATTTATCAGGTCGTTTGAACGACCGTGAGTGGTTGTCAAATCTGATTGTAGTCGATTTACCTAAGGATGATATAATCTTGGGTATCGATTAGATGGATCGTCATGATGCAATACTCAGTGTCCGTAAGCGGATGGTAACCGTCACTTCTGATGATGGTTTCGAGTGTATCTTTCGAGGGGATAATCCCAGTCGTTCTGGGAGAGTCATCAGCGCTATGAAAGCAGTGAAACTGCTTAATCAAGGGTGTATTGGTTATTGGTGCTACATGGCCAAAATAGCAGATCGACCAGTTGAATTGGCCGACATTACGGTAGTCCGTGACTACCCAGATGTATTTCCAGGCGAGTTGCCAGGCTTACCTCTTCATCGTGACGTGGAGTTTATTATTGAGTTAGAACCAGGGACATCCCCGCTTTCAAAAGCACCGTATCGTATGGCTCCGACTGAGATGCAAGAATTGAAGAACCAGCTTGAGGAGTTGACTGACAAGGGCTATATTCGACCTAATGCATCCCCTTGGGGAGCACCAGTCTTATTTGTACGGAAGAAAGATGGATCTCTGCGCTTATGTATTGATTACCGTGAGCTGAACAGGGTAACCATCAAGAACAAGTATCCTTTGCCTCGTATTGATGATTTATTGGACCAACTTCAGGGAGCTGCCGTGTTTTCTAAGATAGACTTGAGATCTGGTTATCATCAGTTGAGGATTCGAGAGTCTGACATTTCGAAGACAGCATTCTGTACTCGCTATGGGCATTATGAGTTTGTGGTGATGCCATTTGGACTGACTAATGCACCAGTGGTATTCATGGAGTTTATGAATCAAGTTTTTATTAACTATATAGATCGCTTTGTAGTCGTTTTTATTGACGACATTCTTATTTACTCTCGTGACCGCGAAGAGCACGAGCTTCACCTCCACCAAGTTCTCGATACATTGAGGTGGGAATAGCTTTATGGGAAATTTTCTAAGTGTGAATTCTGGATGCCTGAGGTTGTCTTTCTCGGGCATGTGATATCAGCCGAAGGGGTGAGAGTGGACCCACAAAAGACGAAAGCCATCCGAGATTGGCTACCACCGAAGAACGTGAAGGAAGTTCGTAGTTTCCTCGGCCTAGCAGGTTACTACCGACGGTTCTTAGAAGGGTTTTCTAAAATTGCGCAACCGATGACTAACTTACTGCAAAAGGACAAGAAGTATTTGTGGTCAGAAACATGTCAGCAAAGTTTTGATGAGCTCAAGAGTTGATTGATTTCGGCAGCTGTTTTGGTCTTACCAAAAGGAACGGAAGGATTTGTGGTGTATAGTGACGCGCCGAGACAGGGTGTGGGATGTGTACTAATGCAGGAAGGGAAAGTGATTGCCTATGCGTCGAGACAATTGTGACCATATGAAGTTAACTATCCGACCCATGACTTGGAGTTAGCAGCCGTGGTGTTTGCTTTGAAAATCTGGCGTCACTATCTTTATGGAGTTACCTGCCAAATCTTTACAGACCACAAGAGCCTAAAGTACATTTTTACTCAGAAGGAATTGAACATGAGACAAAGAAGGTGGCTAGAATTAATCAAAGACTATGATATCGAGATCCTTTATCATCCGGGTAAATCAAATTTGGTTGCCGACACATTGAGCCATAAGACAGTGCAAGAGCAGATGCTGAGCCGTTTGACAGCACAGAGAGAGTTGCAGTTGGACCTTATGAGGCCAGAAATTGAAGTTTGGTTACAGCATATTCAGGGACAACTTTGCACCCTTGAGATTTCTTCGTCTCTTGATGATATGATCAAATCGAAGCAAATTACGGACCCATTCTTATCTCGAGTTCGGGATGAGGTGACCCAAGGGAAAGCCCCTGGATTCGTGATCCACGAGGATGGATTGATACGTTTTAGAAATCGAGTTTGTGTACCCGCTGACAGAGAGTTGAGGAACTCTATCATGAGAGAAGCCCATGCTACCCCGTACTCTATTCACCCGGGATCTAGCAAGATGTATAAGGATTTGAAGCAGAATTATTGGTGGGGGAATATGAAATGTGAGGTTGCCGAATTCGTTTCGAGATGTTTAACCTGTCAGCAGGTTAAGATTGAGCACCAGCGACCCGCAGGAATGCTGAAACCGCTCCCGATTCCCGAGTGGAAATAGGAGGACATATCTATGGATTTTATCACTAGCTTGCCGACGAGTCATCGAGGAATGAATACGATTTGGGTGATTGTGGACCGTCTGACCAAATCAGCCCACTTCTTGGAGATTAAGGACACGTGGGGTCCCGAGAGATTGGCCCAGCTGTTTATTAAGGAAATTGTGAGATTACATGGTACCCCCAAGAGTATTTTATCAGACCGTGACAGGCGATTTGTGTCGCACTTCTGGAAGGCAGTTCATCGTGCGATGGGCACGCAGTTGAATTTCAGTATGGCTTTTCATCCACAGACCGATGGTCAGTCTGAGAGAACCATCCAGACTCTAGAGGATATGTTGATAGCATGTGCTCTTGATTGGAAGGACGATTGGGAAGCCCAGCTGCCTTTGGTGGAATTCACTTATAATAATAGTTGGCACGCTTCGATTCAGATGGCACCGTATGAGGCATTATATGGCCGTCGCTGTAGGTCCCCTTTGTGTTGGGACGAACTATCAGAATCTCTGGGTACGGAACCCGATATGTTATTAGCAGCCCGGGAGAAGATCACTTTGATTAGGATTCGGTTGTTAACGGCTCAAAGTCGACAGAAGTCTTATGCTGACCACCGTCGACGACCGCTTGAGTTCGAGGTTGGTGACCATGTGTTAATGAAGGTGTCTCCTACCCGAGGTGTTTTTCATTTCGGGAAGAGGGGCAAGCTGAGCCCGAGGTACATTGGGCCGTTTGAAGTTTTGGAGCGTGTAGGTGATCTGGCCTATCGACTAGCTTTGCCACCGACTTTGAGTAAGATTCACAACGTGTTTCATGTCTCCCAGTTGAGGAAATATGTTGCTGATCCGAGCCATGTACTTCAATTCGAAGAGATTGAATTAGCAGAGGATCATTCGTACGAGGAGCGTCCTGTGCGGATACTCGAGAGGAGGGTCAAGCAGTTGAGGAACAAGACGATTCCCCTACTGAAAGTTCAGTGGTCACGACACGGAGTTGAGGAGGCTACGTGGGAAACCGAGGATAGTATGCGAGCGATATACCCCGAGTTATTAACCCTTTAGTTTCGAGGACGAAACTCTTTTAAGGGGGAGAGTATGTAATATCCGACTGTAATTTTTTGTTTTTACCTGTCATTGTATTATTCGGATAATCTGATTATCATGAATCATTGCATTTAGTATTATGTTGAGGTATTATAGATTTGAATTTCATATCATTGTTATTTCATTTCATATGTGATGATTCGATGTTAATTAGAGAGTTGCATTTTCGAATTTTTCTGTTGATGTAGCGTACGCTACATAGTATGATTAACGTACGCTAATCCTGTGCCTTAGCATGCGTAATGTTTCCTCTGTTGCGTACGCTAAGAGGGAATCTGGCATCAGTTGACTTCAGCACGTGAACTCCTTAGCCGTTGGCATGCATGTGAGTAAGGTCTGAGCTGTCATGTCGGCTAGAGTCAACTTTTATTAGCGTGCGTAACCCCTTTTTCATTAGCGTGCGCTAGCGACCTGCGAATTCAAGGCAGTAGCCACTGTAAGCTGCTTACGTACATAATATTAACCAGTTAGCGCACGTAATTGTGTTAGCGTACGCTAAAGCTTCCCGTTAGCGTGCGCTAAGTCTGTATAGTCTATTTATAGGACCAGCCTGTTTTTCATTTCTTCACAACTCCAAACCGATTCTCTCTCCATATATCGTCCCTCTGCACTCCCAAACCGATATCAACCTCCCCCAACTTGCTTCTAAGCCTTAAATCTTGGAGTGGAGCTCATTTCCTTGGAGACTAGGAGGTGTTCTTGAGCTTGGAGTATATTTTCTCATAGCTTTGAGGTTGTTCTTCATTTCTGGAGGTAGGTGTACTTTCCTCTCTGTATTATTTCCATATGTTGACCTTAATAACGAATAGTAAAACATAGTTTTAATCCAACCTTTTTAACACTTTTGATGAATATGATAAATGAGGGTTTGAGATGGATGTGTTCTTGATGATATAGTGATTCTAACCACGTTGTAACTATCATGCTCATCTTGTTGGACGAATTTAGCTCAGTAGAATACCCTTGAATCAGTTAACTTCACCGTAGTTGGATTTAACTAATAGAGTTGTTATCATAAAGTGATTAAACATCATTTTAAGTTTTCACTTACCTTGGGAAGAACTTGGCCATGTTAGAAGTAAAAGGATGTCTTCTTACTCAGATTTCTTAAGAATCATATTCTCCTTATGTTTAGCTCAGCAAGATTTTGAATGGTTAATGATATTTGTGAAACCAACACAACAACTTTTCATTAATCTAATGTGTTGAGAACTTAGTTTGTTTTGATCATCATACTAGATAGATGGTGAATTCATCATGATGTTAATGGTCTTCCAGCCTTGTAAAGAAAGATTTTGATAACCTTCATGGATATGGTGTAATCTCATAACTAATAACCTTGTTGTAAGCTTAATATTCAATTTAGATGAGAGGAGAATGATCATAAATGTGCAGATTTTGTTCTTTCAACATTTTAATGTTTTGGAAAGTTTAATCATCATAAGATGGTAAACCGATTTTTATGGTTGTAATGATGTTAAAAGAACTCCTGACATAAGGCTTCGATAATTGGAAATAGCAAACTATTCTAAAGAATTGTAGGATGACGTATTACTAAACCTATATTGATAATTATACGAATATGTTATTGAGTAAAATGTATTTCGTTTAAGGTTGATTGTTCGAGTAAACAATATTAGTCGAGGACCGTTCGTTCGTTCCGACAAGAAGAGGACTATTCTCGTCTCCGTATTGAGGCAAGTTATCTTGCTTGGTTATAATGATGATTAGATTCTTGTGATGGTTATATATTTCATATGTATGAATTGTTCATGTAATGTTTGTCGTGATTTGACATTGTCCTTGACGTTATTCCATTTTCTTCATGGGGTTGCATTCCCAAGTACGTCGCTTTGAATCGTTGATCTCGTTGGTCTTATTTTCACTTCGGTGAGTTTTTCTTGATCCTTAATCGGATATGTGATTTATTGAATTCGTTGTCATGTTGTATCGTGACATATCCGGAATCATATCTGCATTCCGATTGGTCATTGTGTAGGATTTTTAGCCAGGCACATATATAGTCATGCGTGGATATTATTCCGCATTGGACTGTGCACACGAGACGTAGTTTCGTGAGGCTAATTAGGTACATTGTCCCACGTATATTCTGGATTCCGTATACGGGGCGGACATGTACACGTAGACATTTCCGGATCGGGCGTACTGTGATGTCCATCTTGAGCCATATTGTTAATAATCCATAGTATTGGATGTGCTCGACGGTTTGTGACTGATTGTTTCATACGCCCGAGGGGTATGATTAATAGTCGGAATGATTTCCTTGAGATCTATATACGTGAATTGTATAATGTCAGAAGAATTAATTATCATGTATATCTGACCCTGTGTTTTGGGCGAAATACTTGTATTGTTTTAGGTCGAGGCAAAGGGAAGGCACGGGAAGAGCATGTTGACGGCGAAGGGTTCGAAGGATACTAGTTCGGGGGCCCCACATCATTTGTTGTCCGGTTATGTTATTTTATTTTCTGCTTCATTTAAATTACTATCTGGTTGTATTGACATTTGAAGTATTTTCCATCTCCATATGGTTTATACTTCTTTTTCGGATCCTGTGTATTATAAGGCCGTTGGCCATATTTTTGATAAACTCCTAATCGGAATAATGACTATTCATTGTGGTTCGGTATGACAAATAATATTTATTTAATCTGTTTTGGATATCGCCTGGTGGGTCCCGGTGTGGGGTCCACGGCACTGTAATAGCCGCCTTTTGGGGTGTTACATCAACATCTCACCAACCAACCAACGACTACATTTATAACGGATCTATTTCCAAGGTTATAAATATCCCCAAGCAAGAGGACATTGCAAACTCAAGATTATTAATTCTCACGCATACATCTGACATATAGCTCTGACAGTCTAGCTATTAAAAAGAGCAGTATATTTTGTGAGCATACAGAAGTATCAAGCGAAGAAATATACCAAGTCCTCAATGCAAACAACACAGCATACATCGAACACTCAAAAGATACAGTTGTTATTTGGAATCGTTCTACCTTTTACCGTTGAGATAATCATTAGTCGACTAAGGTTACTTGCATATTCTGACCTGTGTGGAAAGAATAGCAATTGAAGACGAAGCTTCGATCTGTGTGAGAAGAAGCGAGTCAAAAGAACTCAATACAATCTGTGTGAACGACCCAAAGCTACAGTCCCTGTATCAATCTGTGTGAATGATACATAGACTAGTTTAGTTAAAGTCACGTAGTTGTGTACGTAGTATTTTAATAAACTCTTTACTCATGTGTGGAGGACCAGTGGACGTAGAGGGTTTACCTCGAACCACTTAAATCTGTGTAAATTACTTTCAGTCTTTACTATTTTCATTTAAACTGTGATTTATAAGTATACATTGTGAAAATCATGTACGCATCAAGCAAATACGAGAACACCCAGTTGCTGTATTTACAGCAACTCACTGACAGACTTCCTCTATGCAATTAACTTCAAAAATTGTACAGCTTATTTTATTTTTACCTTCTAAGCTTTTTACTGTATAGTATGTGGCCAACAAGGATGCATCTCTCCGTTTGTGTATTGATTATAGAGAATTGAATAGAGTAACAATCAAGAAAATGTATCATTTACCCCATATTGATGATCTGTTGGATCAACAACAGGGTGCTTCAGTATTCTCGAAGATTGAATTGAGATCTCGTTACCAACTGTTGAGGATCCGAGAGTTAGATATTCCTAAAACGCCTTTCATATACTAGTTATAGACACTAGTAGTGATGCCATTTGGGTTTGATGAATGCATTGGTGGTATTTATGGAATTAATGAACCAAGTCTTCTTTAATTACTTAGATCACTTCGTAGTCGTTTTCGCTGATGACATCTTGGTGTACTCCCATAATAATGAGGAGCATGATCATCATCTCCTTCAAGTTCTCGACGTGTTGAGACAAGAACAACTTTGTGGGAATTTTTCAAGTGTGAGTTCTGGATACCCGAGGTGACTTTTCTCGGGCATGTGATTTGAGCGATAGGGTTTGTGTTGATGCACAAAAGATAGGGGTTTTCCAATATTGGCTACCTCCGAAGAATGCGAAGGAAATTCGAAGTTTCCTTGGTTTAGCAGGCTATTACATGTGGTTTGTAGAGAGTTTTTACAAGATCGCCAGACTGCCACTAATCTTTCGACAAAAGATAAGAAGTACACAGGGTTATAAGCGTGTCAGCAGAGCTTTAGTTGATTGATATCAACACCTGTGTTGGTATTGCGACAAGGAACAAAAGGGTTCGTGGTATACAGTGATGCATCGAGGGAAGGACACGGATCTGTATTGATGAAGCATGAGAAAGTTATCGCCTATGCATCAAGACAGCTCAGACCTTGTGAGGTCAACTATCCGACCCATGACTTAGAGTTATAAGCTGTGGTGTTTGCTTCCAAAATCCGGCGCCATTATTTATATGGGTTTACTTGTCAGATTTTCACGGATCATAACAGTCTGAAGTACATATTTACTCAGAATGAGTTGAATATACAGCATATACGATGGTTAAAATTGATCAAGGATTATGATATCAAGATCTTGTACCATCCGGGAAAGGCAAATGTTGCTGTCGATGCTTTGAGTCGTAAGATGATCTTAGAGAATATGCTTGCTCGATTGACATTACTTTATATGCGTGATTAACCACGGAACCACATAGAGAAGCAACAGAACCCTCTAAGGCCACGTCAGACCCTTCTAGAGTGGTTAACCCAAAAATATTAGCAAAACTGCACCAGAAGCAACAGAACCCTCTGAGGATCCTTCGATCCGTCCCAGAGTGAACATATACACTCACACCACACATATAGTTCCCTTTTAAAGTCAAGAACATACAATCACAAATATATACTTGCCTTTGAGACATCGCGGAAAGCTACAAGATGACAAATCACTGCAGTTCAAAAGAATTAAAGACTCCGAACCTAAAAGATCTGAGAAATAACTATAAACATCAATAAGAATGTATTCAAAACTGAATTGCACCCGAAACCCCACCTACAATTCATATAAAACAAAATTCAATAAGGTAAAAGGCGGACCACAACCGATCCTCTCGATTCTCACTGATATATGGAAATCATACCATGAATTCATAGAGGAAGCATGTGTTTGGGATCGATAATTCATACTCAAGATGATTCTATGAGTAATACTAGTTAAAACGTATGAAATCATGAAGAAATCCCTAGATTCTGAAATTAGGGTTCTAGGATGTTTACCTTGATTTGGAAGGAAAAAATGGACTAAATGTTGTTTAATTTTTGTTATCAACTCAAGAATGGCGTTAGATGATGAAGGATGGCACCAAATCGCCTCCTAGAACCTTAAATGGTGATAGGCCCTTCTCTAGTTCTCTAATCGGTTAGGGTTGTAAAATGAGAAAGAATGCATAAAAGGCTATTGTCCGCATTTAAATACCTGCACACAGTTAGCATGCGCTAACCCTTACATTTAGTGTGCGCTAACGGGCCAAAAAATTGATGGTGTCTGTCTCCGCTCTTTAGCGCGTGCTAACAGCTTCAATAGCATGCGCTAGTGAAACATATTAGCATGCGCTATCACACTGCATAGCGTGCACTATGCCTTCTGCACAACAGCACAGTTGTGCAGCCACATCATCCCGAACACGACCCGAACAATGCAAAACTCAATGATTAAAAACAACAAATGAAGTGCTTATGAATAGCATCAATATATGAACTCAAGAAGCAAACAAACACGCGATTATGACCACCCAAAGGTATGGAAAAACGAATACGGAATCATACGGCCAAAACTTTGGGAATTAATAAATCGCTTAAACGTCCGAAAATCACGATTCGAGATCGAAAAAACAACACCCAAGGTCACAACATGACTCATTATGTTATATGAACTCGTAGAAACAATGAAACAATAGTTTAAACAAGATTTACGAGAATCAAAATACGGAAAAGTCTTAACGTTACACGGATTTAGCTAAAACAGCACTGAAACTCGTTCTAATGGAAAAAAGTGCAGAACAAAATAGTTTCAAAATGTCAAAACAATTACAAGCGAGTCATCGAAAGTGTAAAATCACCAAAAATGATATTTACCAAAAGTAAAAAAAAATACGAATTTTACATTTTTCCCCTCTAGACAGAAGATTTGTTCCCAAACTTAAAGAAACAAAAAGTTCGGGGTATCTCGCATGCATCTTCTCTTTCGTCTCCCAATTCGCTTACTCGACTCCATGTCTTGACCATTGCACTTCAACCAATGGAATGATTTTTTCCCCGAGTTATTTCTCACAACATCCAAGGATTTTCACCATTCTCTCTTCAAAGGTAATATTCTCGGCTACATCGATCTCACTGTAGTCGATAAAATTACTTGGATCTGATACATACTTTATTAGCAGAGAAACATGAAAAATGTTATGGGCGTGACTCAAAGATGTAGGTAACGCCACGCGATAAGCTAATTCTACAACCCTGTCCAAACTCTCAAATGGTCAGATATGTCTCGGACTGAGTTTCCTTTACTTCCTAAAGTGGAAAACTCCCTTCTTCTAGACACCTTGAGTAGAATGTGGTTTCCCACCTCAAACTCCAAGGGTCAACGACAAATATCATCATATGATTTCTTCGACTCTGGGCTGTCAAAAATGTGTCTCGAATGATAAAAATCTTCTCTTTAGAAAATAACCCCTCTTCTTTCAAGTCCTTCCAGTTGTACAGGGTGTCGTATGGGGCGATCCTGTAGGATTTTCAAATTTTGAAGCACTTGAACGCTTTCTCTATTTGGACTTGAAGAAGAGTGTTATTTTATAATATCCATTAAGGAGGGAGTCCACACAGTGGTGGGCTCTACTGTCCGGTTGGGATTCGCGATAGGTAAGGGAGACTGTGGAGAAGTGGGATCCCTAACAGGGGTGGTTACCCTATGGGGAGTGGGACTCTATATAGGGGTGGGTGCCCTGTTTGGAGTTGCGGCTTTCGGCTCCAAAGGGGCAATCGATACGCCATATCCTTCCAACTTGGCAAACAATTATTCATCCATCATAGCCACTGTAGGATCGTGATCTGTTGTATGAGCAGCAACCGTTTCTTCCATAGGGGTTGCGCCATGTGGGAGACATTCAGCGATAAAAGTTGTCGATGGGACTTCTACAGTGACTGTTGTAGTCACTGTAGGTTCAGCCTTATAAGACTTCTTGGTCTTCTTTCTTTTCTTCTCGACATATTTATGGGAGTTGCTGTCGGGAAGACTTCTTTTTCTCTTCTTCCCATCACTTTAGCTCTCAAGAATGACATCCCTTGGGTCACTAGAGGTTGGCATGCTGAGAAGGTTGGGACTGTCAGCAATTAGGGGTGTTTTGTTGTATATGGTGGGTCTGATTCCACCGATAAACTTCCCATTTCCAATTTTCTTAGTGTCTGCAGATTGCTTCACTCCATAGTGAGTGAGGATATGGCTCAGGATTAGGCGAAATGATTTCTTGGTAGACTCAGTTGTAGAAGCCTCTTCATGGATACGTTTCAAAAGAACTTGCACCAATTAACCTTCTCACCAGGCATGATGGAGACCATCATTCTGTATCTTAAGCTGGTGCACATTTTGAAAGCAACAGTCCTTATTTCAACGACATGGCAGCAAAAATCATGAAGGTAGACGTATGGGAGAGTGAAGTTATTCTTGTGGCAAGAAGGATGAATGTTGGTGGCCATGGAAGTGCCAGTGAATAACTTCCAGTACTCAACAAGCAGGCTTTCAGACCTGAAGGTCTCGAGTTCCTCCATCTTCGGCCTGTCTGAAGGCAGCTTGTAGATCTTCTCTAGAAGATCCTTGTTCAGAGGGATCTCAATCCGTTATACAATCCCAATAATATCAATGATTTCAGAGCCTTTGCCCTGCGAGGAAAATTTGAAGGTGGCATCCATATAGAATTCCTCCATTATCTGTTCATCATAGGTGTCAGCATGATGACTTCCCAGGTGGTACAGACCTTGTTGCTTCACACTTGCAACAACCAAGTCCATGCCGATTTCGTCTTCACTTTCAAAGGCAATCCTATCCATTGACATAGATTTGGCAAATATGCGATCGTTAATGATGGTTTGCTTCTTCTTCAGAGAGATGAAATAGGTCTCTGAGGTAGACATTTTCAAGCAAATAGAGGTGAAGTAACAGGGAATTAAGCAAAAAAAATGCAGAAAATATGTAGATAGATTGCTAAAGACTCGTTAATATTGCACAAAGCATAAAGAATCTGTGGGAGCAATGTACTGTCCTATTATAGGGTGCAAGGAAGATTAGGTTAACAATGAATGGTCAGATTTAAGGGATGGAAACTGTCTTTTGAAACAATGTACAAGATGGGTTCAGATGTAAGTTGTATGTCTAATCCATCGATTTTGAAATGATAGGAGGTCCCACTTTTGATAGTTCATCTTACACTATTGTACGAAACGACGGTTTGAATTTTGAAATCGCGGTATATAAGGCAGTAAAGTCCAAGTGTCTTTAAAACTATTAAAGGATAAAATGTTTTAAATTCAAACAGAGCACGTGGACTTTAAGCAGTTTACTGAGAGAAAGTGTATGAATTAGATACTATTATAATATTAATTGACATCCTACAGTGTATGTGCTATATATGCGAAAATTCAGTGTTCCCCCTTAAAAGGTACATACAGGATTCAATTCTTACAGCAACATTGGATAAATACTATATTCATGGGCCATACAGTATTCCCCCTTAATTTATGCAGACGTCACCTGTAGGAAGGTTTTATGCCTTCTTTTTCCTACAGTAAGATCTGACTTGTTCTGAGTGTACAATTAATTAAAGTGGATACTTTATTCTTCGGTCTTACAGCATTCCCCTCAGTTGATGAGTAAAATGTAAAAATTTATAGGGAGTCTGGCTGTAACATTCCCAATTCCTGCGAAGCCTGCAGAATCTGGTTGTCCTGAGAGGTTTTGTAAAGATGTCGGCTAACTGTATGTCTATATGAATCTTCTCAATCCGAACATCTTTATTCTCAACATGATTCCTGATGAAGTGATGTTTCATATCAATATGCTAAGTTTGCGAGTACAATACAGGGTTGTGCGTGATTGCAATTGCACTCGTACTATCACACATGATTGGAGCCTCTCCATATATATGATGTGTTGGCATTATCAAAAAGGGGGAAATTATTGAAATAAACACAGTCTGTTTTGATAGTCGTCACGTACAGCAGGAAGTCTTCGGAGTCAGCAATTCGCTAAGTATTGAAGCTGTTAGGAAACTCCATACAGCATATCCATACAGCAAGAGATCTTGCTACAGAGTCCGATCCTACATAGCCTACATCTTCATACACCAAAAGTGAAGAGAGTTGGATACATCAATCTTGTTGTAGAAGTTTTACTTACGAAAAGTAAAACACATCCAATAGGGCTGAAGAATAGCTTCAAACCATTGTGAAATAAAATTTGTTTATTCATAAAGTATTCACGCTTAAAGTAGCATCTAATACAAATAGGACAGTATTTAATGTGGCCGAACGAGACAACAGTCTGGACGTGTTGAAGAGCATTTAATGCAAAGTCAAAAAGAATGTCTGGAACAGTTCATAGATTAAGTTATATTCAATCTAGATTACATTCTGTAAGATTGTGCCTGCGTGCCAATCATAGGTTAAGTTGTAATATGCTTAGTCCCGTAGTATTTTCATTTTACTGGGTATATAGTAAACAGCTTAGAAAGGGAGAATACAATAAGCTATATGTTTTTCAAAGTTAGTGCATATCGGAAGACTAATAGAGAGTTGCTATAAGTACATCAACTAGGTACTCTCCTGTTTGCTTGATGCGTATAGGGTTTTCACAATGTATATTTTAAATCACAATTATAAATGAAAACAGTAAGGACGGAATGTAAATGACACACACATATAAGTGGTTCGTGGTAAACCCCTCTACATCCACTTGTCCTCCACACAGGAGTAAAACATTTATTAAAATCACTACGTACAAGACTACGTGACTTTAACTAAATCTGTCTCTGTATCATTCACATAGATTGATACAGTGACAACAGCTTGGGCCGTTCATAGAGATTGGCTTCAGCTCGTTCGACTTGCTTCTTCTCACACAGATCGAAGCTTCATCTTTAATGCTATTCTTCCCACATAGGTTAGAACTAGAAAGGACTTAGTCCACACAGGGCTAAGGTTGATCTCAATGGTAAAGATGCTAGAACAAGTTCAAACAACAGCTGTATGCTTTTACGAGCGATTGTTGTGTAACACCTCGAGATAATCGGAATAATTACAGCGCCGTAAACCCTTTTAGTACGGATTTACAAGGCTGATTAAAAGAAATGTGAATATAAACCAACAATACCACCTGTTATTCAAATTACAAAACCGGTTCCAACTGATCCATTACAACCATATCGAAATGATATTAAAAATACACGCGTACTCGAGTACTGAAAATGAATCAAGAAGACAAATCACAAAAAAACAACGAACATTTAACATCACTAAGCCACTTCATCGTCATGACGGTACTGTGGCTGCTTCCCCGCTCCTCGGCTACCTGAACATCAAAACAAATGTCCACCCCCGAAGGGGTTAGCAAAACAATGCTAGTACAAGTATCGGAACACACAAATATGCAAACGACAATGCATAAAAACATACACAATACGGACTTCCGCTACCGGAATCCAACAATACGAATCCACAAGATTCAATCAACACAACATGGGTATTCCAACGATCCAGCGCCCTAAGCATAGATCCCAAGATGATCCCTTTGGACCAACACGAGGTGGAAAAACCCGTCCAATGATCCAGCGCCCTCAGCCTAGATCCCAAGATGATCCCGTCGGACCAACACGAGGTGGACCTCCGATCCAGCGCCCTCAGCATAGATCGCTTGATCCCTTCGGATCATCACAACTTACACATAACACAACTATGCATATACATATGCAAGAAAATCGACATGTTCATCAATATGTACATACATTAAATCGATAGCAAATGTCATGACAATTTAATGAAATAATCCCATGTCAACAACACGAGTAAACCATATGCATGATCAAATTCATCAATTATTCACAAACTTTCAAAATACGATACTTGCCTCAACAAATGGCGACAAGAATTTCTACTATCAATAGTCTTCAATCCGTTCGGAGAATTCTCACTTGGTCAGCTCACCGGAATGCAAACCTTCATCGAACAATAACGTCGGTATAACTAACGGTTCCGGATAATCGTTCAAATCATCAAATGGATCATAAAAAGGCATGATGCATCTATCATGGCGATGGACTATTCTGCCCTAACACAATTTGGTTGGACCGATACTACGCTATTCGTCCTTGCAATAGCTCAACTGAATACTTTCTAAGTTCCAACACAATTTCTTTGGTTGATTGGTACAACATAACATGGAATTCATCCTAGGAGGATTCTAATCATGTTCTATTATAACAAGATATCCGAACTTCGATGAATCACCATAAAGACTTGTTCACTAGTTTCAATATCCTCTCCTTCTACGATTAACTCCTTAAGCTCAATCCATTAATTCGTCACCGAAATGTTCGATCATAACATTCTCATGAACTAAGATAATCTTCGAAAACTAGATATGATTGGGTTTACAATCTCAAGATGCACTAATCAATAGTCTAATAACTAGAAGGTTTGCTCAACGATTACAACAACCAAGAGGAATCTAAAATAGTTGAATTTAATCTTCTAAACCATGATGAAAGGCTCCTCAAGAAGATAACTAGTTCGGTCTACTCAAAACAGGTCCAAAACGTTACTAAGATCATGCTAAATTAGTTGGTGAAGGATCACATACCTCAATAAATTGACGAACAATGAAGAACTTGAAGAAACTCTACCACCGGAAGCTTGAACACCAATCTACAAGGCCTAAGCTTCCCAAGAATTATCTCAGAAGATGATATGAAGGATAAGAGGTGATGAAAGATCTCCAGAACATGAAAAATCGGCCAAAGGAAAGGTGAGAAATGAAATAGGGTCGAGGTCTATAAATAGAATTCTGGGCATTACGTACGTTATGCAATTAACCTTACGTATGTAACAAACTTAACGTACGTTATACCCTAACTTTAGCGTACGTAGTCGTCTGACCAAAACTCACTGGCCTGATTTCGCCATCTCCTTACGTACATAATCACAAGGGTTTTACGTACGTAATGTCCATGTCCTTAGCGTACGTAAAACATGCACCATAGCGTACGTAACGCCTATGTCCAGGTTCACGCGGAAATCATACGAATCTTCCCCGGCCCCTTCCTTGGCCCCTACACGCCCACCCTTATCCTATCGTAAGTTGACTTAGCTTACGTACGTTAACAACATCAGATAACGTACGTAATACTGCAGTCTTAGCGTACGTTATGGACGCCTGATAGCGTACGTTAACACGTGCAGAACCATGCATGCAGAATGCTGGAGATACCAAAACGTAAGGATACGAAATACGGGAAACCAACCTCCGAATAATAACATCACAAAGTTGAATCTTACAAGATATATACACAATAATTATCCGGGCATTACATACTACCCCTCTAAAAAGAAGTTTCGGCCCAAAACTTAAATCGCAAACAATTCCGGGTACCTCGACTTCATACTATCTTCCGTCTCCCAAGTAGCTTCTTCGACTCCATGCCGAGACCACTGACTTTTACCAAGGAGATCGGTTTATTCCTCAATTGCTTGACTCGACTATCAAGTATCTTGATTGGTCTCTCTTCGAAGGTGCCGTCATTAGCTATCTCGATCTCATCGAACTCAATGATATGATTGGGATCTCGTACATACTTCCGCAATTGGGATACGTGAAACACATTGTGAACGTGACTCAGCGATGGTGGTAAGGCCAACCTGTATGCTAAATCCCCAACTCTCTCGAGGATCTCAAATGGTCCGATATATCTCGGACTTAGCTTACCTTTCCTCCCAAAACGGAAAATTCCTCGTGTAGGAGACACCTTCAATAGTACGTGGTCCCCAATGTTGAACTCTAGCGGGAGACGACGCACGTCTGCATATGACTTCTGTCGACTCTGGGCAGTCAACAGTCTTTCCCGAATCAAAGCTATCTTATTTTGAGTCTGAACTATCAATTCCGGTTCCGTCCCGATCAAGTCCGAAGAATCATCCCAGCACAGGGGTGATCGGTATCTTCTCCCGTACAAAGCTTCAAATGGTGCCATCTTAATAGAAGCATGTCAACTATTGTTGTAGGTGAATTCAATCAACGGCAAGTGAACTTCCCAATCAGTTGACCAATCCAAAGCACAAGCTCTAAGCATGCCTTCTAATGTTTGTATAGTCCTTTCGGACTGACCATCCGTTTGAGGATGATAAGCCGTGCTAAAGTTTAGCTCATTCCCCAAAGCCCTGTGAACTGCCTTCCAGAAGTGCGACATGAAGCGACCATCTCGATCTGAAATAATAGTCTTCGGCGTCCCATGCAATCTGACTATCTCTGCAATAAATACTTGTGCCAATTTCTCGGGTCCCCATGTGTCCTTAATTCCTAGGAAATGAGACGACTTGGTTAGTCGATCAACTATAACCCAAATCATGTTCATTCCCGTATTGGTCCTTGGCACATTGGTGATGAAATCCATCGAGATATCCTCCCACTTCCACTCAGGGATCGAAAGTGGCTTCAACATTCCGGAAGGTCGTTGGTGCTCAATCTTAACCTGTTGACAAGTCAAACACTTTGAAACGTATTCTGCCATGTCCTTCTTCATATTTCCCCACCAGAAGTTTTGTTTTAGATCCTTATACATCTTACTGCTGCCCGGATGAATAGAATAGGGTGCACTGTGAGCTTCCTTTAGAATTGTCTGTCATCATCATCGGGAATGCAAAGTCGACTCTGAAATCTCAGAACTCCATCATCTTGTATCACGAATCCAAGGGCCTTTCCTTTCTTTACTTCATCACATAACCGAAGGATCAGAGAATCGTTTAACTGCTTAGATTTGATTTCCTCGACTAGTGACGAAGTCAGTTCCATCGCATATAGTTGCCCTTGAATTCCTGGCGACCATACTTCAATCTCTTCGCGGATCAGTTCTCGTTGAATGCTGGTTTGGGACGTAAGTGCTTCCAACACTCAAAGAGAAATAGGTTTACGACTCAATGCATCAGCTACTACGTTTGCTTTACCCGGATGATAGAGAATTTCCAAGTCCTAATCCTTGATCAATTCTAGCCACCTTCTTTGCCTCATGTTTAATTCTTTCTGACTGAAAATGTACTTGAGGCTCTTATGATCTGTAAAGATCTGATAACGAGTGCCGTATAAATAATGTCGCCAAATTTTCAAAGCAAAGACCACAGCTGCTAACTCCAAATTATGAGTCGGGTAATTAACTTCATACGGTTTTAACTATCGAGAGGCATAGGCAATCACCCTATCCGTTTGCATCAACACATATCCCAGGCCCTGATTTGAAGCATCGTTGTATACCATGAATCCATCAGTTCCATCTGGTAACGCTAGTATAGGTGCTGTCGTCAATCTCCTCTTAAGATCATCAAAACTAGCCTGGCATTTCTCATTCCACGCAAACTTTTGAGTTTTCTGTAATAGCTGAGTGACCGGATGAGCAATTTTGGAAAATCCCTCTACGAAACGGCGATAATATCCAGCAAGTCCTAAGAAACTCCGGACTTCTTTCACATTATTTGGAGATTCCCACTCCAAGATTGCCTCGACATTCTTCGGATCTACTTGAACTCCGTCAGATGATATCACATGCCCAAGGAAAATCACTTCCTTAAGCCAGAATTCACATTTAGAAAGTTTCGCATACAACTGTTCATTCCTCAAGGTGCTCAGAACAATACGCAAATGCTCAGCATGTTCTTCGGGGTCTTTCGAATAGATCAAGATGTCATCAATGAAAACGACCACGAACTTATCCAAGTATTCTAAGAATACCCAATTCATCAATTGCATAAATACTGCAGGAGCATTGGTAAGTCTGAATGGCATCACTACAAATTCATAATGCCCGTATCGGGATCTGAAAGCAGATTTCGGTATAACCGATTCCTTAATCCTCAGCTGATGATATCATGATCGCAAGTCAATCTTAGAGAATACTCTGGCCCCCTGTAGTTGATCAAACAAGTCGTCAATCCGAGGTATGGGATACTTGTTCTTGATCGTCACCTTGTTTAGCTCCCTGTAATCAATACATAATCGGAGGGATCCATCTTTCTTCCGGACAAAGAGAATGGGTGCTCCCCAAGGAGAAACGCTAGGTTGAATGTAACCCTTCTGCAATAATTTCTCCAGTTGCTTCTTTAGTTCATACATCTCGGTTGGCGCCATATGGTATGGTGCTCTGGAAATAGGAGCGGCTCCAGGCTCTAGTTCGATGTTAAACTCTACTTCTCTCTGCGGAGGTAACCCAGGTAGTTCGTCAGGGAATACATCTGAGAATTCATTCACAACTGGAATATATGAGAGCTCTACTCCTTCCTCTTTCCTCATGGCATAACGCCAAAGTCCATGACATCCCTGCTTCAGTAATTTCACTGCTTTCATCGCTTTGATCAATTTTCCCAAGCTTCCCGGTCTCCATCCTCTGAATAAGTGTTCAGATCCGTCATCAACAATGATAGAAATGACTCTCTTTCGGTAATTCAGAATAGCTCCATAACGGTTGAGCCAATCGTCTCCGATAATTAAATCGTCACCATGGATGTCAACTACAATAAGATTCGATGGACAATCTCTCCCTCCTATAGACACTGGAAAATCTCTAGTTTCTAGGGTTCCCACAATTCTCTCTCTGCTCGGCAACCCACAACATATGGTTCACAATCAAATAAACACGAGATTTTCAAATGATTAACACAGTTCAATGATATGAAAGAATGTGTAGCTCCTGAATCGAATAAGACACTAACTGGTTGCAAAAGGATCTGAATTGTACCTGATGCAACACCAGTGTTCTGATCGTCAGATTTCCTCATCTCATACAGGCGCGGAGGAACGGACCCAGCACTGGATGTCTCTCTCTTCCCAACATTCTGCTGCTGAAGTCCACTCTGCTACGTCTGGTTCACACTCACCTCCTTTGAAACTGGCGCTAGAGTGCGAGTACCAAATGATCTAGTCGCAACTCCACAGAAAGCTGCACGGTGCCCTTCTTGCCCACAATCGAAACAAGTCACCGAAGATGCGGGGCAATCACGTCGAATATGCCCTGCTCGACCGCAATTATAGCATTTCTTTGATGCGTCCGAAACTACTGATGTTGTCCGGAACTTCTTGCCACCTCGAGAAGGATGCGGAGGTTTCTTAGATGAATAAAATGAGGATTGGCCCTTACGGGGCCCACTACTCTTGTTCTCCGTAAAGTTGTCGAATACCTTCTGCTTCTTTGCCTCCATCGATTTCTCCACCGCTGCCTCCTTCATGTAGTAGGCCAGCGCTTTGTCCTGATACTGCCGCAAGGTAGTACACTCAAATCCGGACATGTACTGCTGAATCTCTGGCTTCATCCGCATATCGAAATGAAAAATCTTTTCTGCCTCCATTCTGACCAAGTGTCGCACACAAGTTAGCTGATGGTTAAAAGTCTTGATTATGTCTGTCACAGATGCTTCCGAACTCTGTGGTGAGAAAAACTCTCGGATTTTTTCCTCTCTAACTGGACGAGGACAATACTGTGCTTCCATCATTAGTTTGAATTCCGTCCAGTCAGCATTATGATTCTCGGGGCGAATAGCCTCCCACCAGTCAAAAGCCTCCCCAGTTAGAAAATACTGGGCAATAGGAACTTTCCGGTACTCGGGACAGTTAATACCCACAAATATCTTCTCTAACTCCTTTAGACAATGATCCCAAGTAAGTGCCTCAGCAGATCCGTCAAATTTTGGCGGGTGTAATTTGACCACCTCAGCAAGCCATCTGTCTCCCCGGTTATCCTCGTGGTGCTGTTGTCCCATCGCCGTCTGCATGCGGTCAACTACCTGAGCGAACTGGTTTATCTGAGCCACCACCTGTTGAAGCACTCCCGGCATGTTAGGATTCGCGTCGTCATTCGCTGATCCCTGCTGTCCTCCAGAATGGGAATTGGTTCGACTAGCCGATAATTCTGGGGTAGTTGTGGAATCCTCCTGTCTCATGTTGCCGTGTCCGTGTCCACGACCGCGTCCGCGTCCACGTCCTCCTCTCAACATACTGTAAACACAATTTCTCAATATCCAGGATAAAATTTTCAAAAAAAAATAAATCCCGTCAATACTCACAAAACAGAAATTAAGTAAAACGGTAGTATAAGAATTTAGGAGACTTACAACCATGATCCACATGACGACTTTGGCGGAACAGTGATGTTACGAACGACCCATAAATCAAATAACGTAAACAGACCCAACTAAAACCCGACTGCCAAGATATCCATGAATCTTAGCTCCGATACCATATTCTGTAACACCCCGAGATAATCGGAATAATTACAGCGCCGTAAACCCTTTTAGTAAGGATTTACAAGGCTGATTAAAAGAAATGTGAATATAAACCAACAATACCACCTGTTATTCAAATTACAAAACCGGTTCCAACTGATCCATTACAACCATATCGAAATGATATTAAAAAGACACGCGTACTCGAGTACTGAAAATGAATCAAGAAGACAAATCACAAAAAAAAAACGAACCTTTAACATCACTGAGCCACTTCATCGTCATGACGGTACTGTGGCTGCTTCCCCACTCCTCGGCTACCTGAACATCAAAACAAATGTCCACCCCCGAAGGGGTTAGCAAAATAATGCTAGTACAAGTATCGGAACACACAAATATGCAAACGACAATGCATAAAAACATACACAATACGGACTTCCGCTACCGGAATCCAACAATACGAATCCACAAGATTCAATCAACACAACATGGGTATTCCAACGATCCAGCGCCCTCAGCATAGATCCCAAGATGATCCCGTCGGACCAACACGAGGTGGAAAAACCCGTCCAATGATCCAGCGCCCTCAGTTTAGATCCTAAGATGATCCCGTCGGACCAACATGAGGTGGACATCATATCCAGCGCCCTCAGCATAGATCGCTTGATCCCTTCGGATCATCACAACTTACACATAACACAACTACGCATATACATATGCAAGAAAATCGACATGTTCATCAATATGAACGTACATTAAATCGATAACAAATGTCATGACAATTTAATGAAATAATCCCATGTCAACAACACGAATAAACCATATGCATGATCAAATTCATCAATTATTCACAAACTTTCAAAATACGACACTTGCCTCAACAAGGCGACAAGAATTTCTACTATCAATAGTCTTCAATCCGTTCGGAGAATTCTCACTTGGTCGGCTCACCGGAATGCAAACTTTCATCGGACAATAACGTCGGTATAACTAACGGTTCCGGATAATCATTCAAATCATCAAATGAATCATAAAAAGGCATGATGCATCTATCATGGCGATGGACTATTCTGCCCTAACACAATTTGGTTGGACCGATACTACGCTATTCGTCCTTGCAATAGCTCAACGGAATACTTTCTAAGTTCCAACACAATTTCTTTAGTTGATTGGTACAACATAACATGGAATTCATCCTAGGAGGATTCTAATCATGTTCTATTATAACAAGATATCCGAACTTCGATGAATCACCATAAAGACTTGTTCACTAGTTTCAATATCCTCTCCTTCTACGATTAACTCCTTAAGTTCAATCCATTAATTCTTCACTGAAATGTTAGATCATAACATTCTCATGAACTAAGATAATCTTCGAAAACTAGATATGATTGGTTTTACAATCTCAAGATGCACCAATCAATAGTCTAATCACTAGAAGGTTTGCTCAACGATTACAACAACCAAGAGAAATCGAAAATAGTTGAATTTAATCTTCTAAACTATGATGAAAGGCTCCTCAAGAAGTAACTGGTTCGGTCTACTCAAAACAGGTCCAAAACGTTACTAAGATCATGCTAAATTAGTTGGTAAAGGATCACATACCTCAATAAATTGACGAACAATGAAGAACTTGAAGAAACTCTACCACCGGAAGCTTGAACACCAATCTACAAGGCCTAAGCTTCCCAAGAATCGTCTCAGAAGATGATATGAAGGATAAGAGGTGATGAAAGATCTCCAGAACACGAAAAATCGGCCAAAGGAAAGGTGAGAAATGAAATAGGGTCGAGGTCTATAAATAGAATTCTGGGCATTACGTACGTTATGCAATTAACCTTACGTACGTAACAAACTTAACGTACGTTATACCCTAACTTTAGCGTACGTAGTCGTCTGACCAAAACTCACTGGCCTGATTTTGCCATCTCCTTATGTACGTAATCACAAGGGTTTTACGTACGTAATGTCCATGTCCTTAGCGTATGTAAAACATGCACCATAGCGTACGTAACGCCTATGTTTGGGTTCACGCGGAAATTATACAAATCTTCCCCGGCCCCTTCATTGGCCCCTACACGCCGACCCTTATCCGATCGTAAGTTGACTTAGCTTACGTACGTTAACAGCATCAGATAACGTACGTAATACTATAGTCTTAGCGTACGTTATGGACGCCTGATAGCGTACGTTAACACGTGCGGAACCATGCATGCAGAATGCTGGAGATACCAAAATGTAAGGATACGAAATACGGGAAACCAACCTCCGAATAATAACATCACAAAATTGAATCTTACAAGATATATACACAATAATTATCCGGGCATTACATGTTGTATGTTGTGCTGTTTGTGTTGAGGACTGTATATTACTTCGTTTTGATAATGATGTATGCTCAGGAAATATACTGTTATTTCTTATCTTGATTTCAAGAGCTAATTATCAGATGTAATACACGAGATTCAGTAAGTTCGTAAGTGAGCAATGTCCTCTTGCTTGGGACTCAGTTCAGAACTGACATGGAGGCATAAAATTGTACGTTGCATGTCGGAGAGCATATGATTATTGAGTTTTTCTGGGATATGCCCCAAGATGTGTCTATATCCCAGACTATAATCGATTATAATCAATAGTTGTGTTATGTTCGTGAGCAATTGAGCAGTGAAGCGTACAAGACCCATTACTTTGATATGTGAGTGAAACCCCGTATATGACAGAGCATAGCTCCTGGTATGTGTAGTACTTTGGAAAAGTATCGGGATCGAGCTTCAGCCACCGAGATGGTGATTTTTGTTACAGAGGCTGTTTCAGAAGCTAAGAGATAGAAGACCTAGGATAATTTTTTAGAGGGTCAGAGGAGTGAGTTCCATGAGCCTGTTATATCGTATCATTCTTGTGGGAGGACTTCCCTTTCATTTTATTAGACCAAGGATCTTACTCTTGTAGTGAGGAATGTGAGCGGTGTGAAGACGTGTTTCAATTGTAGCCGTGTTGGCCATACACAGAATAATGTCATTCTCCACAGGTTAACTGTTCCAAGTGTTGTCGAGTGGGGCACCAAATGGTGCATTGTGAGATTGCTAAGATGTTGAGGAACCTCGGTTCCGCTTGTACTTCGGGGGAGCCGGTGGTGCCCTGTGAGGATTGTTTGAGAGTCGTTTTATGGATTAAATCTCGTGTAGAGATTCATTATTTGTTGCTTAAATGCTTTTGTTTTGTTACATGAATTTTGATGTTTCTAGATTTAAGTTTCGAGGATGAAACTTAACTTTAGTAGGGTAGAATGTAAGATTCAAAATCTTTGTTCCCGTCTGTCTGGAATTATTTGTCGTTTTGTACCAAATATTTTTTAGATAATGATTACTCAGAATTTTTTGGCGTTGTGCTCTATTTGTTGCTATCGTGTTACATTTTTCGTCGAGTGGGACTTGTTATCGCATGAGTATTATTGATTGCGTGCATGTTCTTGTGTGATTGTATGATGTGTTTCGTTATGTATTCAGTTTTTTTAGCCTTGGTTGTACAATTGTCTAATCAGGATGTTGTCGGACGTCCGACCAGACTGTCAGAGCAATTGGGAATTGCTGTTGTGTACAAAGTACCTTTATGACCGTAGGTCGTATCTGTTAAGCCTTATTTGTTACGGCGATAAGCTTGTTTTTTATTACGACCGTTCTTACCGTTGATTACGGCCATACCGTAGAATTGATTTTGAGTCTGGAATCCAGTGAGCTATTTACAGCCGTATGTCTTGGATGTTACTACTATCTATCCGGAATTTACGGTCGTAAGGTACCGTTGTTACGGCCTTAACATGCTACTGACATATAAACTAGTAATAACAAATATTTTCGAGAAATGACTTCATTTCCCTTACCCTCGGTCTCTCTTTGCGATTTTTAGGATAAAAGTGATTCTTGGGTTTGGTTAATCGATATTCATCGATTTGTGAAGCTTGGTTCGTGTCAATCATCATACTTCATCTTGATTCGTCCTGATCGAAGGTAAACTCTTGAAAATCCCTAAGTTGACTTTTTGGAGGTTTCTCTAGATTTTGATTCTAGTATGTTTTTAATGCATCAGTTGCTATTATACGATGTTATTGATCGTATTCTATGGATTATATATCTATATATTTGATTCATTCCACCAGATTGATGATCTTTTGTGTTATTAGGGAACCTTGAACATTTAATGTTCGACTAAATGCTTCAATGAGTTTTTCTTGGGGTGTTGGGCGTATTTTTGATCATGTTTAGTTATTACACTTGTAGTAATTATGTTGTTGTTTTATTCATACATAGGTTGTAGGTTTTCAGGACATTTCCGTCAAGCCATGTTCGTCAGAGTATTCGGGTGTCGGTTATTGAGGCAAGTATTTTTGTCTATACGATTTATATCATGTGAATTGAAGTTGTGTAATGGATGCATGATGTTTTATTCATTTTCATTGGTTGTACATTATGTGAATAGTTCATTGCTGATGTCTCTTCATGTGGTATGGTTTTGGAATGTTCTTTATTGTGTTTAATTGATTGTGATGATTTGGTCGATTTGCTATACTTGTTGATGTGTAATTGATGTGTTGAGGATTATTATGTTGTTATGGAGTTGTGAGAGTCACGAGAATTATGTGAATTGATTTATACATTTGGATATGTATTTTGGTTGTGTGTTGACCGTTGGACGTGTTGTGTTGATTGCATTTTGTTGTAATGGTTGTCGTGATATTCTTTATGTATTTTGTGGTGTGATTAAACGTGTATTATTAGTGATGGCTATTGTGATACTGATAGTGCATACAAGTGGGAAACATTGTGTCTCATTCACCGAGGGATGTCCGAAGGAACGTATGGGGATCTATGGTAATGGCGCTGGATTGCGAACGAGTGTAGTCCACCCACGGATGTCCGACGGGACGTATGGGGATCTATGCTAAGGGTGCAAGATCATGGATGAGTGTAATCTACCTAGGGATGTCCGACGGGATGTATGAGTATCAATGCTAAGGGCGCTGGATCATGGATGAGGGTTATTCACCCAGGGATGCCCGATGGGGTGTATGGGGATCCATGCTAAGGGCACTGGATCACAAATAACCATGTGTGATGTATTTTGATTTAGGTTCAAGAACCTTGGGGATTATGATGTGTTACTTGTTAATATTCAGAGATATTAAACTGATTTGATGTTTAAGGATTTTGAAAGGAGGTTTTATGAATATGAAAGTTGGGCCGAGACCCAATCGATTTTTCAAAAGGTTTTTCTGTTTTTATAAAACTCTTGGAATGTGGAAAGAGATTTGGGCTGGGACCCGAATGATTTTGAAATGGTTTATAACTAATGACTCGAGGTCTAAGAAGTTTTTCCGCTTCATAAAACTCCTGTGATGTAAAATCATATTTGGGTCTTAGACCCTAGTGTTGTAAAATATTTTATAACTTCGGACTTGAGGGCCTAGTAGGATTTTCCATTTTCTAAAACTCTCGAGTTGATAAATTGTCTTCAAAGACTTGAGTTTGTTTTCTAAATATTAAAAACCTCTCGGGAAATTCTCTTATTATTTGTCGTCGTTTGATTTTGACTGATATTTACGTGATATATGTTGTATGATTACAATACTTGCACTAGCAAATTCGAATTGCTAACCCCTTAAATGGGAGAAATGCATTTCATGCATTTCAGATATGCTTAGTTCGAGGGGGCAGTCATAGGATCAGCATGAAAGATGGCAAGTTGCGATACTAATCAATCGAGTCTGATTATGTTTGTATAGTTGAGTTGTATTTCCATTTCCGCTGTAATGTGTTTTGGCCCTCGCGTGAGTATGTGTTATGATGGAATTTTATTCGGTTTTGATCTTGTCGTGTGACCTCGCCGGTCCGTGTGTGTTGAGTATTCAACCTTATCGGTCTATGTTGTTTCGTAGTTTGACCACGATCAATCAAACATTGGGTTATCTTGTGGCATTTAGCCTGATAGATCCTTTTACAAAAGGGTCTACGGCGTGTGACATTCCCTTATGGTTTTGAGGGTCTTACAATATCTATAGTCGTTGCATCCACCACATTTTGGGTGCGATTTGATGTCGCCATTTTTTCGATTTTAAACCAACAATTGACAAAAAAAATGGTGTCTGTAATGGTAATGTTATGACTTGTTCATGATTTCAGGATTTGTGATATTTAAATAGGACAAGCATCGATTGCGACGGATATATCGTGTCTAAAATCAATTTGTGACGGATTTTGTCACGTTGAATTGAGGGACCACCATGTTGGTCTTGACCCAGTACTATACTTAGAAAACTCCATCTTTCATCTTGTTAAAATAAAATATTGCATGTGGGTATAGTCATGCACCGTATCCTTGTAATATGATATATGAAAGAATGTATGAGTAATTCTCATGTAATTTAGCATGTAAAGTATTGGCATACTGCGGTAAATACATTAATTCGTTGACTTGGATTTCAGTTCGCATGATTATAGGTCCGAATAATTTTCCAAGTATTTGTAAAGGCAGGCGCCTTACAAATTTGACTATGTTTAGTCGATCTTATTGGATAGTCAAGATGAGTTGTTTATGGTATATTCGTTATGTCTCGTGGTTCAAAATGCTTAATGATGATGCACCACGCTGCATCCACATAACATGGCTATTATGATGTATACTTGCAAATAAAGAACTGAATTACTTGGTTGGTTTGATGCCTTTTTGGGTGGATTTTTTCTAAACTTTTTATCAAGATTAAATGCATCATTCTTGGTATTTGCTTATGCTTTGAAAGTTTAAATGGAATCAGTGATTTTTGAACAGACTTCTACTTTCTCTGCAAGTCTACCAAGTTGGAGTTACCGAAAGAGTCATTGTCTTTTACATAAATAAAACACACCGTCAAGTTTCTACATGTCTATGAGTTGTCATTGTTGTGTTTTTGCATCAAAACTTATGCCATTGGATATGGTCTCAACCTAGTTTTCTCACTAAACTTGGGAAATAGTAAAGCAACCACTTTAAAACTGTAATATCCGCAAATTTGATTTCCGGTAATTTTCTTTATTGGCGAGAATCCGTTTTGACAACTCGCTTGGGACCGTTTCGTCATTCTGAGAATGATTAATTCTTCACTTTTTGCCATCCGAGATCGTTTCGGTGCGGTTTTATTGAGTTCTGTGTTTCTTATCGACTTTTCCGCACTCGAGTTCGATTCTTGTGAATCTCGTTCGAAACTACTATTTCGAGTTTCCCATAGTCCGTTTAACTTTGTTAGACGTGTTGTGAACTTCGGTTTGGTTATTCGATCACGTATCGTGATTTTCGGGCATTTTGGGCCATTTTGTGATTTACCCAAAGTTGTGGGTATCTGTCGTTATACCTATTTCTGAGATGTTCTGTTGCTGTCTCTCTGAGTCATTAGCGCATGCTACGCTTTGAGGCTAGCGCACATTAAGGTCTCGTAGTTAGCACACGCTAAGTGTTGTAGTTAGCGCGTGCTAACGGGTAGTGCAGAAACAGTCCAGAGGCCACTGGACTGGGTTCAGACGTTGATCATCGCATGCTATTTAGTATCATAGCGCGCGCTAGAGTGAGTTGGTAGCGCACGCTAAGGGGAGGATAGCGCACGCTACCTGGTAGTTCAGGGCAGTCCAGGAGCTACTGGACTGGGTCTGAAGTTCTCGTTACCGCATGCTAACACTTGGGGTTAGCGCACGCTAACAGTGTATTTTTGGTCAAGAGTTTTGTTCGGTGCCGCAATAGCGCACGCTAACCTTAATGATTAGCGCATGCTAATTGTGTCCAGTATAAATACTGGACACCAGTCTAGAATCTGCATTTTTCTTCATTTCTTCTTCTTCCTCTGCGAGTTTGAGACATGGCGACTAGGGTTCGCATCTGGGCTGATTTTCTTCCATCCAAAGATGTTTTGGAGTATCCTAGGTGATTATAACATCATCTAATCCATTGTTCTTCGCCGGATCTAGGTATTTTTCTTGAATCCCTAGAGTTGACTTTTTGGAGTTTTGTTCTTGATTTTGTTTTCCATCCATTTTTTATGAACCGATTGTTGTAAAATGATGTTTTTAATCATATCCTATGGATTGAATATCCATATTTCGGTTGGGAATTCCATTTTCATGTTTTGTCGGGTCGATTCGTGTTCTTGCCTATTTTGGGGGAAACCCTTGAACTTTCGTCGTTTGTTCTTTGAATTCAGCGGCTTTGGGTCGTACTTTGGAATTCATTTTCATTGTTGTGATTGTTGTTCATAGTTTATTGTTGCGGGTTAGCGTTCGGTGGAGTCGGCGGGTTCGTGGTCAGTTCGTGCCAACCTACTTCGGTCGATTCTTCACGTTTGTGATTATTCGAGGCAAGTACCTTGTCCATACAATTCTTGTTTTATGGATATGATAATTAGTGATCGTCTCCTTGTGTTTATTTGATCGTTTGAATTTCATTTTCAAAGATTCGGTTAGCCTTGTTAAAGGCCCTCTTTCAAAATGCGCGTGTTTTGTGAACATTGTGTTCGTGGATGGTTACGTGAATTACTATGAATACACTTGGTGTTGTCGTTGTGCTTTGATAATATATATGTATATATTATCTCATATCGGTGCGTTGTGATTTGACCATTGCGTCGTGCATCGTGTTTGTTGCCATTGAGTGAATTACTTGGATATTATTGATGTGATTTGTTATTTGTGTGAATGTGTGGATATGGTTGAAGGTCTAAGGTGACACATGGCATGTGATCATGTGGTCAGGATGCAACAAGCGATTGATCCAACCGTGAGAGCCTAAGATAATCTAAGGTGACACATGGATTGTGATCATGTGGTCAGGATGCAACAAGTGATTGATCCAACCGTGAGATATGGTGTGTGATTTGTTTCGCTAGCCAGCTCGGGAGGGTTCTTAGAGGCATCGAGTGGGATTTGTGGCTTCGTCCCGGTCCTAGGCGATGCGTGTGCGTGATTTGTTTTTTTATTATGGCCAGCTCGGGAGGGTCCTTAGAGGCCTCGAGTGGGATTTGTGGCTTCGTCCCGGTCCTAGGTGATGCTTGTATATGATTATGTTGTGTTGATTTTATGTCCGTTGAGGACACTTGATGCGGGATCTGGCCCTGTGAATTGTTGTTGGTTCTATTTGTGAAAATAAAACCTTTGGGCTGTGACCCCTGTTGATTTTGGAAAGAGAAGGATTCGAAAATCCTGAGTTGTTTCTATCAAAACTCCCGATGGCATTTTAAATCACTTTATAAATTGTTTCCCTTGACTTGGGATCTTTCGATTTTGGAAAGCTTTACCTAAACTCTTGCCTCGGGAAGTATTTTCGTTATGTTTAAATCTTTGAGGATTCCTGGTTATTATTGTCCTTGGAACTTGTATTGTATGGCTCGTATTTTTGCCCTTGTACTTGCACTAGCAAAATAGTGGGATTTTGCTAACCCCCGAGAAATCAGGGGGTGGATGTCTGTATTGCATTCAGGTTTTGGAGCATAGCACAGGTTCGGCATGAAGGATGATGAAAGGTGAACGATACTAATCACACGAGGACCCGTTGATGTCGTATTGGTTTAGTTGTATTTTATTTTCCGCTGCAGTATTCTTTCCCCGTTGTACGGGAGTGTGTTGTACTCGACCCCTGCGTGGGCATGTGTTGTGATTGAGTTGTATGTATTTATTGAAAGACCAAATCGGTCTACTGAGTCATTTTTGCCTTAAGGGCATTGTTGAGATGTTCTATGTTGTTACCAGCCTGGTAGATACTTGAGGAAAGGTTCTACGGCGTGTAATATCCCTGAGCAGTTTGGGGGTGTTACATAAATGGTATCGGAGCTTAGCTTGTGGAAACCTAGGCTATCGGGTTTAGTGGTGTCTGTTGAGTTTTTGTCTCGTCAGAATTTGTCTGACTGAGTCGTGTCGCGATGCGTCGTCTGAGTTTGTTGTTCGTGATTAGTATCGTGGGGCGATCATCATCTTCGTGCGACATGTGGCCGTAAGTCTCCCTTCTTTATATTGTGCCTCATGTGACACGAGCTATTTGTTTGATTATTTGTTAAGTGATGGAACCTTCATGTAGATTCTTGGTTTCGTGATGCGTTCGTGTAATTCTCATATTTCATTTATATGAGGAGTGTTGTCATTATTTATGTCCTTTTGACTGTGATATTTGACTGTTTATTTTCCGATAAAAGACATGTGCTGTCTTGATTTTGAGCGAGTTGATGCATGTATTGTGATGTATGTAAGTGAATGTTGTTACATCTGAGTTTTTTGGCATTCTAGCCTAATAGATTTTCGAAAAACTTGAGTATCTTAGAAAATAAATTTCGAGACGTACTTTTAAAATGAATTATTTTCTCGCGATATTTTCAAGGTGCCTTCCAGTGCCGCAATATGTTTCAAAATTATTCCAGTTGAGGACCAAAATATTTTGAGACATTTTCAATTATTTAGAAATACTTTGCTTAGACCCGAGGGTCGAATATTTCTGAAAATTTTTCACTAAAAGAAAAGTGTCCTCATTTTTGTTCAAACGCAAGGTGGTTTTCAAAGTCTCGACAATGATGTTTGTTCAACATTTTGTAAAGTGATACTCAAGATCAACTGGTGTTTCCAAACTATTTTCAAAAGGTGGTTTTCGTTTTTAAAACCCATCATTTCCTGCTTGTGGTCAGATAAGGTGTGTATGATGTTCGAACTTTTGTTAGGGTGTTAACCCCGAGTTGTGGTTGAATTGGTGGTGTGAGCGTTGAGTCGTTCGCCACGCATTGTTGTGTTAGCCCTCTACGAGGGGTGTGATGTTGATCTTTAAGTTGTCGTTTCGTTGTGATTTGCGTGCTATCGCCCCCATGTGAGCGGTTAGGACTTGAGTTTGTATGATTGTGTACATACGTGGTTGTTTCGTGATGTTTAGTAATTATATGCTGGTTATCGTTCGGGCCGTTGTAATCGTCGAACGATGCCGTGGTTGTTGTGATTTTAGTATGTATTGATATGTTATGCCAAGTTGGCAACTCCGATTTGTTGTTTCGCGATTTTATGTTCCATTGTATCTAGCATTTGTATATTGGGTATGCCGAGCCGAGGTGTTTCGACTGTGGTGTGCTGGGGGCATGCACGTACCAATTGCCCTTCCCGTCAGTAACGCATTTCAAGTGTGGACCCGAGAGACACAGGATCCAGTTTTGCGAGTTGGGTTCCGAGTCATTCAGGGCATGAACTTCAGTACAGATATCAGGATCGGCTCTAAGAGGCCCATAGGTAATGTTTTCGTCAGCTGCTTTTATGTTGTTGGCTTGTTTCCGTTATTGTGAGTTGCGGGGACGACCTTCTTTTATAAGAAGTCGAATGTAATACCCGTATTGTTTTTGGACTTCTGCATTTCCTCTTTCTCAGGTCTATTGATTCGCTCCTGTTCGTTGATACATTCTAAACTTGTTCTGTATTTTGATTTCATTGTTCGGACGAGCCGTGATCTTGTTTTGGATCGATCTGATTATCGCTGTGACTTTTCTGAGTTCGGTTCGATTCTTGTGAACCTTGTTCGTAAGTAACATATTTTGGTTCTACTAGTTCTTTTGATGTCTTGAGTTGAAGTGTGAACTTCGGAGTCATTGTTCGACCGTTGTCATTCGATCATTGTTCTTCGATCGTTGTTACTCGATCATTGCTTTTTGATCATTGTTGTTCCATCATTGTTATTTGATCGTTGTTGTCCGATCATTGTTATTTGATCGTTGTTATTCGATCGTTGTTGTTCGGTCATTGTTGTTCGATCGGGGTTGTCTGACTGTTGTTGCCTGATCTCGTACTGTGAAGAATTGTCGTTCGCTGTTAGTCAACTGTTTCGAGTGTGGCCAGGTGGTTCACCGAGTCATACATTGCGAGACGGTAGCTAAGAGATTTGGGGATCGAGGTTGTGTCTCTGTTCTGAAAGGACACGGAGATGCCTAGTGTGCTTTTTGAGGATTTTGGTGTAGTCCGAATTATTTGTGATTGTCCTTGTGGATCGTTTTGTGTTTATTTTCTGTTTTCTCGATCGTGCGTGTTTCCTTGTAATAGGTGCTTCGTGTTTGGTAGTTGTTCAGATAAATGACTTGATTGTATTATCTGTTTGATGACGCTTGTCACTTGCTGGTTTTATTATATCTCTACCGGCGACGTTGTGTTGGTCGTCATGGAGCGTGTTTTCACGCTGTATATATTCCTTTGCGTTGCTTGTAACGTTTCGCCGATGGGCGAAAGCTATGCGTTTCTTGTGTATCTCGTTGAGTTTTCCTGGCGGGAGATTGCTTTTCCCTAGTTGTTTTAAGTTTCGGGACGAAACTTCTTTTAAGAAGGGTAGTATGTAATATCCGCAAATTTTATTTCCATTTTGACGACTCGCTTGGGACCATTTCGTCAAATCTCTGAGAATCTCTTTGGCGAGAATCCATTTTGACGTTGCGCTTGGGACCATTTCGTCATTCTGAGAATGATTAATTCTGCACTTTTTGCCATCCGAGATCGTTTCGGTGCCGTTTTGTTGAGTTTCGTGTTCCTTAGCGACTTTTCCGCACTCGAGTTCAATTCTTGTGAATCTCGTTCGAAACTATTGTTTCGAGTTTCCCATAAGGCCGTTTAACTTTGTTAGACGTGTTGTGAACTTCGGTTTGATTATTCGATCATGTATCGTGATTTCCGGGCGTTTTGGGCCATTTTGTGATTTACCCAAAGTTGTGGGTATCTGTCGTCATACCCATTTATGAGATGTTCTGTTGCTGTGTCTCTGAGTCGTTAGCGCATGCTACGCTTTGAGTCTAGCGCGCGCTAAGGTCCCGTAGTTAGCATACACTAAGTGTTGTAGTTAGCGCGCGCTAACGGGTGGTGCAGAAATAGTCCAGAGGCCACTGGACTGGGTTCAGACGTTGATCATCGCACGCTATTTAGTATCATAGAGCGCGCTAGAGTGAGTTGGTAGCGCATGCTAAGGGGAGGATAGCGCACGCTACCTGGTAGTTCAGGGCAGTCCAAGAGCTACTGGACTGGGTCTGAAGTTCTCGTTAGCGCACGCTAACACTTGGGGTTAGCGCACGCTAATAGTGTATTTTTGGTCAGGAGTTTTGTTCGGTGCACGCTAATTGTGTCCAGTATAAATACTGGACACCAGTCTAGAATCTGCATTTTTCTTCATTTCTTCTTCTTCCTCCGCGAGTTTGAGACGTGGCGACTAGGGTTCGCATCTCGGGTGATTTTCTTCCATCCAAAGGTGTTTTGGAGTATCCTAGGTGTAACGCCCCCAAAATGAACCGGGACGCCACAGTGCCGTAGATCCCATGAGGGACCCACAAGGCAAGTTTTTGAAAATATTTTCTAAAATATTTTATTAAAAGCGGTAATATACGGAAGTAATTAAGAAAGTATTCGTACATCCAAAGTACAAATGCAAATAGTGTCCGTACATACGGTTATTACACAACGTGGAATGTTCAAATTGATTTAAGAAATTAACAGGCCTTCTTCCAACACAGCTCACGCCTGGCCGTAACCTTCGGGGGTGTCCTGCACAAATTCAACAAATTTACCTGGCACGACATGTCGTGCCAGTAACCTAGGTCAGAAACAATCCCAACCAAACTCAAAAGTAAAATCTAATAATTTCCAGGAATAAAGTTATCACCGAATGTTCCATGTTATCCATTTTTTTATCAGCACATAAACTCCCAAGGTCGCAACCAAGGGTCACGGAAGTATCTACATAGGAATACTCCGGACGTGGGTACCATTCAGGTTTTATCCCGCAACACGGTCCAACAAGAAAATTCCCAAGGCCGCGGCCAAGGGTCACGGTAGTATCTACTCAGGAATACTCCGGACAAGATAATCGTAAGAGCACCATTCCACAATAGTAACATTTACTATGTCTAAAATTATAAGACGTAAAGTCTGAGCAAGATTCACTTGCCTCAATTCCGACGCGAGTTATTTCTTGACAAGGCAACGGCTTGAACGATCGCACTTGTAAATCCGACCTATTACATGTTTGTCGATTAACATCTTATGATATTAATAATGATCAACGACGTTCCTTCCCCTCTCATCTGTTAGAACCCTATCCTAGTTGCTTATGATGTCGGAATCGAATTTCTCCATTTTTATCCATAATGCGTGCCATTAATTTCTTAGGTTCGGCCACATTCTTTATAAGTTATCCTTCCGCTAAACAATAGTGTTCTAACACAACATTCCTAGTTAATTATAACCAACAATCACCAAGATTTCATCGTTGTCTTAATATGCAAGTCTAGAACGATTAATCCATCATCTTAACATGTTTCGGTATCTATTTGGCTAGAAATTGTTGGTAACTTCATCAAGGATTCATTAACGGTTTTATTCAACATGATAGTACGGTTTTACATGAAATCCTTCAAGATGATTCCGAGAAGTTGGTGATTAGCAATATGATTATGAGTTCTACCATTATTCATTCCAATTTCAAGCTTTGATGGATATCGATTAACAATTGCGATAGCTATATACCGGTTCGATTATTACGGAGGGATCTAAGCTACCCAAGGCATCCGAGGTTTACTAAAACTTACTAAACAATACTGAAATGAGTTCAAGATTGAATAAACTTACCTTTACTGACAAAAGATGATGAAGAACGACGGTGGACGAAGGAGAACGAGAGGATAACACCTTCAAGACCTTCCCCGATGCTTGATTAACGTACTCTAATAGGATAGCACTTGAATTGGGAGGCTAGAATTGGTTCAATGATGGTGGAGAGTAGTGCACAAGGAAGACGAATGATTTTTGGGACGGAAGAAATGAAAGGCAAAGTGTTCTTTTATAAACTCAGATTGCCCTTACGTACGTTATGCCTTACGCTTTACGTACGTAAGAGGCTTTACGTACGTTGTGGCAAAATACTTAACGTACGTAAGGAACTCGCTGGAACGATTCACCCACATCGTTACGTACGTAACGAAAGCGGGTTAATGTACGTAACACCTCGTTGACTTGCCTGTCGCAATCACGCCGAAAGTTGGTCGGCACGCGTACTACCGGACGAAGATTCCTGTCCGAAGACCGAAGACCGATGTTACGTACGTAAGGCCGATATTTAACGTACGTAATGGCTCAGATATAGCATGCGTAATGAGTCGGAGTATAACGTACGTAAAGGACAGTTTTGTTTGCCAAATTATCATCACATTAATTTATTATGACACGACTCCCTCTCCATGTCGTCTGGAAATCTCTCGGGGAACAAGACGTTGGCCACCGTCATATTCGCACCGATAATTACCTAACGACATCGAGGTATGTCACTGAAAGTTCGTCAATCATCATACCATCACAATACACGAATAATAGATGCAATACCGTACAACCATATTATACAAAATATGTTTTATTGCAATGGAGTACATTTATTTATCAAACAGGAGAAATAGACGTGAGCGCCCAAAGTGAAAAAAAAAAAAGCATGTAATACTGGTGGTATTACATACCACCCCCCTTAAAAATAGTTTCGTCTCGAAACTAAGAAAATAACTCAGGATGATTCTCTCTCATGCTCGCCTCGGTCTCCCAAGTCGCTTCTTCCGTACCGTGGTGCGACCATTGAACTTTACAAGGGGTATGTTCTTGTTCCTTAGTGTCTTTACGCGTCGATCCAAAATCGCTGTTGGGACTTCCCTAAAGGTAGCATCATTGGAAATCTCTACTTCCTCGAAGTTGATCTTGTGGCTAGGATCGTACACGTACTTTCTCAGCTGGGAGATGTGGAAGACATTATGCACTCCGTCTAACGATGGTGGTAATGCTAGCCGATAAGCGAGTCTACCGACTCGGTCCAGTATTTCGAACGGGCCAATAAATCTCGGGCTTAGCTTGCCCTTCTGGCCGAAGCGTCGAATGCCCCGCATTGGCGATACTTTAACCCAAACATGATCCCCAACCATAAATTCCAACGGTCTCTGCCGGTCCATAGCGTAAGACTTTTGGCGACTCTGCGCTGCCAACATGTGTTTTCGAACAATGGATATCTTCTTAATAGATTCCTGGATTAGATCCAACTCGGTGACGATGGCATCTGATGCATCGTCCCAACATATGGGAGACTTGCACTTTCTACCATACAAGGCCTCAAAGGGGGCCATGCCTATGCTTGCATGCCAGCTGTTGTTGTACAAAAATTACGCTAGGCAGAGGTGTTTAGCCCAGTCCTTGCCCCAATCGAGTACACATGCTCTCAACATATCTTCCAGGGTCTGTATGGTGCGTTCTGTTTGTCCATCCGTTTGAGGATGATAGGCGATCTTGAAATGCGATTGAGTACCCATGGCACAGTGGATGACCTTCGAAGCGGGACACATATCTAGTGTCTCTATCCGAAATAATCCCCGAGGGAACGCCATGTAATCTCACGATTTCCCGAACAAAGATGGTAGCCAGCTGTTCTGTTCCGATGGCCTCCTGAATTGGAATGAAGTGTGCCGACTTTGTCAGTCGGTCTACAATAACCCATATCGTGTCTTTTTCCCCCGCCGTCACTGGTAACTTGGTGACAAAGTCCATTGATATTCTCTCCCATTTCCATTCCGGAATGGGTAAGGGCTGCATGATTCCGGCCGGTCTACGGTGTTCAATCTTCACCTGTTGACATGTCATACATCGAGCGACAAAGCTTGCTACCTCTTGCTTCATATTCTTCCACCAGAAACTCTTTCGCAGGTCTTTGTACATTTTGCTCGCCCCGGGATGTATCGAATAGGGAGTAGAATGAGCTTCCTTGAGTATAGTTTGCTTAAGCTCGTCATTAGGTGGAATGCAAATCCTGTTCTTGAATCTAACTAAGCCCCCTTGGATCCTGTAGTCTGAAATAACTCCTCCTTCGGCCTTTGCGCCGATCGCACGAAGTTCTGGATCCTCCATCTGTGCTAGGCGTATCTCGTCCAGCAGGGACGAGCGAATATCAATCGAGCACAAGCTGTCCTGGCGGTGTTGTATCCACACTTCAATGTCATTTCTCCGAGATCTTGCCGCAACTCACTGTCTTTGTCAAACCGATAGTGTCACCTCTGCGCAGTTTCCGACTCGGTCGTGCTACGACGTTGGCCTTCTGTGGTGATATAGAATCTCTACATCGTAATCCTTGATTAACTCCAGCCAACGCCTCTGTCTCATATTTAACTCTTTCTGCGTGAAAATATACTTTAAACTCTTGTGGTCCGTAAAGATCTTACAGGTAACCCCATATAGGTAATGTCTCCAGATCTTAAGAGCGTGGACCACTGCAGCTAGTTCCAAGTCATGTGTCGGGTAGTTCACCTCATAAGGTTTAAGTTGACGAGAGGCGTAAGCGATAACCCTGTCATTTTGCATGAACACACATCCTAGCCCGTGCTTAGACGCATCGGTGCATATTACGAATCCCTCCATACCCTGCGGTAGTACCAACACTGGGGCAGTAGTAAGCTTCCTTTTTAGCTTGTCGAAGCTCTCCTGACAATCCGTTGTCCAGACAAACTTGGTGTTCTTCCTAAGCAGATTTGTTAATGGCTGAGCGACACAAGAGAAGGCCTCGACAAACCGTCGATAATATCCCGCCAATCCCAGGAAACTTCTCACCTCTTTGACATTTCTAGGTGGTTCCCAATTCATAACTGTCTCGATCTTCTGGGGGTCTACTTTAACGCCTCCTGCTGAAATCACATGCCCCAAAAAGGTTACCTCTGGCATCCAACTCGCATTTAGAAAGTTTAGCATACGATTGATGTTGCCTTAAAACGCTCAACACTCGCCTCAAGTGTTCCTCATGCTCCCATCGGCTTCGAATAAATTAAAATATCGTCAATGAAAACCACCACACACTTATCGAGAAACTCACGTAACCCCGTTCATCAATTCCATAAAAACAATTTGGAGCATTAGTCAGGCCAAACGACACCACCATGTACTCGTAGTGCCCATATCTCGATCGAAATGCGGTCTTAGGAATATCCTCCTCTCGAATTCTCAATTGGTGATATCCCGAACGTAAGTCGATCTTTGAAAACACAGTCGCCCCTTGCAGTTGGTCCAGTAAATCATCAATCCTTGGAAGTGGGTAACGGTTCTTAATAGTGACCTTATTAAGTTCCCTGTAATCGATACACAGACGCAGAGAGCGGTCCTTTTTCTTCACAAAAAGAACTGGCGCACCCCACGGCGAAGTACTTGGACGAATGAGCCCCTTTCTTAGCAATTCTTCGAGTTGTGACTTCAGTTCCTTCATTTCGGCTGGTGCCATCCTGTATGGTGCCTTGGAGATAGGCGTCGTTCCTGGCTCAAGTTCGATTGAGAGATCGACCTCCCTTTGTGGTGGCAATCTAGGTAGTTCGTCGGGGAATATGTCCGGAAATTCGTTCACTACAGGAATATTAGCAACCGACAATTGTGACGTGCCCTCCTGAAGAATATACCACCAGTAATACGCTCCTCGATCATCACGAGGTGCTACTGCTAAAAGGAGACTGAGGGACCCTTTTGTGCTGAAGTGCTCTCGGCCTCTAATTGTGTGAGTGGCACCGTCACGGGTCGTAATAGAAACGGTCAGGCGATAGGTATCCAATACCGTCTTGTGCATTGTCATCCAGTCCATACCTAAGATCACATCTTCGTTTTGGAGTGGAAAGACCATGAGATTGGCTGTCCAGCCCAGATTATTGATACGAATCGGACAGTTTCGAACTTCCAAGTTACCCTCCACCCTGCTGCCCTCGGGTAGTTTAACAGTAAAGGACTCACAGGGTACACAAGGGAGATGCAAACGGTTAACACATTCTACGGATATAAACGAGTGGGTTGCTCCAGTATCAAACAGTACATGAACAGGCTGAGATTTAATAAGGAGTGTACCTGAGACAGCAGGAGTGGTCTGGTCGTCAGTAGCCCTTAGTTCGAACACGCGGGACGGCAGTGTCCCCGAGGAGGGTGCAGTACCTCCCCCGCGACCACGTCCTCTTCCGGCACCGTGTAGAGGAGACTGGTGAGGTGGAGATCGGTAGTCGGACATGGCAGACGCTCTGGATGTCTGTACCGAGCCTTGTTGACTCTGAGGAGCTGGGTTTGGAGTAGGTTTGATCCGAGAACAGTAGCGAGACATGTGCCCACCCCTTCCGCATGAAAAGCACTTTGTCGATGCTTTACGACACTGACTCATGGTATGCCCTGCTATGCCACAATTGAAACAGCTACGGCGAGAAGGCCCGTCAGATGTTCCTTTCTGTTGGGACGAAGCTGCTGATTTGGAGGGGAACCTAATTCCCAAATTCACTCTGCTGGTGCTCCTGATCGTTTCTTGTCTTCTGCTTCTTTTGGTTGTGCCCGGCATCCGAACTGACAACCGTACCGGCGTATGCTGTGACCACATCCTCATATGCCCTCAACGTGGTGCAATGAAACCCCGCCGCGTAGCGTTGAACATCCTCCGGCAACCGTTGAGCAAGGTGACAAATTCGCTGGTCTTCGGATGGAACCATCTGTGCGACATAGCTTAGCTCGGTCCTGTATGCCCGAATGATTTCTCGTACTGGCAAATTCTGAGGTCCTGCGCTGAAGAAACTCCGCGCTGGTGCAGTTTGAACTGATCGGGGACAGTACTCATCTCTCAATAGTTTGGAAAACTCGGGCCATCCGACTATTCTGTCCTCTGGCTTATAGGTCCTCCACCATCGGGCTGCGGTGTCACGGAGCTGGTTGATTTCGAGTGGCACTTTCCGGTTTCCTGGGCAGCCGATCACTTCGAAGGCAGTCTCCATTTCCGAGATCCAATCGTCCACGTGCTTATCCCCTAACCCGTCGAATAATGGCGGTCTGGCCTTCAGCATTTCTCCCAGCCAACGGTCCTTCTCGGTGTTCTCTTCTATGTTAATGACTGGTACTTGTTCTGCCTGGTTGACCTGAGCGATTCCCATAGCAATGGCCTGGGCGAGAGTCTGAACAAAGGCTGGATCAAATCCCCCATTGTTCTGGTTTTCCGCTTCCTGTTCGTTCTGATTAACAGGCGGTGGTTGATTTCCGGCTGGATTAGTTTCTCCGGTGTTTCTGTCTTCCTGCTGGTTCATAGCGGAACCTTGTGCATCATTTACGTTTCTTCTAGCTCCTCAACGTGCCATTGGTGATGTTCGTTCAATCTAACAGGTTAGTTTAATGCAAACATTCTCTGAGTTCTTACTGAATCCAAACATCATACTTGATCCTTAAGAATTTACATGTATTTTACCTCGACATCCCTCGAGGAGTTACGGTCGTCAGAAGTGTTGGATTTTGAAGGCAAAACGTTTTCAAATATTTTTGGTAAAACTTTCCACGTGAGTGTTTAGTCTCCGATACCATTTTCTGTAACGCCCCCAAAATGAACCGGGATGCCACAGTGCCGTAGATCCCATGAGGGACCCACAAGGCAAGTTTTTGAAAATATTTTCTAAAATATTTTATTAAAAGCGGTAATATACGGAAGTAATTAAGAAAGTATTCGTACATCCAAAGTACAAATGCAAATAGTGTCCGTACATACGGTTATTACACAACGTGGAATGTTCAAATTGATTTAAGAAATTAACAGGCCTTCTTCCAACACAGCTCACGCCTGGCCGTAACCTTCGGGGGTGTCCTGCACAAATTCAACAAATTTACCTGGCACGACATGTCGTGCCAGTAACCTAGGTCAGAAACAATCCCAACCAAACTCAAAAGTAAAATCTAATAATTTGTGAGTCGGAGTATAACGTACGTAAAGGACAATTTTGTTTGCCAAATTATCATCACATTAATTTATTATGACACGACTCCCTCTCCATGTCGTCTGGAAATCTCTCGGGGAACAAGATGTTGGCCACCGTCATATTCGCACCGATAATTACCTAACGACATCGAGGTATGTCACTGAAAGTTCGTCAATCATCATACCATCACAATACATGAATAATAGATGCAATACCGTACAACCATATTATACAAAATATGTTTTATTGCAATGGAGTACATTTATTTATCAAACAGGAGAAATAGACGTGAGCGCCCAAAGTGAAAAAAAAAAAAAACATGTAATACTGGTGGTATTACACTAGGTGATTATAACATCATCTAATACATTGTTCTTCGCCTGATCTAGGTATTTTTCTTGAATCCCTATAGTTGACTTTTTGGAGTTTTGTTATTGATTTCGTTTTCCATCCGTTTTTGATGAACCGATTGTTGTAAAATGATGTTTTTAAACATATCCTATGGATTGAATATCCATATTTCGGTTGGGAATTCCATTTTCATGTTTTTTCGGGTCGATTCGTGTTCTTGGCCGTTTTGGGGGAAACCCTTGAACTTTCGTCGTTTGTTCCTTCAATTCAGCGGCTTTGGGTCGTACTTTGGAATTCATTTTCATTTTTGTGATTGTTGTTCGTAGTTTATTGTCGCGGGTTAGCGTTCGGTGGAGTCGACGGGTTCGTGGTCGGTTCGTGCCAACCTACTTCGGTCGATTCTTCGCGTTTGTGATTATTCGAGGCAAGTACCTTGTCCATACAATTCTTGTTTTATGGATATGATAATTAGTGATCGTCTCCTTGTGTTTATTTGATCATTTGAATTTCATTTTCAAAGATTCGGTTAGCCTTGTTAAAGGCCCTCTTTCAAAACGCGTGTGTTTTGTGAACATTGTGTTCGTGGATGGTTACGTGAATTACTATGAATACACTTGGTGTTGTCGTTGTGCTTTGATAATATATATGTATATATTATCTCATATCGGTGCGTTGTGATTTGACCATTGCATCGTGCATCGTGTTTGTTGCCATTCAGTGAATTACTTGGATATTATTGATGTGATTTGTTATTTGTGTGAATGTGTGGATATGGTTGAAGGTCTACGGTGACACATGGCATGTGATCATGTGGTCAGGATGCAACAAGCGATTGATCCAACCGTGAGAGCCTAAGATAATCTAAGGTGACACATGGCTTGTGATCATGTGGTCAGGATGCAACAAGTGATTGATCCAACCGTGAGATATGGTGTGTGATTTGTTTCGCTAGCCATCTCGGGAGGGTCCTTAGAGGCCTCGAGTGGGATTTGTGGCTTCGTCCCGGTCCTAGGCGATGTGTGTGCGTGATTTGTTTTATTATTGTGGCCAGCTCGGGAGGGTCCTTAGAGGCCTCGAGTGGGATTTGTGGCTTCGTCCCGGTCCTAGGCGATTCTTGTATATGATTATGTTGTGTTGATTTTATGTCCGTTGAGGACACTTGATGTGGGATCTGGCCCTGTGAATTGTTGTTGGTTCTATTTGTGAAAATAAAACCTTTGGGCCGTGACCCCTGTTGATTTTGGAAAGAGAAGGATTCGAAATTCCTGAGTTGTTTCTATCAAAACTCGCGATGGCATTTTAAATCACTTTATAAATTGTTTCCCTTGACTTGGGATCTTTCGATTTTGGAAAGCTTTACCTAAACTCTTGCCTCGGGAAGTATTTTCGTTATGTTTAAATCTTTGAGGATTCCTGGTTATTATTGTCCTTGGAACTTGTATTGTATGGCTCGTATTTTTGCACTTGTACTTGCACTAGCAAAATAGTGGGATTTTGCTAACCCCCGAGAAATCAGGGGTTGGATGTCTGTATTACATTCAGGTTTTGGAGCATAGCACAGGTTCGGCATGAAGAATGATGAAAGGTGAATGATACTAATCACACGAGGACCCGTTAATGTCGTATTGGTTTAGTTGTATTTTATTTTCCGCTGCAGTATTCTTTCCCCATTGTACGGGAGTGTGTTGTACTCGACCCCTACATTGACATGTGTTGTTATTGAGTTGTATGTATTTATTGAAAGACCAAGTCGGTCTACTGAGTCATTTTAGCCTTAAGGACATTGTTGAGATGTTCGATGTTGTTAGCAGCCTGGTAGATCCTTGAGGAAAGGTTCTACGGCGTGTAATATCCCTGAGCGGTTTGGGGGTGTTACAAAAACTAGCACTGTGATCTGGGTTTAATTGTTCATGTGGTGCAAGATCTATGCATAGTAAGATACGGAAGTCTAGTTTCCAGCGCATCTAACCCTTCGTACATAGCCTTCCTAACGAAGGAGTTATCGCTGCTTTAGTGAACAAATGTCAAGCTGCACGGAATTTTGTTTCGAGTGATTATGCTAACTTTTGTCCCAACCAACTTGGTATCCATCTTGATTTGCAAGCGGTCTTACGACATGCATTTTTGAACCTTTTTTTGGCCGAATTTGCCATACATGATGTGATTTTTAAAATGTCATCTTTCAAATGTTGTAAAATGCTTTCCTTGGTGGGAAGCTCAAATATGCACCCTTATAAGAACATCGAGCATGTGCATGGTAGTTTTACATCATGCTTGTATCATAAATTTTCCCCTTATGCATATAATCTTGCCATGTTATGCAATCAATATGATAGATCATTTTGATCTATCCGGTATAAAATCTCTCTATTGTTAGAGTGTTCACTATGCTCATGTTTGTAAGGTTTTGCAAGCGAAATTGAGTGCCTATTAAGCCATTTCCAAGGGACACAATATTTCTGAATTTCGTGTTATAAATCCATAGTGACTATGATGACTAGGTCATCAAAATCATTGGGTGGTATAATGTTCAAGTTGTTAAAATGGCATTTTCTAGTCACATATGTTCCGTAACAATTAAAAACATTATGATTAGATGATATTTATGCCAAAGTGTGTCACTCATAGCATCTCATTGTGATTTTTAAGAAATAAAATCTTATACATCACTTCTATTAGATATGTGAAAGAATATTCATGAGTCAATGTGGTCCGGCTTGCATAGGTTTTGATGTATTAGGATATTACACTTAGCTTTAATAGTTTTGAGTTTGGACAGTTTGATGATCCATATGCAACGGTATTGTCATGGAGATCATTTTATCTTTGAACAAAGAAGCTAGCTGGCAAAGATACCAAAGTACATTGGTAGAGTCGTGAGCAAGGCTCATGGCCAAGGATGACATTTATGTCATCCGCGTCTTTCTTTCATAGCATATGTGACGTCAAAGACCCCCTGATGGTCCTTCTTAGTCATGTTCATTGATTAAAGCCTATTCTTTGGTACAATTAGGAGAAGACACCCTCCAATGCTAGAGGGAATAAAGTAGAGAGTCGCATAATCATGGCGTTGGGTCCTCATTTTCATCGAGTCCATATACATGCATGATCATAAATATTAGCATGGGTGGTTTATGATGCTATGATGGTGTCACAAATGGTTGTATTCAAGTGATAACATTTATATGTTATTGCGGTTCCTTTGATAATGATTGATAAGTCGATGAAACCAAAGTATATATTTGTCCGACTTAAAGACCAGTCATTGTAAAGGCCAGTTCACCCACTTTTACTTCCTAACATCCAAGGCTACCTTCTCACAAATTTGGGTGCCACTTGGAGACTTGGAAGGAAGTGAACCACTTAAATGAAGTCTTTACAAACCACCAACCATTCCAACAGCCAGTTCGATGTCTTTTCGACGGCTCTTCGACCACGAGGTCGATGGTTATGAAATCATAACACCCGTCTATACATGCTCACGAATGTTGGTGTTTGCGGCTTGTGAATAGAGTCAACTCTTCAAGAAAGCACTAGAGGTTCCATAAAACTAACGATCTATCATCAGTTCAATCATTTTTTATGTTCGATCCTGGTGGTGCATGGTGGCAGGTTTGTTGGATTCTTGAGACCAGTGACTATGGTTACGTAGCAGAGGTCAACACGTTATATTCACCTATACATATCATCAGTCAAAAGCTCAGTTACAAGTGTAATAGTATAACCTTGTTAACGGATTGTGTTAACAATGAAAAACATTTATCCTCCACATGTTCATATGCCAAAGTGCGTCACCACTTAAACGCATTCCATATAATGATATGTTGTACTTCTGTTCAACTTGACCAAGAGGTATTTCTCCCACCGGGTTTTACCGTGGCATAGTTGTGAGGGAAACTTGGCATATGATTCCTATTATTTGAGGTACTCATCGGAGGGAGTTGTTGTGTATACATCAGGAGGAGTATACATGACATGTTTTGTTGGTGAGTTGCAATCTGTTTCCTCACCAAGTCTTTATTTTTCCCACAAAGTTTTGTTTTAGCTTGTATAGATTTTTATCAAGGAAACATCTTTTGCACCATTTTTGTATTAGTGCTCGACATAGGAGGAGTGTTCCCGGATTTATTATTCCCATGATGTGTCTTACATGATACTGATTAGACTAGGTATCGTATCTTATAGGGATTCTAGATCCTTCTGGAGGTAGTAGGATTTTACGTGATGTCTCTCCTTGTAAGGAATCATACGTATAAAATGAGTCTCATTGTAAAGTCTATATAAAGGCCCATCTATCAGTGTTATCAATACAAGTATCTACATCATTTTCTCTTTAATGCTTTCTTTATTGTTTTTCCTTATAAATAAATTTCTATATGAATTTCATAATAACATATAAAGTTTTAATAAGCGGAATATCAAGTTATTATTTCTAAGAACGCATATTTACGTTATATATCAAAGAAAAACTATATATTGTGTAAAATACAACATAATGAAATGAAAGATATATAGTTGCATAATATTATATTACAAATATTATTGTATAAATAATGTTTGTAAAAATGACATGGGTAGGATATCTGGCCATTCTTGGTATACATATCCAAAAAAATTATTTAAAATTATTATACTCTTATATATCTGTTATTCATCTTAAAAATTAACATCATTATTCATATGTGACATACATTCAATCATAAATATCCAAACATTTCGCTCAATATTAAAAATATCTCCATATACATACATATATATAACTATATATAATTATATATATTTATATATAATTAATTATTTATTCGAATGAATATATAAAGATTATTAAGTATTTGAGAAAATACAGTCTATATGTACTTTCCTTTCATTTATTATTTTGGTATATTTCTCGAGTTGCCCAAAAATAATTTCACTTTTTATATATCGAGTAACTTTTAGATACTTTGAAATATTTTTTAGATTTTCTAATCATTTTAATAAAAGTATTTCATATCTTTTGAATAATTCTTAGATTTTATAATCTTTTATAATGTTCAAATTTTATATTATTTAAAAAGTTATAGAACATATTTCTAGCTGAACTTAAAATGACTGACCACGATCACAAGATCGATGACCTTACAGCAGCGGTTGGGAAGCTGGTCGATAGTATCAATGATCTAAAGATCCAACAGGTCGAATCAATAAAGCTCCTTTAGGATATTCACGGCAAGGTCTCGGAAAAGGGGGAAGAGTCTAGAGAGGCTGCCAAGAAGTGGAGGCTGGAGAGAAAAAGAGAAATAGAGGCTCCAGTAGAAGAAAATATGGCTACTGCAATCGGACGACTGGCCGGACCCGGGCCAGGTCAAGGAGATAAAGGATATAGGGTAACTGGTTCTCGACCTGAGTTCCAGGATCCCAATTTCCCACAGAAGAATACAGTACGAAAGCCCTCCGAGATATTGCTCCCAACTGATCGACAGCCTACAACAGCTGAATTAAAGGGCTGGAATAACAAAGAACTGATGAGATACTTTTGTACTCTCATCAGAGAGTCTGCCATGTTCAATAGATTCAAAACTCTGGAGGATGCCGCCAACGAGTTCTCGAGGTTACTCGCAGAAGGAAAGCTTCCCTTACATCTAAAAATGAAGTCTAAACACCAGAAGAATGAACAGGTAACCCATCCGGAAGAATGGATCCTTGCCTACGACGTCTCCCATGAAGGACGAAGTATATACAGGGACCGAGGCAAAGACTCCTTAGTAAACTGGTGGAGAGGAACTGATAATGGTCCCTCTCGGAAGACTTGGAAACATTCTCAATTAAGGGACTAGCTTCTATTAGTTATATATTGTATTTTATCCTACTGTATGCTCGCCGATGCAGTATTTATTTTTATATTTCAAGCCATGTAATTTTCAAGCATCAGTAAAACTTTTGGTTTCTTGGAAGATTACAGCTCGTAATCTACTTTTACTATTTTCACTATTTTGATTACGAAGTACTGATATATTCAACAAGTACAAACTTGTTAAATCGACAAGCTATAAAAACTTGTCTACGAATTGTAACACCCCAAAAGCGTATGAGAATATTATACACCGTAGACCCTTTCCACAAGGATCTACCAGGCTAAACATCCATAAACAACCATTGACAATAGCTTATAGATGTAATTGATACATAGTGCTACTGAGTTACAATAGCTTAAATAAGTTGTTTATACCCATTGACATTTTTTCATTCTTGTTTTAATATTCACATGATACATAAAGCGAGAAAAATAAATAAAAATCAAATGTATATATTATTTGAAGTTCGTTGAATATACATCCTCAACCCAAAAAAATTGACTTTGTTAATAGGTTTTGTGCAATTAAATCATTTTTAGTCGTTATTGCCGTAAACTCTGCCATCTTTGATTTCTTTTCAGTGGCATTCTAATCTCTTAGAAGAAGATAACTTCTTGTGATTTTAATACACTTGTAATATAATTTGTTATTACTTGATTAATTAACTTTACTGATTCCCTTCATTATGACTGTTTCAGACCGAAAAAATTGAGCTAGTGACGAATGTAATTGATGAAACCAAGGAAAGAGATTCAGGGTAACTGTAATATCCGGAATTTCTACTACTGTTATTTAATGTTATTTTATCCGAGTTATATTGTACAGCGTGGAATCTGTACAGTATGGATAAAATAAATTCGAAACTGAGACAACTTTATTGGTATAATTGTCGTAGTTGGTCGACAATTACATTTGAAGGTATCGTGTATCAGGTTATCGTGCTTTTGATATTGGGTATATCATATGAGAATATTATTGGATTGAATATATGTATTCAGTATGTGTGTATACATATCCAATATGTCGAGACGAACATGAACAGTTGGATTTGGCTAAGTATAGATCCCTTAACGTACGCTAAGCTTAAGGACTTACGTACACTAAGTTGCTAGTGTTACGTACGTTAAGGCTAAGGCATTACGTACGCAACAAGAGGAATCGGACATATGGTCGGCAGGTGGGGCACTGTAGCAAGTCAACATACGTATTACGTACGTTATGGAGAATATGTTACGTACGAAAGGATGTGAACGAAATGAGTCAGGAGCTTCTGGACTGTCGTTACGTACGCTACCAAAGTCAGATAACGTACGTAAATGTTGGTTACGTACGTTAACTTTGTCATGTTACGTACGTAATGAGCTAGAAGTTTATAAAAGTGGACGTCTGTCATTTCATTTTCTTCGGAGTTTCATTTTGTTTTTCGACCTTCAACACCCAGAGATGAATTCTTGGTCCTTCTAAGTGGATTATGAGCTTAAGGACTTGGATTTGGAGCTTGAGAAGAAGAGATATTGATGATTCTTGAAGTGGTTACTTGTGTATTTTATCTTTCTAAGAGGTATGTTGGATAATCCTCTCTTTCAATTCGGATTTTTGATGTTATTGTTGATGATTAATTCGTATGATGCTAGTTTATGGAGTTGTTGTGATGATACTTCGTATTCACGGGAATTTTGTTAAAGGAGGATGATGATATGATAATCTATGCCTTGATTATGTTGGTTATGATTATAGAAGCATAGTGTTCTTGGTGTTCTTAGTATTAATGATTCGATTCTTGATGTTAGAAGAAGTGTATGTTGAAGAACATGATAATATGCATCTTGGAGTATGAATAAGGATTGTCTAGATGTTAGAACACATCGGATTATGTCGTTTTATGGATTATGAAAATGATTTCGGAATAAATTGTGTTCTTGAGGAACTCTTGGATTATATGATTTGATGAGATATATGATGGTTTTTAAGTATAATCATGGAACTGATGATTTAGACCAATGCTGTAACACCCCAAATCCCATTGGGTTATTACAGTGCCGTGGACCCCACATCAGGTGATCCACCAGGCGAACACGACTAAAATACAACAAACTGACCAAAATAGGAAATCACAGACCCTACTATGATGTCCGACATACTATTCCGATATGGAATTTCAACGACAAGGATGGGCCTACATGGCAAAATAAAATACAAAAACATCCACGAGCCTTGCTCGGATAACACAAAATGACAACGACTGAACAAAATTGGAGTACTCCAAACTGTCTGACCGACATGAACCCAAAATATCCCGGACTAGTATCACTCGAATGCCTTGTCGCCATCGTCATGCCCCTGTGTCTCAACTCTCTCCTCGCAAGCACCTAAAACATGAAAACATGTTCCGCCCCCACGGGGTCAGTCATCTAGATAATGAATATCAAATACATGTACAACATGATATGCATCCAAAGGCAAAATGAACAGTACAACAATGGTAGTACGAGATGCTCAAAAACCAAAGTAAGAATCGAGCATTCGTGGAACATTATGCCCACGGCATACGATCAATACCTGCTCAATAGGTTAGAACATAAGTGCCCAATGGCAAATCATCAATATAGAACACAACAATACATTACCCGAAGGTAAACCAAACCAACGCTGAAATAAATACGAATCACAATGCTCGAAGGCTCCAACGGAAATACTGATACATCACAATGGCCTGAAAACCCTCAGCCGAAGCTGCCAAAATATCACGATGGCCTGAAAGCCGAACAGCCCGAAGCTGCCAAAATATCAAGATGGCTTGAAAGCCGAACAGCCCGAAGCTATAAATCATCACAATACAGATCTCAAAGAAACAAACCCGACTGTCGAACATACCCCTCGGCGTATGAACAACCAGTCGCAAATCGTCGGATATATCCAATACAACATGGACTATGAACGACCTAAAATAGTATGGCTCAAGATGGACATCACAGTACGCCCAATCCGGAGATGTGTCAGTGCACATGTCCACCCCGTATACGGAATCCAGAAATATACGTGGGACAATGTACCTAATTAGCCTCATGAACTACGTCTCGTGTGCACAGTCCAATACGGAAATAATATTCACGCATGACTATATATGTGCCCGGCTAAAAATCCTACACAATAACCAATCGGAACACACATATGATTCCGGATATGTCACGATGCAACATGACAACGAAACTCAAAGGATAATACATCCAATATGGATCATACGACTCACCAAGTGAACGATGACACACGAATAATGAAAGATCTACACGACCAACAATATTCAAAAAAACCATCCTGGGATCAAAATCCCTAAGGACCGATTAACACGAACAACAATCACAACACAACCATCCGGGAAATCCTCAATCTTAACGATCACAAAATTACTGAGTTCACAAGAATAATAGTGTGCTGCCTTGAGTCGGCCAACACGACAATAATAACTCAACGGATGGGAACTATCCCCGACAGTCCCAATTCAATACTTTGATTACCGTAGAACGGCCAATCGATAACAATGACACAACGGATGGGAATGTTTTCGACAGTCCCAATTCAATACATCGATTACCTTCATGTCGGTCAATCGATAACAATTATACAACGGATGGGAATTAGCTTTGATAATCCCAATTCAATATATCGATTATCTTTAGAGCGGATAATCGATAATAATTATACAACGGATGGGAATTATCTTTGATAATCCCAATTCAATACATCGATTACCTTTAGAATGGTTAACCGATAACAATTATACAACGGATGTCTCGACACCTTTAATCGGTTACCGATAACGAAGATGATAATCGAATACGTTAATGCCTTCAATCGGCCAATACGACATCAATAGAAAAACACTGATATCAATGACGACGATTCACAACAATATCTTGATGGAATATCAATCAACAATAACAATCGATACGTCGATACCACGAACCGGCTATCGACAACAATATCTCAATGGAACATCAATCAACAATAACAATCGATATGTCGATACTGCGAACCGGCTATCGACAACAATATTACCAAGAAGTATCACTATACCTTAAATCGGCCATTTGCGAACAACAATAATATTTGGCATAATTTTCCGAAGGGTATTGTATCAAACAATCCCTTGATGTCAACAAAATCATAAAGAGACCAAGTCTCGAAATGATACACACATTCATACACATATATGATAACATTAATCTCATTGACTAGCACAAGTATAAAACTTGCCTCAAACCGAAGGCGAGAAAGTCCTTCCACGATCAACGTCCTACCACGAATCGATCAACGACGTCCTCCGACAATCACAAGCACTCGAACAACCTTGAATGAAATACAATTCATTCGATAACACGATATCGATCGAAAACAACATAATAGATAACTCTGATTCCAATACGAAGACATAATATACTCGTATTTACCCGTATACACACATATATATATATATATATAATATACATACATCACACACACAATACACAATGTATATATATATAGATATATATATTCACATGACACACACATGCACTGTACACAATATATATATATATATATATATATATATATATATATATATGGGGAGGGATAAATGAACACAAAATACTTGAACACCTTATCTCACACATAAATCTTAACCATTAGATTAAACACACTATATATATTTTATATTTTTTTATCCCTCCCTCTCTCTCCTCACATGCAGCAAAATTATTTATTTTTTCTTAACTCTCCCCCTCTCTCTCTCTCTCTTCAATCTCTTCCCGTTTTTTTTTCTCTCTCTCTCTCCCTAACTCTCCCCACTGTCGTGACTACTCTCTCCCTCTCTCTTCTTTTTCAATTTCCGTTCCGATTCCAGGGATAAAAAAGGCTGTTTTTTCGATTTACAAACCTCTTTTTCCTTTTCCGTTCCTTTTTTCTTTCAGTTCCGATTTACAGGCCTCCTGTTCTCGAATTTCTCCCCGATTCAAGCTTCCAACGGCGGTGTTTTTTCCGACTCCAGCTTCCAACCCTAATTCGCCGGTACATAAGGTAATTCACGATTTATGTTTCCCGATTCCGACCGTGGTGTTGGATATTTTTTTTACTCGGTTAATACAAATTGAAAAATAACCAGAATAATTGTTTTTTCTTTTTCTTTGTGAACAGCTGAATTTATACATTTCATTGCTTTGGGAACATGCTGGTGTTTATACATTTCAATCCGAAAACTGGAATCGGAAAAAAAAAATCAACTTCTGAATCGGGAAAAAAAAACTGGAAGAGAGTAAAAAACATGAATCAGGAAACATGAGTAAAAAACATGAATCGGGAAATAAAAAACTATGCGAAATGTGAACGACAAAAAAAAATTAGGGTTAACCGAGTAAAAAAGTTGGAATCGGGAAACACCGCGGTTGGAAGCTGGAATCGGTGAAAAGGAAAATGAAAAGGAAAAGAAGTGAGGGGGAGAGTTAGTGAGAGAGAGAGAGAGAGAAACAAAAAAAAAGGGAAGAAATTGAAGAGAGAGAGGGGGAGAGTTAGAAAAAATAAATAATTTTGCCTACACATGAAGAGAGAGAGGGAGGGATAAAAAATATTAAATATATATAGTGTGTTTAATCTAATGGTTGAGATTTATGTGTGAGATAAGATGTTCAAGTATTTTGTGTTCATTTATCCCTCCCCTATATATATATATATATATATATATATATATATATATATACACAACACACGTGCTCACGATTTTTATATATATATATATATATATATATATATATATATACCTGCACACACACACATACTTACGAGAAGGACACCGATCGGCCGGGCAACACACGCCGGAATCCGGCCAGAAAAACAACTCCTACTGGAACTCGGCCGCCGGAAAACTAACCCGCCGGACCTCGTCCAACTCCAGCCCGTTCTCGTCCATGGCCGGTTTTCACCATCTCCGCCTGCAACTCCTCGCCGGAAGTTTGCCGCGCCTCCGTTCCGTCGTTAGTTCCGGACAGAAACCACCTCCGGTCGCCGGAATCTATGGAGTCGCGTCCATGGCCGGAAACCATGAAGAGCGTCGGCGCCTCAGCTCCGTCTCGCCAGAAAAACGGAACAGCTCGACCAGATTTGCAACGCCGTCCGTTTCGGAAGTTCCGACCAGGCCGTCGCTCCTCCAGTCACGAGTCACCATGCCGCTGTCGAGCTCCGGTCATCGCCGGAGACGTCAGCAACACTCCGGTCGTCAACTCGAGTCTGTCGCCGGAAAATGAAGAAGCCGGCTGCCATCCTTCAGCTCCACCTTGTCGGAAAAAGAAAAATGAGGGAGATGGAGAGAAGAGAGAGAGAACGAGAGAGAGAGAGAGGACGGACGAGAGAGAGAGGTGACGAGAGGGAGAAAAAAATGAGAGAGCTGGAGAGAGAAATAACTGAGAGGGAGAAGATGATAACGTGGGAGGGAGAAGAAAAAGTGAGATGCTAATATATATAATCCCCCAAAGATACCCTGGCCCTACCAGCCGAAAGTTGACTACGAGGAAGATTCCTACCACCGACCACGCATTACGTACGTAAACCTTCGGGCGTAACGTACGTAATCGCAATAAATTAGCGTACGTAATGCTACATAGGTAGCGTACGCTATGGCTATAAACTTAGCCAAAATTCCAAACTCGCCAAGCAATAACCAAACGACAAAACCAAACCGACGACCAGTAAAAATATTTTGATCCCGAAATATTCTAATACAATATACATTGTATCAGTCCAAACAACCACACTTGTATAATTCCAAATGAATACGTACAACTCAACAGTAACACGAAAGAAAGAAAAAAAATTACCCCCGGATATTACAAATGCTATGTTGATTGTAGTGGTAGAATTCGTATGTTCTTGACGAAATACGAATCATGATAACAATTTTGAATCCGGAAAGATTATAGATAATCTTATAACAAGATTATCAATGGTATTGAACTATTTGGATAGTTCAGATTGTCGATTATGCCGATAGTATTGTTCCACTATGAAATTTACAATTATAAATAAAGAGGAATCGTGTTAATTCGTATGAATTCGGAATAGAGTGTGTTATGTAATCCTTGTTATCGAGATGAGTTGATCGTTGATACAATTACCGGATTATGGAAACGTATCATGGTAATGAGTTCATGATTGATTGATTCGGGTTGTCGGATTTATGTTTAATTGGTATAATTGTGGAACCGTTGGGTTTATTGATCGGTTGTATTAATTGTTAAGTATGATCGTCGAGTTGCGGTTTGTATTGTAGATATGAGTTCGTATTTGTTGAGTTGGATTACTTGGTTTTGTGTATGATCGAGATATCGTTAAACCGTGAGATTGGTTGATTGGTCGTGTTGGTTGTTGATTGTTATCGGATTGTTGTTAATCTATTATTGCAATAGGTTGTGATAATTGACCATTGATAAGAATCGTGCCTTACGGTAAAGTTCGATGATGCTCGTGGATTGCATTGATCGGGGCCGAGGAACTTACAGACGACGGCAAGGGATTGGTGACGGCTTCATTGGTATCGAGGCAAGTTATTACTTGCTCAGTTATAATGTTTAATGAATGGTTTCAGTTTCATTTTGTTTTTAATGCATATAGCAATGATTATTACTGCAAATTCTGGAGATTCGGATTATATGTTGTCTTTCTGATTCTGGGAGTTAAATTATAATGTATATGCTTTATCTCGGTTATTGGCATATTCGGCTATCAAGGTTACGTTGCGATAAATATGAGGATATGAGTATCTATATTCCATGGTACGTTGGGATCGCCAAGCGTTGAGGATAATCGTCGGTGATGATTTGACATAGAGATTTCTCTTAAAGGACTCGGGACAACTATCTTAGTTTGATTCGGTTTAGTATTGATGATGTTGATCATGCAGGTTGTCATTCATGTTGCCGAACATGAAGTCGTCCTAGTTGTTTCATCATAGTGTCGTTCATGTTTTTGATTCATACGTTGTTCATTTTGATGAACATATTGTAACACCCCAAACTAGGCGACTATTACAGTGTCGTGAACCCCCGACTGGGACCCACCAGGCGAATGAAAATTAATGACTTAAATAATATAATCGTAGTACCGAACCACATTATATCATCCATTACTCCGATGAGGAGTTTCATTACGATACACCCAAGACAATACAGAATACACGTATATTTTATATGAAGATAAAATATACAACACTGAATGAAAATGAGTATCCAAACGGAAATCTGCAGCGGAAATAAAATGAAGACAACATGAATGACTGAAAGGACTGGGGCCCCCTACTAGTATCACTGGGACTCTTCGCCGTCAACGTTCTCTTCCCGTGCTTTTGCCTTGCCATGACCTGAAAATAATATCCCCCAACGGGGTCAGTTACACAGAACAACAATCCTCAAGGGTTGAATATACACAATCATGATATATCTTAATTATGAAATTAAGCTGAAGAGGGGCATCGTAGTACGCCCGTAATGGTATGTGCATGTGCACAAGACGAGTGACCGGACACACCCGCCCTTGTACCTAATTTGTCTCACAGAGGTACGTTACCGTGTGCATAGTCCATTGTGTCGGTTCACCCAAACACATAACCATCATATGCCCGACTAAAAATTCCACACATCACCACCCGGCCACGCAATACGAACCCAGAAGGTTATATGAACAAGAATGACCATGAAGAATATTAATGAATAACAATTCGACAAAGTCAAGGATGACTCACCGAGATGAATTAATAGTGAAATGAATGATAGCTCAATGAAATGATTGGAACTGTCGTTCCTCGTGAATGAAGTGATTAATTGACAATTACAAGTCTCAATACGGTTAGTACCTTATGAATGAATTATGATTGTGAATGAACAACAACGAAAGGAATGAATATCCTTTTAACCGAGTAAGAATTAACTTACTCAATATCGGTGAAGAATGTCCTTCCTCGAACAAACGTCCTACAATGAGATGCCGGTCGCTCGAACAACCTTGAATAACACAATTACCAACAATTCGCTCAATAAATGAACCAATCACGATTATAACTAACTCAAAATGTCGATACGACTAAACCAAGTTCATTGGGGCATTATGACAAACACGTTGTAAACAATCTTCGATTGTTTACAATCAACCCTCAATTATATCGATACCGACTTCCAATGAGTGATACAATCCTACAAAAACATCTTCGATACGATCAATAATCCAATACGAATATCCAATTCGAGGTTTCAACAACATCTAATCGAAAACCTCCAAATCTACATCAATATTCAAAGTGTTCTACAAACAATCCTTCAATAATCTGATAAATATTCATACCAACTCACAATCATATGTATATCCCTTCATATAACATGATTATAACATCCCAAAACATCATATTCCATCATAGAATCGAAATCTAGGGTGTTGAAGAATATTACCTTGGAAGATCCAAACACTTTGATCTGGTGAAATCGTGTTAAATCGACTATCCAAGCTTCCCAAACGAATGAAGTTGATGAAAACCGAACACCCAAGTGATTGATGATGAAAAATCTCTCCCTCAAACTCTCTCTCTCTCGGATACAAGGTGAAGAAATGATAAAAATGAGCTCAAAGTCCCGTCCAAGTCCTTAAGTACTGCCATGGTTACGGCCGTAACTCGGCCTACTTATGGCCGTAACATCCCCAAGTCAACGGCCTAACGGCCGTAACCAGCCATCTCATACGGGCATAACTCACCCTCATCAAAACATCTGCCGACAGACATACGGCCGTACCGCACATGCCTTACGGGCGTAACTAGACTGTTACGACCGTACTCGGCAAGACTTACGGGTGTATGACACCTTCGTTGAAACTGACCGGGCACCCTGCTCCAAACGTATGGTCGTAACCGGCCAAGTCTTACGGCCGTACCTGCCTCATCTTACGGCCGTATGCCGCAACTATTACGGCCGTAAGCCCTCTTCGTCACACAATTCCTGAAAACTACGAACACATATTACGGCCGTATCTCACCTTCGGCCAAAACAACCTTAAGCCAACGAATGCATGTTATGGCCGTAATGTATAATTAGTTACGGCCATAACTCATTGCTGAAAGTGACGAAAATGCGACAACTCCGTCTACTCGCTACAAATAGTGAATGATCTGACATACAATATTTGTATGAATGTAATTAAGTCCAAAAACACGTGATAGACGATACTGCCAACACAAGACTACCATACACGGTGATTATGATAATACTCTCGTCTCGATCCCAAAACAGAGATGAAAGACGATCGTAACTGATACACGGTTACAATATGCCAACGATGAATACAAATGAATGAGTCATGAATGATGAGTGATTATTAATGAGTGAAAATTACTGAGTGACAATTACTGACTGATAATTACTGAATGATAATGAATAAATTACAATCGGGTATTACATACTCCCCCCTTAAAAGAGTTTCGTCCTCGAAATTAAGGGTCAAACAACTCGGGATAACTCTCCCGCATAATATCCTCGGTTTCCCAAGTTGCCTCTTCGACTCCATGTCTAGACCACTAAATCTTGACCAAAGGAATCGTCTGGTTCCTCAACTATTTGATTCGCCGTTCTAAAACTCGTATAGGACGCTCCTCATACGAATGATCATCCGCGATCTCGATTTCGTCGAACTGAAGTATGTGACTCGGGTCGGAAACATACTTCCGCAACTGAGAGACGTGAAACACATTATGAATTCGGATCAATGCCGGAGGTAAAGCCAATCGATAAGCCAGACTGCCTAATCGATCCAAAATCTCAAATGGTCCGATGAATCTCGGACTCAACTTTCCCCGCTTCCCAAAATGGAAGATACCTCGACTCGAGGATACCTTGACCAAAACGTGGTCACCTGCCTCGAACTTTAGTGGTCGACGACGATTATCTGCATATGATTTCTGTCGACTCTGAGCAGTCAACAAACGACTCCTGATCAAAGCTACCTTCTCACGGGCGGCTATAAGCATATCGGGCTCGGTGCCGATTGATTCTGATAAGTCATCCCAAGACAAAGGAGATCGACAACGACGACCGTACAAGGACTCGTAAGGTGCCATCTTAATAGAAGCATGCCAACTGTTATTGTATGTGAACTTAATCAATGGTAGTTGGGCTTCCCAATCGTCTTTCCAATCGAGGACGCATGCCCTCAACATGTCCTCCAATGTTTGAATAGTTCTCTCTGATTGTCCGTCGGACTAGGGATGAAAAGTTGTGCTGAAATTAAGCTGAGTTCCCATGGCACGATGAACTGATTTCCAAAAATATGACACGAATCGCCCGTCGCGATCAGAAACGATACTCTTAGGAGTACCATGCAATCTCACTATCTCTTTGATGAACAACTGGGCAAGTCTATCAGGACCCCACGAATCCTTAATCTCAAGGACATGACCTGACTTAGTTAAACAGTCCACAACTACCCAAATTGTATTCATGCCACGACGACTCATCGGCAAGCTCGTGATGAAATCCATAGAAATATATTCCCACTTCCACTCTGGGATAGGGAGAGGTTTCATCATACCTACCGGTCGCTGATGTTCAATCTTGACTTGCTGACAGGTCAGACATCTCGAAACAAATTCTACGACTTCTCGCTTCATATTACTCCACCAGTAATTTTGTTTCAAGTCCTTGTACATCTTGCTGGACCCTGGATGAATGGAATAAGGGGTAGCATGAGTTTCTCTCAGAATTGAGTTTTTCAACTCGTCATTCGCCGGTACACATAACCGATTCTTAAATCGCAATAGTCCATCCTCGTGGACCACAAATCCAGGGGCCTTCCCCTGAGCCACATCCTCTATGATGCGCATCAGAAATGCAACACCCCCGATATATTCAGGAATATTACAGCGCCGTAAATCCTTTACATAAGGATTTACAAGGCTGGAGAATTGAAAAGACATTAATAGGTACCAATGGATGAAAATAACGGAATTAAGATACAATAGTTCTGACCAAATACGGAAAATACGAATGTTCAACGGAAAGTATTAATACATCAGCAAATCCAAATCATCATAAATTACTGCGTACTCGAGTACTTATTAAAAACAATACAAACAACAGACAATTAAACCCGGCCGAAACATCACTCTGCACCCTCGTTGTCATGCAGCTCCAGTGGTTGTTTCCCCGCTCTCCTGGATCCTGAACATAAACAAAATGTTCACCCCCGAAGGGGTTAGCACAACGATGCTAGTACAAGTACCACAACATATTATTCAACATCTCACGAAGAATAATAATAATAACATACACACATGACAATCACAACATGATATCACAACATACACATGGTAATTCCAATGATCCAGCGTTCACTGCCTAGACCCCAAGATGATCCCGTCGGACCAACACGTGGTGGAAAAACCCGTCCAATGATCCAGCGCACGCTAGCATAGATCCTAAGATGATCCCGTCGGACCAACACGTGGTGGACATACAACAACGACATATATGCACGACAATATGTACAACATCAATACGTAAAACAATTAAGGTACTTGCCTCGATTCGAAGACAAGAACAATACTTCCACGAAAAACGAAATACTCGAAGGTCGCCCCTTCGATCAATCACGTAGCAAGCTCGAACCTTAACAAAAGAAATAATATAGAATTCATCTCAAGTCGAATGAACATCTAACAATCCAAATTACGGTCGGAAATTCTTAAAATGAAATCTGTTTGGCTTGCTTAACGCACGCTACGTATCCTATGTAGCGTACGTTAAGGCTACTCGTTAGCACACGCAATTACACACAGCCTAGCGTACGCTAACCATGCACGGTCAGTACCTCACTGATCAGCCGACTGACTCGCCTGATGACTTAACGCACGCTGAGTTCCAATCGTGGCGTACGCTAAACATACCCGATAGCGCATGTTAATTCACATAGCTTAGCACACGCTAAACGTGCATGGCAGTTTCAATACTGGGCAGCAAACTTGTTCTAATGGTGATGAAACTTACGAACTCCTTAGGGATTAACGTACGTTATCCGTCTACATATCATGTTCATAACTTATGAAATGATCTTACGGATTAAATGACTTCGAGATACAAGGATACGTATAATCATCACAACACCATAATCCATCTTGATTACAATTCTCATGCGAAGTTTGGTGTTCTAAAGGTCGACGCACTAGATTTCAATATCATCATTACATCTCGATTTAACCATGGAGATAAACTAACAATTCCAGCTTATAAGAAAGGATGCAATCTAAGATGATTTCTTTTAAGTCCTTATAACCAAAAGTGATATCACCTCAAATTTTACGATCAATATGACAACATAAATCATACGGACAATCAACTTCAGAATGTTCCTCTCATCATCTGATGTACTAAGATTCCAACTATGAGGTTCTAACGACAATATCATAAGCATAAACATTCCAATCCTCTAAACATGATGTTTGTTGAATAATTCACCAATGGAACTCAATATCTTGCTAGCATGATCATCTTATTCTTTAGTACTCGAATCTAAGGCTGGAGATAGAATTAACATACCTTAATATGATGAAATCACTGAACCACAAAGGTAGAATCTGACTCCGGTTGGTTGTATGCCACTCCAAGGTGCTACTCCACTTCAATGATCAATCACAAGAAATATCCAATATCCAATGATCAAGTAGATGTGTTCTAAGTGTGTTTGAGGAGGCTAAAATGCTCTCTGGACTACCAAGTATGAAGGTTACTCGAAGGAAATGAGAAGAAAATGGAGTGTTGTCCCTTATATAAAGTTTCTGCACAATAGCTGATTAGCGCACGCTACATACCATTCATAGCGCACGCTAATAAGCGTTGCCTCCAAATCTATCCAGGTTCATCCGCGGGAATCTTATCCGGACCCATGTCCGGGCTGGCGCATGTGCTAGCCGCCTAGCTCAATAATTGACTGCCTAGCGCATGCAAATCCTACATTCGTAGCGTGCGCTAGTTGTAGCCGATAGCGCGCGTCAAGCTACATTCTTAGCGTGCGCTATCACGAGTTTGCATGAGAAATTTATGCATGACTATATACTTATGTACAAAGATACCAATGAGAGAAATATCATACTCCAATTATCAAGACCACAAATCCAAATAATACAGGGTTCGAATACAGATGAAATACACAATAATAAATCCGGATATTACATACTCTCCTACTAAAAAGGAGTTTCGTCCCGAAACTCAAGAAGAAAATAACTCTGGATATCTAGACTTCATGCTATCTTTCATTTCCCAAGTGGCTTCTTCCACTCCGTGGCGTGACCACTGAACTTTGACCAAAGCGATTGGTTTGTTTCTCAACTATTTAACTCGACTCTCGAGTATTCTGACCGGTATTTCTTCAAATGTCCCATCCTGAGCGACTTCGATCTCGCCGAAATCAATGACATAACTAGGATCCGGTATATATCTCCGTAACTGGGATACGTGGAATACGTTATGAACATGGCTCAACGACGGCGACAATGCCAATCTGTATGCCAACTCTCTCAAGGATCTCGAATGATCCGATATATCTCGGACTCAGCTTTCCCTTCCTTCCGAAACAAAAGATTCCTCGAGTAGGAGAAACCGTTAAAAGTACATGGTCTCCATTACTGAACTCCAATGGGGGACGTCGTACGTCTGCATAAGATTTCTGTCGACTCTGGGTGGTCAACAGCCTTTCACGAATCAATGCTATCTTATCTCGAGTCTGTACGATCAACTCTGGTTCTGTCTCGATCAAGTCCGATGAATCGTCCCAACATAGGGGCGATCTACATCTCCTCCCGTATAATGCCTCAAACGGTGCCATCTTAATGGAAGCATGCCAACTATTGTTGTAGGTAAATTCAATCAACGGTAGATGAACTTCCCAATCGTTTGACCAATCTAAGACACAGGCCATTAGCATGTCTTCCACCATTTGAATGGTCCTCTCGGATTGTCCGTCAGTCTGCGGGTGATAAGCTGTGCTGAAGTTCAATTCGGTCCCCAAGGCCTTATGAACTGCTTTCCAAAAATGAGACACAAAACGGCCGTCTCGATCAGAAATAATGGTCTTCGGCGTACTATGCAATCGACTATTTCTGAAATAAATACTCGTGCCAACCTCTCTGGTCTCCACATGTCCTTAATGCCTAGAAAATGAGCTCATTTGGTTAAACGATCAACTATCACCCAAATCATGTTCATTCCTGTCTTGGTTCTCGGCATACTAGTGATAAAGTCCATCGATATGTCCTCCCACTTCTATTCAGGAATCGGGAGCGGCTTCAACATTCCGGTAGGTCGTTGATGCTCGATCTTAACCTGCTGACAAGTCAATCATTTCGAAACATAGTCCGCTACATCTTTCTTCATGTTGCCCCACCAGAAATTCTGCTTCAAGTCCTTATACATCTTACTTGTGCCCGGGTGGATAAAATAGGGCGAGCTGTGAGCTTCCTTCATAATCGTCTGTTTCAGAACATCGACATCAGGAACGCAAAGTCAGTTCTGTAATCTCAAAACTCCATCATCATGAATTACGAATCTGGGGGCCTTTCCCTTGATCACTTCATCACATAACCGAATCATCAGCGGATCATCTGTCTGCATAGATTTGGTTTCTTCGATTAATGATGAAGTTATTTCCATTATGCACAGTTGTCCTTGGACTCTTTGTAACCATACTTCAATTCCTTATCGAATCATCTCTCGTTGAAGGCTAAGTTGGGAGGTCAGAGTCTCCAGCATTTGAATAGAAACAGGCTTGCGGCTAAGTGCATCTGCCACTACATCCGCTTTGCCTGGATGATACAAAATCTCCAAGTCATAGTCCTTAATCAGCTCTAACCATCTTCTTTGCCGCATGTTCAACTCTTTCTGACTGAAGATGTATTTGAGACTCTTGTGATCCGTAAAGATCTGACAGTGAGTCCCGTACAGGTAATGTCTCCAGATCTTCAAAGCAAATACTACTACTGCTGCTAGCTCCAAATCATGTGTTGGGTAATTCACTTCGTAAGGTTTCAGCTGTCATGATGCATAAGCGATCACCTTATCATTTTGCATCAATACGCATCCGAGTCCTTGGTTCAAAGCATCACTGTAAACTATGAATCCTCCAGTCCCCTGTGGAAGTGTTAAAATCGGTGCTGTCGTCAATCTCTTCTTCAATTCATCAAAGCTATTCTCAAACAATTCGTTCCACTCAAACTTTTGAGTTTTCTGCAGGAGTCGAGTAAGTGGGCGGGAAATTTTAGAAAACCCTTCCACGAATCGACGATAATATCCAGCAAGTCCTAAGAAACTCCGGACTTCTTTTACGTTCTTTGGAGGTTTCCAATCCATAACTGCTTCGATCTTCTGAGGATCTACTCGGACTCCTTCAGCTGATACCACATGACCGAGGAACATTACTTCCTTTAGCCAGAATTCACACTTAGAGAGTTTGGCGTATAGTTGCTCGCTTCTCAAAAGTTCTAATACAATCCGCAAATGCTGTGCATGCTCTTCCGGGCTCTTAGAATACACTAGAATGTCATCAATGAACATGACCACAAATTTATCCAAATATTCTATGAACACTCGGTTCATCAATTGCATGAATACAGTAGGTGCGTTAGTGAGACCAAACGGCATCACTACAAACTCATAGTGTCCGTAGCGAGTTCTGAACGCTGATTTCGGAACATCAGATTCCTTAATCCTCAGCTGATGATATCCTGATCTCAGATCGATTTTAGAAAATACTGTTGCTCCTTGCAACTGGTCAAACAGATCATCAATCCGTGGTAACGGATACTTGTTCTTAATCGTCATCTTGTTCAGCTCTCGATAGTCAATACACAGTCGAAGCGATCCATCCTTCTTCCGGACAAAAAGAACTGGCGCTCCCCAAGGCGAAACGCTTGGCTAAATATAGCCTTTCTCCAGTAACTCCTCTAGCTGCTTCTTCAGTTCATATATCTCAGTAGGTGCCATACGATACGGCGCCTTAGAAATTGGTGTAGCTCCGGGTTCCAACTCAATGGTGAATTATACATCCCGTCGTGGAGGTAATCCAGGTAACTCGTCAGGAAATACATACGGAAACTCGTTCACAACAGGAATAGATGAAAGTTCCACAATTTCGTCTTCTTTCTTCATTGCATAACACCAGTATCCGGTACAGCCCTGTTTCAACAATTTGACAGCTTTCATCGCCTTGATCAACTTTCCTGAGCTTCCTGGTTTCCATCCTTCAAACAATATTTCGGAACCATCGTCAGCGATCAACGAGATATTCCTCCTTCGGTAGTTTACAATAGCTCCATATCGATTAAGCCAATCGTCTCCGAGTATCAGGTTGTCTCCTTGCATTTCTATTACAATCAGATTTGAGAGCCACTCTCTGCCTCCAAATGATACAGGGAAATCTCTAGTTTCTAAGTTTCCAACAATCCTCTCACCACTCGGTAAACCAATCACATAAGGTTCACAGTTATGAAAACCAGAAACATTCAAACGATTTACACAAGATAAGGATATAAATGAATGCGTAGCTCCTGTATCGAATAAAACGCTAACTGGCTGGGAAAGGATCTGAACAGTACCTGATGCGACAGCAGCATCCTGATCGTCTGTTCTCCTCATCTCGTACAGACGTGGGGGAACAGATCCGGCACTTGATGTCCTCTTTCGGTCAAATTGTCCTCTGCCTCATCCGCGGCCAAAATTCTGAGGCGTCTGTACACTCTGTTGCGTCTGCTGAATACTCGATTCTTTCTGGGTTGGCTGTGATGTATGGGCTCTAAAAGCTTTCGCAGCCTCCTCACAGAACACCGCACGATGTCCCACTCGACCACAGTCAAAACAAGTTACGGTAGGGAAAGAGCAATCTCGTCGATAATGTCCTGTTCGGCCACAGTTAAAGCACCTCCTTGTCACATCTGTCGTGACTGATACTGCTCCAGAGTTCTTTCTGCTCTTGGATGGGTGCGGAGGTTTCTTGAACGAATGAAAGGATGACTGGGCTTTGCGGGGCCCGCTGCTCTTGTGCTCTGTAAAGGTACCAAAGACTTTCTACTTCTTGGATTCCGTAAACTTCTCCATTGCTGCTTCCTTGATTTCGTACGCCAATGCCTTATCCTGGTATTGACGGAGAGTGGTACATTCAAAACCGGACATGTACCTCTGGATTTCTGGTTTCATTTTCATATCAAAATGGATCATCATTTCAGCATCTGTTCTGACTAGATGTCGAACAAATGCCAGCTGTTGGTTAAACGTCTTAATTGCGTGAGATACTGGCACATCTGAAGGCTGAGCAGAGAAAAACTCCCGAACCTTGGCTTCCCTCACAGGACGAGGATAGTACTGAGCTTCCATCATCAATTTAAACTCTGTCCAATCAGCATCATGGTCTACAGGCCGGATGGCTTCCCACCATTCGGACGCTTCCCCTATCAGAAAGTATTGAGCGATAGAGGCTCTCTGGTCGTCTGGGCAGTTAATCCCGGCGAAAATTTTCTCCAACTCCTTCAACCAATGGTCCCAGGTGGGAGTCTCATAAATACCGTCGAATTTAGGTGGTTGCATCTTCGCCACCTTTTGCAGCCATCGGTCACCTCGATTTCCCATATCTGGGATCCCTTGCTGCCTATCTCCCTGCTGTAATCCCACTGCCACCTGCATTCTGTCCACGACCTGAGCGAACTGAGTCATCTGGTTCACCACTTGACGAAGGATTTCTGGTACAGCAGGTTCCGGTTCGTTATTGATAAATCTTTGTGGCTCGCCTGAGCTATGACTGGCCTGATTGGAAGGCAACGCTTCCCTTTCAGCATTCCTTCGTCTGCGTCCGCGACCGCGACCACGTCCACATCCGCCTCTCAACATACTGTAAGCATAAATACTCAATATACAGGAAACAATATCATTCAAATGCTCAAGTACAAAGAAATATAACATGTAAAGGTCGAGATAGAGTTTAGGAACTTACAACCACTGCCCGCATGAAGACGTAGGCAGTACAGTGATGTCATTCACGGTCGGTTACCTCAAAAGACGTATATGACCTCTATTTTAACCCAATGGCCAAGATATCCATAATCTTAGCTCCGATACCATATTCTGTAACACCCCCGATATATTCAGGAATATTACAGCGCCGTAAATCCTTTACATAAGGATTTACAAGGCTGAAGAATTGAAAAGAAGTTAATAGGTACCAACGGATGAAAATAACAGAATTAAGAAACAATAGTTCTGACCAAATACGGAATATACGAATGTTCAATGGAAAGTATTAATACATCACCAAATCCAAATCATCATAAATTACTGCGTACTCTAGTACTTATTAAAAACAATACAAACAACAGACAATTAAACCCGGCCGGAACATCACTCTGCACCCTCGTCGTCATGCAGCTCCAGTGGGAGTATACCTTGGTAGAATTGTTGATAGAGCTTCAAGCTGCGGAAGGACTCTTCAGGCAAGTGTATCAAGTTCTTGCGGCTATTGGTGTTTCGACTTCTAAACCCAAGTGGGGGAAGAAAAGGAAACAAGTAGGCCAGAAACAAGTGGAAACTCTCAAGGTAAAAAATCAAGGCTCCTCAGTCTGAGACGAACAAAAAGCCGAAGGGAAAGTCCTACAAGTGCGGTCAGAAAGGACATTTTAAAGTGGACTGCCCTGCTCTTAAGAAAGGTATGTCTCGTGCACTAGTAGTTAAAACATGGTTGGATGCTTGTTCTTCCACTTCGTGGATATTTGATTCAGGCTCCAATGATCATGTTTGCATTGACTCGCATGGTTTTCATGCAACCATGCAGCTTAGTGTGGGCGATATCACCATCAATTGGGGCGGTTAATCCAGGCTTATGGCTGTTGCAGTGGGATTCGTTCAGTTGAAGATTAATGATAAAATATTAATCCTTAATAATATGTTATTAGTACCATATTCTAGAATGAATTTGATTTCGCTTTCTAAATGAAAAGGTGATGGTTATTCAGTTTCTTTTGATGATGATGCTATTATTAGAAGAAACGGTGAATATATTTGCAAAGGAACTTATACTGATGGACTGTATGTCATTAATACTGCACACACTCCCATGTATAAACATAAATAACTTAACTCTTTGTCTAAACCTAAAAAGAGAAAAGAACCTTCGAGCATAAACCAAACATATATGTGGCATTTGCGGTTAGGTAATGTAAACCTTAGGAGGATGCAAAGATTCGTAGATAATGGCCCATTGGATGACCTCCAAATTGAGTCATTTACAATTTTCGAATCCTGTCTGGAAGGTAAGATGACCAAAAGGGTTTTTAAGACCAAGGGAAACCGTGCTCAGAATGTGTTGGAATTGGTTCATACGGATGTATGTGGTCTAATGAACGTCCAGGCTAGGGGTGGTTTTGAATATTTCATCACGTTTATAGACGATTATTCGAGATGTGGATACATCTATTTGATGCGATGTAAGTCTGAAGCCTTTGACAAGTTTAGATACTTCAAGGCTGAAAGGGACAAGCTTCATGGGAAGAGTATCAAGTCACTATGATTTGATCGTGGTGGCGAATACCTTAGTGGAGAGTTTTTGGATTTCTTGGCAAATGAGGGGATTTCGTCCCAGCTCCCTGTGCCGGGAACTCCACAACAAAATGGTGTTGCTGGGAGAAGGAACAAAACTCTTTTAGAAATGGTTGCAAGAATCAACAATCTAATACAGTAGCCCATTTGGCCGAGCAGTCTCTGGAGGCACACGGCTGCGGGGGTTCGAATCAACTGCCTATTTCCGGCAAAAATGGGAAAACGTCATATTGACCTTGAGCTTGTTTCTATCAATGAAAACCCTAAAAATGCAAACTCTAATCATTCATATCATACTTATAACACATGTAGGAGTCAACATACAAGCGTGCTTCTCGACTCTATGAACTCCATTTCATAATCTTTTGTTGAAAAATGACTACTAACACATTTTTCATATTTCCAACATCAACAAATATCAAACATCATCAACATTAAGCAGCATCAACATTGAAAATCATCAACGTCAACCATCATCAAATATCTAGCAACACATTTAATCCATACTCATGTTGATGATTAAAGTTTTGGTCTAACATAAAAATGACCTAAACATGATTTAAAAATCCTCAACACATAACACACTCTTTAACTATATCAACTCCAATATTTAACACATATTAAACTTTATAAATCTAACATCATGTCTTTGTTTTCAAATAAATTCGTAAAATATTTTACAAAAATGTAATAAAAATATATCATGTACTCCTTTCATACATCATCATAAACATCAAGTCACTTTGAACATACATCAACATATCAAGAACGAAGCATGATTCTTCATTTCTTTCAAAATACCAAATATATTATTAAAATCCCATAAATTCATCATAGCATCATCTAATCAAGTAGAAGCATATTGTGTAGGAAAATCATAAAGAAACAACACATGCTTGAGCTATAAACCCTAGTATTTTTGGCCCAAATGACAAAATCAAAGCATGACTAAGACTTGTTTTAAACACTCCCAAGTACCTTAGAATCAACTTAGAAACAACATACAAAAGATTAGAACATCAAACCTAAGTTCCTTCATCAACTTTCAATTTTTAAAGTTAGCTAAAATCGATTTTTACTTGGATGAAAATGAAAAGGAGAAGCTAACTTACTTGAATATGAACATGGATTCAACTTTGGCACACAAATGGAGCTTGTTAGTGGAGCTCCAATGGAAGATATCTCAATGGGGTAGGGGGCAGCCAAGGAGAGAAGAGAAAAGAGGTGAAGTGAAGAGGAAAGTGAAGTGTCTCCCCTTTTATACTAGGTTAACCCTAGGCGTTCAATAAAGCGGTCGAAGAATATTTTTCGCTCTTCTGCAGATAAAATTACTCGGGTAATGTTTGTATGTCGTATACTTAAATTAGCGTGTCGAGTTTACAGCTGAAAGTCGTAGAAAAGTTTTGCGATTTACGGAACATGAATTATCCGAGAGAGCAACTGGACATATAATGTAACACCCCCAAAACCATCCGGGATATTACAGCGTCGTGGGTCCCGCGCCAGAACCCACCAGGCTAAAAACCGTTTACAAAACCAATTCAAAAGCGCCAAAAGGCCGATGACGGTAATATTTTAAATACTCAAATATTTTCAAAAGCATAATTTTGAAATACCGTCATAAAATACCATTTGAAAATACAAGGCGAAGTGCCAAATCTCAACAGTTTAAAATATACGTTAAGCCACAACTTAAACGTACCGATAAAATAATTTGGGAAAAAAGAGTTTGACGAAAATAACCCAAGTTCGCAAAATGCCAAAAAGGCCGTTTTAAAATACACACACGCAGCGAATAAAGATACCGAAAAGCCATTTTGAGATATACACACGCAGCGGATAAATGCAGTTCAAAATACACATTTGCAGCGGAAATAAATAACCGGAAAAGAATACTCAATTCTCCGAAAACAAGCCACAGCCAGTATCACATCGGGAAGCTCATCCCTTCACGACCGCTACTAGCTCGATCTCCGAGTACCTAAAAATAAAGCCCACGACGGGGTCAGCCACAATACTCAATAATGATACCGATCACATCATCATAAATAATTACATACCAATGTAATAATACTGTAAGAATACTACCAATGTAATCTTACCGTTATAACCTTACCAATCCATAATAATCCAATCCTTACCATAATCCACATTTCGCATCCTCGAATGACGAAATGAACTTAACAACAATTATCTGTATTGAATTTCAAAAATACCAACAATCCTCAAAACATCATCATAACTCATAATCATGAAATAATTCATCCGTGCCAAATCATGTCCATCGGATTACACAATCAAAACTCAACCTGGATAAACCAACAGTACACAACATATCTGTAGATCAACTACCATATGATAATGATAACAAAACCCGAACATCGACGTATAGTCCGAATGCTTATACGATCAATAACAATGATCAACCAATACATCACTGAGAATATCATCGACATGATAGCTCCAATATGACCAACGAAGGATCAACGATGACTGAGAGTACCCTCAACAAGGTAAACTACAAACACGATCAACAAAGGATCAACTATAACCGAGAATACCCTCAACAAGGTAGACTCCAAATGATCAACAAAAGACCAACAATAACCGAGAATACCCTCAACAAGGTAGACTCCAAATGATCAACAAAGGACCAACAATAACCGAGAATACCCTCAACAAGGTAGACTCCAAATGATAAACAATAATGGATCTCAAGAAATAACTCTGACTGTCGAACATACCCCTCGGGCGTATGAACAACCCGATCAAACCGTCGAACATATCCAATCATACATGGACTATGAACGACCCAACAATATGGCTCAAAAGATGGACGTCACAGTACGCCCGATCCGGAAATGTGTCCGTGCACAAGCCACCCCGGGTATTGATCACATACACGTGTGGTCTTGTACCTAATTAGCCTCACGAACTACGTCTCGTGTGCACGGTTCAATGTGGAAATATCAACACATAACCATCATGTGCCCGGCTAAAAATCCTACACAATAACCAATCGGCACGCAGATATGGCTCCAGATATGTCACGATGCAACATGACAACGAAACTCAAAGAAATACATATCCAATAAGGATCAAAAGACTCACCGAAGTGAACAACAACAGACTGACAATGAAAAGTCGACACGACTAATCAATATCCAAAACATCAATCCTGGGATCATCATCCCCAAATGAATGACCAACATGATCTACGATCTCAATACAACAGTCCTGGGATCAACATCCCTCAACGAATAACTGATACGAAACTCATTACACGAAACCTCAACATATACAACAACTCAACATACTAATTATCCACATGACTGAACAAATACTTAGATTACCTCAAAGCCGAGGACCATATCCATCAACATCCCCCAATGAGACGGTCAACACAACCATTAATACCAACAATAGTCCTGGGATCAACATCCCTCAACGAACAACCAGTACGAATCTCAAAATATGAAGCCTCGACATACACAACAACTCAACATACTAATTATCCACATAACTGAACAAATACTTAGATTACCTCGAAACCGAAGACAACATCCTTTCCACGAACCACATCCCTGAACAAATACACATTTATACAAATAATCTCAAATAAAGTACCATCCATTAATTACCAAAAACCTTTATCCCGATACTTATGTCATCACGATTACTATCCTCGATATCCAATATTCTATATCCTTGACCAAAGATAACTCACGTCTTCCCTGAACACAATTAAATCATATGCCTTATGATTTAATTCAACCAGGGCACGATATACAAACCATTATCCCGACAACTTACATTTCTAACAACATTGCTATACGAATTATAAATGAAATGAAAACGAAACCATTCATCAAATATTATAAACTGAACAAGTATAAACTTGCCTCGATACCGATACCACGAATCCGTTACCAAAACCCATTGCCTTTGTCTACGAGCTCCTTAGCCCCGACCAAAAGCAATCTACGAACTCTTTAGCCTCAACCGCAACTCAACGGTCATAATCCACGATCAAAACATATCAACCTATTGCAATAACCGATTAACACACATTCGATAAAAATCAATAACCGACATACTCAACCAACAAACTCAACGGTTCAACGAAACCTCGATCATATACATAATACCAAATAATCCAACTCAACAAATACGAACCCATATCCACGATACAAGCCGTAACTCGATGATCACAAATAACAATCAATAACCGATCAACAACGGTTCAACAATATCCCGATTAAACACAAATCCAAACAACCCGAACCAATCAAACACGAATTCAAAACCACAATACGATTCCACAATCCGAAGATCATATCAATAATCAATTTAAACCAACAAGGGTTAACATTACCGATTCCAAATTCAATCTTAAAAACAACTACAAGTTTCCTCCTTGTATAATCATAATAAAATCCAATTACCGATTATCATCATCAATCCGGACAATCCGATCAATTCAGCATTATAGATAACCATATTCCAAAGGTTTCAAATAATTCCATTATCCGAATTGAACACTTATTCAATAAGTATGAATTTCCAAATTCAAACATGAATAATAATTCTCATCAAACTCGAAATCATATTCGTATTCCTATACGAATATTGTACCAAATACATAACTTAGTCCTAAATGTGAATATTCCATATTCATATCCAAAACACCAACACTTTAAAACGTATTCATCAAATCAATGATCAATTCACCTCGACATTAAGGATTTTATAACATATTCGATTCCAACTTCAACTCCAAATACGAAGACAAAACTCCTTCTTGTTCATACTTGTAAATTCGTAGAAAACAATTTACCGATTATTATCGTGAATAATCACATTCCAAATTATCCGAAATCCTTCCAAAATCATAACATGTAACTCAAGAGTTCTTTAAGAACACGAATTATCCAAATTCACGTTCATAATCCATAAAACAACATAACCCGATGTTTTCTAACATCTAAACAACCCTTAATCATAATTCAAGGTGTATATAATCATGTACTTCAACATATACTTCTCATAACATCATGAATCGCAACAACCCACCAAAAACATCGAGAATACTATGATTCCATAATCATAACAACATAATCGAATCATTTGATCACCAATTCATTATCTTCCTTTAACAAAATTCCCATAATTACCAAGAATCATCACAACAATATCATTTCCATCACCATTCATACGAAAACGTGTAGAATTTTCCAAGTCCTACTCATTGAGACATTTCATCGAACACTTTGAAGGCATAGTCCAATTCAATCGATTATTCAAAGAAATACTCGAATTCTTTCCACAAAACTTCAAGAATAATGAATCATTACGAGTTTACAATCAAGTTCAATCAATAATCTGAATCAAAACGAAGCAAATCGGCCAAAACACCAAGAAATCTCAAGAACATCCAAAAACCAAAAGTTTAGGTGTTCTTACCTTCGATCCGGGTGGAAGATGATGTTAATCCATGATTCCAACTTCCAAAACATGTTGCTAGATGATGATATTACTCAAATCCATCCACTTTGATGAAGAAATCGCCAAAAAACGAAGAGAAAACATGAAAATGGCCGGATGACTCGGTCCAGGCCTTTAAATAGGCGGAACTCACGGACGCTTACGTACGTAATCGCCGGGCCCTTACGTGCGTAATCGGCCATGGCGAAGTCTCGCCTGCAGCCGGAACACTTACGTACGTAACCGGCACTGGCTTACGTACATAATCGCCCTTACGGCCAGAATCGCCACCGCCTTACGTACGTAATCGTCGATCCTCTAGCCATCCTCGCGGTCACCGCCGACCGTGATCGGCCATCCATGCGAATCACCGCCGACCATGCTCGGCCATCCCAACGAGTCACGACCGCCATGCTCGGCCATCCAGTCATCTCGCCACGACTCGCCACCGCCCCGTAACGCACGTAACACTTAATCCGTTGCGTCGTAATACGACGTTGACTTGCTACAAGATATACTCATTACGTCGTAATACACCCCGTATAACGTCGTAACTCCATCCGTTGACTCACCTGTCCACATCTGCGCCAAAGCCGCCACCACGGCCCCACTGTCCGATTCCTCTTATTACGTAACGTCGTAGCTAACACATTTTACGACGTAAGCTCCAAGGCTTAACGTACGTAATGGCTTTTATACTTAGCCAAAATCCAATCGTTTCTGTCAGACGTCTCGACGCATAAAATACAAACATACGGCATACCGAATACACATACCGAATCCAAAATATTCTCATACGGTATACCTGATATCCGAATCAGTTCAACCTCATACAACATATCCTGAATATATCTGTCAATCAAAAATGATAATCACACCAGTATAACTGTCTCGGTTCTCAATTTATTTTATCCATACCGTATAGATACCAAACTATACAGTATATCTCAGATAAAATAACGCGAAAAATTTATACTGAAAATCCGGGTATTACATACTACCCCCCTTAAAATAAGTTTCGTCCTCGAAACTTGCAACCAGTCACCAACAACAGATAAATCCAAAACTCCAACTCATCACAAAAACAATCAAGCGTCGCCACAAGCGAACAACCAAAACGATATACTTACAGGTGCGTGAAGCCGATGATCTCCCGTGATACTAGCACACGACTCCCATACGAAGTCTCAACACAACCAACGCACACCAATATCACAAATAGCAGTTTGAAAAGAATCACGAAAATTTTGGAAACTCCAAAAATCGGTTTGACTCAAAAGTCAGAAAACTCATTTTTAAAAATTACGCTACTACCGTACCGGTAGAGCCACATAACACACACGCCTGGGTTTCACAAAACCCAAGCTCCGATACCAACTTCTGTAACACCCCCAAAACCATCCAGGATATTACAGTGCCGTGGGTCCCGCGCCGGAACCCACCAGGCTAAAAACCGTTTACAAAACCAATTCAAAAGCACCAAAAGGCCGATGACGGTAATATTTTAAATACTCAAATATTTTCAAAAGAATAATTTTGAAATACCGTCATAAAATACCATTTGAAAATACAAGGCGAAGTGCCAAATCTCAACAGTTTAAAATATACGTTAAGCCACAACTTAAACGTACCGATAAAATAATTTGGGAAAAAGAGTTTGACGAAAATAACCCAAGTTCGCAAAATGCCAAAAAAGGCCCTTTTAGAATACACACACACAGCGGATAAAGATACCGAAAAGCCATTTTGAGATATACACACGCAGCGGATAAATGCAGTTCAAAATACACATTTGCAGCAGAAATAAATAACGGGAAAAGAATACTCAATTCTCCGAAAACAAGCCACAACCAGTATCACATCGGGAAGCTCATCCCTTCACGACCGCTACTAGCTCGATCTCCGAGTACCTAAAAATAAAGCCCACGACGGGGTCAGCCACAATACTCAATAATGATACCGATCACATCATCATAAATAATTACATACCAATGTAATAATACTGTAAGAATACTACCAACGTAATCTTACCGTTATAACCTTACCAATCCATAATAATCCAATCCTTACCATAATCCACATTTCGCATCCTCGAATGATGAAATGAACTTAACAACAATTATCTGTATTGAATTTCAAAAATACCAACAATCCTCAAAACATCATCATAACTCATAATCATGAAATAATTCATCCGTGCCAAATCCTGTCCATCGGATTACACAATCAAAACTCAACCTGGATAAACCAACAGTACACAACATATCTGTAGATCAACTACCATATGATAATGATAACAAAACCCGAACATCGACGTATAGTCCGAATGCTTATACGATCAATAACAATGATCAACCAATACATCACTGAGAATATCATCGACATGATAGCTCCAATATGACCAACGAAGGATCAACGATGACTGAGAGTACCCTCAACAAGGTAAACTACAAACACGATCAACAAAGGATCAACTATAACCGAGAATACCCTCAACAAGGTAGACTCCAAATGATCAACAAAAGACCAACAATAACCTAGAATACCCTTAACAAGGTAGACTCCAAATGATCAACAAAGGACCAACAATAACCGAGAATACCCTCAACAAGGTAGACTCCAAATGATCAACAATAATGGATCTCAAGAAATAACTCTGACTGTCGAACATACCCCTCGGGCGTATGAACAACCGATGCAAACCGTCGAACATATCCAATCATACATGGACTATGAACGACCCAACAATATGGCTCAAAAGATGGACGTCACAGTACGCCCGATCCGGAAATGTGTCCGTGCACAAGCCACCCCGGGTATTGATCACATACACGTGTGGTCTTGTACCTAATTAGCCTCACGAACTACGTCTCGTGTGCACGGTTCAATGTGGAAATATCAACACATAACCATCATGTGCCCGGCTAAAAATCCTACACAATAACCAATCGGCACGCAGATATGACTCCAGATATGTCATGATGCAACATGACAAAAAAACTCAAAGAAATACATATCCAATAAGGATCAAAAGACTCACTGAAGTGAACAACAATAGACTGACAATGAAAAGTCGACACGACTAATCAATATCCAAAACATCAATCCTGGGATCATCATCCCCAAATGAATGACCAACATGATCTACGATCTCAATACAACTGTCCTGGGATCAACATCCCTCAACGAATAACCGATACGAAACTCATTACACGAAACCTCAACATATACAACAACTCAACATACTAATTATCCACATGACTGAACAAATACTTAGATTACCTCAAAGCCGAGGACCATATCCATCAACATCCCCCAATGAGACGGTCAACACAACCATTAATACCAACAATAGTCCTGGGATCAACATCCCTCAACGAACAACCAGTACGAATCTCAATATATGAAGCCTCGACATACACAACAACTCAACATACTAATTATCCACATAACTGAACAAATACTTAGATTACCTCGAAACCGAGGACAACATCCTTTCCACGAACCACATCCCTGAACAAATACACATTTATACAAATAATCTCAAATAAAGTACCATCCATTAATTACTAAAAACCTTTATCCCGATACTTATGTCATCACGATTACTATCCTCGATATCCAATATTCTATATCCTTGACCAAAGATAACTCACGTCTTCCCTGAACACAATTAAATCATATGCCTTATGATTTAATACAACCAGGGCACGATATACAAACCATTATCCCGACAACTTATATTTCTAACAACATTGCTATAAGAATTATAAATGAAATGAAAACGAAACCATTCATCAAATATTATAAACTGAACAAGTATAAACTTGCCTCGATACCGATACCACGAATCCGTTACCAAACCCATTGCCTTTGTCTACGAGCTCCTTAGCCCCGACCAAAAGCAATCTACGAACTCTTTAGCCTCAACCGCAACTCAACGGTCATAATCCACGATCAAAACATATCAACCTATTGCAATAACCGATTAACACACATTCGATAAAAATCAATAACCGACATACTCAACCAACAAACTCAACGGTTCAACGAAACCTCGATCATATACATAATACCAAATAATCCAACTCAACAAATACGAACCCATATCCACGATACAAGCCGTAACTCGATGATCACAAATAACAATCAATAACCGATCAACAACGGTTCAACAATATCCCGATTAAACACAAATCCAAACAACCCGAACCAATCAAACACGAATTCAAAACCACAATACGATTCCACAATCCGAAGATCATATCAATAATCAATTTAAACCAACAAGGGTCTAACATTACTGATTCCAAATTCAATCTTAAAAACAACTACAAGTTTCCTCCTTGTATAATCATAATAAAATCCAATTACCGATTATCATCATCAATCCGGACAATCCGATCAATTCAGCATTATAGATAACCATATTCCAAAGGTTTCAAATAATTCCATTATCCGAATTGAACACTTATTCAATAAGTATGAATTTCCAAATTCAAACATGAATAATAATTCTCATCAAACTCGAAATCATATTCGTATTCCTATACGAATATTGTACCAAATACATAACTTAGTTCTAAATGTGAATATTCCATATTCATATCCAAAACACCAACACTTTAAAACGTATTCATCAAATCAATGATCAATTCACCTCGACATTAAGGATTTTATAACATATTCGATTCCAACTTCAACTCCAAATACGAAGACAAAACTCCTTCTTGTTCATACTTGTAAATTCGTAGAAAACAATTTACTGATTATTATCGTGAATAATCACATTCCAAATTATCCGAAATCCTTCCAAAATCATAACATGTAACTCAAGAGTTCTTTAAGAACACGAATTATCCAAATTCACGTTCATAATCCATAAAACAACATAACCCGATGTTTTCTAACATCTAAACAACCCTTAATCATAATTCAAGGTGTATATAATCATGTCCTTCAACATATGCTTCTCATAACATCATGAATCGCAACAACCCACCAAAAACATCGAGAATACTACGATTCCATAATCATAACAACATAATCGAATCATTTGATCACCAATTCATTATCTTCCTTTAACAAAATTCCCATAATTACCAAGAATCATCACAACAATATCATTTCCATCACCATTCATACGAAAACGTGTAGAATTTTCCAAGTTCTACTCATTGAGACATTTCATCGAACACTTTGAAGGCATAGTCCAATTCAATCGATTATTCAAAGAAATATTCGAATTCTTTCCACAAAACTTCAAGAATAATGAATCATTACGAGTTTACAATCAAGTTCAATCAACAATCTGAATCAAAATGAAGCAAATCGGCCAAAACACCAAGAAATCTCAAGAACATCCAAAAACCAAAAGTTTAGGTGTTCTTACCTTCGATCCGGGTGGAAGATGATGTTAATCCATGATTCCAACTTCCAAAACATGTTGCTAGATGATGATATTACTCAAATCCATCCACTTTGATGAATAAATCGCCAAAAAACGAAGAGAAAACATGAAAATGGCCGGATGACTCGGTCCAGGCCTTTAAATAGGTGGAACCTGCCGGACGCTTACGTACGTAACCGGCCGGGCCCTTACGTACGTAACCGGCCATGGCTGAAGTCTCTGCCGATTCGCCGAACACTTACGACGAATCGGCAATGCTTACGTACGAATCGCCCTTACGGCCAGAATCGCCACCGCCTTTACGACGTAATCGCCGGGCCCTAGCCATCCTCGCGGTCACCGCCGACCGTGATCGGCCATCCATGCGAATCACCGCCGACCATGCTCGGCCATCCCAACGAGTCACGACCGGCCATGCTCGGCCATCCAGTCATCTCGCCACGACTCGCCGCCCGTAACGCACGTAACACTCAACCGTTGCGTCGTAATACGACGTTGACTTGCTACGAGATATACTCATATTACGTCGTAATACACCCCGTATAACGTCGTAACTCCATCCGTTGACTCACCGCCCATATCTGCGCCAAAGCCGACCACGGCCCCACTGTCCGATTCCTCTTGTTACGCACGTTATGTACACTATATAACGCATAAGCTAACACATTTTACGTACGTAAGCTCCAAGGCTTAACGTACGTAATGGCTTTTATACTTAGCCAAAATCCAATCGTTTCGTCCGACGTCTCGACGTACAAAATACAAACATACGGCATACTGAATACACATACTGAATCCAAAAATATTCTCATACGGTATACCTGATATCCGAATCAGTTCAACCTCATACAACATATCCTGAATATATCTGTCAATCAAAAATGATAATCACACCAGTATAACTGTCTCGGTTCTCAATTTATTTTATCCATACCTTATAGATACCAAACTATACAGTATATCTCAGATAAAATAACGCGAAAAATTTATACTGAAAATCCGGGTATTACATATAATATACCCGAAAATTCAAAAAGTAAAATTTTGAAAAATCATACTCGCAAAGTAAAAATAATATATGTAGAAGGCGATGGAATCATAATTATATCTATCGAAACAAAAATCAAACTCGAAAGAGAATATCAACCAGATAACCGAATATCCAATTTCTGAATTAAAAACTTGCAAACAGATCTATGTTTATCTAATTAGTCCAAATTTCATTACTTAGGAATAAAAATTCCCTAATATCCCACGTGAGGTCATAATAAATCATGCATATAAAAGACTGGGGCATTACATCCTACTCCTCTAACAAGAAATTTCGTCCCGAAATTTACATACCTCATCAAAGAGTTCTGGATATTTCTCCCTCATCTTTCTCGAGTTCCCACATAGCTTCTTCCTGACCGTGGTGACTCCATTATACTTTTACAAGGAATCGACTCATTCCTCAGTTCTTGAACCTTCTGGTCTAAAATAGCTTCAGGCCTCTATTCATAACTCATTTTATGACTAAGAACTATGTCACTCTGGTGAATCACATGCTTGGGATCAAATGTCAGCTAAGAAACGTGGAAAATATTGTGAACATTCCCAAGACTAGGTGGCAAAACTAACATATAAGCAACTGGGCTGATCCTCTCGAGAATCTCATATGGCGCTATAAAATGTGGCCTAAGCTTGCCTTTAATGCCAAACCTGATTAGGGGAAACCTTGTGTAACACCCCAAACTAGGCGGATATTACAGTGTCGTGGACCCCCGACTGGGACCCACCAGGCGAATGAAAATGAATGAATTACACAGGTAAATGTAGTACCGAACCACATTACAACATCAATTACTCCGACGAGGAGTTTTATACAACACACCCAGGATAAAATAGAATACATGTGTATTTTATATGACGATAAAATACACAACACTGAATGAAATGAGCACTCAAACGGAATGTCTGCAGCGGAATAAATAAAGGAAACACAAATGACTGAATAAATGATCGAATGCATCGGGGCCCCCTACTAGTATCATCGGGACTCGCCGTCACCGTGCTCTCCACGTGACTTAGACTTGCGATGACTAAAAAAGCATCCCCAACGGGCCGGCCATACGTAACAACAATCCTCAAGGGTTGAAAATACACAATCATGATATATCTGAAATTATGAATTATTCTGTCAAAACATACGCAATCAAACATGCTATATGAATCGACTAATCAGTACGGCTCAAAGGAATGGCGCCACACTACGCCCGGGATGGAAATGTGTCCGTGCACAAGCCACCAACGATCAAACACGCGTGGTCTTGTACCTAATCAGTCTCACGAGCAATCGACTCGTGTGCACAGTCCAATGTGAGGCCACCAACCAACACACGACTATAATGTGCCCGACATGAAAATCCTACACATACCAACCGGCACGCCAGTATGACCCGGAATGTCACAATATGACAAAAGTGACAACGAAAATGAATAATGACTCACCAAGGTTAAATGATGGTGAAATGAATGATAGCTCAATGAAATGATCGGAACCGTCGTTCCTTATGACTGAAGTGATTAATTGACAATGACAAGTTTTGATACGGTTAATACAATGATGAATGAGTTACGATTATGAATGAACAACGACAAAAGGAATGAATATCCTTTTAACCGAGTAAGAATTAACTTACACAATACCGATGATAATGTCCTTCCACGAACAACGTCTTAAATGAAATTTCGGTCGCTCGAACAACCTTGAACAACAATAATTACCAACAACCGATCAATACACGAATCAAATACGACCATAACCGACCCAAATGTCGATACAACAATATTCGAACTCGTAGATGAACTCTAACGAAAATGTTGAGATACCCGTTGGTTAAAACCAAACCCAAATTATCGAACCAACTCCAAAATGATTGATCCAAACCAGTACAACATTATCAATGACATTAATAATCTCGTAGAAATCCACAATCCAAGTTAGATAATCCATAACTAACATATTCCAATGATAATCCAAGCTTACACGAAGAAATCGGAAGGAAAACCCAAAAATCCGAAATTCTAGATCCAAGAGTTTAATACCTTTGATTCGATGTGATGAAGATGATGAAATGATGATCAATCCGAAAGATGAGCTTGAAGATGATGATTGATGATTACACCTCGAAGAATCCTCTCCGAATCGCTCGAAATCGCCCAAAACTACCGAAGGAATGAAATGAGATGGAAAATGACGAACTCTGACTAAACTGTCCAATTTATACTCAGTCCATGTTAGCGTGCGCTAGCCCTTGTGCATAGCGTGCGCTAACGTGTAATTGGGTAGTCCAGTACTTCGTCCGAACACGGTAGCGCGCTACGTACCTATTTGTAGCGTGCGCTACGGCCATATTACTAGCGTGCGCTAATATCCATTGTTAGCGTGCGCTAGCGAAATATTCGACGCCCGATCGGAGTCCAGAAACCGTCGCCTCTCGATCTAACCTCGATAGCGTGCGCTACAACAACCGATTAGCGTGCGCTAAAAAATTGATTGCGTACGAAAAACATAACTCAACGCGTGCGCTATGAATTAATCGGTGCGCCCAAAGAGCTACCGGACTCAACTCGATCCGTCCCTAGCGCGCGCTACTCCACACATATAGCGCGTGCGCTACTACAACCCGATAAGCGCCGCTACTTACCACTCGTGGCGTGCGCTACAATTATTTCACTGCATCCAGGCCTTCGGATCGCAACAAGATAGCCTTAGCGTGCGCTAAAGCTGAGCAGTAGCGTGCGCTACTTATACCCAATTAGCGTACGCTAAAAGGAGTATGTAGCGTGCGCTACTCCTCAAGCACAACTTGCAACGAAAATGACAATGATGATAAACACGGCACGAAATTCCAATCAGATTAGTGATGAATGAGGATTGATACACGATACAATTACTCTGAATGATGAATACCATGACTGAATCTGAGTGATAAATGATCAATAATGAAATTACCGAGTACCAATTACTGAATGATAAATACTGAATGATAATTACTGAGTGATAATTACTGAATGATAATTACTGGGTATTACACCTTGAGGAAAACCTTATCCCCACTTTCAAAAATGCAATTCAATTCGGCGTGTATCAGCGTATGACTTCTGTCGAGTCTTGACCTCTTATATTCTCTGTCGGATCTTTCCGATAATCTCAATCATCTCGCTGACTGTATCTGGCCCTAAAATCTTTCTCTCACCCACTTCATCCAAATAAAATGGTCATATGCATTTTCTGCCATATATGGCTTCATAAGGTGCCATACCTATCATTGCCTGATGACTGTTGTTGTAATCAAATTCAATTAACGGCAAAACATGCTCCCAGTTTCTACCTTGTTCTAGTGTTTGAATCGTCCTATCTGATTGTCCATCGGTCTGTGAGTGGAGAGAGGTATTAAAGTTCATGTGTGTACCCAATTCCTTTTGTAGGCTCGTCCAAAATCTAGATGTAAATTTTCGATCTCGATCTGATGTGATAGATATCGGTACTCCATGTAAATGCATAATTTCATGGACATATAATTGTGCTAACCTCAAATCCATAATTGACAGGAATAGGCATAAATTGAGTTGATTATGTCTACTATAACCCATATAGCAGTGTTTCCTCGTTTGGTCCTCGGCAAACTAGTCACAAAATCCATCTATTGTAACAACCCCAGAGCCATCCAGGAATATTACAGTGTCGTGGGCCCCGAGACGGAACCCACAAGGCTGAAAGAAAAATTTACAAACATTTACAAACTCCTAAGAGGCGAACGACGGTGCTATCTTTAAAAACATTCGAAGACTTAATAAAATCCGTTTATCAAAACCGTCGTAAAAATCTCATTTGAAACCACAAGGCCCGAAATGCCAAAACTCCACAGTTTTAACATACGTTAAGCTATCGCTTACACGTACCAACAAAATAGTTTAGAAAACGATTGCCAAAGTAACCTAAGTTACCAGATACCAAAAGGCCATTTAAAAATACTCACGCAGCGGAAAAGACAACACTTAAAATACTCTAGTAGCGGAATACAAGAACTGACCAGGAAACTCAATACACAAATACATGCCCTAGCCAGTATCCTCCGGTAAGATCATCTCTCCACAACCGCTACAAGCTTGATGTTCCAAGAACCTAAAAAGAAAGCGCACGATGGGGTCAGCCATAATATCCAACAATGATAACCATCACATCACGTCAATAATTACATGCCAATGAGATACTAAGTAAGAATACTACCGATGTAATCTTACCACTATAGCTTTACGAAAATCCACGATTCGTATCCTTAACAATACAATAAGCTAATACCAAAATATCTATACTATATCTCAACAATGCCCAAGGTTCTCAAAACATTGTCATAACTCACTGTTACGAAATTCACTAACTCTGTCCAACCCAATCCATCGGGTAACATCACCACATCTCAACACGATAATCGATTGTCCATCAAAGACAAATACCAAATAAAATATAGAACATACCTCGAGATGCACAATTCCACGACAATCATGTCAGTCTAATCCGAGATCAGATCAATTCATCATACGGACACGGTCCTAACAAAAGACCTATAAATACATACTCATATGACAACGTCAACATACTCACATCAATAAAAACTATGTATACTTATGGCAAACCCATAATATACATATGCACAAAAGCAACACATGCTAATCCGATGATCCAGCGTTCACTGCCTAGATCCCACGATGATCCCGTCAGACCAACTGTGGTGGAAAAACCTGTCCGATGATCCAGCGGACGATAGCATAGATCCCAAGATGATCCCGTCGGACCAACCTTGGTGGACATATGAAAACAATGCACAACTGCACAAAACAACGATACACATTGCACGACAACAAAAATACCCAAATGCATCACAACATGATCGATACAAATGACAAAAATGATTAAAATACTTGCTCCGAGTCCTTCGAGAGCAATCTCGATATCTAAACCATCACCAACCATTATTCTGAATATTCGACGATCCAAAATGTCACGGGCTTTAGATAATTCATATCTTTGTCTTTATCACAATGTATCCTCGATTCCCAAGTATACCAATAACAAAAGTAAATTATATACATTATGATTTAAGTTCCCAAAACTCGAATAAAACTTATAATCCCAAATCTCATGTGATTACGATTATAAACATTGCTATAATAATTATAAATGAATAAAATGAAAAGCATTCATTAAATATTATAAACTGAGCAACTAATAACTTGCCTTGATACCGATGAAGCCGTTACCAATTCCTTGCCGTCGCCTACAAGCTTCTCGGCCCCGATCAATGCAATTCACGAACATTCTCGAACACGACCGCAAAGCAAGGTTCTAATCACTGATCAATAATCTCAACCTAATGAAGTAATCAATTAACATATATTCGATAATAATCAATTCCCGATATAACCAATCAATCAAACTCAACGGGTCAACAATTCCTCAATCACATACAAAACCAAAATAATCCAACTCAACAACCAACACGACAAATCAATCAATGGTTAATTATCGCAACCTATTGCAATAATAGATTAACAACAATCCGATAACAATCAACAACCAACACGACAAATCAATCAATCTCACGGTTTAATGATATCTCGATCATACACAAAACCTAATAATCCAACTCAACAAATACGAACTCATATCTATAATACAAACTGCAACTCGATGATCATACTTAACAATCAATACAACCGATCAATAAACCCAACGGTTCCAGAATATTCCGATTAAACATAAATCCGAACAACCCGAATCAATCAATCATGAACTCATAACCACGATACGTTTCCATAGTCCAATAATCATATCAACGATCAACTCATCTCGATAGCAAGGATTACATAACACACTCTATTCCGAATTAACACGATTCCTCCTCGTTTATAATTATAAATTTTATAGTAGGACAATAATATCGGCATAATCGGCAACCCGAACTACCCAACTAGTCCAATACCTTTGAGAATCTGGTTATAAGATTAACTATCATCTTTCCAGGTTCAAAATTGTTATCATGATTCGTATTTCGTCAAGAACATACGAATTCTACCACTACAATCAACATAGCATTGGTCTAGATCATCAATTCCATGATTATACTTAAAAATCATCATATATCTTATCAAATTTCCCTCTTTGATGTGATATATATTGTGCGGCGATTTATACGCCTCGACAGCGATCGATAAAGGCCGAGCGACCGAGTCCACAACTAAGCAAGCTACGGCGAACTCAGCTAAGCGAAGATAACAGTCCACCCTCGAGTATCTTGCGATCGACTCTCAAGGCGATCGCCTTTTGGTACCCAGCGATCGACTCTAGTGCCCGACCCAGGACGACCGACCTGTGCCACATACAAGGCCATCGTCCGTCAAAGTCTATGAAGACTAGATCTCAAAGACAGCACCCATGTGCAGATCCGCAAAAGGCGCCGCGGAACATGGATCGTTGACCATCAACAGCTGTCCATGACAAGGACGGCCTCACCTACCGACAGAACCGCCGGAAGGTCCTAAGTGGGGACTCCCGTGACAGCGACTCAGACGCGTGCAGACTTCTCATTGGACCGCATAGCTGGCTGCCAGCAACCCCTGCGGACTTCAAGGAGAGCAGCCCATGTGTTAAAGACGATTGCCCGCTTATTATAATACGGCATAGGCGATCGCCCAGCAACTCTCAGTGCTATAAATAGAGAGCCTCCAGCGACTGGAAAATGGTTCAGACATCAGAGTACCATCCACGGAAATACATACAAACATATACACTATCATGCTCTCGGCTTCTTCTCTAAAATCTACCTCAGGATTTCTCTCTCAGTACCTCTCATAGACGGTCGGCAGAGGCAAGAATTCCCTGCAGCACAGATTCGAAGAGACATGCAAGCCCAGGAGCTCAGACATACAGCTAATACACACTGTGAGAGACCGTCGATCTCCCATAGTCGTCACAGCACATCAGCATTGTTACAAGAACTCACAGAGCATCATATCTGGTTCTTCCGGCAATCTTCACGCTCAATAGGTAAGATAACTAGGGTCTTTACACTCATTGTAATTGTACTCTGACATTAATATTTGTACTCCAAAGTATTCGTATTAATAATATCTCGCGAGAGCATTCAAGCCCGGGACTAACAACCCCGACAAATCTTATGTTATTTACTTTTCCCACGGAAGTGCTCTCGCACCTTGTTTGCTACTCATCCATTCCAGCAATATCTATCTCCGGATAATATTTTGGGTAGCAACAATTGGCGCTAGAAGAATGGGATCATAACCTTCATTTTTATTCCTACCGTCCCGAAGAACACTCACTATTCTCGGGGCATATACTTGAAGTGACACTCACTGCGCTTCAAAGAAAGCCTTCATAATCATGACGTCCTCCACTACATCAAAGAGAGCCACTCTCCGAACTTCCGGAAATCATATCCCGCCCCGATCCGACCCCAGCCGACGGTAGAGGGTAGCCGCAGCAGCACGAGACTCTCGATCCCGCACCTGAAGGACGGCCCCAGCCTTTCACTCGACCAGTTCCAAACCGCGGAACAGATCGAGGAGGCTATGGACATCCTAAAGGAGCGACGGAGAGCATGCGCGACGCCCGCTGTAACTCCCTTGGCCATCCGTCGTGTGGGCAAGCAGAAGTTCAAGGGGCTATTGGGCGAGCGATCGTCAGAAAGCCCCGATTCGCAAAAAAAGGCTCTTACGAGTCCAGACAGTTCCGTATTCAGTCGCTTGGGAAGCGATCCATCATGGCGACCGGGGCATTCTGGCCCCAACCGCAAGACGACGGAATCCGAGTCCGTCACGAGGAGTTCGGCCTACCCAACTCCCAGCCGAATACAGGTCAGCCGTTTGGCTACCACTCCGAACGCCAGGGGGTCAGTACTTGATCGCCTCGGCTCCCGCTCCGAGCGCCTAGCCGCGAGCAGCCAGGCCGCGGCGATGGCCGCTATGCAACGCCAGCTCGATGAGATGAAAGCGCTCCTGGATACTGGGGCAAGCACCAGTAGAAAGATCATCGGACCGACCGAGCCACTTGCGGTCCACATCGAGCTTTCCCCTGTGCAACCAAGGATCACTCCTCCCAAGACACCTTTGTATGAAGGGAGATCGGACCCCGAGACCCACCTAAGCAAGTTCCGGGTCTACATGACCGGGTGTGGGGCATCAGATGCAACCAAGTGCTGAATCTTCCCATTAACATTGGGCGAGCTGGCCCATAGGTGGTACGTCTCACTACCACCGCGGTCGATCATCTCCTTTGAGAAACTGGCGAGTGACTTCACGTCATACTTCACCACCAAGGTCACCAGACCAGGAGGCCCCCACCGCATGATGAAAATCAGGCAGGGGGAAGACGAATCCGATGCAGATTATATCGACCGGGTGGATGAAATTGTCCTCACCAACGAGCCCATAAGCGATGATATCGCTCTCTACTCAGTCCTGGGGGGATTCTACAGTCATTCGCCCATGTTTAGGCATCTCACGAAGGACATACCCCCAACCTACGCGATCTTCCACGCTAAGGCTGCCGACTTTCTGGCCAGGCAGAAGCTGCTCACCCTCCGCCTAGGCGAGGGAATGCCACCTCCTGCCCGAAAGACGACGATCGCCAAAACGAAGAAGGCGGTCGCCAAGCCACCCGGAGATCTCAAGGCCTTCGAGGATGTGGAAGCCTATCTCCTCCACAAGTTCAACCGAACTCCGGCCCATATTTTTTACGCCATCAAAGGGCGCGAACCGCTAAACAAGCCGAAGGCTATAAGGGACCACTGTCATCTGGACCACAATCAGTATTGTGCCTACCATAAGAGTCCCGGCCACAACACTAACCAATGCCGCGACCTCTTCATACAACTCTGGAGATTGTTCGAGGAGGGCAAGTTGGACAGCTTATTGGCTTAGCCGGAGCCCCACCAATCTCCCAACACGGTCGCCCGAGTCGAACGCGAACAGGCCGGAAAGATCATACGAGCCGACCCCTCGATCAACCTCGGCGACCGTATCTACATGCTTTAATCAAGAGAAGGGAACTTCGGAAGTCTCTCCCCGATTTCCCACCTCATTAAACCAAAGGCTACTGCCTGAGCAAACGGTTCGAAAAAGAGGATGACTCGCTCGCCCCCAAAAGTTCATCATCTGACATGATGGACCTAGGCAGCGATCGCCTCCCCAAGCACAACATATATCATCGAGGATCGTCATCTTACATGATGGTCCGAGGTGGAAAAGTGCCACCATGGTCGCGAAAATTGATGAAACTGACAATCCGTCCATGCAAGGTTCCTTTGGGCTTCGATCGCTCGCCCTTCGATTAAATACGAGGCGGGCGTAGCCGAAGGACTCTCCAAAACAAATCAGAGGATTACTCGCTCGCCCTCTAAAGTTCGTCATCTACATGAAGAACCTAGGCAGGCAATCTCCTCCCCTTACACAATGTATACCATCGAGGATCGTCATCTGACTTGATGGTCCGAGGTAGAAGAGTGTTGACATGGTCGTGGAGGACGATGGAACCGTTCTCTATGCCCGTGCAAGGCCCCTTTGGGCCAAGATCGCCCGCCCTTTGTTTAAATACGAGGCCGGCGTAGTCTGAGGGCCCTCCGAAACAGATCTGTGGACACATTCGCCCGCCCTCGAAGGTCCATCACTTAACATGGTGGGTCCTTCACGGACAATGCGACGCATCCCTCCCCCCATCTCAACGTACACCGTCGAGGGTTGCCATCTAAATGGCGGCCCAAGGTAAAAAAGAGCTAACAAGCCACGGACGTGGAGTCAATTAATCCGATGACGACCCACGCAAGGAATCTTCCAGACCAAGACCGCACACCCTTCGTTTAAATACGAGGCGAGGCGCAGCCTACAGAGGACTCTCCCAATTAAATGAGTCGCGGGAACTTATCCATCAGACGTAATGTCGCTCGCGCACAAGACACGGTGGTGGGGGTCGGTCCATCGAACTTTGCGATCGTGCACGGTTCCTCGAGACTGAGATGGACAGTCTTCCTCGAGGAATCGGCAAAATTGAAGACCGCTCACTCAACGATTTATTTTCGTCCCCTTGCTTTCTCTAAGTGAACAAAAACAAGGGGGAAGTGCGGATCTATATGTACGACGATCGTCCCTATTCAATTACATATGGAGATCGGCATTTTTCAGATGTTTGTGCAGCGATCGAATTTGTTGTAAAAGTTATCTATATGAGTTTATCAATTCACTTAGAGCTGTACACGCAACAATCTCTCCTCACACATTTGTACATAGTCATGCAAAGAATCAGAAAAGCAATCATTCAAGTAATAAATCGAAGAAACAAACATTCATTTCATTACTTGAAGCATCAGAGTACATACACGGTCGCCCGAAGGCCTAAGTACTACAAAGGAAAGCTGCAAAACTACAAGACAAAAAGCTAAAACATTAAGGACGTAAAGCCTCAGGCCCCCGCCTGGCCTTCGCCTTCAGCCACTGGATCGCCCCACGACCCTTCGCCAGCCTCCGGAGCTGTCTCCCCGTCCTCCGGGACATTCGGATGAGTAAGATTTCCGAGAATCAGGTACCAACTCAGGTCCACGCCGATTTCTGTGAGATCCAGGATCAGCACGGAGAAAGCAGGATGAAGAGGGTGTTCCAACGCGTATGCCTTGAAGTTTTCGGCTAGAGGGCTGACCTCCAGGCCTCCCTTTTTAGCAGCTTGGAGCGAGTCAGCAATCGCCATATAATAGGCAAACTCACTGACAAACTCCACACTGAGGAAGGGATCGGTCTCGGTCGCCTCCAGCTTCTCTTTCAACTCCGCAACCGCCTGTTGCGCACCCTGGAGCTTGGTCTCCTTAGCGTCCATCTCTCCCCTCGACGACGCCAGCTCGCTAGTCAGCCGAGTGACAATCTCTTTCAGCTGACCGACCTCCTGCTAAGTGGCCGCGTGCGACCGACGGGCATCTGTCATCTGGTCCCAAAATCGGTCGACCGTCGCCCGGGCTCGCTCATAATTTTCTCTCATCAGTTCAAGATCCTGACTCGCCCGCTTAGCTGCATCCAGGGAGTCCTTCTCCATAGCCACAATCCTGTCGGCAAACTCGGCATTCTCTTTCCGAGCAGCCTCGAGATCTGCCTGGAGATGGAAAGTAGAAGGACGCCCTGCGAATTCTTGCACACCCTGGGCATCCATCGTCGCCGCCTGGCGAGAGAGAGCAAAAGTAGCCTGCATTGTATTACCGGATCGCTGACGAGTGATCGCATTTAAGTCGGTCGTCCAGGCCTTCGGCAAAGTAGAAACCGCCGGGTTGACATATAGTGGGACATCGCAGGCCTGGCGATGAGATCGGCTCGCCAGAAAATCCAGCACCATCGGCGGGCAAGCTGGGTTAGCGCTGCGGATCATGCATCAAACAACAATAAAGGATTAACACATCTCCCACGCATGTGACGAAACTCAACAAACAAACAAAGTCTACCTCTCGGCTCTCTCGGGGTCGCGGCCAAAATATGGTTTCCCACGAGGGGTCTCAGCCTCGGCGATCTCCATCTCTCGCAAGAAAGCCGCAGAGGGCGTAGGCTCGTCCACCAGGGGAACCACGGTGATTGGAGGCACGGTGATCGACACCTCACCGGCAGGGGCAGAAACTGGAGGCTCTCCCGACCTCTGCCCCTTGCGGTTCGTCCGGAGCCCCTCCTCCCGAGCTTCCTCCTCCGCTATGATCGGCTCCACGTTGGGCCTCACCTCTGGAATGAGAGGTAACGCCACCGGAGGAACCCGAGATGACTTCTTCTGATGAAGACGGCTCAGAAATCCAGGGTTCGACATGGCTATCTCCGCTCGAGGCTCCGAGAAACGAGGAAAGCAGACCTCTACAATAAGAACAATTGAACAACAGTTAGACACGTTCTCCAAGTAGGTCGATCGCCAAGCCAACGGAGATCGAAGAAATTCATACCTGGGACCAAAAGATGTCTCGGGAAACAGAATAGCCGAGCAGACAGCCAACGGATCTCTTTGTTAATCCAGCGAGCGTCTAGATCATCGTCCGGCAGACTTCGTATCCGCTCCCAGACGACCAGAAAATCGAAAGATAGCTCATTGATCGCCGGAATGTGGAAACCTGCAAAAGGAAGAACAAATTAGATCAGTTCAGAACACATCCGAACAAAGGGAGAGTAAAAACCCTTACTCAGATTCCTCTCCCGAAAGCATGTGGGAATGTCCAGTTCGCCCATAGGCCTTCCAGGCACCGGCGACCCAGAACCACTTCACCGGATCGCCCCGCACCTTGTTCAGGACTCCGAGGATCACCCGACCAGATCAACCTTGAATGTGATAGCCTCTGACCAACCCCTTCTGAGCCGTCAACTTGAACAGATGGTTCATCTCTAGTGGCGAAAGAAGGTGGTACAGTCGATGACCACCGAACAAGGTGAGAACACATATGACCTGGAGCTAGGTATTCGGCGTCAGCTAAAGTGGCGCCACGTTCTAGACAGCCAGCAAATGAGAGACGGCGAACGACAGAGGAAACCGTATCCCGGCCTCCATAATCACTTCATTTACGGCGACCATGCCCTCCGGAGGCTGATCGGCCTGTTCATTCTCCGCCGGCGCGAAAAGATTCACATATGAAGGGACGTGATACCTTGCCCTCCAGACAGCCAGGTCCTTCCTGGTCGCCGAACTTCTTATCTGGCCGAGGGACCATGGAGATCGCTATACAGCCCGAAACAGCGACCGCTTAGCAGGTTGGTAAGGATGAGCGATCGAGTACTCCCGGTAATCGAATTTAGGATACGGACCGGCCAACCTCTCCATGATTTCAGCAAAGGCCAAGTAGGCTTGGCCAAAAGCACTATGCTGCTCCCAATAGGCCCTCACCGCGAAATCTCTCTCCATCTGTGAACGTCTTGGCTCAGCCGCCGCCTCCCTAGTGACGTCGGCTTCATTGAATAGCACCTCGACTTCCGCGGGATCAATACCGGCACGGATAGCCTCAGTGGCCGTCTCCAAATGGAATTCGGCGGAGGATCCTCTCCGAGCAGCCGAAGTTCCGACGGCAGAGGTAGTGTCCATTCCAGACGATGAAGATACTCCAGTCATTTTCGAAGAGAAGAGGAGAAGAGGAGTGTTTCTTACCAAGGGTTGAGTCGATCGACGTTCGTCAGTCAAAGCTTCAGAAAATCCTTCAGCAATATTCTTTTTCTCCGGCAAAATCGCATAAGGGCTCTAACACTGCAGCCCGGCCCCCTTTTATAGGAGAAGGCAGGGACTTCCATGCAATTAAGGAGAATCTCAGGGGCCGAAATGCAACCGTCACAATTAATGCTCCCTTAAAACCCGCGTACGCATCGTTTCAAGGGCACGCCAGGCGAGAAGTCATAACTAACCATCGGTCTCCCCCAACAGGAATCCGACACGTGCCCCGAAGACTTTTCCACATCCGCTGTCATTCCCCGCTCATTTCAGCAACCGACCAGGTCGTCCAAATTCAAAGTCATCCTGCTCGAAGATGATCACCAGTTCCGCAGAATGCAGAGTCACTTGTCAAAGTTAAGCGATCGCTAGTAGAACCACCTCACCCCACGTTTCCAACATCAGAGCGAGCTGGGGGGCAATTGTTGTGCGGAAATTTATACACCTCGACGGTGATCGATAAAGGCCGAGCGACCGAGTCCACAACTGAGCAAGCTACGGCGAACTCGCCTAAGCGAAGATAATACTCCATCCTCGAGTATCTAGCGATCGGCTCCATGGCGATCGCCTTTTGGCACCCAGCGATCGACTCTGGTACCCGACCCAGGACGACCGACATGTGCCATGTACAAGGCCATCGTCCATCAAAGTCTACAATGACTAGATCTCAAAGACAGCACCCATGTGCAGATCCGCAAAAGGCGCCGCGGAACATGGATCGTTGACCATCAACAGTTGTCCATGACAAGGACGGCCTCACCTACCGACAGACCCGCCGAAAGGTCCCAAGTGGGGCCTTCTGTGACAGCGACTCAGACGGATGCAGACTTCTCATTGGACCGCATAGATGGCTGCCAGCAACCCCTGCGTACTTCAAGGAGACCAGCCCATGTGTTAAAGATGATCGCCCGCTTATTATAATACAGCATAGGCGATCGCCCAGCAACTCTCAGTGCTATAAATAGAGAGCCTCCAGCGACTGGAAAAAGGTTCAGACATTCAGAGTACCATCCAAGGAAATACATACAAACATATACACTATCATGCTCTCGGCTTCTTCTCTAAAATCTACCTCAGGATTTCTCTCTCAGCACCTCGCATAGACGGTCGGCAGAGGCAAGAATTCCATGCAACACAGATTCAAAGAGACCCGCAAGCCTAGGAGCTCAGACACACAGCTAATACACACTGTGAGAGACCGTCGATCTCCCACAGTCATCACAACACATCAGCGTTGTTACAAGAACTCACAGAGCATCATATCTGGTTCTTCCGGCAATCTTCACTCTCAATAGCTAAGATATCTAGGGTATTTACACTCATTGTAATTGTACTCTAACATTAATATTTGTACTCCAAAGTATTCGTATTAATAATATCTCGCGAGAGCATTCATGCCCGGGACTAACAACCCCAGCAACTATTGTGTTATTTACTTTAAGTGCTCTCGCACCTTGTTTGCTACTCATCCATTCCAACAATATCTATCTCCGGATAATATTTTGGGTAGCAACAATATATACGAAGAACATCAAGAACACCATGATTCCATAATCATGATTATAACAAATGACATAAACGAAGATATATATCATTGTATCCTTCCAATATACAATTCACATAACCTCAAGAATCTTAACAACGATATCGTAATCATCTTCATACGAATTATTCATCAACAATAACATCAAAATACGAATTCAAGGTGTAGAGTTCATCAACATACTTCAAGAACATGAATAACACAATCAAACTCTTCAAGAATCATCAATATCTTCATATCCAAGCCTCAAATCCGTGTTTCCAAGATCATAATCAAGTTGGAAGATATTTATTCTCACTAACACACTCAGAGGGACGAAGTTTTGAGGAAGAAAATGTTTTTTCTCTCGTGGAGAAATGAAAGAACGAACTTCATTTTATAAACTGCATCGCTCATACGTACGTTATCACTCAACATTAACGTATGTAATGCTCCATAGCATACGCTACACGTCCAACATAGCGTACGTAACATCATCCCAGAAATCACTGTCTTGTTTCGTTCACTTGCTTACGTACGTAATACTTCCTTCATAGCGTACGTAATACGTACGTTGACTTGCTACAGTAAATCTCCACTTAACGTACGTAATGCACTACTAGTAGCGTACGTTAACCAAGAGTTGACTCGCCCATGCACGTTCTTCGCCGAAAGCTGCCGACCACGGGACCCACCTGTTAGACATAGCCTGATCCTGTCTGATTCCCCTCGTTACGTACATAATGCGTTTTGCATAGCGTACGTAACACTTAACATTTTAGTGTACGTTATCTTATAAACTTAACGTACGTTAAGGACTCTGTACTTGGCCATTTTCATCTATTCTTGTCCAACGTCTCAATATACTAGATACGAACATACGGCATACTGAATACGTATACTCAACACATTATATCCTCAAATGCAATTGTCGAACAAATACGACAATTATACCAATACTGACATCTCAGTCCTTAATTTATTTTATCCATACTGTACAGATTCCACACTGTACAATATAACTCGGATAAAATAATATTAAACAACAGTAGTAGAAATTCCAGATATTACATACTACACCACTTAAAATAAGTTTCGTCCTCGAAACTGGCGATCCTTCATATTCAACCAAAATATTCCGAAACCATCACGACAACGATCAATCATCATCATTAACGAATAACCAAAATAGTATACTTACATATGCGCCAAGTCGACGATCTCCTGAGATACTAGCAAGTGACTCCACCGTAAAGCCTCAATACTTTTACAATCACAATTCCGTGAGTCTTAACAAAAATATATCATCTTCGGATGAAATAATCTATCTGTGTCAAATCCTGTCTGCGTAATCGCACAATCAAGTCCCAATTCTGATACAATCAATAATGCACGATATATCTGTGAAACAGGTGTCCAACACAATGGCAACAAATCCCGAAACATCGACACAAAATCCAAACGCTCAGATGATCACCAACAATGATCAACCAATAAATTAACCGAGAATATCACTGACATGATAAACTCTAATACGACCAACCAAGGGCCAAAACACAATCGAGAATATCATCCACATGATAAACTCCAATATTACCAATGAACGATCAACAATAATCAGGAATACCCTCACACGGTAAGCTCCAACGATCACCACAGAATCATAGAAATAGATATAAGAAAGAATAACATTCTCAAAATGTTACACAAATCATATACAGTGGATCTTAAAGAAACACACCCGACTGTTGAACATACCCTTCGGCATACGAACAACCAATCACAAACCGACGAACATACCCAATCATACATAGAGTGGGAACGACCAATCAATATCCAAAATAACCATCCTGGGGTCACCATCCCCATATCTACACTTTCAAATAAATCATTCAAAAATCATTATGGTAAAATCACACTATTACCACACCAACAGAGTCGCATAGCACATACGCCCCGGTTTCACAAAACCCGATGTTCCAAAATCATATTTTGTGCATGAGTCTACAACATGCAACATATTTCTCTTGTCTGATCATCCAATTAATCATCCCTGGATAACTAAACTACCATACTAAAGTTCGAATCTCTTTTTCATCATACCATACTGATGTCTTATCCAGTTTGTGGGTCACACTCATAACTTCACCATGATATGCATTATGCACTAAATGCATATGTATATCGATCATATTTTCAAAACCAGTTTGGAATCATATAGTCTCGTTAAGAAGATAATTTTTCGAAAGTTCTTTCAAAAATTTCAAAAGTACAAAACATAAATTTTGGTAAGACTACAAAATCAATTTTCTAAAAATTAACTGGCTCTCTAATGCCAAGTATTCGATAACAGTTTCCTATGAATCCACACGATTTCGAAGTTTTAAAATGAAAACTATGCAAATGATTGACCACATCCATACTCCTGTATTCCAATTCAGTTCGTCACCAATTCCACTGACATTCCATCGGAAAACTACACGATAGAGTTCCAAAATCTTAATGTATAGAATCCGACAAAAACTTATTTTCCACATATGACTCGCAACGTCGACCATTAACCCATCTTGGATCACCTCAACTATGCTATGACAAAACATCGAATAACCAACTAATCAAACACAGCGAAAGACTTCCCGAGAAGTTTCATTTGAACAAGTAAACCAAAACCTCGAAAGGCGGAAATAAAATAGATAAACGATTGGTAAAGTGTTTTACAAATCTCGGGAGTTTTAGAAAATAGAAAAGCCTTTTGAAACATTAAGGTCTCAGCCCGTATTTCGTTCCATATTACAGGAAGTTTAAAAGCAGAAAGCCCTTTTGGACCCCAAGTCCTGAGTTATAAAACTATTTCAAAATCGATTGGGTCTCGACCCAAAATCATTTTCCGTAAAACATCCGTAAAACATTTATTTTGAAAAGTATCATTTTCAAATGCTCAAAAACAGTTTCATATATCTCAAAATGAACTAACATGAATACATGTTCTTCTCAACAATCCACAGTCCTCCTCCCGAATACACAACTCCATTTCCAATATTTAACTGACATATTGATTTCCAAAATCATAACTTCTCAAGATCATCAATCCTGTCCCAACTCTGTCACCTTATACTGTAACGCATAATATACTACTGAATCTCAAAGCATATCAACTTATGTAACACCCCAAAACCGACTGGGATATTACAGCACTGTGGGCCCCACATTGGAACCTGTTGGCCACTGAGTATACTGGATACAGTTTGGAAAATAGTTTAAACAACAAACTGTACGGATTCTAAATCTGAGTGCGTAGCGGAAGTCTTGGATACAATAGGTTGCTGTGGATACAGCAACTAAGTGTATAGTGTATACTTAATATATCAAAGTAATTTAAAACAGTAAAAGCTGAAGGTAAGTAACAAAGTAATTAAAGTGGTTCGAGGTAAACCCCTCTACGTCCACTGGTCCTCCACACAGGAGTAAAAAGTTTATTATAATTACTACATACACAACTACGTAATTATAACAACACACACAATCAATATATCGTTCACACATATTGATATAAAGATCTTAGCTTAAACCGTTCACACAGATTGGTTTTGAGCTAATGCTTTGACTTGCTTCTTCACACACAGTTCTGAAGCTTCGTCTTCTTCAATGCAATTCCTTCACACACAGTTCCGGAGAAGCACAGATTGTTCAGTCCACACAGGGCTGATCTTGAGTTTGTTCAACGTATAGAACAGATGGTGAACAACAACTTTGACTTTAAGAGCTTTCAGCTGATGAAGTGTTGTTCAGGATGATGAGCACTGTATATCTCTTTCGTTCTTAATTGCAGTAAGCTTTGGAGATATGTTTGCTCTGATGATAACTTTTGATAGCTTGAGTGTTAGGTTGCTGGCTGACTGATCTTCAATGCCTTCATAAGATATATATAGTCTCTGAAGAATGTATCCGTTGAGATGTATCCGTTTGAATGAGATTTCGTTCCAACGGGATTATGACACGATCCGGATTTCGCGGGATTCTGAAGATCTGAAGACTGGCAGTATTTAAATACTTTATCCTTGAGTATTTAAATACTTCTTTATTCAACGGAACTTGACTTCTGTTCCTTCTTTGTCCTGTTGTGAGCTGTATGGAAGATAACTGTATTTGAGATTCGAGACAGTTTTCATACTTGGTCTTTTTACAAGACTTCTTGCTGTACTGAAGAGCTTCACTATATGCTGTTTCGAGGCAGGTTTTCGATACAGGATAGAGCCTCAAAGCTTCGATACAGTTTCCTTTACTGTATTCGGATTGGCATATATGTCAAAACCTTTTTATCAAATATCATTCGATACAGGGATCGGGTATCCCTATTGTTTCGATCTGGGTCTTTGTTTTCCCAACAATTTCCCCCTTTTTGACAATTTGCCAAGACTTTCTTTCTTAACTTTTCAAGTCTTCTTGATGATGCCAAAACCTTCTTCATGAAGCGATCTTCTTTGATGACTTAAGCGATTTCTTGGTCTTTTGTCAAAGGTCGACCTAGTGACTTAGTCTACAATAATGAAGCGCTCGCAGCAAGTTAAATCTGATTTAAGGATTATTACAACTTAAGCTTATGATTGGCGCGCAGGCACAATCTTACAATGTATTCTAAGCTTACAACTGAAATTATGAACTGTTCGTAGACTAGTTCGTACAGCTTATTTTTCAATCAAGTTTATCTAACTTGAGATTGCTATTAAACAATTTAAGTAATCATACATCAACACAGTAGATTACGAGTTGTAATCTTTCAAGACAAACAAACGTTTTTATTGATATTCAAAATGAATTGAGTACAGAGTTTGCTGTTTCGAATAGAAATTACAAAACAAACATAATATACATAGATTTCAGCTCCTTATCTATAATCCACATGCCTCCATGGCCTTTTCCCTGGTTCATTCTCGGTACCACGCCACCAGTTCTGAAGAGAATCATTGCCTCGATCCTGGTATATAGCTCTTCCATCATAGGATTGATCAAAGGCAAGTATCCAGTCTTCTGGATGGGTGACCCGATCTCCTCTTCTGTGTTTGGATTTCATTTCGATTTGGAGAGGGAGTTTCCCGTCTTCTAGCATCTTCATAAATTTATCTGCGGCCTCCGCTAACATTTTATAGTTCTTGAAGATGGCGGATTCCCTGATGAGTCTGACAAAGTATCTCATCAGTTCGTTCTTCCTCCAGTGCTTCACTTCGTCGGCAGTAGGGTTGCGGTTGGTCGGCAGACGAATTTCCGGAGGTCTCTGAATAAGAGTTTGCCAAGGGACATTGGGATCATGAAATTCCGGTCTGGAGCCTGAAATTTTAAAACTTTGGGATGGAGGTGCTAGCTTGTTCAACTCGGCAGTGATACTGTTTTGAGCAGCCTCAAATTCCCTTTCTTGTTGTAGCTTTAATTCTCTAGCGACTTCTCGTGCCTCTTCCCCCTTTTGGCTTCATCAAGACTTTGCGGGATTTCTAGAGCGTCTGTTTTGTCTCGATCTTTGGTCATTCTCTCTACAAGGGAGGAAAGAGTCTACGACATTTCCTGAATGCATTTGTCGTGAGCACGCAGTTGAGAGCTGTTTTCAATCATAGCACAAGCGGTCTTGGCTTCAGCTATCCTCGTTTTTGTTGCTTCTTCCTTCAGCAGTTGCTCCTGCTTATCTTCCATGATCTTCAAAGATTGATTGAAAACTTCTGGCAAAAGAATGAATGCGTCGACAACACGAGATACTTCATGTTGAAGAGTGGTCATTTCTTCGACGGCAGAAGTATGCATCCAATTCAATGCTTTTTCAATGGAAGATAGAGCATTTACGGCATCCTGGATGAATACAGTTTGAAGGCCAAGAGCACGCAGGCGCTCTTTTCGTGCGGCAGAGATCGGAGACTCTGGTTGGGCAAGGTCTGCAGAGCTGTTCAACCTTCTTACATTCACGGATGGGCGTGAAGTAAGTTGGACATCCTCAGGTTCGATACCGTCCTTGGATTCCACAGTTGAAGGGGCGGGAGCAGCTTCCTGTGGTTCGGCGACAGGGGGTTGAGAAGCTTCCTGTTGCGAAGATTCTTCAGCAAACATGGATACAGAGGGGACTGAATCCTCCTGTTGTCTTTCAGGAATGGCTTCTTCGGTCGCAGCAGACTCAGGTGCCTGTTCCAGAATTTCTTGTACTTCCTCGACTGGAGGGACTGATTCCTCTTCGTCGGGAATGTTCTCAGGCTGTGGCGAAGGGGGATTGGCCTGGGTAGAAGGCCCTTCGTCATATCTGGGTGGAGAGGCGTCTTGAGCTTCAGCCTCTTCACGACTCATTCTCAGACCTGCTTGTAAAGCATCGTCGTCGTCGTCTGAGTCATGATCTTCGTCATCTTTTGGATTGGTGGGAGAATCCTCTGACTTTTTCTTTCCTTTCCTTCGAGCGTCAGATTTGTGCAGAAGATGGCTTTCAATTAGATCCTTGCAAGAGGGGTTGTCCCATCGAAGCAGGGCCTCAATTTCTGTTGAGTCCGTCACTTCTGAGACGAATCTCTCTTCGTGGCTCCAATCGCTCCAATTGTACAGTGTATAAATGCAGAGCTAGCTCGTAGCCTTTCCATTGCAAAAATCTTTCGTAGGCGTGTTCAATTTGAACCGAAAGAAGGGTCGATTAATGATCGAGTCGGGGAGGGACTTGAATAACGTGCAGACGCCAGTATCGAGGATTCTGTGCAGGTATGGGATCCTGTGCGGAAGAAGGACTCCTTACGAGGATGGTGCCTGAAGGAAGATGGATCTGTGCGGGTGTGGGATCCCCTTGAGTAGAAGTAGCTTTTGGCTCCGAATGGGCAGCCGACTCGCTAAAGTCTTGATCGTTGGCAGATGTCTCAATATCCGTCCTAGCCGCCAAAGGCTCGGGATCTACTGTCGACACAGTAGGAGACACCTCTTCCACAGGGGTTGGGCCCTGGGGTTCTTCATCAGTGGGTTGAGCCATGGGGGAGACTTCCTTGGAGTGCTTGGCAGATTTGATTTTCGAAAGCCTCCTGAGTCTCTTCTTGGGCTTCTCACCAGCAGAGTGTTTCTTGCTGTGAGATCTCTTTCGCTTCTTTGAAGATTCCACTTCTGGGACCTTCAAGGATTCATCTCTTGGATCATCAGAAATTGGCATGTGCCTGGTTCTCGGGTGGTTGCAAGACAAGGTGATCCGGTTATACGCAGTAGGCTTGACGCCTCCTAAGTATATCCTCGAGCTATTCTTCTTCGCATCGGCGGATTGCGTCAGTCCGCACTTCGTCAGGATATAATTCAACATTAAACCGAAAGATTTATTCTGGGTGGCAGGTTTGCACACCTCCTCTTGTAGGCGTTTCAGGATTATTTGGCACCAATTGACCTTTTCACAGGTCAAAATAGCCACCATCATCCTGAACCTTAAGTTTGTGCACATCTCGAACGCACCGGTTCGGTTTTCAATAATCCTGGAGCAAAAGTCATGAAGATACACAAAAGGAAGAAGAAAGTTTTTCTTGTGACAAGTAGTTGTCACCATGTCAACAACTTTGGACCCTGTAAACAGTCCATAAACTTTTGTAATGAGCGCTTGAGACCCGAAAGTCTCAAGTTGATCCATGGTCAGGCCATCAGCGGGTAGCCTGTAGATTCTCTGGAGCAGATCGCGATCGATACAGATCTCCACTCCCTGGACTGTTGCAGTGATGTCAGCAACATGACCTCCCTGGGCCAATGACAGAAAACAGACGGCGGCGTTGAGGTAGAATTCCTCAACCAGATGGGGGTCGAATTTGTCGGCGGTCTTGCTTCCAAGGCGATAGAGGCCTTGTTGTTGAAGACGAGTAATGATATATTCCATGGGTTCTGCGTCGTTGGTTTCTGAGAGAATACGCTCAATGATGACAGGTTTGGAGAAGATCCGGCCATCAATGATGTTAGCGGATTTCTTCAGAACAGGGGAAGAAGATTGACCAGCCATTGATGTTTTCTTAAGAAAAAGGTGCAAGAAAACAATCGAAATATGCAGTGAAATGCAGAAAAATATGTAGGCTGTATTTGCTTGAGAACTCTTGAATTTGCAGAAAGCGTAAAGAGTCTCTAATGGCAGATTCAGTCCTTTTATAGTTGGGCGGCGAAATAGGGTTTTGCAGAGTACGAATGGTCAGATTTTAAGGGATGGGAACCGGTTTTGAAATCAACGGTTAAGATGGGTGAGTGTAAGCGTACGCTAATCCATTAAAAAGTTTAAAAATAGAGCGGGTCCCACTTCTGACATAGGTTGATACCCTAAATGCCTAAAACGGCAGTTTAAAAATAATAAACAATTTAAAAACATCGCGGCTTTTAAGATTCAGTTGTCCAGATGTCGTGTAAGGCATTTAATGTACATGACGTTTGACATAAAAACAGGGCACGTGGACAAAAATTATTTTGAAAGGAAATAATATTATATTATATACTGAATCGAAATCCTATAGCATGTGTTGTTTTCCGCGTCGATACAGCGTTCCCCCTCAAAAAGGTACTTATAGGTTTTGAATTCCATACATCAATATTTGGATTAATGCTGTATTCATGGGTCCTACAGTATTCCCCCTTAATTATTGCACACGCCAGCTGTAGGATTTATATGTCTTCGCTCGCTACAGTATTGTATTGATGATTCTGAGTGTACAAATAATTAATGTTGGATACTATATTCACGTGTCTTACAGCATTCCCCCTCAATTGTTGAGTAAAAACAGTAAATTACTTACAGGGAGTCTGGCTGTAGCATTCCCAATTCTTGTCTGAGCATGTTGAATCTTGCTATGTCGAGCGGCTTGGTGAAGATGTCGGCCAGCTGAACGTCTGTATGAACTTTTTCCAGGCGAACATCCTTGTTCTCGATATGATTCCTGATAAAATGATTCTTCATGTTGATATGTTTAGTGCGCGAGTGCAGAACAGGATTGTGCGTGATTGCAATTGCACTCGTGCTATCACACATGATTGGAGTCTCTCTAGCATCGATTCCATAGTCGGCGGTTGTTCTTTGCATCAAAGGATCTGCATACAAGAATGCCAGCCGACATAGTACTCTGATTCACCGTGGAAAGAGAGTTAGCCAATTGCTTCTTCTTGAACCAAGAAACAAGTCTAGGTCTGAGAAAGTGACAAGTTCCACTTGTACTCTTCCTATCTAGCTTGCGACCTCCGAGATCCGAGTCATTTGTATCAACTAAATCGAATCCGCCTTCCTTAGGATACCATAGTCTGCATCATTGTTCCTTTAATGTACTTCAGATTCGTTTAGCTGTATTGAAGTGTGATTCTTTAGGTGCAACTTGGTATCTCGCACACACTCCAACAAAGAATGGATATCGGGCACTGCTGGCGTTAGGTACAGGAGCGAACCAATGAGCTTCCTGTAGAGAGATTGGTCAAACGGCTTTCCAGCTTCATCAGCACTAATTTGCACGGAAGTGCTCATGGGGGTTGGCGAGGATTTGGAATTGTTCATTCCAAATTTGTTGAGAAGCTCCTTGCTGTATTTCTCCTGGTTGATGAATATACCTGTAGGCAACTGCTTTACCTGCAAACCTAGGAAATAACTAAGTTCCCCCATCATACTCATTTCAAATTTACTTTGCATGAGATGAGAGAACCTTTGACATAGAGCAAAGTTAGTTGAACCAAAAATAATATCATCCACATAGATTTGTACCATTAGAAGGTCATCACCTTCCTGTATCTTGAACAAGGTTTTGTCCACGGCACCTTTCTCAAATCCGTTGTTGGTTAGATACTGGGACAGGGTTTCGTACCAGGCTCTAGGGGCTTATTTAAGTCCATACAGCGCTTTCCTTATCCTGTAAACTAGATCGATACCGTCTGTGTTGGCAAACCCTGGTGGTTGTTCAACATAAACTTCTTCTGCAAGATCTCCATTCAGGAACGCACTCTTGACGTCCATTTGGTATACGATAAAACTCTTATGGGCGGCAAAGGCTAAAAATATCCTAATGGCTTCTAGTCTCGCTACAGGGGCGAAGGTTTCATCATAGTCGATTCCTTCTTCCTGACAATAGCCTTGTGCTACTAGTCTGGATTTGTTCCTTATGATAAGTCCATTTCGATCCTTTTTGTTTCGAAATACCCATTTGGTTCCTATAACCGATTGGTGTGTTGGTATGGGTACAAGATACCATACATTGTTTCTTTCGAAACCGTTAAGCTTTTCTTCCATAGATGTTATCCAATGAGAGTTGTTAAGAGCGTCTATGGTGAAACAGTTCGGATGGGCTAAGAATACAGCGATAGTGCACATATTGAGTCTTCTAAGTTCGGATTGAGATTTCCATTCGAAACTGTGAAACTTGACATTAGATTCTTCTTGTGCACAAAGTACATTTCCTTGTGTACTCTGTATTCTCCTACGAGTAGAAACACCGGCATTAATGTTTCCAATGATCGGATCTTGCGGGTGATCTCTCAACCATCTTCGGTCGGATTCTAATTCGGGATCCCGTCTTGTATCGAAAGTTTCGTGGATACGGCTTGACTTATGCAGTCGGCTTCATCCACATCGATTCTTACAGTGCGGGGTTGATTTCTAAATCAACGGAGTTCTATGGGTGTAGGTGGATCCAAGATAGATAGATGGTGAATGTTACGAGTAATATCATCTACTCCTGTAGGGTCATGGTGTGGTTCGTCGAACACTACATGAATCGATTCCTCGATCGTCGACTTCCTTTTATTAAAGATTACGAAGATTTCTTTGACGGAGGAGTATCCTACGAATATTCCTTCATCGATTTTTCATCAAAGGTTTTAAGTTGGTCCTTCCCATTGTTCAATACATAACACTGCATCCAAAATGTGAAAGTCGAAACTAACGGAGTTTTGTTATTCCATACCTCATATCTTTGTTTTGTTGTGGTGCTTGTTGGACGATACGGTTTTGAGTGTAGCACGTTGTATTGGTTGCTTCACCCCAGAAACGCTGTGGCAATTTGCTTGCGGCAATCATTGTCCTTGTTACTTCTTTCAACGTCCTATTCTTTCACTCGGCAACACCATTTTGTTGAGGTGTACGGGCAGCTGAGTATTCGTGCTGTATTCCATTCTCCGAACAGTATTGCTCTATAAAGCGGTTAGTAAATTCAGTACCTCTGTCGGAACGAATGCACACGATACTCGATGCTTTTTCATTTTGCAACTTTCTCAGGAGCTCGGGCAGCCTTGATGTTGTTTCCTTCTTCTTGCTAAGAAAGATCATCCAAGCATACCTGGAATAATCATCAACAACAACCATGCAGTATTTCTTACCTCCCAAACTTACTGGGTCTACAGGACCATAGAGATCCATGTGTAGCATTTCCAACACTCTTTGGGTTGAAAGGTAGGATTTGCTTTTCAGGGTTGACTTGATTTGCTTGCCTTTCTGACATGGTCCGCATGACCATTGTCTTTCTTGAATGACACATTTGGCAAACCTCTAACCATTCCTGTCTTGAAAGCTTGTTGATCGTCTTGAAGTTGACGTGAGACATCCTCTTGTGCCATAACCGGCTAATATCTGCGGTGCCTTTGGCAACAAAACATGGAATTGAGGAGCTCATAGGCTTCCGATCGGCAATGTACATATTACGATCCGCTTCCTGTAAGCACAACTTCCTTGGTTTGGGTGTTCTTGACTCTACAACGATCTATATAGAACTTCACCGAGGCTGTTTATCACGGAATCGGCTAATACTAAGTAGATTATACTGTAAGCCTTCAACATATGCAACATCGGTGACCTTGAATTTCCCGACAAGTAGGTTTCCTTTCCCTCTTGTTCTTCCTTTAGACTTATCACCGAAGCGAACTTTTGGACCGCGACCTTCTACAAAATCTGATAGCTTGCTCCTATCTCCGGTCATGTGACGAGAGCATCCACTATCGAAGTACCAGGTATCCTCCTCTAGAATGTCCTGTAACAAAGAAATTAGGTAGATTTAGGTCCCCTTTGATTTTTGGGTCCATGTATGTTAGTTCCTTTAGGTACCCAAGCTTTCCTGGCAGCAATTGGTTTACTGTAGGACATACTCGGTACAGTGTTGCGATATCTACGGGGGGCATATCCGTAGTCGTTATAATCATGATAATTACTATGCATGTAAAATTCAGGGTTATTATTATTATTCCAGTACGAGTGCCGTTTAGGAGGTGGAGCTATTTTCTTAGGCCTAACAGCTTGTCTTCTGGGTCTCCAGGTGGATTCCCAATGCTGTTGTTGATACTGAACTGGCATCTTCTATCTTGAGGGATAACGGGGCTCTTGTATCCAATACCTCGGCGAGCTGTACTGATAGTACTGCCGTGCGGGCCTTTGGTGGTTGGATACAGCCTTCCTTCTGAACGTCTGTTGACGTTGTTGATATGCTCTGGGAGCATGCTGTTGAGTGCGCCTCACAGGTTGGAATGGCTTATGATTCCGCTGTCTGGTATAGGTTTGCGGGGGCGGAATTGCAGCCTTCGGTTTTCTCGGTACAGCAAGTTCCTTCATGGGACTAGGGGTATCTTCCGATTCTGGAATGTGTTCCACACTCTTGACGAACACTATACTAGTTTTCCCTTTGTTTGAACATGAGCTGTATCCTAAGCCACTTTTATCATGAGCATGTTGCCCAGTGCTCAGAATTTCTTCCATTCTTTTGGACGATTTTTCAAAAGACTTCAGAATGGTCTCAAGTTCAGTTTCTCGCTTTTCGAGAGTTGTGATTTTGGTTTGTAGTAGAACCAAATCATTTGTCTTGCTCTCATTATGGGTTTTAACCTCATTTAGTTCATGAGCAAGTTGATGATTGCTCTCCATGAGTTTTTCAAAATCGACCTTGCTGCTTTCACAATCAAGAGACATATTTTCATAGTTTATTTTCAGCAAGTCATTTTCATCTTTCAGCTCTAAATTTGTTAATTGAAGCTGTATATTCTCAGTTTTTAGAGTCTCATGGGCCTTTTGAATGTTTTTAAATTCATTCATCATATTTTCGAAAGTATGAGATGCATTAGATGGAATAGCTGAGGTTGAACTTACCTCATCGTCGCTGTCTTCACCTTCTGTAACGTCTTTGGCCATAAAGCACATATATGCTTTATCATCGAACTCATCTTCAGATGAATCACTTTCAGTGACCACCTGAAGACATTCTGCTGATTTGGATGGTGTGGGGGAGGCTTTTGATTCTCCAATCAGGGCCTTGAGCTTGTCTTTCCAAGCACGTATTCTTTCATCTCTCTCTTGTTGCTCGGCCTCAGGCAATCTTTGGACTTTGGGATGAGGACATTTGTTTGCATAATGGCCTGGTTTCCTGCAGTTATAGCACAGGTTAGCATCACCAGATGATGTTTGGTACTTACCTTGTGGACGAGTTTGGGCACTGTAGGAGTCTTTCAGATCGTTTGATGAACTTTTTGAATTTTTGCATTCGAAGCGCCATTTCATCTTGGGACGGGATGTCGTCATCATTGTCGGCATTCTTGTGATTGGGCTTGACAGGCTAGGCATCTTTGTGTCGATGGTTCGTCTGGCGGCGAGAGCCGTGACCTTTGTAGGAGATTCTTGATTTCTCTCTTCACAATATCATACTCAAAAGCTTTGAGGTCGAGAAGAGATCAAAAGTGGATATTTCATTAAGATTACGGGATACACGCATAGTTGTGGTCTTAATGTCCCATCGAGGTGGGAGAGATCTGAAAATTTTAAGTTCTTCTCCTTTTGGGTGTAAATTTTGCCCAACGCTTCAAGTTCACCAACAATACCAAGTAAATCGAGGTCAAGTTCCTCAAGTGTTTCCGTTGGTTTCATTTCAAAGATTCAAATTCTTTGAGTTAGTTTTGAAATCTTGTTTTCTTTTGAGAGCTCGGTTCCCTCATAAATTAACTTGAGTTTATCCTGATTTCTTTGGCATTTGCAGATCTTTACCTTTGAGAACGTGCCTTTGTCAAGAGTGACAAATAACGCGTTCTTAGCCACGTTGTCGAGATTGGCTCGCTTCCTTTCATCTGTTGTCCATTGCTCGCGTTCCTTCTTGAGCATTTCAGCATGGGCTTGGCCCTCAATCCTTGCGGCCGGATTTACCTTCATGATCTTGATAGGACCATCCTGTATAACAAAAATCATCTCTTTGTGCATTGCTGCAAGATGAGCTTCCATTCTAATTCTCCAGTCGTCAAATTCGTTAATAGAGAACATAGGGACTTTGTTAATCATAGAAGTATCCATAGTGATAATATAGGAATGAAAGAGACTGTTTTGAAAATAAGTGATTTGAATCTGATTCGGTTAAAAAGAAATACGACTGATTCTTTTTAGAATCAACCTCTCTGATACCACTTGTTGGCCACTAAGTATACTGGATACAGTTTGGAAAATAGTTTTAACAACAAACTGTACGGATTCTAAATCTGAGTGCGTAGCGGAAGTCTTGGATACAGTAGGTTGTTGTGGATACAGCAACTAAGTGTATAGTGTATACTTAATATATCACAGTAATTTAAAACAGTAAAAGCTGAAGGTAAATAACAAAGTAATTAAAGTGGTTCGAGGTAAACCCCTCTACGTCCACTGGTCCTCCACACAGGAGTAAAAAGTTTATTATAATTACTACGTACACAACTACGTAATTATAACAACACACACAATCAATATATCGTTCACACAGATTGATATAAAGATCTTAGCTTAAACCGTTCACACAGATTGGTTTTGAGCTAATGCTTTGACTTGCTTCTTCACACACAGTTCTGAAGCTTCGTCTTCTTCAATGCAATTCCTTCACACACAGTTCCGGAGAAGCACATATTGTTCAGTCCACACAGGGCTGATCTTGAGTTTGTTCAACGTATAGAACAGATGGTGAACAACAACTTTGACTTTAAGAGCTTTCAGCTGATGAAGTGTTGTTCAGGATAATGAGCACTGTATATCTCTTTCGTTCTTAATTGCATTAAGCTTTGAAGATATGTTTGCTCTGATGATAACTTTGGATAGCTTGAGTGTTAGGTTCTTTGGTGGTGATCTTCAATGCCTTCATAAGATATATATAGTCTCTGAAGAATGTATCCGTTGAGATGTATCCGTTTGAATGAGATTTCGTTCCAACGGGATTATGACACGATCCGGATTTCGCGGGATTCTGAAGATCTGAAGACTGGCAGTATTTAAATACTTTATCCTTGAGTATTTAAATACTTCTTTATTCAATGGGACTTGACTTCTGTTCCTTCTTTGTCCTGTTGTGAGCTGTATGGATGATAATTGTATTTGAGATTCGAGATAGTTTCCACACTTGGTCTTTTTACAAGACTTATTGCTGTACTGAAGAGCTTCACTATATGCTGTTTCGAGGCAGATCTTCGATACAGGATAAAGCCTCAAAGCTTCGATACAGTTTCCTTTACTGTATTCGGATTGGCATATATGTCAAAACCTTTTTATCAAATATCATTCGATACAGGGATCAGGTATCCCGGCTGTTTCGATACAGGGTCTTTGTTTTCCCAACAGAACCCATAAGGCTAAAATCAATTTTGCAGATAGGAACGGATTTGGAAGGACATCTATTAAGGATATAGGCAGCGATTAGTAAGGCATACCCACACAGGTAAATAGTTAAATCGGTGTAATTTAACATAGAGCGAATCATGTCCAACAATATCCGATTTCTCCTTTCTGAAACACCATTTAACTGTGCGGTTCCGAGCGGCGTGAATTGTGAAACTATTCCATGTTCCTTAAGGAACTCATCAAATTCTGTGCTCATATATTCGCCACCTTGGTCCGACCGAAGTGCTTTGATATGACATCCAGTTTGTTTTTCAACTAGGGCCTTAAATTCTTTGAATTTAGTGAGGGCTTCGGATTTATGTTTCATTATGTACATAATCCCAAACCTAATATGATCATCTGTGAATGTTATGAAATATTGATATCCGTCTCGAGCTACTTCTAAAGCACCACAAATGTCGGTATGTACTAATCCAAGTTTATCGGCAGCCCTTTCAAAAGTCCCTGTGAATGGGGACTTAGTCATTTTGCCTCTAAGGCAAGATTCACAAGTTGGATAGGGTTATACACCCAATGGACTTAAAAGTCCATCTTTCTCCATTTTCTGAACCTTGGTATGACCAACATGACCAAGTCTAAGGATCCACTTAAGAGCTTGATTAGTATCTTGCCTGCCACGTTTCCTAGTTATAGTGTTCACTGCTGTTTTATTTTGCATATTCAGATGATATAAACCATTCAACAATGTAGCTGTGCCAACCAATTTATTTTGAAAATAAATTTTACAACTACCATTTCCAATGAAGAAACAAAATCCTTTCCGGTCCAAGACTGGAATGGATACAATGTTTTTATGCCCCTTGGGCAAAACAAGTACTTCATCTAACGTCAAAATAAACCCGAATTCTAAACCCAGTAGGATTGATCTAATATCGGTTGCCTCGACACTTTGTCCGCTTTCTACAGTGATCATAACTTCCCCAGCTTCAAGTTTCCTACTTCGTTCCAGATCGTGATTCATAGTACAAATATGAGAAGTGGCACCTGAATCCAGAATTCATGAAGCATAATACACAGTAGCGGAACAATTAGTTTAAAAAACAAAAAGTTCCGTACCTGATGCGCCATTAATCTTAGGACAAGTCCTTCGCCAGTGGCCTAACTCACCGCATTCAAGGCATTTGTCCGTAGGTTTTGGACCGCCTAACTTTTGAACCTTTCGGGCCTTGTCCTTTCCTTTCTGCACCCATTTCTTGGGTTTGTACTGCTCGTAGGTCTTTTTCTTCTTGTTCTTGGACCTCCGAGGCCAAGAAGAAATGACAAGAGCAGCCTCTCTCGGTTTAGTCTTCATGTTAGACTGCGCCGTCACCAGTTTGTTCATTAGCCCAGCTAATGTGCATGAAATGTCATTACAGTTGAAATTCAATACAAACTGCGTGAAAGAGTCAGGGAGAGATTAAAGGATGAGATCAATTTGAAGGGACAAATCTATATTAAAGTTGAGCACCTAGAGCCTCTCAATCATAGAGATCATCCTGAGGACGTGGTCTCCCACTTTCTCCCCTTCTTTCATCCTAGTACTGAACAAATGCTTCGATATCTCATATCTAGCAGTCCTACTGTGCTCTCCATAAAGTTTGGTCAAGTGTGCGAGAATATGCCTAGCAGAAGTCATTTTCTCATGCGCTCTCTGCAGCTCATTAGTCATTGAGCCCATCATAAAGCCACGGACTAGCATGTTATTCTTGACCCATTTTTCATGGACGTCAATGTCTTTCTCATTATCCCTAGTCCGGATTGGAGTCGGTGGAATATCCGCCTCCAAGACGTATCCCAGAGACTCCATACTGAGTACAAAAATCAGATTCCGCAACCAGTCAACAAAGTTGGGGCCAGTTAGGAGATTCTTTTCAAGTAATATTGCAAGTGGGTTTTTAGCCATTTTAGAGAGATTCAGATTCATTTTCTGCAAACATTCAGACAAGATTAAATTAGTGACTTGTTTTTATTATGACCGAGTATATAATTTAAGGGCTTGTATAATTCTTGTCTCGACTCCCACTAATTTTATCGGAATTATACACTCCCATGTTATAATCCGAAAATCATGATTAGATCGATTTCTTAGTGGTGATCAAGTTCTTTAAAAATTTTAACAGACGCAACCTATCAGGTTTATTGCCAAATAATTTCTGTAAAGTGGTGTCTAACACCAACCCATCTAACGGATGATTTGATCTTCTTTTACCCCTAGTCTTCATGCCCTCAACCTATCAGGTTTCTTGGCAATCCAGACTATCTAAGTTTTTGACCATCAACGTCTATCAGTTTGACTATTGAATCTCACCCGACAACTTATCAGGTTTCTAGGGGCGAAATTTATCACCAATCGAAGGCATCTAATGCACTCAAGAATTTTTTCAACATCTACCAAATGTACTACCCCGACAACCCGGAAGCATAACACACCAGCTCGGGTATCAATTTTCTAGGAGTTTGATGGAGGGTACGTAACCTTTTTCAAACTTAGTCTGTTTGTTGTTGGGAGAATTTCGCGATTAATGTTACATTTTACACATTAATTCATTTATATGCGCGTTTGATTGTTTGCCAATCATTCAAAATGAAAAACAGAAAATAGTAACCTAGTTACTACCAACATATAGCTCATGGACCTTAATTCCTAAGTACTGGGTCAAGCGAATGACCCAATAAATAAAAAAAATACAGTCTTCGATTCTTCGTCTTCTCGGTCGGTTGTCTTCGGTCTTCGTCATACCCAAAATAATAATTACATCATTGAAAAAATTGCATCCTATACATTTCTAGTAAATATAAATAGGCTCAAAACGGCCTTTATAACCCAATCGAATCGAACAAATCAAAAAATAAGTCCACGAGCTATATCACCATCACATAAGAATTCCATACAACATGTAATGGCAATGAAATTAAACAATTAATTTTAATATAAATTTATCCAATTAATCTATTCAGTTTCTACTATATTAATCCAATTAATATAAAGTGGCATTAAAATTAAATAATCAATTATTATATTAATCCAATCAATATAAAATTAATCTATTCAATTTTAATGGTATTAATCCAATTAATACTAATAATCGTCATTTTAATTCGTTCGAAGTAATCCGGCCAAAAATAATATTCTCGTTTAATTTATTTCCCTTTAACTCAAAAATATTCCAAATATTAATTTAGTCAAATTAAAATCTAATTTAAATTTCGGGAAATAATTACAACGAAATGTAAACTTAAAATGGAGTCCTGGACAATTCGGTTTTGGGCCGTGCCCGCGGCCCTATTCAAAATCGGGCCAAAACCGAGGTGCACTGGCCGTACATCGCCGGCACTGCCGAGTCTGCTCGGCAGTGTGCGCCTCCTCGGCGATCATGACGAGTCATGGCCGTTCAAAATCGGCCGGCTCTGCACTGGCGGCCGGCTGCCGACACTATCACGGCACTTCTTATTTTTTCGGCTCGTTTCCCACAACGTGATGTTACAACAAACAATTTAAAATCTACGATTATACCAAACATGATTCTAAATCATAAACATCATCCATAGGCATTCAAAATGCACAAATAATCATATATACAGTATCATTAACACCCCAAAACCGACCGGAAATATTACAGCGCCGTGGGCCCCACATTAGAACCCACAAGGCTAAAATCAATTTTGCAGACGTTTAAAAATGCCAAAAGGCCAATGACGGTAATGTTTTAAATACTCAAACATAATTTTTTTAACCGTTGTTCCCAATTACTGTCAGAAAATACCATTTGAAAGTACAAGGCAAAGACGCCAAAATGGCATTTAGAAAGTAAACACGAGTTGGAAAAATACTGAAGCCATTATAAAATTTCACACGCGGCGAATAGAGACATAATTAAATACATTTGCAGCGGAATTATAAAAACCAGAAAGAACATTCGAATCCCAATAACCATGCCATAGCCACTATCACTGGAAAGCTCATCCCTTCACGACCGCTACTAGCTCGAACTCCGAATACCTAAAAGATAAAGCCCACGACGGGGTCAGCCATAAGACTCAACAATGATAATGATCACATCACAAAAATAATTATATATCAATGTAATTTGCAGAGTAAGAACATTCCGCACATAATCTAACCGACATAACCTTACCAACCTGTCACAGTCCATATCAAATCAATCATTACCATAAGCCACGTCTCGCATCCTTAAGTGATGAATAAATTCAAAAGTAACCACTTGTACTGTATCCGAAATGATACAAAGATTCTCAAACATAAATATATCTCCAATATAGAATAATCTGGCCAAGTCCGATTCTGTCCGCTGGATCGCACAATCGGATCCCAATCCTAATAAAACCAATATCACATGGCACATCTGTAAACCAACTGTCCTGAGACAATGGCAAGTCCCAGATATCAATACAAGGCATGAATGCTCACACAATAAAAAATGATAAACAACCAATGCATCAAAACGGGAATATCAATGACATGATAACTCCACACAAGATCGACAAAGGATCAACCACGAACGAGAATACCATGATGTGGTAACTCCAACAAGATCAATGAAGGGTCAACAACTGGGAATACCAACAATACGGTAATCTCCAACAAGATCAATAAAGGACTAACAACCGAGAATACCAACGACATGGTAAACTCCAACAAGATTCAGAAAGGATCGACAACCGAGAATAACAACGATATGGTAAACTCCGGTAATAGAAATAAGGGATCAACAACCGATAATACCGATGACACGGTAAACTCCAACAAGAGCAACGAGGGGTCAACAACTGAGAATACCGACGACACGGTAAATTCCAATAAGAGCAATGGCCAAGTCCGATTCTGTCCGCGGCATCACTTCACATGCCGACGTGGCTTCGTAAAGGACCATTAGACTGATTTGGTCTTTTATCACAACATACACATCATTACATACAAGATTCCTTCCTAGAACTCATACCCACGCAGGGACTGGAATACATTAACGCTCCCCTATATCGGGATAATAACACATTGGAGAAATAGCCAACAAGACTATCCATAATACAATACAATTGGTCTTCATGTGATTAGTATCGTCGTCTTCCATCACCCTTCGTATCAATCCTGTGATTCGCTCCCCAGCAACCTACAAGTACCTGGACGCAATATAGACATCCACCCCCCAAATACTCGGGGGTTAGCAAAACTCCACTGTTTTGCTAGTGCAAGTATAAAATACGAATACAAGCCATGCACAAAATACTCCAAGAATATAATGATCATGAACACGCTTCTCGAAATAAATTATTTGACCAAGACAGTTCGAATCATGGAAAGTGGGAAAATAAATCCAATGTATCTCTTACAAAACATTTTATGATCTCAGGAGTTTTGAAAATATTTGGGATTAAAGAATTCTCAAGTCTTTCGAAAATGCTTGGGGACACGACCCAAAATCATCTTTCCAAAAATACAATTCCGATAATAAAACACGGGTTCACAACCTAATTCACAAAACACGGGGTTGAAGACCCAAATCACGAAACACACAGTACACGACCCAAATCATCAAACACATATCCCTAAGAATTATTCGCGTCCCGTGCTAACAAGCCACGAACCTCAGATGTTCCCTCAGAACATACCCGAGTGAATAAACCAATAGGAAACCATACCAATTCACATGTCCTCGTGACAACAGTCATAGAAACATTACCAAACCACAACCATAAGTTATCCCGGCATCGCGATAACAAGCCACGAACCTCGGAATCCCCACAAGACTTACCTGGATTGGATAACCCCATAAGTTATCCCGGCATCAGGCTATCAAGCCCCGAACCTTGGAGTCCCCGCAAGACATACCCAGATTGGATAACCCTACGGTCACGCCTGACCCATACTATCAAGTATGAATCCCAGAGATTCATCAATCTTACCCAGAGGCACGTCACTTTCAACGATCACATAACAACAAGCAAAAGATCAAGCCACGCAACACTAAACATCACGACCTCCTTTCAAAGGAGTAACAACCAATATCACCCATATTCGCCGAACAAGCACACATAACAACACATAATCTTTGGTAAATGATTACGGTCTATTATATTCACTAATTGTGATCATAACCTCTTTCAACAACCGAAACTAACACACATAGTCCAAAACACACTTATTCACGAAGCATACGAGTTATCGTTGAAAGACAACATTTATCGAGAACATACCAATCCTTACGACCGTAACTAGATAGGCCTTACGTCCGTAATCGAGTATCCCAGGCCTAGGTGTCTGGAAGCCTTACGGACGTAATCGGCCAGGCCTTACGGTCGTAACTCGATCCAGACCACACCCGACCATCCAGCTCGATACTCGACGACGTCTCAATCACGCGAACGCACCGGCTATGATCCAAACAATAACGAACAGGCTACAAAACTCAACGTATCACAATACAAGCATGTGATTCCAACGACGTGGATGACAATAGTCCATTCGACTGAAGAAAATTCAACGAAACCGGAATAAAAATCTCGGGTATTACATTCTACCCCACTTAAAAGAAATTTCGTCCTCGAAACTTGAAACATAGAACGAACAACGCATAACAAACTAAGACAACACACGATAACCGTTGCTGACAACCCGCGACGACTCACATACAACACGCAGCTACTACCATCCAAATCGCTACACCCGAACAATAACAAAACACAACAAATGAAAATTAATACGATTGACCAACCCAACAGTACATCAATCCAAACGTGAGCTAATCGCTGAACAATACGGAATTCCATAGCCCAAGGGATGGAAGATCTAAAATAAGACTAATTTCCCGAATTTAAGGAAATTACGAAGGAGTCTGAACGCTCAACAATCACAAAACGAGATCAACAAAGACCGAACAATCAAACGATCGCACCACAACGATCGAGACAACAACAATAGAACAATCATGTTCGAATCACGACGAACAATAAAATTCAAAAAACAACCCCAAGTTCACATCTCGACTCGAGACAATATATGATCCGGTGTAAACAACAAGATGTGCATTCACATAAGATCCACAGGAAATGGAATAGGCATTGAAAAGTCACAACGACAACGAGTTATTCCGAAACAATACCACACTCATTCGATCAACAAAATCAAGGGACAAGACAAGTTCAGAAAATGTCAACGAACATAAATGAGTCGATAGAGTCGAAAATACAGAAGTTCAAAATCCAATCCACTTCGAATAAAAGATGTTAATCTCCGAAATTCGAAACAACAAAGTAAGGAAATAACATAACATACAACTTATAGACCACGCCCATCAGGGACTCCTCGGAGTCGGTCATGATATCCGTGCTCAAGTCCATGCCTCAGAAGGCTCGGTGATCAAATTGCAAAACTAAACCTGGTGTCCCTCGAGCCCACACTTGTAACACGTTACTGGCGGAGAAGGACAATGTGCACGAACATGTCCCGACACATTGCAGTTAAAACACCTCCTAGGTTTACCAGGAGTCAAAGCAGACGACTTATAACTCTCAGTCCGACGCATCGAGCGATGGGGCTTCACAACGGAAAGGTTACGACGTTGCAAACTAGAAACACCAACTCCTGCACTGCCCATAAGGTCATCGGACTTCCTCTTCTTCTTCGACTCGGGCACACGCTCCGACGATAATGAAGCTATTTCACGGGCTAAGGCTCGATCTTGATAGTCTCTTAACGAAGTGCAAGCAAATCCCGACATATACAAGTTAATCTCCGGCTTCATCCATCTGTCAATGTGAAGGATCCTCTCTTCCTCGGTTCTAACCCGATCTTGCATATAACTGAGCTCTTTGCTATAGTCGATGATAGCCTGCGACACCGATATATCTCGCAGTCCTGCCAAATAAAATTCACGAATCCTCTGCTCTCTAATCGGTTTCGGATAGAATTCAGCTTCCATATATGCCTGGAACTCTACCACCGTGACATCATGATCATGAGGCTTAACAGCATCCCACCAATTAGCGGTATCTTTGTCAAGAAGGTACTGAGCAATAGGTACCTTCCGCTCTTCAGGACAATCGACAACTTCAAATATCTTTCCCAACTGTAAAAGCCAACCATCCTAGCCCAACGCATCCACAACACCGGCAAATCGAGATTACTTCCCGAAGCCATTGATTTACACCGACATTCTGAGTTGTGTCGGTGTTGCGTTGAACCGTCTGGGTCAAATGAGTCATCTGTGTTGCTACTTGTTGCAGTCTAGTAGCAACACCAATACCAATATCATTCCCGACAACATTCCCTTGATTCTGCATTTGGTCCTCGGGGTCAACGGCACCACGGTTACGACCACGACCTCTGCCCCTTGGCATACTAACAAGCAACAACCAATTGCAACGAAAAATCATAACACATACCAAAGATATTCCCATCTCCGTATTCAATCAAACACAATTAAATCCTATATACATTACACAATTAAGTCATTTTGAAATATACACACGCAGCGGATAAGAACACAGTTCAAAATACACATAATCATACACAACAATTGTTATCCCTGGACAACACACATAGAATATAGTCACAAACGGTCAGACTAACAATCGCAAAAGTTAGACCTACGGCCAGAATGCAATTCCCGAGCTTCTGCCCAGGCTAATTAGTGCGTGCTCCAACATAGACTTCGTTTGCGCTAGCCATGCCATGTTAACGCGCACTAGTCCCACACTTGGTGTGCGCTAACTATTCTAATCCAGCAACACATTCATGAACATATACCAAATAATACCAAAATTTGAAGGTTACAAATAAACAAAAACATACGAATCCAAATGCCAGCACTTTACATCATTATGACATTACACAAATAACCATCAGAGGTTAAATAACATTCCAAACTGAGTCTCCACTTCTCGATCGAGAGAACTATCTCGACGAGAGCACACCGAACGACTCAGCATTCACACCATTACCATAATCACAACTCTGAGCATTATAACCAAAATAATAACATCCTCATTACATACATTTTAACCGAAATTCATGAAGCCTAAAAGGTGAAAGCGAAAGTCACGTCTCAAGTAGACTTTTGATAGACCTTGTTTGAGTATTTAAAAATCCAATTTTGAAATTTTCAATGCAAGATGAAAATAAAATATATGTAGTTTGGAAGAACATACATTTCCCTCCTTGTAAGATGTTTTTAAATATAGTTCTCCAAAACATACGTTGGCCTGAGAAGTGGAGATGTATTCGTTTCTCCAAAACATGGCTCATCTTAGTAAATTATCCAAAACGAATACAAGCTGCAATTCGATAATAATAAATTTTATCATTCATGATTCTGACTTGAACCTTAGTTCCGTATTAACACGGCTCATCTTAGTAAATGCATAGAAATACAATTACCGGTTATCATCACGAATAACCATATACCAAAATCAACCGTAATCCTTACAATTCCCATAAAATCACGACATATATCTGTAACACCCCCAAACCACTCGGGAATATTACAGCGCCGCAGACCCTCTCCGTGAGGATCTACCAGGCTATAATACAAAACAATGTATCACTTCACATGCCGACATGGCTTCGTAAAGGACCATTAGACCGATTTGGTCTTTTGTCACAACATACACATCATTACATACAAGATTCCTTCCCAGAACTCATACCCACGCAGGGGCTGGAATACATTAACACTCCCCTATATTGGGATAATAACACATCGGAGAAATAACCAACAAGACTATCCAAAATACTCTACAATTGGTATTCATGTGATTAGTATCGTCGTCTTCCATCACCCTTCGTATCGATCATGTGATTTGCTCCCGGAACTTTGCAAGTACACAGGGCCTTGTCTGAGACATCCACCCCCCGAATACTCGGGGGTTAGCAAAACTCCACTGTTTTGCTAGTGCAAGTATAAAATACGAATACAAGCCATACACAACATACTCCAAGAATATAATGATCATGAACACGCTTCCCGAGATAAATTATTTGACCAAGACAGTTCGAATCATGGAAAGTGGGAAAATAAATCCAATGTATCTCTTACAAAACATATTATGATCTCAGGAGTTTTGAAAACATTTGAGATTAAAGAATTCTCAAGTCTTTCGAAAACACTTGGGGACACGGCCCAAAATCATCTTTCCCAAAATACAATTTCGATAATAAAACACGGGTTCACAACCCAATTCACAAAACACGGGGTCCAAGACCCAAATCACGAAACACAGGGTCCACGACCAAAATCATCAAACACATATCCCTAAGGATTATTCGCGTCCCGTGCCAACAAGCCACGAACCTCAGATGCTCCCGCAGAACATACCCGAGTGAATAAACCAATAGGAAACCATACCAATTCACATGTCCTCGTGACAACAGTCATAGAAACATTACCAAACCACAACCATAAGTTATCCCGGCATTGCGCTAACAAGCCACGAACCTCGGAGTCGCCACAAGACATACCCGGATTGGATAACCCCACAAGTTATCCCGGCATCGGACTCGAAAGCCCCGAACCTCGGAGTCCCCGCAAGACATACCCGGATTGGATAACCCTACTGTCACGCCTGACCCATACTAGCAAGTATGAATCCCGAAGATTTATCAATCTTACCCGGAGGCATGTCACTTTCAACGATCACATAACAACAAGCAAAACATCAAGCCAAGCAACACTAAACATCACGACCTCCTTTCAAAGGAGTAACAACCAATATCACCCATATTCGCCGAACAAGCACACATAACAACACATAATCTTCGGTAAATGATTACGGTCTATTATATTCACTAAATGTGATCATAACGTCTTTCAACAACCGAAACTAACACACATAGTCCAAAACACACTTATTCACGAAGCATACGAGTTATCGTTGAAAGACAACATTTATCGAGAACATACCGATCTTTTTTAACATTCATTAAACGTACGGATTTCACATAAAATTGTTTATCAACAATTATGCCTACGAAACATGAAACGTATGGGCAAGATACTTGCCTCAATACCGCGAGCAATGAAACGACGAACGGACACGGCTGGGTAGCCTTCGACATTCCAAGATCGACCAAACACCCGAGAACTCCACGGAAACAACGAAAACATTATCACTACGAATCAATAAGGCTAAACGGCATCCGAATCAACCCTAAAACCAACAAGACTTCGAGGGTTCTTCAAGGAAATCGAAAATCAATGTTCCGGGTTGGTAAAAATCGATAAACGAGTTAAAAAAATCCAAAGATCATGGCCAAGACAACAAGAATACCCTAACCAATTCATTAATCTCGGATAAAATCGATGAATCACGAAGAAACCCCCAAAATCATAAAATCAAGGTTCTAAGTAAGTAAATACCTTGATTCGACGAAGAACACGGATTAGATGTTTATATAATCAACAAGAATCCTCCAAAACGCCTTGAAATTGAGTGGCAATGACCAAGGGCTCACCTCCTCGTCTCTCCCATCGCCAGCCGCCACAAAAGATGGAAAAAATGAAGTGGGTTCAAGTCTGGCCGAGCCAGGCCTATAAATTGCCGACAGGGTTACTGTCGTAACCGGCAGTGCCTTACGGTCGTAATTCGGTCAACGCGCGTTAGCGTACGTAATGGCATAACACTTTGCGTACGCAACGATCACCCTTACGGCCGTAATCGGCATAGCCTTACGGCCGTAACCAAGCATCCCAGACCACTGGACGAAATCTGTCGAATCATTACGGCTGTAACCGGCCAGCGCCTAGCAGCCGTAACAAGCCTTACGACCGTAACTAGATAGGCCTTACGTCCGTAATCGAGTATCCCAGGCCTAGGTGTCTGGAAGCCTTACGGACGTAATCGGCCAGGCCTTACGGTCGTAACTCGATCCAGACCACACCCGACCATCCAGCTCGATACTCGACGACGTCTCAATCACGCGAACGCACCGGCTATGATCCAAACAATAACGAACAGGCTACAAAACTCAACGTATCACAATACAAGCATGCGATTCCAACGACACGAACGACAATAGTCCGTTCGACTGAAGAAAATTCAACGAAACTGGAATAAAAATCTCGGGTATTACATTCTACCCCTCTTAAAAGAAGTTTCGTCCTCGAAACTTGAAACATAGAACGAAAAACGCATAAAAAACTTAGACAACACACGATAACCGTTGCTGACAACCTGCGATGACTCACATGCAGCACGCAGCTGCTACCATCTAAATTGCTACACCCGAACAATAACAAAACACAACAAACAAAAATCAATACGATTGACCAACCCAACAGTACATCAATCCAAATGTGAGCTAATCGCTGAACAATACGGAATTCCATAGCCCAAGGGTTGGAAGATCGAAAACGAGACTAATTTCCTGAATTTAAGGAAATTACGAAAGAGTCTGAATGCTCAACAATCACGAAATGAGATCAACAAAGACCGAACAATCAAACGATCGAACCACAACGATCGAGACAACAAAAATCGAACAATCATGTTCGAATCACGACAAACAATAAAATTCAAACAACAACCTCAAAGTTCACATCTCGACTCGAGACAATATATGATCCAGTGAAAACAACAAGATATGCATTCACATAAGATCCACAGGAAATGGAATAGCAATTCAAAAGTCACAAAGACAACGTGTTATTCCGAAACAATACCACACTCATTCGATCAACAAAAGAAAGGGACAGGACAAGTTCAGAAAATGTCAACAAACATAAACGAGTCGATAGAGTCGAAAATACAGAAGTTCAAAATCCGGTCCACTTCGAATAAAAGAAGTTAATCTCCAAAATTCGAAACAACAAAGTAAGGAAATAACATAACATACAACTGATAGACCACGCCCCTCAGGGACTCCTCGGAGTCGGTCCAGATATCCGTGCTCAAGTCCGTGCCTCGGAAGGCTCGGTGACCAACTCACAAAACTGAACCCGGTGTCCCTCGAGCCCGCACTTGTAATGCGTTACTGTCGGAGAAGGACAATGTGCACGAACATGTCCCGACACATTGCAGTTAAAACACTTCCTAGCTTTACCAGGAGTCAAAGCAGACGACATGGAACTCTCAGTACCACGCATCGAGCGATGGGGCTTCACAGTGGAAAGGCTACAATGTTGCAAACTAGGAACACCAACTCCTGCATTGTCCACAAGGTCATCGGACTTCCTCTGCTTCTTCGACTCGGGCACACGCTCCGACGATAATGAAGCTAGTTTATGGGCTAAGGCCTGATCTTGATAGTCCCTCAACGAAGTGCAAGCGAATCCCGACATGTACAAGCAAATCTCCGGCTTCATCCGTATGTCAAAGTGAAGGATCCTCTCTTCCTCGGTTCTAACCCGATCTCGCATATAACTGAGCTGTTTGCTATAGTCGATGATAGCTTGCGACACCGATATATCTCGCGGTTCTGCCAAATAAAATTCACGAATCCTCTGCTCTCTAATCGGTTTCGGACAGAATTCAGCTTCCATAAATGCCTGGAACTCCATCCACGTGACATCACGATCACGAGGCTTAACAGCTTCCCACCAATTAGCGGCATCTTTGTCAAGAAGGTACTGAGCAATAGGTACCTTCCGCTATTCAGGACAATCGACAGCCTCAAATTTCTTTCCCAACTAGAAAAGCCAACTATCCCAGCCCAACGCATCCGCAACACCAGCCAATCGAGGGGGATTCATACGAATTACTTCCCGAAGCCATTGATTTACACCGACATTCTGAGTTGCGTTGGTGTTGCGTTGAACCGCCTGGGTCAAATGAGTCATCTGTGTTGCTATTTGTTGCAGTATAGTAGCAACACCAATACCAATATCATTCCTGGCAACATTCCCTTGATTCCGCATTTGGTCCTCAGGGTCAACGGCACCACGGTTACGACCACGACCTCTGCCACTCGGCATACTAACAAGCAACAACCTATCGCAACGAAAAATCATATCACATACCAAATATATTCCCATCTCCGTCTTCAATCAAACACAATTAAATCCTATATACATTACAATTTAATTCAAACTAGAGCACAGTATACAAACCATTATCCCGACAATTTACATTCATAGTATCATTGCTATGTGAACGATAATTGCAATGAAATTAAAGTCATTCATTATATCAAAACCACCTTCTGTACGGGTCCTGCACCGGAACCCACCAAGTTGAAAGCCATTTTCAAAACGTTCAAAAATGACAAAAAGGCCGGTGATGGTAATACTTTCCAAATACTCACCAAAAGTCATTTTCCAAATACCAAATACCGTCATAAAAATACCATTTGAAATTACAAGGCGAAGACGCCAAAACTCAATAGTTTCAAAATGTATGTTAAGCCACCCCTTAAACGTACCGAAAAAAGAGTTAGGAAAAAGGGTTAAAGATATAACCCAAGTTTACGAGATACCCTAAAGGTCATTTTAAAATAGTCACAGTTTCACAATAATACCAAAAAGTCATTTTGAAATATACACACGCAGCGTATAAGAACACAGTTCAAAATACACATAATCATACACAACAATTGTTATCCCTGGACAACACACATAGAATACGGTCATAAACGGTCAGCCTAACAATCGCAAAAGTTAGACCTACGGCCAGAATGCAATTCCCGAGCTTCTGCCCAGGCTACTTAGTGCATACTCCAACATAGACTTCGTGTGCGCTAGCCATGCCACGTTAGCGCGCACTAGTCCCACACTTGGCGTGCGCTAACTATTCTAATCCAGCAACACATTCATGAACATATACCAAATAATACCAAAAGTTGAAGGTTACAAATAAACAAAAACATACGAATCCAAATGCCAGCAGTTCACATCATTATGACATTGCACAAATAACCATCACAGGTTAAATAACGTTCCAAATCGAGTCTCCACTTCTCGATCAAGAGAACTATCTCGACGAGAGCACACCGAACGACTCAGCATTCACACCATTAACATAATCACAACTCTGAGCGTTATAACCAAAATAATAACATGCTCACTACATACATTTTAACCGAAATTCATGAAGCTGAAAAGGTGAAAGCGAAAGTCACGTCTCAAGTAGACTTTTGATAGACCTTGTTTGAGTATTTAAAAATCCAATTTTGAAATTTTCAATACAAGATGAAATAAAATATATGTAGTTTGAAAGAACATACATTTCCCTCCTTGTAAGATGTTTTTAAATATAGTTCTCCAAAACATACATTGGCCTGAGAAGTGGAGATGTATTCGTTTCTCCAAAACATGGCCCATCTTAGTAAATTCTCTAAAATGAATACAAGTTGCAATTCTATAATAATCAATTTTATCATTCATGATTCTGACTTCAACCTTAGTTCCGTATTAACACGGCCCATCTTAGTAAATTCATAGAAATACAATTACCGGTTATCATCACGAATAACCATATACCAAAATCAACCGTAATCCTTCCAATTCCCATAAAATCACGACATATATCTGTAACACCCCCAAACCACTTGGGAATATTACAGCGCCGCAGACCCTCTCCGTGAGGATCTACCAGGCTATAATACAAAACAATGCATCACTTCACATGCCAACATGGCTTCGTAAAGGACCATTAGACCGATTTGGTCTTTTATCACAACATACACATCAATACATACAAGATTCCTTCCCAGAACTCATACCCACGCAGGGGATGGAATACATTAACACTCCCCTATATTGGGATAATAACACATCGGAGAAATAACCAACAAGACTATCCAAAATACTCTACAATTGGTATTCATGTGATTAGTATCGTCGTTTTCCATCACCCTTCGTATCGATCATGTGATTCGCTCCCTAGCAACCTGCAAGTACCTGGACGCAATACAGACATCCACCCCCCGAATACTCGGGGGTTAGCAAAACTCCACTGTTTTGCTAGTGCAAGTATAAAATACGAATACAAGCCATACACAACATACTCCAAGAATATAATGATCATGAACACGCTTCCCGAGATAAATTATTTGACCAAGACAGTTCGAATCATGGAAAGTGGGAAAATAAATCCAATGTATCTCTTACAAAACATTTTATGATCTCGGGAGTTTTGAAAAGATTTGGGATTATAGAATTTTCAAGTCTTTCGAAAACGCTTGGGGACACGGCCTAAAATCATCTTTCCCAAAATACAATTCCGATAATAAAACACGGGTTCACAACCCAATTCACAAAACACGGGGTCCAAGACCCAAATCACGAAACACAGGGTCCACGACCAAAATCATCAAACACATAGCCCTAAGAATTATTCGCGTCCCGTGCTAACAAGCCACGAACCTCAGATGCTCCCGCGGAACATACCCGAGTGAATAACCCAATAAGAAACCATACCAAATCACATGTCCTCGTGACAACAGTCACAGAACCATTACCAAACAACAACCATAAGTTATCCCGGAATTGCGCTAACAAGCCACGAACCTCAAAGTCCCCACAAGACATACCCAGATTGGATAACCTCACAAGTTATCCCGGCATCAGGCTAGCAAGCCCCGAACCTCGAAGTCCCCGCAAGACATACCCGGATTCGATAACCCTGCAGTCACGCTTGACCCATACTAGCAAGTATGAATCCCGGAGATTCATCAATCTTACCCGGAGGCACGTCACTTTCAACGATCACATAACAACAAGCAAAACATCAATCCAAGCAACACTAAACATCACGACCTCCTTTCAAAGGAGTAACAACCAATATCACCCATATTCGCACACATGACAACACATAATCTTTGGTAAATGATTACGGTCTATTATATTCACTAAATGTCATCATAACGTCTTTTAATAACCGAAACTAACACACATAGTCCAAAACACACTTATTCACGAAGCATACGAGTTATCGTTGAAAGACAACATTTATCGAGAACATACCGATCCTTTTTAACATTCATTAAACGTACGGATTTCACATCAAATTGTTTATCAACAATTATGCCTACGAAACATGAAATGTATGGGCAAGATACTTGCCTCAATACCGCGAGCAATGAAACAATGAACGGACACGGACGGGTAGCCTTCGACCTTCCAAGATCGACCAAAACCCCGACAACTCCACAGAAATTACGAACACAATATCACTACGAATCAATAACGCTAAACGGCATCCAAATCAACCCGAAAAACAACAAAGATTCGAGGGTTCTTCAAGGAAATCAGAAATCACTGTTCCGGGTTGGTAAAGATCGATAAACGAGTTACAAAATCCGAAGATCATGGCCAAGACAACAAGAATACCCTAACCAATTCATTAATCTCGGATAAAATTGATGAATCACGAAGAAACCCCAAAAAATCATAAAATCACGGTTCTAAGTAAGGAAATACCTTGATTCGACGAAGAAAACGGATTAGATGTTGAAATAATCAACAAGAATCCTCCAAACGGCCTTGAAATTGAGTGGAAATGACCAAAGGCTCACCTCCTCGTCTCTCCTGTCGCCAGCCACCACAAAAGATGGAAAAAATGAAATGGATTCAAGTCTGGCCGAGCCAGGCCTATAAATAGCCGACAGGGTTACGGCCGTAACTCGGTCAATGTGCGTTAGCATACGTAATAGCCGAACACTTTGTGTACGCAACGATCACCCTTACGGTCATAATCGGCATAGCCTTACGGCCGTAACCGAGCATCCCAGACCATTGGACAAAATCTGCCGAATCATTACGGCAGTAATCGGCCAGCGCCTAGCGGCCGTAACAAGCCTTACGACTGTAACCGGATAGGCCTTACGGCCATAATCGAGTATCCCAGGCCCAGGTATCCGGAAGCCTTACGGCCGTAATCGGCTAGGCCTTACGGCCGTAACTCGATCCAGACTACACCCGACCATCCGGCTCGATACTCGACGACGTATCAATCACGCGAATGCACTGGCTATGATCCAAAATAATAACAAACAGGCTACGAAACTTAATGTATCACAATACAAGCATGCGATTCCAACGACGCAGACGACAATAGTCCATTCGACTGAAGAAAATTCAACGAAACCGGAATAAAAATCTCGGGTATTACATTCTACCCCTCTTAAAAGAAGTTTTGTTCTCGAAACTTGAAACATAGAACGAACAACGCATAACAAACTCAGACAACACACGATAACCGTTGCTGACAACTCACGACAACTCACATGCAGCACGCAGCTGCTACCATCCAAATCGCTACACCCGAACAATAACAAAACACAACAAACGAAAATCAATACGATTGACCAACCCAAAAGTACATCAATCCGAATACGAGCTAATCGCTGAACAATATGGAATTCCATAGCCCAAGGGTTGGAAGATCGAAAACGAGACTAATTTCCCGAATTTAAGGAAATTACGAAGGAGTCTGAATGCTCAACAATCACGAAACGAGATCAGCAAAGACCGAACAATCAAACGATCGAACCACAACGATCGAGACAACAATAATCGAACAATCATGTTCGAATCACGACGAACAATAAAATTCAAACAACAACCCTAAAGTTCACATCTCAACTTGAGACAATATATGATCCAGTGAAAACAACAATATGTGCATTCACATAAGATCCACAGGAAATGGAATAGCAATTGAAAAGTTACAACAACAACGAGTTATTCCGAAATAATACCACACTCGTTCGATCAACAAAAGCAAGGGACATGACAAGTTCAAAAAATGTCAACGAACATAAAAGAGTCGATAGAGTCGAAAATACAGAAGTTTAAAATCCGATCCACTTCGAATAAAAGAAGTTAATCTCCAAAATTCGAAACAACAAAGTAAGGAAATAACATAACATACAACTGATAGACCACGCCCCTCAGGGACTCCTCGGAGTCAGTCCTGATATCCGTGCTCAAGTCCGTGCCACGGAAGGCTCGGTGACCAACTCGCAAAACTGTACCCGGTTTCCCTCGAGACCGCACTAATAACACGTTACTGGCGGAGAAGGACAATGTGCACGAACATGTCCCGACACATTGCAGTTAAAACACCTCCTAGCTTTACCAGGAGTCAAAACAGACGACTTGGAACTCTCAGTCCCACGCATCGAGCGATGGGGCTTCACAGTGGAAAGGCTACGACGTTGCAAACTAGAAACACCAACTCCTGCACTGTCCACAAGGTCATCGGACTTCCTCTGCTTCTTCGACTCGGGCACACGCTACGACAATAATGAAGCTAGTTCACGGGCTACGGCTCGATCTTGATAGTCCCTCTATGAAGTGCAAGCGAATCCCGACATATACAAGCGAATCTCCGGCTTCATCCGTCTGTCAAAGTGACGGATACTCTCTTCCTCGGTTCTAAACCGATCTCGCATATAACTGAGCTGTTTGCTATAGTCGATGATAGCCTGCGACACCGATATATCTTGCAGTTCTGCCAAATAAAATTCACGAATCCTCTGCTCTCTAAATCAACATAGCATTGGTCTAGATCATCAATTCCATGATTATACTTTCATCATATATCTTATCAAATTTCCCTCATTGATGTGATATATATACCAAGAACATCAAGAACATGAAGAACACCATGATTCCATAATCATAATTATAACAAATGACATAATCAAAGACATATATCATTGTATCTTTCCAATATACAATTCACATAACCTCAAGAATCTTAACAACGATACCATAATCATCTTCATATAAATTATTCATCAACAATAACATCAAAATCCGAATTCAAGGTGTAGTGTTCATCAACATACCTCAAGAAAATGAATAACACAATCAAACTCTTCAAGAATCATCAATATCTTCATATACAAGCCTCAAATCCGTGTTTCCAAGATCATAATCAAGTTGGAAGAGGTTTATTCTCACTAACACACTCATAGGGGCAAAATTTGGAGGAAGAAATGGTTTTTCTCTCGTGGAGAAATGAAAGAACGAACTTCATTTTATAAATTGCATCGCTCATTACGTACGTTATCACTCAACATTAACGTGTGTAATGCTCCACAGCGTACGCTACACGTCCAACATAGCGTACGTTACATCATCCCAAAACTCACTGACTTGTTTCGTTCACTCGCTTACGTACGTAATACTTCCTTCATAGCGTACGTAATACGTACATTGACTTGCTACAGTAAATCTCCACTTAATGTACGTAATGCACTACTCGTAGCTTACGTTAACCAAGAGTTGACTTGCCCATGCACGTTCTTCGCTGAAAGCTGCCGACCACGGGACCCACCTGTCGGCCATAGCCTGATCCTGTCTTATCCTTAACATTTTAGCATATGTTATCTTACAAACTTAACGTACGTTAAGGACTCTGTACTTAGCCATTTTCAGCTATCCTTGTCCAACGTCTCAACATACTAGATACGAACATACGGCATACTGAATACATATACTCAACACATTATATCCTCAAATGCAATTATTGAGAAAATACTACAATTATACCAATGCTGACATCTCAGTCCTTAATTTATTTTATCCATACTGTACAGATTCCACGATGTACAATATAACTCGGATAAAATAATATTAAACAACAGTAGTAGAAATTCCGGATATTACATCTATAATCTTTCCCACTTCTATTACGGAATCATCAATGGCTGTAACTTTCCATAAGGTCATTGGTGTAGTCCTTTCACTTGCTGACAAGCAAACATCACTCGACAAATAAATCTACATCCCAATTCATACCGTCCCACAAGTAATTTCTCTTTAGGTCTTGGTACATCTTAGTACTTCCTGGGTGAGCATTGTAGGGAGTATCATGACCTTCACTCATAATTTCATTCTTTAGCTCCTCATAATGTGGAACACATATTCTCTCTTAGAACATAATTGCGTTATCAGCCGCTTCACAGTAACTTCCTGGGTTATCGGATCTAATTCTCATACGTAGTTCCTCAAATGCTTCATCTCTCCTTTGCGCATTCACTATCCTTCCTCTCAGATCTGGTGTCGTCGCTAATGTCGCAACACGACCTATTATCGATTCTGGTGGATGAACCACCTCTAAACTCATTCCTTCAAAATCTTGGACTAGTTTCCCTTCTGCGGTAAGTAGGTATCCTAACTGTGATTGAGTCTTATGACTCAAGGCATCTGCCACCACATTAGCCTTGTCGGGGTGATAGTTAATACCATAATCATAATTCTTTACCAATCTGAGCCATCTCCTTTGTCTCATGTTTAAGTCCTGCTCGAAAAAGTAGTTTAAACTGTTTTGATCAGTAAAACTTTCACACCTCATTCCATAAAGGTGATGTCTCCATATCTTTAATGAGTGCAGAACTGTGGCTAGTTCCAAATCACGCATGGGATAATTCATCTCATGCGACCTAAGTTGTCTTGATGCATAAGCTATCACATTCCCATCTTGCATCGATACACAACCTAGCCCATTCTTAGAAACAACAGTGTAAACCACATACTCCTTATTCGCTTCTAGTATTGCTAAAATTGGCACAGTAGTCAATCTTATTTTGAGTTCCTGAAAACTCTCACCGCGCTCATCTGCACATAAATACTTTATTCCTTTCCGCAGTAGTTGTGTCATTGGTATATCAATCTTGGAAAATCCTTCGATGAACCTTCGGTAGTACCCAGCTAGACCCAATAAACTCCTAATCTCATTAGAGTTGGTTTATGACTCCCAGTCACGTACTGTTTGCACTTTATCCGGGTCCATCTTAATACCATATGCTAACACAATGTGCCCAAAAAACATTACTTCTTTCAACCAAAATTCACACTTACTAAATTTGGCAAAGAGTTTCTCAGTTCTCAGTGTTTCCAACACTATCATGAGGTGTTCTTCATGCTCTTTCTCGCTTCTAGAGTAAATGAGAATGTCTTCTATGATCACCAAGACAAACTTATCCTAGTATGGGTGGAACACTCAGTTCATGAGATCCCTGAATACTGCGGGAGCATTAATTAATCCGAATAGCATGACTATAAACCCATTGTGTCCATATCTTGTTCGGAACTTTGTCTTGGGTATATCTTCTAGTCGAATCTTCAACTGGTGATACAAAGACCTAAGGTCTATATTAAAAAACACAGTTGTTCCCTTAAGTTGGTCAAACAATTCATCTATCCTTGGCAGAGGATACTTGTTCTTGAGTGTGAGCTTGTTCAACTCCCTGTAATCTATACACATTCTCAGCGTGCCATCATTTTTCTTCACAAAAAAGAGGTGCTCCCCATGGAGAAACACTAGGTTTGATTAAACCTAAATCCAATCGCTCTAGCAGTTGGATCTTGAGTTCCTGCAATTCCTTCGGTGCCATCCTATATGGTGCTTTTGACACTAGGGCTGACCCTGGCTCTAGGTCGATGTTGAAGTCCACTTGTCTATTCGGTGGTAAGCCCGATTAAACTTCTGGGAATACATTCTCGAATTCCCGCATAATTAGCACATCTCTTATCGTCTTATCTTCTCCGGATTCCCCATCTAGGTAAACAAGGAAAGCTTGATAATCCTTCTTTCTCATCATCTTGTTTGCTTGAAGGGCAGAGATAACATGTGCTCCTCTACCCATTCTAATACTGTGAAAGTCTGTGGGATCCTTTCTGGTGGTTGGAAGGAAATTTTCCTCCCATGAAAAAGAATTATGGCATAATTCTCGTCTAACCTAGCATTCTCATTCTGCTGTTTAGGTGGTGGTGGTAGTTGCGGCTGTCCTTGCAGTGCCTTCAATAGCCGGTTGACCCTGGTGGTTTGGTGTCTCTCCCTGTTGCTACTTAGGACAATTCCTCATGCTATGGCCTTTCTGACTACACGTTTAACAACTTCCAGTGCCCAAAAGACAGGCGCCATAATGCTTCTTATTGCACTTAGGTCAGCAACTCGTCCTAGATTGGTTGCCTCCCTGAGTAGGAACCATCTATCATCCCTGATTGTTGCCTCTTTGAGCTTGAAGCTGTCCATAAGGTGCATTTCTGCCATGGATTTCTGTTAGCCTAGTTGTTGCCATTGCCGTTTTTATTGCTGCCATTATTCCGTCCTTCCCACTTATGCTTCCGCTTAGATTCATGGGAATACGTCTGAGTGGGAGGTGGTGTAACTGCGGGGGCCTTTTTCTCTTCTGGCATTGCCTCCCCAATATCCAGAGCTCTGTCCAGTGATTCATTGTAGCTCAGCCTTCCATGGCTAGTTAAGTACATGCCTCAGTCCTGATCTAAATTTTCCTACCATCTTCTCATCAGTATCAACTTGGTCTGGAGCATATATTTGCTAACTAAAAGAACATTCTATCATACCCGGTCACCAATATCCTATATTGGTTCAAATTATAGAACTCAACTTCCGTCTTGATCTTGAAGGTTTTTGGAACATACTTGTCATATAGTGCTTTCTTGAATTCCTACCACCAGAAGTCTATAGATCCAGTAAGTTGGAAGATCACACAAGAAAGACGCTCTTGCTTGGTTGTAATATCCTGGAATTTCAGTATAAATTTTTTACATTATTTTACCCGAGTTATATTGCACAGTGCAGGATATAACAGTATGGATGATATCATTTAAGGACTCAGACAATTGTGTTGGAATAATTATCGTACTTGGTTGATATTTGCATTTAAGGATATTGTGTATTAGGTGTATCGTATGAGAATGTTATTGGAATGAATATATGTATTCAGTATGTCGCGTATACATTGGTATATTGGGACGGTATGTAGGAGCAGTTGTAAATGGCTAAGTAATAAAGCCATTACGTACGTTAAGCGTAGGAGCTTACGTACGTAAATATGCAAGCATAACATACGTTACGTAGAGTACATAACGTACGTTATGAAGAGAATCGGACAGGTCTGAGCTATGATCGACAAATGGGCCCGGTGTCAGCAACTTTCGGTGCAGATGTGGACAGGTGAGTCAACGTAAAGATTTACGGACGTTAAGGATAACCCATTACCTATGTTAAACGAGTATGTTACTGTAGCAAGTCAACAGCTATATTACATACGCTATGGCATGGACATTACGTACGTAATACATTATACGAAATGAGGTTGTGAGCTCTGGATGCTGATTATGTATGCTATGCAGGACATGTAGCATACGTTAGAAAGTCTTACGTACGTTAGTGGTGGGTTTTAATGTACATAACGATCTATGCAGATTATAAAATAAGGATCGGTCTTTCATTTCTTCACGAGAAGAAACAGATATTTCCTCCCAAACTTCATCTCTCTTCACTTCTAAGCTTATTCCAGACCATTATACCTTGGTTAAGACCTTGATGGTTTGATTAAAAGCTTGAGGTATGTTTCTTGAAGTGTTTGATCCTTGTGGTTCTTCTTCAAGAGGTATGTGGCTAACCTTGTATTTCTTATTAAGTTTAAGATGTTGTTGATGATGATTACCACGTATGATGATGGATGCTTGAAGTATTGATAAGGTTCTTGGTGTTTTGGGAAGTATGTTTTGAAGAAGCTAATAATGATATTTCACTAATTGGTTTATGTGTTAAAGTTACGGATTATATAACTATATAACATATTGGACAATGTTGTCTGATGATTAAGAGTATGTTGATATTACTTGAACGTGGTTATGGACTGATTCATGTTCTTGAGAAATCCTTGAAGTAAATATGGTGATATAGTAGTGATTCTTGATGTTATGTGAAGTGTATGATGAGGAAGATGACATTGTAGTAGTAGTAGACCTTGTATGTTCTTGACGAAACACGAATCATAATATGAGATTGAATCCAAAAGGGTTATGACTAATCTTGGATTACGATTTTTCTTGATATTGAGCTATTTGGATAGCTCGGATTAATGATAATAACCGGTAATTGTTTTCCTTTGAATATACGAATATGAAAAAAAATGAACCTTGTTAATCCATAATATGAGATTGGAGTCAGAATCGAGAATGTTAAGACACTTGTCAGAATTGATTGATTATCGAATTGTGGCTTGTATTTTTAATTGTATGAATTGAACGGGTTGGTTTTGTATATGATCGAGATATCGCTAAACCGTTAAGTTTCATTGGTGGTTATATTGGTTGTTGATTTCTATCGAGCGTGTTGTTAATTGATTGTTGCATTAGGATGTGATAAGTGATCGTTGATGTTAACCGTTGTGCTTCGACTGAGATTAGAGAATTTATGGATCGCCTTGGTCAGGGCTGAGGAGCTTGTAGATGAAGATGATGGGATTGGTAACGGCTACGTCGTATCGGTATCGAGGAATACTTGCTCAGTTCATAACGTTTAATAAATGGTTTTGATTTTATTTCATTTATGATTCATATAGCAATGATATTATGAATATGTATGTTTTGGATTGGATTAAATCATAATGTATATGATTTAAAGATGTCTGGTGAAAACGGAGATGTGAATTATCTTTGGTCTATAATATGAAATGTTGGATATCGAGGACAGTTTACCGTGCCGACATTGATCTCGAGGTTGTGGTTTGTTGATAGTGATGAACTGTACTTCATTATGGACTATTCATATAATTGTGTACCCATTCAGGGATGTTGGTCGTGCCTTGTCTTTCTGGTTTATTTTCAGTACTCGAGTATGCGTGTCTTGTGATGTTTTGAGATGCTTGTAATAATGGACTCATTTGAATTGTTGAACTGGTTTTTGAATTATAACTTTAATGGTACTTTGGTATTATTATTATTTCCCGTGTTTCTCAAATTAGCCTTATAAATTCTTATATAAAGGATTTACGGCGCTGTAATTATTCCGAATATATCGGGGTGTTACATCTGTGACCCTTGGTTGCCACCTTGGGAGTTTATGTGTTAATGAAACTGTGTTGAGGGATAAAACCTGAATGGTACCCACGTCCGGAGTATTCCTGTGTAGATGCTTCCATGGCCCTTGGTTGCGATCTTGGGAGTTTATGTGTTAATATTATATACATTGTTGAGCATTCTATGAACTGTTGTCTAACGAAAATACGATATTGTGGTCTTGTCGATCTTTTATTATCGAGCTATCGTTGTTCACTTGTGGAGTCTTCTGATCCTTATTATATATGAGTTTCTTCGAGTTTCATTGTCATGTAGCATCCTGACATATCTACTTACTGATCGGTCATGTGTAGTATTTTCAGGACGGGCACGTGTAGTCATGTGTTGGTTTCGACCTCACATTAAGCTGTGCACATGAGACGTACTTCTTGAGAATGATTAGGTACAAGACAACACATGTATTTGATCGATACCCATTGGTGGCTTGTGCACGGACATATTTCTAGATCGGGCATATCGTGACGTCCATCTTGAGACACATTGATTGGTCGTTCAAAGTCCATATATGATCGGGTATGTTCGACAGTTGAGTTTGTCTTTGAGATCTAATATATGTGATTGTATATGTTTGAAGATTTTATTATCTCGTATATCTGTCCCTGTGGTCCCTTATTGATCATTCTCGGAGTTTACCATATCATTGGTATTGTCGATTGTTGTTGATCCTTTATTAATCTTGCTTGGAGATTACCATATCGTTGGTATTCTCGTTCGTTGTTGATCCTTTATTGGTCTTGCTGGGAGATTACATATCATGGGTATTCTTGATCGTTGTTGATCCTTTATTGATCTTGTTTGGAGTTTACCTTATCGTTGGTATCCTCGGTCGTTGTTTATCCTTTATTGATCTTGTTGGAGTTTACCATATCGATGGTATTCTCATCCGTTGTTGGTCCTTTGTTGATGTTGTGTGGAATTTATCATGTAATGGTATTCTCGGTTATCGTTGATATATTGTTGATAGTATTGGAGTTTATCATGTTGATAATATTCTCGTTTGATGCATTGGTTGTTTATTATTATTTTTTGTGTGAGCATTCATACATTGTTTCGATACCGGGACTTGTCATTGTTTCGGGATAGTTGATCTACAGATGTATCGTGTATTATTGGTTTTATCAGAATTGGGATTCAATTGTGCAATCCAGCGGACAGAATTAGACATGGATGGATTATTCCATATTGGAGATATAATTATGTTTTGGAAATCTTAACATTGCTTGAATACAGTTCAGATGGTAATTTTTGAATTCATTTGTCACTTGACAATGTGAAGTGTGGATTGAGGTAAGGGTTAATTTTATATGAATTACCACCAATAGGTAAGGTTAGTACGGTAGGATTACATGGAAGTATTCTCACTTTGTAATTACATTGATATGTAATTATTTGTGATGATGTGATTGCTATCATTGTTGAGTATTGTGGATGACCCCGTCGTGAGCTTCATCTTTTAGGTACTCGGAAATCGAGCTAGTAGTGGTCGTGAAGGGATGAGTTTCATGGGTGATACTGGCTATGGCATGTATTTGAGAACTGAGTATTTTCATGACTTTTATGATTCCACTGCAAATGTATTTTAATTATGTTTATATCCGATGTTGTGTATTTTAAAATGGCTTTTCGTTATTTTACCAACTCGTGTATACTTCTGAAATGGCCTTTTTGGTATTTTGCAAACTTGGGTTATTTTGTAAAACTTTCTCAAACTATATTATCAGTGCGTGTAAGTAATGACTTAACGTACATTTTAAAACTGTTGAAACCTGGTATTTTTGCCTTGTACTTTCAAATGAAATTTTATGACGGTGTTTGAGAACTATATTTTGCAAAATATTTAATTATTCGTAAAATAATACCGTCTTTGTCTCTTTGGCGTGTTTGAAACGATTGTGAAAATGATTTTCAGCCTTATGGGTTCCGGCGTGGGGCCCACAGTGTTGTAATATCCCTGGTTGGTTTAGGAGTGTTACAGAAGATGGTATTGGAGCTTGGGTTTCGTAAACTCGGGCATGTATTTTATGTGGCTCTACCGGTGCGGTAGTAGCGCGACTTTTGAAAACAATTTTTTCGACTTTTGAGTCAAACTGATTTTTGGAGGTTCCAAATTTTTTAAAATATTTTCAAAATTGCTATATTTGCGATGCTGGTGTGTGTTGGTATTGTGTTGAGGCTTCGTGTGGGAGTCGTATGCTAGTATCACAGGAGGTCATCAGCTTCACGCACCTGTAAGTATATTGTTTTGGTTATTCGCTTGTGGCGACTATTGACTGCTTTGGTGATAAGTTTGGATATTTGGTTGAGATGTTGTCTGTGATAGGATTGCAAGTTTCGAGGACGAAATTTATTTTAAGAGATGTAGTATGTAATATCCTGGAATTTCAGTATAAATTTTTCACATTATTTTACCCGAGTTATATTGCACAGTACAGGATATTACAGTATGGATGATATAATTTAAGGAGTGAAACAATTTTGTTAGAATAATTGTCAAACTTGATTGACAATTGCATTTGAGTATATTGTGTATTAACTGTATTGTATGAGAATGTTATTGGAATGAGTATATGTATTCAGTATGTTGCGTATATGTATTCGGTATATTGAGACGACAGGCAGGAGCAGTTGTAAATAGCTAAGTATAAAAGCCCTTACGTACGTTAAGCCTAGGAGCTTACGTACGTAAAGATGCAAGAGTAACATACGTTACGTAGAGTACATAACGTACGTTATGAAGAGAATCGGATAGGTCTGAGCTATGATCGACAAATGGGCCCGGTGTCGGCAACTTTAGGCGCAGATGTGGACAGGCTAGTCAACGTAAAGATTTACGTACGTTAAGGATAACCCATTACGTACGTTAAACGAGTATGTTACTGTAGCAAGTCAACAGCTATATTACGTACGCTATGGCATGGACATTACGTACGTAATACATGATATGAAATGAGGCAGTTAGCTCTGTATGCTGATTACGTACGCTATGCAGGACATGTAGTGTACATTAGGAGGTCTTACTGTACGTTAGTGGTGAGTGTTAACGTACGTAATGATCTGTGTAGATTATAAAATAAGGATCGATCTTTTATTTCTTCACAAGAAGAAACAGATATTTTGTCCCAAACTTCGTCCCTCTTCACTTCTAAGCTTATTCCAGACCCTTATACCTTGGTTAAGACCTTGATGGTTTGATTAAAAGCTTGAGTTTTGGAATCCTTGATGTTTCTTGAAGTGTTTGATCGTTGCAGTTCTTCTTCAAGAGGTATGTGTCTAACCTTGTATTTCTTATTAAGTTTAAGATGTTGTTGATGATGATTACTTCGTATGATGATGGATGCTTGAAGTATTGATAAGGTTCTTGGTGTTTTGTGAAGTATGTGTTGAAGAATATGATAATGATATTTTACAAATTGGTTTATGTGTTAAAGTTACGGATTATATGATTATATAACATATTGGACTATGTTGTCTTGATGATTAAGAGTAGGTTGATATTACTTGAACGTGGTTATGGACTGATTCATGTTCTTGAAATTCCTTGAAGTAAATATGGTGATATAGTTGTGATTCTTGATGTTATGTGAAGTGTATGATGAGGAAGATGACATTGTTGTAGTAGTAGACCTTATATGTTCTTGACGAAACACGAATCATAATATGAGATTGAATCTGGAAGGGTTATGACTAATCTTAGATTACGATTATTCTTGATATTGAGCTATTTGGATAGTTCGGATTAATGATAATAACCGGTAATCGTTATCCTATGAATATACGAATATGAACAAGAAGGAACCTTGTTAATCCGTAATATGAAATTGAAGTCGGAATCGAGAATGTTGAGACACTTGTTAGAATTGATTGATTATCGAATTGTGGCTTGTATTCGTAATTGTATGAGTTGAACGGTTTGGTTTTGTATATGATCGAGATATCGTTGAACCGTTAAGTTTGATTGGTCGGTTATATTGGTTGTTGATTTCTATCGAGCGTGTTGTTAATTGATTGTTGCATTAGGATGTGATAAGTGATCCTTGATGTTAACCGTTTTACTGCGATTAAGATTGGAGAATTATGGATCACCTTGGTCAGGGACGAGGAGCTTGTAGATGAAGACAATGGGATTGGTAATGGCTACGTCGTATCAGTATCGAGGCATGTTATACTTGCTTAGTTCATAATGTTTAATAAATAGTTTTGATTTCATTTCATTTATGATTCATATAGCAATGATATTATGAATATGAATTGTCGGGATGATGGTATGTATATTATGCTTTGGATTGGGTTAAATAATAATGTATATGAATTAAATAGGTCTGGTGAAAATGGAGATGTGAATTATCTTTGGTCTATAATATGAAATGTTAGATATCGAGGACAGTTTATCGTGCCGACATTGATCTCGAGGTGGTGGTTTGTTGATAGTGATGAGTTGTACTTCATTTTGGACTATTCGTATAATTGTGTGCTCGTTCAGGGATGTCGGTCATGGAAAGCTTAGTGTCTCCGGCTTTTAGGTAATTTAGTATTGCTCGATTATGATAATGATTATCCTGGTGCATTGTTGTATGTTGATGTTCCATGTAATGAGTGTGCATCGTTGTTTGGTGTATTTTTGTGTTGTTGTCTTTCTTAGAACTGTAATTTTGATAGGCCGATGTATTGAGCGATAAAACTTGAATGGTACCCACGTCCGGAGTATTCCTGTGTAGATGTTTCCGTGACCCTTGGTTGTGACCTTTGGAGTTTATGTGTTAATGGAACTGTGTTGAGGGATAAAATCTGAATGATACCGACGTCCTGAGTATTCCTGTGTAGATGCTTCTGTGACCCTTGGTTGCGACCTTGGGAGTTTATGTGTTAATATTATATACATTGTTGAGCATTCTGTGAAATGTTGTCCAATGGAAATATGATATTGTGGTCGTGTTGAGCTTTCATTATCGAGCTATCATTGTTCACTTGGGGAGTCTTCTGATCTTTTTTGGATATGTGTTTCTTTGAGTTTCGTTGTCATGTTGCATCGTGAGATATCTAGAGTCATATCTACATATTCATCGGTCATGTGTCGGATATTCAGGACGGGTAAGTGTAGTCATGTGTTGGTTCCGATCTCACATTGAGTTGTGCACACGAGACATACTTCGTGAGACTGATTAGGTACAAGACCACAGGTATATTCGATCGATACCCATTGGTGGCTTGTGCACGGACACATTTCTGGATCGGGCGTATCGTGATGTCCATTTTGAGCCATATTGATTGCTCATTCATAGTCCATGTATGATCGGGTATGTTCGACAGTCGAGTTTATCTTCGAGATCTAATATATGTGATTGTATATGTTTGACGATTTTATTCTCTCGTATATCTGTCCCTGTGGTCCTTTATTGATCATGCTTGGAGTTTACCATATCATTGGTATTGCCGATCATTGTTGATCCTTTATTAATCTTGCTTGGAGATTACCATATCGTTGGTATTCTCGTTCGTTGTTGATCCTTTATTGGTCTTGCTTGGAGATTAGATATCGTGGGTATTCTTGATCGTTGTTGATCCTTTATTGATCTTGTTTGGAGTTTACCTTATCGTTGGTATCCTCGGTCATTGTTTATCCTTTATTGATCTTGTTGGAGTTTACCATATCGATGGTATTCTCATCCGTTGTTGGTCCTTTGTTGATCTTGTGTGGAATTTATCATGTAATGGTATTCTCGGTTACCGTTGATATATTGTTGATAGAATTAGAGTTTATCATGTCGATATATTCTCGTTTGATGCATTGGTTGTTTATTATTATTTATTGTGTGAGCGTTCATACTTTGTTTCGATATCCGGGACTTGTCATTGTTTCGGGGTAGTTGATCTACAGATGTATCGGATATTATTGGTTTTATCAAAATTGGGATTCGATTGTGCGATCCAGCGGACAGAATTAGACATGGATGGATTATTTCATATTGGAGATATAATTATGTTTTGTGAATCTTAACATTGTTTGAATACAGTTCAGATGGTTATTTTTGAATTCATTTGTCACTTGAGAATGCGAAGTGTGGATTGAGGTAAGGGTTGATTTATATGAATTACCACCAATTGGTAGGGTTGGTACGGTAAGATTTCATTGGAAGTATTCTTACTTTGTAATTACATTGATATGTAATTATTTGTGATGGTGTGATCGCTATCATTGTTGAGTATTGTCGCTAACCCCGTCGTGGGCTTTATCTTTTAGGTACTCGGAGATCGAGCTAGTAGCGGTCGTGAAGGGATGAGCTTCCCGGGTGATACTGGCTGTGGCATGTATTCGAGAACTGAGTATTTTCCCGACTGTTATGATTTCGCTGTAAATGTATTTTTATTATGTTTATATCCGCTGCTGTGTTTGAAAATGGCTTTTCGGTATTTTACCAACTCTTGTATACTTCTGAAATGGCCTTTTTGGTATTTTGCAAACTTGGGTTTATTTTGTAAAACTTTCTGAAACTATATTATCGGTGCGTGAGTAATGACTTAATGTACGTTTTGAAACTGTTGAAAACTGATATTTTTGCCTTGTACTTTCAAATAAAATTTTATGACGATATTTGAGAACTATATTTTGGAAAATATTTAATTATTCGTAAAATAATACCGTCTTTGTCTCTTTGGTGTGTTTGAAATGATTGTAAAAATGATTTTCAGCCTTGTGGGTTCCGGCGCGGGGCCCACGGCGCTGTAATATCCCCGTTTGGTTTTGGGGGTGTTACATTGGTACATCTTAGGAAGTTGCAAATTTGTTCCATAGCTCTAACCCAAAGCTCAGCATCGCTCGGGTTTCCTGACCCATTGATAGTAGGCGGATTCTGCTTGAGAAAAAGCTCTTCCATAGCGCGTTGGGGTGGAGGAGGTGGTTGTCTAGGGTCACATTCATGCTCTCCTCTCGTTCTTTCCCTTTTGGGTGGCATTCTGTGGTTCACATAATCATCATTAGTTCATTCTCATTGGTCTAAGTTATCGTCATACTTGATCATAAAAAGGAGTTCGTTACTACATAATCCTAACACATCAACACATACTAATAGATAACTCTCATGGCAAGGTCGAGAAACAAATCAAAAAATAACCACATCATACTCATGAGAAGAAAAGCCCATCAAGGATCAAAATATATATCAATATATCATATGCATCATAATAGAACAATGCCTTCAACGAGGTCTTACTGATTATGAAGCTATACAAGCTGATCTAGGCTTCCTGCCTACACATATACCAAAATACGGGATGCTCTAACAGATATTATTGCCGTCTATAAAATAAAAAAGTGGTAGACATTGGAACGACATATATAATCAAAAGAAGTGATGTTCCGCATACAACAACAAAATAAATGGCTAGCACCATCCTAAACTATCTCAAGTCGCCCTCGAATCGACGGTTGAGCTGTCTCCCTCGGAAAACCCCTCCAGATCCTTTTCCGGATCTTCTTATGACTCCTCATCTAGACTGCAATAGGGTCCTCAATGACTCTACGCTTCTTTGGGAGAAGCAGATGAGCATCATCTATGATCAGTTGTGGGTGGACTGGGTTGATGACTGGCATAGATCGCAGTGACGGAGACGTCCTCTTGAGAATAAAAGTCTCGATCCTCATGTCCCTGTGGCAAGGTGCTGAGGTCCCTGCCTCCAGGTCAAACCCACCCTGAGTATGAGGTGGCGCAGCAAGAACCACCTGGTTGGGTAGAGGTGTAGCTGGCCTCTCTCGGAAAGCTCCTCTAGCATACGGTCGATACAAGCGATCTCCAGGGGGAGGTGCACGGTGCTGGAGGTACTGAGTGGTGATACGGATAGCATAGGCCATGAAATATCCGGATGGTACCAAGTGGGCTCATGCAAAAAGATAAAGTACCATGATACTGCAACATCCCACTCCCTCCACTCGATCGGAAGGAGGTCGATAAGACATTGAATTCCCTCGTATTATGAGACACCATGAGGAGTAGCTAGGCACTGTAATATCCATAATTTTTCCATTTTTAGCACTTTCCATTTTTGGTGTATGTCTATTTTATCGACTCGCTTGTAACCGTTTCGACATTTTGAATCTATTTTGTTCTTGGAGTTTTTCCATTTGGATGAGTTTTGATGATGTTTTCACGTAATTTCGTTTTATGGCATGTTTTGCCGTATGAACGTTCGATTCTTGTAAAACTCATTCGTTTTCGTTGTTTCTTGGTTTGTACAAGTTCGTATGGTTGAGTTGGTCATGTGGAGACTTTTGGTTTGTAAATCCGACGTCGTTTCGTGATTTTCGGGCACTTGGGCCATTTTTGTAATTTCCTAATAGTTTAGGGAATCTTAGTTTCGTTGTCGTATTACGGACCCTCTGATGGTTGGAATTGTATTTTCTTTCAGCTCTTAGCTCCATTGTCTTGTATGCTTCGCGTCTATGTTCCTGGATTCTGGTCTCGTCGTGCGTTTCGTGTTTTATACCCTCAAAAGCAGCTTGCTGCTGATGTGACATCAGCAGTGCTGAACTGCTGTGTAGGTAGCGCACGCTACCCCTGTTCCATTGCGTGCGCTACCGATGTGCAGTTAGCGTACGTTAACGCCCTATTGTTAGCGTACGCTAACGAAGGGTGGCAGTAGCCACTGGACCTGTCACGGCCCCGTTAGCGCGAGCTACATAAGATGATTAGCGTGCGGTAACTCCGCTGAATATAAGTCAGCGGACAGTTTCAGAACAGCAGTTTATTTCTTTTCTCTTCGTTTCTTCGACGTGCGACCTCAGAGATGATTTCCACCAGTTCTATTCGGAGTTCTCTTCAAATTCCATCACGGTAGAATCGAGCCATCATATCATAATCAGCATAATCACCTTTCATCAGTCGAATTAAAGGTAATTCCTCAGGAACCCTAATTTTGACGAATTTGGGGGATTTTCGGGATTTTAGGGTTTAGTTCCGAATTGTTCATCTATATTACGATATTCTTTACCGGTTGTGATTATTGAGTGATTCTTAATCTAACTTCCTTGATTTTAATCCGCGAATTATCGATACGGGGAAATTTTGTGTAAACCCTCGCCCGTATCGATTGATCGTTCATTGTCGTATCATGTAATCGGGGTTATGGGTGTATTCCAATAGAGTATTGTTGTCCGTGGAGACTGAACTGTGTTGATCCTTCGTTTAGGAACCGTCGTTTTCCACCCGGACCGTTCGTAGTCGTGTTTCAACTCCGTTTCTTCGAGAATGTCTCAAAGGCAAGTACTTTACATTTGTTTACATGTTCTAGTATTTGAATTATGGCTGTATCGTGGTTGTTGTGGATGGTTATGTGTATGTTCACCTAGGGACGGTCCGACGGGGCCTCTAGGGATACGTAGTGCCGTGAGTGTGCGTATCGCGAACTGTGGTTAGCCACCCAGGGATGTCCGACGGGGCTCTGCGGGGTACGGTGGTCGTGAGTCTCGCACCAACGGTTAACTTTGAATTGTGATTTGTTGGAGATAATGTATTTTGTGATTGTACACCATAAATATTCCGGAATATAAAATGTTTTCTAAAATGACTCTTTGGTGCATATATTCATCTGATTAGAATGTAGTTCAAATGGATTGTACTTGCACTAGCAGTTGTCGCTAACCCCTTAAATGGGGGAAATACTTTTTGTATTTCAGGTATTGATCGTGGGGACAAGCGAGTACCCGAGCCGTATGAGGATGATGGGCAAGCATGATATTGTCCAGAAGTTGACTATTGGTGTCTTGTCTGTCAAATTATTATTGATGTCTGATTTTGGGATTCTGTATTATAAAATTTGTTTAAGTACTCGAGTACTTCCGATTTGAATTTGTTAATGTTGTGTTCCCGTTTTGGGAAAATGGATTTGATGTCAGAATTTTATTTGTCGGTTATAGTCTTTTATTTAGCTTGTCGTTTTATTATGATGGTTTGTCGTTGTCGAATGTCTTGTTTGGTACGTTAGCCTGGTGGATTCCACAGTGTGGGTTCCACGGCGCTGTAATATGCCCTGAACGTCTTGGGGGTGTTACAGAATATGGTATCGGAGCTAGGTTTATGGATACCTAGGCTGCCGGTTATTTGGGTCTAGTTAAGTGTCGTTTTTGGGACAGTATCACTGCAATGCCATCATCTCAGTACGCCGGTGCTCGTAAGTTTTCCTAACTTGACTCATTTCATCGTTATGTTCTATTCCTGTCTTGGTATCTTGTTGCGTTTTGCGTTTGAATTGTACTTACCCGTTGCTTCTTCAGAATTCCTGCTGGTAGAGGACGCGGACGCGGTCGCGGACGCGGTAGGGGACGTGGCGCAGCCGGTGGGGCGGCCATGTCCGATCACTCGGGAACTGGTTCGGCGATGCCTTCCTTGTCGAACAGTGTTCCCCCTAGTTCCGGAGGTCAGCAGGACCACCGCTAGCTCCGTAATGCACATGAGAATGTTGGAGTGGCCAACATTTTGCGGCAGTAGCGAACCGAGATGACGCTACTGACTCAGGCCGTTCTAGTCGGCCAAGCTAATGCCAACCTGGTTCCGCCTACTGGATCCGGTAATGATAAGCTACTTCAGGACGTGATTCGTATGCGTCCTCCGCAGTTTGATGGTGCTTCCGACCCTTCTGGTTGGGAGAATTGGCTAGTCGAGATGGAGAAAGTGTTTGAGGCTGCTAATTGTTCCGAGGAGAGGAAAGTACCCATTGCTCAGTACTTCCTCGCCAAGGAGGCAGCAACGTGGTGGCAAGCAGTGAAACCGCGTGACCGAGCAGCTACGTGGGCAGAGTTTCGGGATCTGATGGAAGACGAATTCTGTCCTTGGCCAGTGAAAGAGGGGAAGATCCGAGCCTTCTTTGAGGCTAAACCCCAAGATGTTCCTCTATCTCAAGCTATCAAAGACTACAATCAACAGTTGCATTATGTGAGAAACCAAGTCCGCGATGAGCTTGATAAGATCCGCCAATTTGATATGCGGATGAAACCGAGGGTGCGCCACTACATGTCTGGTCTGGGGTGCACGACTTTGAAAGATTATCAGCATAAAGCGATGGCTTACGAGATGTCGTTTTATGCGACAGAGACGGCAGCTGAAGGAAAGAAGCAGAAGACCTCCGGTCAGTTTTCGGGAGGCAAGTCAGGAGGGTATCCGAAGGCTCAGTCTGGTTCGCGAGTCTTCGGGAGTCAGTCGCCATCAGTTGGTCGAGGAAACGGTTCTAGGTCTGCTCCTGCTGGTTCCGTTCGTGGTCCTAAGTGCTTCAACTGCAGTCGTCCGGGCCACATGATGAGTGAGTGTGATAGGCCTCCGATTCAGTGTCTTGGTTGTGGTCGTATGGGTCATCGTGCTAAGTTTTGTACGGATGCAGCTCGGGCTCCAGTTACTCAGATATCAGCCCCAGCTGCGAGAGAGCTGAGTGTGAATCAGGCACCGACAGTTCCTCAGCCGCAAAAGAGTTCTGGTAGAGGTCGAGGACGTGGTCAGCCTTCTAGAGGGGGAGCTTCTAGTGCGGGGTCTGTTCCGCCCCGTGTGTATGAGATGAGGCGAGCCGGAGATCCCGACGCGACGGTGGCTACAGGTACCGTCCACATCCTTGATCATCCTGTTTCCGTATTGTTCGATTAAGTGCTACGCATTCTTTTATGTCTATGGATTGTGTGCGTAAATGCATGTTGATTGCCTTGTTGCTTGTGAGCCTTTTGTTGTTAAACTTCCTAGCGGGGATAGCATCGTGGGGGATCGTGAGATTAGGGATTTTCCAGTAAGTATCGCGGGGAGGGTTTGGCCTTCTAATCTGATTGCGGTGGATATTAGAGATGAGGATTTGATTCTAGGTGAGGATTGGTTGGACCGTCATGGAGCGATCATGAATTATAGAACGAGGACTGTTTCGATGTTAGCCTCTGATGGTACTGAGCATTCTTTTGTGGGGCGTAAGCGGAGTAGCCGGATGCGATCGAGCGCCTTGAGGGCGGTGAGACTCCTTCGAGGAGGTTGCACGGGCTATTGGTGTTACACTTTGAGATCAGAAGAAGGGGGAGTCGAGCTCTCGTCTATTCCGGTAGTGTGTGAGTATCCTGATGTTTTTCCAGACGAGTTGCCGGGTTTGCCGCCGGATCGAGAAGTTGAGTTTACCGTCGATTTAGAGCCGGGGGCAGCCCCGATTTCTAAGATGCCATACCGTATGGCGCCTGCCGAGATGCTTGAGTTGAAGAAACAGTTGGGAGAGTTGCTAGACATGGGGTATATTCGACCGAGCGCTTCACCTTGGGGCACACCGGTCCTGTTTGTGAAACAGAAGGATGGGTCACGTCGTTTGTGTATCGACTACCGAGAGTTGAACAAAGTGACCATCAAAAACAAGTATCCGCTCCCGAGGATTGATGATTTGTTTGATCAGTTGCAAGGGGCAACTGTATTTTCGAAGATTGATTTGAGATCGGGGTATTATCAGCTCCGAGTGAAGGATACCGACATTCCGAAGATGGCCTTTCGGACGAGATACGGTCACTACGAGTTCGTGGTTATGCCTTTTGGGCTAACCAACGCCCCAGCCGTGTTCATGCAGCTTATGAACAAAGTCTGTATCGAGTACCTCTATAAATGTGTAGTCGTCTTTATCAATGATATTCTGATTTACTCGAGGAACGAGGAGGAGCATGCCCGTCATTTACATATTGTGTTAGACATTTTGAGAACTCAGCATCTTTTTGCGAAGTTCTCAAAGTGCGAGTTTTGGTTACGGGAGGTTATGTTTCTCGGTCATGTGATCTCGGCTGAGGGTGTTCGTGTGGACCCACATAAGGTAGCGGCAGTGTTGGATTGGGCGCTACCCAAGAACGTGAAAGAGGTCCGCAGTGTTCTGGGATTAGCCGGGTATTACCGCAGATTCATCGAGGGGTTCTCTAAGCTCGCTCGACCGCTGACTCAGTTGTTACAGAAGTCAGAGAAGTTTGTGTGGACCGATGAGAGGCAGAATAGTTTTGAGGAGTTGAAGAAGCGGTTGACGACCGCTCCCGTATTGGCTTTACCGAGTGGTAATGATGGTTTCTCCGTTTATAGTGATGCTTCGGGCCAAGGGCTCGGATGCGTACTTATGCAGCACGGGAGGACGATTGCCTATGCTTCCCGTCAGTTGAAACCGTATGAATTGAATTACCCTACGCACGATCTTGAGTTGGCCGCAGTTGTTTTTGCGTTGAAGATTTGGCGTCATACTTTGTATGCTCGTCGTGTCAGATTTTCACCGATCACAAGAGCCTAAAGTACATTTTCACCCAGAAAGAGCTTAATATGAGGCAGAGGAGGTGGTTGGAATTGATTAAGGATTACGATCTCGAGATCCTTTATCATTCGGGCAAGGCTAATGTGGTAGCAGATGCCTTGAGCCGGAAATCGGTATCGCTTCGAGCACTTGAGTTGCTTACGGCCCATTCGGGACTTCAGCGAGAGTTTATGAGGTTGAGCATTGAGATTGTACTGCCAGAGTTCCGGACAGTTGCGTACTCTTGAGATTTCTTCATCTCTGGTAGAGGACATTAAATCGGGATAGTTGGAGGACCCGATGTTTATTCAGCTTCGGGAGAGTGTAGGGAAGGGGAAAGCCCCGGGATTCGTTATTCATGAGGACGGAGTGTTGATATTCCGAGGTCGGTTGTGTGTTCCGAATGACTCGGACTTGAGACAGAGTATCATGCGAGAGGCTCATGCATCACCTTACTCAGTCCATCCGGGCTCGAGTAAAATGTATAAAGACCTGAGGAAGAATTTCTGGTGGAACGATATGAAGAAGGAGGTAGTTCAGTTTGTGGCTAAGTGTTTGACTTGTCAGCAAGTCAAGATTGAGCATCAGCGGCCAGCCGGATTATTGAAACCACTTCCCGTTCCGGAATGGAAGTGGGAGGACATCTCTATGGATTTTGTCACGAGTTTGCCGAGGACGAAGACTGGTATGAATATGGTGTGGGTGATTGTAGACCGACTAACTAAGTCGGCATATTTTCTGGGCATCAAGGATACTTGGGGTCCAGAAAAGTTGGCTCGTGTCTTTATCGCACAGATAATGAGACTTCATGGTACGCCGAAGACCATTATTTCAGATAGAGATGGCCGATTTGTATTGCATTTTTGGCAGGTGGTACATAAGGCATTGGGGACACGATTACGTCTGAGCACTTCTTTCCATCCCCAGACCGATGGGCAGTCCGAACGTACCATTCAGACGTTCGAGGATTTGTTGCGCGCGTGTGCGTTAGATTGGAGTAGTGACTGGGAGGATCATCTGGCTTTAATTGAGTTTACTTATAATAATAGATGGCACGCGTCGATTAAGATGGCACCGTATGAGGCACTTTATGGCCGACGTTGCCGATCACCGATATGTTGGGATGAGCCGTCCGATTTGGTTGGCACCGAGCTGGACCTTGTATTAGATACGAGGGAGAAAGTTGAATTGATTAGAAAGAGGATGTTGGCTGCTCAGAGTCGACAAAAGTCTTATGCGGATGTTAGGCGTAGACCCTTGGAGTTTGAAGTGGGAGATCATGTTCTGTTGAGAGTGTCTCCGACGAAAGGAGTTTTCCGTTTTGGGAAGAAGGGGAAACTCAGCCCGAGATATATTGGACCTTTCGAGGTATTAGAGAGAGTCGGTGAGTTAGCGTACCGTTTGCGTTACCTCCATCGCTGAGTCATGTTCATAGCATATTTCACGTTTCCCAGTTGAGGAAGTACGTTCCGGACCCGTCCCACATTATTGACTTTGGGGACGTGGAGATAGAGAAGGATATTACGTTTGAAGAGAGGCCCGTCAGAATTTTGGAGCGTCGTGACAAGCAGTTAAGGCACAAAACCATTCCTTTGGTTAAGGTACAATGGTCGAGGCACGGAGTAGAAGAAGCGATGTGGGAGCTAGAGGAGGATATGCGTTCGAGATACCCTGAGCTTTTTGATTCTTAAGTTTCGGGACGAAACTTTATTTTAGAGGGGGAGAATGTAATATCCGTAATTTTTCCATTTTTAGCAGTTTCCATTTTTGGTGTATGTCTATTTTATCGACTCGCTTGTAACCGTTTCGACATTTTGAATCTATTTTGTTCTTGGAGTTTTTCCATTTGGATGAGTTTTGATGATGTTTTCACGTAATTTCGTTTTATGGCATGTTTTGCCGTATGAACGTTCGATTCTTGTAAAACTCATTCGTTTTCGTTGTTTCTTGGTTTGTACAAGTTCGTATGGTTGAGTTGGTCATGTGGAGACTTTCGGTTTGTAAATCCGACGTCGTTTCGTGATTTTCGGGCACTTGGCCATTTTTGTAATTTCCGAATAGTTTAGGGAATCTTAGTTTCGTTGTCGTATTACGGACCCTCCGGTGGTCGGAATTGTATTTTCTTTTAGCTCTTAGATCCGTTGTCTTGTATGCTTCGCGTCTATGTTCCTGGATTCTGGTCTCGTCGTGCGTTTCGTGTTTTATACCCTCGACAGCAGCTTGCTGCTGATGTGACATCAGCGATCTTTGACTAGCATGTAGGTAGCGCACGCTACCCCTGTTCCCTTGCGTGCGCTACCGATGTGCAGTTAGCGTACGCTAACGCCCTATTGTTAGCGTACGCTAACGAAGGGTGGCAGTAGCCACTGGACCTATCACGGCCCCGTCAGCGCGCGCTACATATGACGATTAGCGTGCGCTAACTCCGCTGAATATAAGTCAGCGGACAGTTTCAGAATAGCAGTTTATTTCTTTTCTCTTCGTTTCTTCGACGTGCAACCTCAGAGACGATTTCCACCAGTTCTATTCGGAGTTCTCTTCAAATTCCATCACGGTAGAATCGAGCCATCATATCATAATCAGCATAATCACCTTTCATCAGCCGAATTAAAGGTAATTCCTTAGGAACCCTAATTTTGACGAATTTGGGGGATTTTCGGGATTTTAGGGTTTAGTTCCGAATTGTTCATCTATATTACGATATTCTTTACCGGTTGTAATTATTGAGTGATTCTTAATCCAACTTCCTTGATTTTAATCTGCGAATTATCGATACAGGGAGATTTTGTGTAAACCCTCGCCCGCATCGATTGATCGTTTATTGTCGTATCATGTAATCGGGGTTATGGGTGTATTCCAATAGAGTATTGTTGTCCGTGGAGACTGAACTGTGTTGATCCTTCATTTAGGAACCGTCGTTTTCCACCCGGACCGTTCGTAGTCGTGTTTCAACTCCGTTTCTTCGAGAATGTCTCAAAGGCAAGTACTTTACATTTGTTTACATGTTCTAGTATTTGAATTATGGCTGTATCGTGGTTGTTGTGGATGGTTATGTGTATGTTCACCTAGGGACGGTCCGACGGGGCCTCTAGGGATACGTAGTGCCGTGAGTGTGCGTATCGCGAACTGTGGTTATCCACCCAGAGATGTCCGACGGGGCTCTGCGGGGTACGGTGGCCGTGAGTCTCGTACCAACGGTTAACTTTGAATTGTGATTTGTTGGAGATAATGTGTTTTGTGATTGTACACCATAAATATTCCGGAATATAAAATGTTTTCTAAAATGACTCTTTGGCGCATATATTCATCTGATTAGAATGTAGTTCAAATGGATTGTACTTGCACTAGCAGTTGTCGCTAACCCCTTAAATGGGGGAAATACTTTTTGTATTTCAGGTATTGATCGTGGGGACAAGCGAGTACCCGAGCCATATGAGGATGATGGGCAAGCATGATATTGTCCAGAAGTTGATTATTGGTGTCTTGTCTGTCAAATTATTATTGATGTCTGATTTTGGGATTATGTATTATAAACTTTTTTTAAGTACTCGAGTACTTCCGATTTGAATTTGTTAATGTTGTGTTCCCGTTTTGGGAAAATGGATTTGATGTCAGAATTTTATTTGTCGGTTATAGTCTTTTATTTAGCTTGTCGTTTTATTATGATGGTTTGTCGTTGTCGAATGTCTTGTTTGGTACGTTAGCCTGGTGGATTCCACAGTGTGGGTTCCACGGCGCTGTAATATGCCCTGAATGTCTTGGGGATGTTACAGGCACCAGGTCACCTCGAGGTCTACCACGCACTGGTATACGGTGACACCCGTGCCTCGATACGTTCTGCAGAAAGCCTCCACAAGGTCGCATGGTGTCCACCTTCTCCTCACTAACTTCCACGGTGTTGTCTTCATGGTCGCCATCCTATGAAGAAGGTATACGTATAATAATACAACATCTCAACATAATAGAAAAGCTCTACTAAAGGGTTCTCAGAAGAAGAATATAAATCTCATCCTAAGTTCTCTACTTGAACTCTGGAGTCTGAGAAACACCTAACATATAAAAATATTCTCTCTAACGGGGTACGTTATGAAAGTTATTCATGTTCCGCCATAAATGGACATAACGATAGAACATAACCATACTCACATTACTCATACCTAAGTGATATTCGTTGGAGATGTCATGTAATGCCCGGTTATCCCCTTCTAAGCCAATAACCATTTTATACCTAAATGCATTTACATAATATGTAATAGAGAAGCATGGCATACAAGTAGACATTTCATGAGCATGAATAATTGCTATTCATATGCTTAATTATGTTTTATGTCTATGATACATGCAACGTGTTATTTATTCCTCCTAACATGGTAAAATATGTCTTTATAAATGTCTCATTGCAGTGAGAAGCTCAGTTTCTCGGTTAACGGAGATCGATGTGCTAAATGACTACGAGTGATTTTATTTGTTAATTGCATTTTTACATTACTTTCACATATGATGATTCACCCCACCTCATAGTTAACTCACTATGTTGTAGAGTATTAAACATATTAAATTAGCTCTAAGCATAGGTGCAAACATATAAGCACTGATAGGGTCACTGACAGGTCTATCGTAGGTTAACCTGTTTAACACTGGAGCTTAATGGTGTGTGTGTTGAGGAAATTTAGATATATGAATCAAGTAGATAATATTTGTTTAACCTAATAAAACATGCCAAATATTTGATTCTTATATACATTATAAATGGTTCAATTGGTAGTTGCATACGGCATCACCTTTTAAGTAATTGGATATGTCACTTCCCTATTCGTCCCAGTTGCGGTCGGAACCAGTTGAACTTATCTTTTGTTTTATCATCATCATCATATCATATTGATAAGTGAGCCCTTTCATTCTTATCTATAGCGTTATAGGTAGGAAGGTTTAGAAAGTTTGACAATAAAATCCCTTATTAGCATTTTTAATGCTTTCTACATAGTAACCGATTTTAAACAATAAAAACACATATCCGAAAAAATCACCAAAGAATTCAAGAAAAACCATCAAAACACTAACACCTCATATCCTTTGAGAATCAAGGTGAGTTTCCTTTGTTTTCTTCATGTTCTTGATGTCTTTAATGATTATTTCGATGAAAGGAGGGTTTTTCGAGGCCCTTATACATGTCATGATAATGTTACGAATTCATCCATGGCTTCACCTTATGTTTATTGTGGGTTTATAAAGCCTAAATCATCACTAGACAACATAGAACTCAATTCTGCCACCTTTTATAAACATATATGGATTGTGCATATTTCGTACAGTTCAGGGGCTAGTGTTCCCATATATTTGTTCTCCAGTATGTTAGGGATGTTATATCAAAATTTGATGCAAATCCAACTTATTCAAGGGTTTTGATAAATACTCTTGAACAATTATGTTGTTGTAGAATAGGTAAATAAATTATTCATATTTTCGGAATAAGTTTTCTTGTATAAGTAAAGGAGAAGTATATGAAGTTAAACCATAGTATAAACGGGTATTTATGTATAATTATTTCATCACAGTAACTAGTTGTGAAGGGATAAGTCATAGATGATTATAAATTGTATTCCAAACATTTTGTAGCATTCATGATAGTAATATTAAGTGCAATATGGTTAATTAATTCAGGGATTTTAGCACATCCATCTAGCTAGAGAAGCTGATATTTTCACTTCAATACGCAGCTGGACCTGAGGTAAGATAAGGCTTTTCGTTGCTGTATCATAAGGATCATATATTGATTGATAATTTTCATATGTGACTGTTATTGAATGATCATGCATAACATGTGTATGTGAAAGAATGTTTAAGACAAGGAAGTATGGTACTTGATTGATGGCGGGTAGGCACGGTACGCGGGGGACCGGCGGATCCAAAACATGGTGGCAAATACTTGCGGCTGAAAGTCGGTCAAGAAAATCCACACTGAATGAAAAGGTTGAATACGGCTAATACCATTGGTTGAAACCAGTATAGGAACCCCCGCATACATGTTTTATTGGCCAATTATATGAACAGGTTCCGGAAACCATAGCTTATCACTACCAATCGAGTACCACACTTTAAGGGTACCCGAAGAAAGAATTTTACAAGAACATGACTATATCATATAAAGTAGTTATTTGTTGATGAATGTGATATGTGATACTTTGCTATTACAGAAGTCTCATCTTACTGAGCCATTAGCTCACTAGATTCTTATGATACAAGTGACGATGCTCATGTTTAGGGGTTGACCATACTTCTTCAGTGTTGCCAGTCGGAGACTTGTCCATATGCCATTCCCCAACTATTTTGCCCCTATGCTGGAAGACTATGTTGTGTTTTGAATAAGATCGCTCTGTTATGGTTTTGTTTATGTATTAAACTTAAGGTTGTGCAATGTCTTGAGCAAATAATACCAGTTTGCGTTATTTCCCTGAGTTCTTGCTGTTACCAAATTTAAAATTTTGGTTTTCAAAGTGTAAAAGAGTGATACTCCCCAACTTAGTAGCACGGACCACTTTGCGGTTCAGCTGCTAGGTTAGGCGGTGTTACAGTTGTGGTATCGGAGCAAAGGTTTAAATCTTTCCTGCAGACAGAAGTGTAACACCCCCAATCCGCTCAGGGATATTACACGCCGTAGAACCTTTCCTCAAGGATATACCAGGCTGGTAACAACATCGAACATCTGAACAATGCCTTTAAGGATAAAATGACTCAGTAGGCCGATTTGGTCTTTCAATAAATACATACAACTCAAACACATTACATGCCCACGCGGGGGTCAAATACAACACACTCCCGTACAACGGGAAAGAAATACTGCAGCGGAAATAAAATACAACTAAACCAATACGACATCAACGGGTCCTCGTGTGATTAGTATCGTTCATCTTTCATCATCCTTCTTGCCGACCCTGTGTTATGCTCTAAAACCGGAATGCAATACAGACATCCACCCCCCGAATATACGGGGGTTAGCAAAACTCCACTGTTTTGCTAGTGCAAGTACAAAGTGCAAAAATACGAGCAATACAATACAAGTTCCAAGGACAATAATAACCAGGAATCCTCAAAGATTTAAACATAACGAAATTACTTCCCGAGGCAAGATTTTAGGTAAAGCTTTCCAAAATCGAAAGGTCCCAAGTCAAGGGAAACAATTTATAAAGTTATTTAAAATGCCATCGGGAGTTCTGATAGAAACAACTCAGGATTTTCGAATCCTTCTCTTTCCAAAATCAACAGGGTCACAGCCCAAAGATTTCGTTTTCACAAATAAAACCAACAACAATTCACAGGGTCAGAGCCCACATCAAGTGTCCTCAACAGACATAAAATCAACACAACATAATCACATACAAGCATCGCCTAGGACCGGGACGAAGCCACAAATCCCACCCGAGGCCTCTAAGAACCCTCCCAAGTTTGCCACAATCATAAAACAATTCACGCATATGCATCGCCTAGGAATGGGATGAAGCCAGGAATCCCACCCGAGGCCTCTAAGGACCCTCCCGAGCTGGCTAGCTAAACAAATCACACACCATATCTCACGGTTGGATATTTATCAAAGCACAACGACAACACCAAGTGTATTCATAGTAATTCACATAACCATCCACGAACACAATATCCACAAAACACACGCGTTTTAAAGAGGGCCTTTAACAAGGCTAACCGAATATTTGAAAGTGAAATTCAAACGATCAAATCAGCACAATGATATGATCACTAATTATCATATCCATAAAACAAGAATTGTATGGACAAGGTACTTGCCTCGAACAACCACAAACGCGAAGAACCGAACGAAGTAGGTTGGCACGAACCAACTACGAACTCGCCGACTCCACCGAGCGCTAACCCGCGACAATAAACTACGAACAACAATAACAACAATGAAAATGAATTCCATGGCACGACCTAAAGTCGCTGAATCCAAAGAACAAACGGCGAAAGTTCAAGGGTTTCCCCCAAAACGGCTAAGAACACGAATCGACCCGTCAAAACATGAAAACGGAATTCCAACCCAAAATATGGATATACAATCCATAGGATATGTTTAACAACATCATTAAACAACAAAGGTTTATCAAAACCGGATGGAAAACGAAATTGAGAACAAAACTCCAAAAAGTCAACTCGAAGGAAATCAAGAAATATACCTTGATTCGACGAAGAACAATGGATTAAATGATGTTATAATCACCTAGGATGCCCCAAAACACCTCGGAATGGAAGAAAATTAGCCCAGGTCGCGAACCCTAGTCGCCTCGTCACAGACCCACGGAGGAAGAAGAAGAAATGAAGAAAATGGAGATTAATGACTGCTATCTAGTTTATATACTGGACAGCTTAGCATGCGCTAATCCTACCTGATTAGCGTGCGCTATCGAAGCATCAGAACAAACGTTCTGCCAAATGAACAGTTAGCCTGCGCTAACCACCAAGAGTTAGCGTGCGCTAACGAAACCTCCAGACCCAGTCCAGTAGCCACTGGACTGCCTCGAACTACCAGTTAGCGTGCGCTCCCAAACCTGTAGCGTACGCTAACCACTGCACCGTAGCGCACGCTAACCACCTGCCCTTAGCGTGCACTAACGGCCTGAATCAAGCTACTGACCTCACACCCTGCTGCTCGATAGCGTGCGCTAAGGCACCCAGAACTACAGCAGTAGTGCTCTCAAAACTGGTTACAACAGCGGGCTCCTCCGATCAAAATACCAAGTTCAAGATACGCACGGAAAGCTCCAGAATAAGATCATACTAATAGCTTGATTTACAATCAAACTCGCACGCAACCATAAAAAGGGCCGAGACAACATATACGTAAACGGATACCAACAACTATGGAAAATTACAAAAATGCCCCAAAATGCCCAAATATCACGATATGTGATCGGATAACCAAACCGAAGTTCATAACACGTCTAACAAAGTTAAACGGACTTACGGTAAACTCGAAACAGTAGTTTCGAACGAGATTCACAAGAATCAAACTCGAGTGCGGAAAAGTCGCTACGAAGCTCGGAACTCAACAAAACCACGCCGAAACAAACTCGGATGTCAAAAAGTGCAGAATTAATCATTCTCAGAATGATGAAACGGTCCCAAGAGAGTCATCAAAAGGGACTCTCGCCAAAAAAGAAAATTACCGGAAATCGAATTTGCGGATATTACATACTATCCTCCTTAAAAGAAGTTTCGTCCCGAAACTTAAAACGAGTAGGGAGAAGCAATATCCCGCCAGGAAAACTCAACGAGACACACAAGAAACGCGTAACTTATGCCCAACGGCGAAACATTACAAGCAACGCAGAGGAATATACGGCGTGAAAACGCGCTCCACGACGACCAACACAACGCCACCGGTAGAAACATAATAAAACCAACAAGTGACAAGCGTCATCAAACAGATAATACAATCAAGTCAATTATCCGAACAACCACAAAACACTAAGCACCTATTACAAGGAAACATGCACAGTTACGAAAACAGGAATAAACACACAAACGATCCACAAGGACAATCACAAATAATTCGGACTACGCCGAAATCATCAAAACCACACTAGGCATCTCCGTGTTCTTTCGGACCAGAGACACAACCTCGATCCCCAAATCTCTCAGCTACCGTCTCGCAATGTACGGCTTGGTGACCCACATGGCCACACTCAAAACAATTGACTAACGGTGAACGACAATTCTTCGCAGTATGGCCCGTTCGACTACAGTTATAACATATCTTCGAGTTGTTCACATAACTCACTGCAGGGGTACTACTCCCCTGATCACGCGATCGAGGAACCACCTTAGGAGGATGAAACTAAGTCCCCAACTCAGGGGTCGCACTCCCCTAATTTCCTGAAAAGTCCCCAACACTTTTCTGTTTCTTCGACGCAGACATAATCTCGGTCGCCAATCTGGATAGCTCATAGGCCAACGCGCTATTCTGATAATCTCTCAAGGAAGTACAAGCGATACCTGCCATGTACTGACGAATCTCCGGCTTCATCCGCCTACTAAAATGACAAATCTTGTCCTCCTCTGTCCTTACTTGATTCTGCACATAGCCGAGCTGTTTGCTAAAATCAATAATAGCTTGAGACAGCGGTACATCCTGCGGTTTTGCCGAAAAGAATTCATTAATCTTCCGATTTCTGATCGGCCCCGGACAAAACTCATCTCTCATGAATCTTTGGAATTCTGCCCATGTAACAACACGATCTTGAGGCTTAACAGCCTCCCACCAGCTAGCGGCATCCTTGTCAAAAAGATACTGAGCTACCGGGACCTTACGTTCTTCTGGACAATCAACTACCTCGAATATCTTTTCCAACTGGAAAAGCCAGCCATCCCAGCCTAATACATTTGCAGCACCAGCAAAATGAGGGGGTTTCATACAAACCACTTCTCGAAGCCACCAATTTGCACCAGTGTTCTGGGTCACATCTGTAACACGCTGAACTGCCTGAGTCAACTAAGTCATCTGTGTGGCTACCCGCTGTAAAACAGTAGCGACACCGATACCGGAATCATCACCGGCAGCATGATCTCGACCACGCATCTGATTGCCACGACCACGACCTCGCCCCCTCGGCATACTGAATAAGTAATTACTCAGCACAATAGAAAAAATCATAACACATACCACATACAACGATTTCCATCGTAAGCAACACGCATACTAAAAAATCATAGCAACGATGGTATCATTAAGCGATCTCAACGGCCCGAACGATAACCAGCACATAATAACAAAACATCATGGAACAATCACACATATACACGAACGTACCAACCCAAGCTTCAACAGCTCACACTCGTGCGACAACACGTAAATCACCACGAGGTGACAAACAGTAAATATCAGTTCACACCTATCACAGAGGGCTAGTATAACAATTGCGTGACAACGCCTCAACGTTCATGCCACCAATTCGATCATACTCGGGAGATAACATCATAACGACAATGCGAACATCATACATCCATCCCCATACCGCAAACGGGAATCGATAGGTTTTAAAAAAAAACCACCTTTTGAAAATAATTTGGAAACACCAGTTGATCTTGAGTATCACATTTTCAAAAAGTTGTACAAACACCATTATCGAGACTTTGAAAACCATCTTTCATTTGATAAAACGAGGACACTTTCCTTTAAATTGATACTTTCAGAAATATTCGACCCTTGGGTCTAAGCAACTGCATTTCTAAAAATAATTGAAAATATCTCAAAATATTTTGGTCCCCAATTAGAATAATTTAAAATATTTGCGGCACTAAAAAGCACTTTGAAAGTACCGCGAGAAAATAATTCATTTTAAAGGTACGTCTCGAAATTTATTTTCTAAGATACTCAAGTTTTTTTTCAGAAATTCAATAAGCCAGAATGCCCAAAACTCACACAATCATTTATCAAACCGTCATAAAACATTCAAGGCCAAAATGCCAAAACTCGATTTAAGGAGTCGGTTTTACAAAGTAAAACTCAGTTTGCAAAATACTGAAAGTCATTTGGAAGGAACTCACGCAGCGGATAAAATACAGTTCGAAAATACATTAGCAGTAACACCCCTCCTCATATAGACGAAAATGAGAGTCACACAAACGCAATCATGAGACTAAAAATATGCATAAAGATTCCGTCACTTAACACATAATCATACCAGTAACTCGCATCAGATGAGGCACAAACACAAAGAAGGGAGACTTACATCCACAAGTCGCACGAATATGATGATTGCCGCATGATACTAATCACGACTAACCAACTCAGAAGATGCATCGCGACACGACTCAGTCAGACAAAATCTAACGAGACAAAACTCAACAGACACCAATAAACCCGACAGCCTAGGTTTTCACAACACAAACCTGGCTCTGATACCATTTATGTAACACCCCCAATCCGCTCAGGGATATTACATGCCGTAGAACCTTTCCTCAAGGATCTACCAGGCTGGTAACAACATCGAACATCTGAACAATGCCTTTAAGGCTAAAATGACTCAGTAGGCCGATTTGGTCTTTCAATAAATACATACAACTCAAACACATTACATGCCCACGCAGGGGTCGAATACAACACACGGGAAAGAAATACTGCAGCGGAAGTAAAATACAACTAAACCAATACGACATCAACGGGTCCTCGTGTGATTAGTATCGTTCATCTTTCATCATCCTTCATTCCGACCCTGTGCTATGCTCCAAAACCTGAATGTAATACAGACATCCACCCCCCGAATACACAGGGGTTAGCAAAACTCCACTGTTTTGCTAGTGCAAGTACAAAGTGCAAAAATACGAGCCATACAATACAAGTTCCAAGGACAATAATAACCAGAAATCCTCAAGGATTTAAACATAATGAAAATACTTCCCGAGGCAAGAGTTTAGGTAAAGCTTTCCAAAATCGAAAGGTCCCAAGTCAAGGGAAACAATTTATAAAGTGATTTAAAATGCCATCGAGAGTTCTGATAGAAACAATTCAGGATTTTCGAATCCTTCTCTTTCCAAAATCAACAGAGGTAACAGCCCAAAGGTTTCGTTTTCACAAATAAAACCAACAACAATTCACAGGGTCAGAGCCCACATCAAGTGTCCTCAACGGACATAAAATCAGCACAACATAATCACATACAAGCATCGCCTAGGACCGGGACGAAGCCACAAATCCCACCCGAGGCCTCTAAGGACCCTCCCGAGCTGGCCACAATCATAAAACAATTCACGCACATGCATCGCCTAGGACCGGGACGAAGCCACGAATCCCACCCGAGGCCTTTAAGGACCCTCCCGAGCTGGCTAGCTAAACAAATCATACACCATATGTCACGGTTGGATGAATCACTTGTTGCATCCTGACCACATGATCACAAGCCATGTGTCACCGTAGATTATCTCAGGCTCTCACGGTTGGATCAATCCCTTGTTGCATCCTGACCACATGATCACATGCCATGTGTCACCGTAGACCTTCAACCATATCCACACATTCACACAAATAACATATCACATCAATAATATCCAAGTAATTCACATAAATGGCAACAAACACGATGCACGACGCAATAGTCAAATCACAACGCACCGATATGAGATAATATATACATATATATTAGCAAAGCACAACGACAACACCAAGTGTATTCATAGTAATTCACGTAACCATCCACGAACACAATGTCCACAAAACACACGCGTTTGAAAGAGGGCCTTTAACAAGGTTAACCGAATATTTGAAAGTGAAATTCAAACGATCAAATAAGCACAATGAGACGATCAATAATTATCATATCCATAAAACAAGAATTGTATGGACAAGGTACTTGCCTCGAACAACCACAAACGCGAAGAACCGATCGAAGTAGGTTGGCACGAACTGACTACGAACTCGCCGACTCCACCGAGCGCTAACCCGCGACAATAAACCACGAAATGAAAATGAATTCCATAGCACGACCTAAAGTCGCTGAATCCAAAGAACAAACGACGAAAGTTCAAGGGTTTCCCCCAAAACGGCCAAGAACACGAATCGACCTGTCAAAACATGAAAACGGAATTCGAACCCGAAATATGGATATACAATCCATAGGATATGTTTAACAACATCATTAAACAACAATCGGTTTATCAAAACCGGATGGAAAACGAAATCGAGAACAAAACTCCAAAAAGTCAACTCGAAGGAAATCAAGAAATATACCTTGATTCGACAAAGAACAATGAATTAAATGATGTTATAATCACCTAGGATGCCCCAAAACACCTCGGAATGGAAAAAAATTTGCCTAGGTCGCGAACCCTAGTTGCCTCGTCATAGACCCGCGGAGGAAGAAGAAGAAATGAAGAAAATGAAGATTAATGACTGCTGTCCAGTTTATATACTGGACAGCTTAGCGTGCGCTAATCCTACCTGATTATCGTGCGCTATCAAAGCATCAAAACAAACGTTCTGCCAAATGCACAGTTAGCATGCGCTAACCACCAAGAGTTAGTGTGCGCTAACGAAACCTCCAGACCCAGTCCAGTAGCCACTGGACTGCCTCGAACTACCAGTTAGCGTGCGCTCCCAAACCTGTAGTGTACGCTAACCACTGCACCGTAGCGCGCGCTAACCACCTGCCCTTAGCGTGCGCTAATAGCCCGAATCAAGCTACTGACCTCAGACCCTACTGCTCGATAGCGTGCGCTAAGGCACTCAGAACTACAGGAGTAGTGCTCTCAAAGCTGGTTACAACAGCGGACTCCTCCGATCAAAATACGAAGTTCAAGATACGCACGGAAAGCTCCAGAATAAGATCATTCTAAGAGCTTGAGTTACAATCAAACTCGCACGCGACCATAAAAAGGGTCGAGACAACAAATACGTAAACGGATACCCACAACTATGGAAAATTACAAAAATGGCCCAAAACGCCCGAAAATCACGATACGTGATCGGATAACCAAACCGAAGTTCATAACACATCTAACAAAGTTAAAAGGACTTACGGGAAACTCGAAACAGTAGTTTTGAATGAGATTCGCAAGAATCAAACTCGAGTGCGGAAAAGTCGCTTCGAAGCACGGAACTCAACAAAACCACACCGAAACGAACTCGGTTATCAAAAAGTGCAGAATTAATCATTCTCAGAATGATGAAATGGTCCCAAGCGATTCGTCAAAACGGACTCTCGCCAAAAAATAAAATTACCAGAAATTGAATTTGCGGATATTACAAGAAGATGGCATATGGACATTCTCGGCTGAGGGATATGGTCAACGTTTATCTGTTAATTATTATGTTTAATAGATTACAATCTATTAGTTGTCATTATCATTATTGTGTGTTTGTTATGGGCTTATGAATGGGTGAGATTGGGCAGTACAGCGGAAGTGATAGCACCCAAAAGGAAGACACGAGATGATCCATATCTAAACCACAACCTTCTTAAGAATTTGGCTGAGATGATGCAGCAACAGACAAGGATGTATGGTGAAAAAATGCAACAATTGTTGAATATGAAACAAAGAAACGAGGAACAAAACCGACAACTTCCACCAAGAAACAATAATAGACCAGCAGTATATGAGAAATTTTGGAAAATGGAACCTCCTGATTTTCATGGTGGGTCTGATCCTATGGTTGTAGAGGAATGGGTCAAATCACTTGATGTTATCTTTGATTACATGCATATTGAAGATGCTGAGAAGATACTTTATGCGGTCTTTCAACTCAAAAAAATTGCCAGAACTTGGTGGGAAGGATCTAAACTTGCAGTCAACATGGAAGAGCTGACATGCGAGAGATTTAAAGTAATATTCTATGATAAATACTTCACCAGGGATACCCGATATCTCAAGGTCAAAGAGTTTTTGGAGCTGAAACAAGGGGATATGTCTGTTTGTGACTATATCCGGAAATTTGAAGAAGGTTGCAGGTACGTTTCTTATATTGCTAGGGATAATGCTGAGAAGAAGGATCATTTCCTAAGAGGCCTCTGACCTGAAAAAAGAAGTGATGTAAGAATGTCTACATTAACTGAGTTCAGAGAAATAGTTGATAAAGCGCTGCTCGCATAAGCTGACGAAAAGGAGATACAAATGTCTTATCAGCAGAAAAGGCAAGCATTTGCTTCAAGAAATTCAGAACATTAGAAGAAACCGAAGCAAAAACTAGGCAAAGCCAATCGGGAGCATCCTACAGTGAGACATGCTCCAAATACAACTGAGAAGCCTAAGTGTACTAAATGTGGGAAAAATCACTTTGGAGAATGTTTTGTCTGGTCCAATAATTATTTCAGATACAAGAAGCCCGGGTATATGGCGAGAGATTGCCCAATCCCAGAGAATAAAGTTCAAGGAAGGGTGTTTGCAATGATACGAGAACAAGCTGATGCAGATGCTTTCGTAGTCTCAGGTACCATTCTGATCTCAGGAATTCCTGCACTTACATTGAGACCCAGGTTCCACACATTCATTTGCATCATATGCATTTATGAGAAAATCGGGCATTAAACCAGAGCTATTGAAAGTTGGTTATAATGTGGCTGCTCCGTTTGGAAGAAATATGGATTCTGACCAAATGCTGAGGGCTTGTACAGTTCGAATTGGCGGGAGGGTACTCTACGCCGACCTTGTTGTCCTTCCAATATCTAATTTTGATGTTATCCTTGGTATGGACTGGCTAGCTAAATATTATGCAAATGTCGATTGTAATAAGAAGATTGTGGCCTTTCAACCAGCAAATAGAGGACGGTTTGTTTTTATAGGTAATTCATATTCCTTCTCTTTGCCAATTATAACTACACTGAAAGCTAGGAAGATGTTATGTAAGGGATATACTGGCTATTTGGCTAATGTTTTGGACACCTCCCTTGAAATGAAATTGAAGCCTGAAGATGTAGATGTGGTTAGAGAATTTCCTGGGGTGTTTCTAGATGATCTACCAGGGTTGCCGCCAGAGCGGGAAATTGAGTTTGCAATCGATGTAATGCCAGGGACTACCCCTATTTCTAAAGCCCCATACAGAATGGCACCAACGGAATTGAAAGAATTAAAAGTTCAGCTACAAGAATTACTTGATAAGGGATTCATTCGTCCTAGTTGTTCACCTTGGGGAGTGCCTGTCTTATTTGTGAAAAAGAAAGATGGCTCGTTTGGATTATGCATTGACTATAGAGAACTGAATAAGATGACCATCAAGAACAAATATCCTCTTCCAAGGATAGATGATTTATTTGATCGGAGCATCAGTATTCTCAAATATCGATTTACATTCCGGATATCATCAACTGAAGGTCAAAGAAGAAGATATGCAAAAGACAGCATTTAGAACGCAATATGGTCACTATGAATTTTCAGTGATGCTTTTTGGTTTGACAAATGCTCTGGCAGCATTTATGGATCTGATGAACTGGGTATTCAAAGAGTTCCTTGATAAATTTGTGGTGGTATTTATCGATGATATTGTAATACCCGGTTGTAATTCATTCATTTTCATTCAGTAATTATCAGTCTGTAATTGTCACTCAGTGTATTTTCACTCAATTATAATCATTCATCAATCATGTTCATTCACCGTGTTCACCGTTCGGAAAAACTTCGAGTTGTGTATCGTTATTGTTCATTGTTTCAACTTTCCTCTTATGAGTTCGACTTTGTTAGATCACCATTAATTTTTGGTAACTCCAAAAATTCTAAATCTTTGCAATATTATAGAGAATCGAGTTAGCTTTCCAATGGTTCAAACGGTGAGTCAATCGGAGTCCGGACGAGAGAGTTATGGTCGTTTTAGCTCACCCGCTCATTTTTCAGCTTTTGGCCGATCACTGCCGACCGGACTCGGTCGTGTCGTCCGACACGGCCCGTGCCGTACTCATCCGGAAATGCCGAAGTATCTGCCCACAGGACTCGACCGTGTCGTCTGGCACGGCCGAGTCGAACTCTTCCGGATAAGCCAGAACCGACTGCCCAGACGCCCGACCGTGTCCCAGGACACGGACGAGTCATGCCGAGTCGCTGTCGGACGGGTCACTATCGGAAGGCCCTCCGCGCCGCGACCGTGTCAAGCAGGACACGGTCGAGTCCCTGTCGGCCAGCTGTGCGACACGACCGTGCCGATCGGCACGGGCCGTGTCCGGCAGGGTAGTCAACCCCTATAAATTCGTTTTTTGAGCATTTCAGCTCATTTCTTTCCCTTTTCTTCACCTACACCCGAGAGAGAGAGCTTGAGGGAGGGTTTTTCCTTCACAAATCATTTGAGTGTTTGATTTTCTTCATCTCCTTTCGATCGTGAAGCCCGGATAATCAATCTAACGCGTGTTCTTCGGATTAAAGTACTTGGATCTTCAAAGGTAATATTCTTCAACACCTTGGATTTCGACTTTTGTGTTGAGTTATGATGTTTTGGACGTTATAATCATGTTATATGAAGGGATATGTATATGATTATGAGTTTGTATAAGGATTCATTGGATTATTGAGGAATTATTCAAGAACACCTTGAATATCGAGTTGGAATTGGGGATTTTCGACTAATTGTTGTTATATTCACGTTTTTGGACATTCATAACGGATTATTGATCGTATTGGAGATGTTTTGTTGGTTTGAAACACTTCTTGGGGATTTGAGGTTGGTATTGTTGAGGTTTAGTTGTAAACAACCGGAGTTTGGCCACAACGTATTCGATATAATGCCCCAATGAACTTAATTTAATCGTATCGACATTTTGAGTTCGTTATATTCGTGTTTGATTCGTATACTGAACGAGTTGTTGGATATTGTATAATTCAAGGTTGTTCGAGCGACCGATATCTCAATTAGGACGTTGTTCGTGGAAGGATAATTGTCACCGGTATTGTGTAAGTTGATTCTTACTCAGTTATAAGGATATTCATTTCCTTTTGTTGTTGTTCATTCATAATCGTAACTCATTCATCATTGTGTTAACCGTATTAAAACTTGTCATTGTCAATTAATCACTTCAGTCACAAGGAACGACGGTTCCAATCATTTTGTTGAGCTATCATTCATTTCACTATCATTTTATCTCGGTGAGTCATTATTCGTTTCCGATGTCACTTTTGTTATATCGTGGCATTCCGGGTCATACTGGCGTGCCGGTTGGTATGTGTAGGATTTTCATGTCGGGCACAATTATGTCGTGTGTTGGTTGTTGGCCTCACATTGGACTGTGCACACGAGTCGATTGCTTCGTGAGACTGATTAGGCACAAGACCACGTGTGTATTCGATTGATACACGTTGGTGGCTTGTGCACGGACACATTTCCATCTCGGGCATAGTGTGGCGCCACCCTTTGAGCCGTACTGTTAGTTGATTCATACAGCATGTTTGATTGCGTATGTTTTCAACAAGATTGGGTTATAATCTAACCGCTTCATTTTAATCGAACTTGTGGTTTATACTACATATTTATATGATTGTGTTTATTCAACTCTGGAGGATTGTTGTTCTCAGATAATCGACCCCGTTTGGGGATATTTGTTTCTCAGGTCATGGCAAGGCAAAGGCACAGGGAGAGCACGTTGACGGCGAGGAGTCCCAATGATACTAGAAAGGGGCCCCAGTCTGTTCAGTCATTTATTCAGTCATTTATGTTTCCTTTATTTATTCCGCTGCAGACATTCCGTTTGAATACTCATTTCATTCAGTGTTGTGTATTTTATCGTCACATAAAATACACATGTATTCTATTTTATCCTGGGTATGTTGTATGAAACTCCTAATCGGAGTAATTGATGTTGTAATGTGGTTCGGTACTACATTTACCCTGTGTAATTCATCCTTTTTCATTCGCCTGGTGGGTCCCAGTCGGGGATCTACGGCACTGTAATATCCGCCTAGTTTGGGGGTGTTACAGATATCCTTATATATTCATATAATATAGATGAGCATAAAGAACATCTCAGAATTGTGCTTCAAATTCTCAAAGAAAAACGGTTGTATGCTAAATTCAAGAAATGTGAATTCTGGATAGAACAAGTGGTATTTTAGGGCGTGTGGTATCCAAGGATGGCATTTCAGTTGATCCAAACAAGGTAGAGGCGGTGAGCAACTGGCCAACACCAACGAATGTATCAGAGTTTCGAAGTTTCTTAGGACTAGCCGGCTACTACCGACAGTTTGTACAAGGGTTCTCAAAGATTGCAACCCTATTGACATTGTTAACAAGGAAGAATACAAAGTTTGTTTGGAATGATGCTGGCGAGGAGAGTTTCCAAGAATTGAAGCGTAGATTAACTACAACTCCTGTCCTTGCCACTCCTATAGGAATAGGTGGATTTGTAGTTTACACTGATGCTTCTAAAAATGGTTTAGGTGCTGTATTAATGCAACATGGGAAGGTAATAGCCTATGCCTCCAGGCAGTTAAAAGAGTATGAAAAGAATTATCCAACACATGATCTAGAACTGGCTGTTGTTGTCTTTGCAGTAAAAATTTGAAGGCATTACCTATATGGTGAAAAGTGCGAAATCTATACAGACCATAAAAGTTTGAAGTACTTTTTCACACAGAAGGAGCTGATGCAACAGCGGAGATGGTTAGAATTGGTGAAAGACTATGATTGTGAGATCAATTATCATCCTGGTAAGGCGAATTTGGTTGCAGATGCACTAAGTAGAAAGTGTATGTCTTCCTTTTTAATTACGCAGAAGCCACTATTATTAGACTTGCAAAAATTAGAACTGGAAATTGTGCCCAAAAGGAAGATTTGTTCGTTATCGGCACTCATATTGAAACCTCCACTTCAAGATAAAATCAAAGAAACCCAGCAGGCGGATCAGTACATAGGCATATTAAGGGGAAAAGTTGATGAGGGCAAATTACCAAACTTTTCAGTCTCTAGTGATAAAAATATTACGATATAAAGGGAGACTGTGTGTGCCAGCCGACGCAACCATCATAGGGGACATTCTGAAGGAGGCTCGTTCCAGTCCTTATTCAATATATCCAGCTAGGACAAAAATGTATAAAGACTTGCAACAACATTATTGGTGGCCTAACATGAAGAAAGATATTGCAAAATTCGTGGCGGAATGTCTAACTTGCCAACAGATCAAAACTGAACATCAGACACTAGCAGGATTATTGAAGCCTTTACTAATTCCGGAATGGAAATGGGAACACATTGCAATGGATTTTTTGCTTGGGCTACCAAGGACTCAAAGAGGGTATAATTTGATATGGGTGATTGTTGATAGATTGACCAAATCTGCTCATTTCCTTCCAGTAAAATCCATATATAATATGGATCGATTTGCTCAGGAATATATTAAAGAGATAGTCCGACTACATGGGGTGCCAGTATCAATAGTATATGACAGGGACCCTAAATTCACATCTGCATTTTGGAAAAGTTTACATAACGCAATGGGTACGAAGCTTGCTTTCAGCACCGCATTTCATCCACAAAGTGATGGGTAGTTAGAAAGAGTTATTCAAATACTCGAAGATATGTTGAGAGCATTCATACTAGATTTCAAGGGAAATTGGGATACAAAGCTTCCATTGGTAGAGTTCACCTACAATAACAGTTACCAATCTACAATTGGGATGGCACCTTATGAAGCACTGTATGGGAGAAAATGCAGATCTCCCATACACTGGGATGAAGTTGGAGAAATAAGTCTACTGGGCCCATAAATGATACAACAGACTGCTATGGTAGTAAAAAAGATACGAGAACGAATGAATATTGCACAATGTAGACAGAAGAGTTATGCAGATATTCAAAGAAGAGATTTAGAATTTGCAGTTGGGGACCATGTGTTATTGAGGGTATCTCCAATGAAAATCATAATGAGATTTGGGAAGAAAGAAAAACTTAGCCCGAGATATGTTGGCCCATTTGAAATTCATGAGAGAGTTGGTGATAGAGCTTATAGAGTATCCTTACCTCCTTCACTATCTGATGTGCACAATGTCTTCCATGTGTCCATGTTAAAGAAGTACATTTCAAACCCCTCATATGTGTTAAATTATGAGCCGTTGGAATTATCCCCAGATTTGTCCTATGAAGAGAAGCCGATACAGGTTCTTGATAAGAAAGTAAAGAAACTAAGAAACAAGGAGATACATTTAGTAAAGATTTTGTGGAGGAATCATGCTGTTGAAGAGGCTACATGGGAAAGAGAGGAGAAAATGCAAAACAAGTATCCAGAACTATTCGGTATGTCAATTTCGAGGACGAAATTTTATAAGGAGGGGAGGATTGTAATGCCCGGTTATCCCTATCTAAGCCAATAACCATTTTATACCTAAATGCATTTACATAATATGCAATAGAGAAGCATGGCATACAAGTAGACATTTCATGAGCATGAATAATTGCTATTTATGTGCTTAATTATGTTTTATGTCTATGATACAAACAACATGTTATTTATTCCTCCTAACATGGTAAAATGTGTCTTTATAAATGTCTCATTGTAGTTAGAAGCTCAGTTTCTCGGTTAACGGAGATCGATGTGCTAAATGACTACGAGTGATTTTATTTGTTAATTGCATTTTTACATTACTTTCACATATGATGATTCACTCAACCTCATAGTTAACTCACTATGTCATAGAGTATTAAACATATTAAATTAGCTCTAAGCATAGGTGGCAAACATATAAGCACTGATAGGGTCACTGACAGGTCTATCGTAGGTTAACCTGTTTAACACTGGAGCTTAATGGTGTGTGTGTTGAGAAAATTTAGATATATGAATCAAGTAGATAATATATGTTTAACCTAATAAACATGTCAAATATTTGATTCTTATCCACATTATAAATGGTTCAATTGGTAGTTGCATACGGCATCACCTGTTAAGTAATTGGATATGTCACTTCCCTATTCGTCCCAGTTGCGGTCGGAACCAGGTGAACTTATCTTTCGTTTTATCATCATCATCATATCATATTTATAAGTGATCCCTTTCATTCTTATCTATAGCTTTATAGGTAGGAAGGTTTAGAAAGTTTGACAATAAAATCCCTTATTAGCATTTTTAATGCTTTCTGCATAGTAACCGATTTTAAACAATAAAAACACACCTTAAAATTATACAAAACCACTAGACCGGACATTCAAACCCTAAATATGTTTAATATCTATCAAGAACCGTTTTAAACCAACCAATAAATGGCCTATAACTACTTGAACCGATCCAGTATTTCAAACATGATTTATAGAAGCTATTTGAGGGTATCTTTGGTATTTCACCCTCAAAACTGCCTCCATCACTTGGATAAGAGAGGAAAATCGACCCTCAACCCTCATTAACACTCAGGACTCGACCAAAAAGCATCCATATCCGAAAAATCACCAACACATTCAAGAAAAACCATCAAAACACCAACACCTCATATCCTTTGAGAATCAAGGTGAGTTTCCTTTGTTTTCTTCATGTTCTTTATGTCTTTAATGATTATTTCGATGAAAGGAGGATTTTTCCAGGCCCTTATACATGTCATTATAATGTTACGAATTCATCCATGGCTTCACCTTATGTTTATTATGGGTTTATAAAGCCTAAATCATCACTAGACAACATAGAACTCAATTCTGCCACCTTTTATAAACATACATGGATTGTGCATATTTCGCACAGTTCAGGGGCTGGTGTTCCCATATATTTGTTCTCCAGTGTGTTAGGGATGTTATATCAAAATTTGATGCAAATCCAACTTATATTCAAGTGGTTATAAGCTAAACAAGTTATGTTATTCAAGGGTTTTGATAAACACTCTTGAACAATTATGTTGTTGTAGAATAGGTTAATAAATTATTCATATTTTCGGAATAAGTTTTATTGTATAAGTAAAGGAGAAGTATATGAAGTTAGAACATAGTATAAATGGGTATATATGTATAATTATTGCATCACAGTAACTAGTTGTGAAGGGATAAGTCATAGATGATTCTAAATTGTATTCCAAACATTTTGTAGCATTCATGAAAGTAATGTTAAGTGCAATATGGTTAATTAATTCAGGGATTTTAGCACATCCATCTAGCTATAAAAGATGATCTTTTCACTTCAATACGCAGCTGGACCTGAGGTAAGATGAGGCTTTTCCTTGCTGTATCATAAGGATCATATATTGATCGATAATTTTCATATGTGACTGTTATTGAATGATCATGCATAATATGTGTATGTGAAAGAATGTTTAAGACAATGAAGTATGGTACTTTATTGATGGCGGGTAGGCACGGGATGCGGGGGACCGGCGGACCCAAAATATGGTGGCAAATACTTGCGGCTGAAAGTGGTCAAGGAAACCCACACTGAATGAAAAGGTTGAATACGACTAATACCATTGGTTGAAAAAACAGTATGGGAACCCCCATATACATGTTTTATTGGCCAATCATATGAACAGGTTCTGAAAACCATGGCTTATCACTATCAGTCGAGTACCACACTTCAAGGGTACCCGAAGAAAGGATTTTACAAGAACATGACTATATCATATAAAGTAGTTATTTGTTGATGAATGTGATATGTGATACTTTGCTATTACAGAAGTCTCATCTTACTGAGCCATCAGCTCACTAGATTCTTATGATACAAGTGATGATGCTCATGTTTAGGGGTTGACATACTTCTTCAGTGTTGCCAGTCGGAGACTTGTCCATATGCCATTCCCCAGCTATTTTGCCCCTATACTGGAAGACTATGTTGTGTTTTGAATAAGATCGCTCTATTATGGTTTTGTTTATGTATTACACTTAAGGTTGTGTAATGTTTTGAGCTAATAATACCAGTTTGCGTTATTTCCCTGAGTTCTTGGTGTTACCAAATTTAAAATTTTGGTTTACAAAGTGTAAAAGACTGATACTCCCCAACTTAGTAGCACGGACCACTTTGCGGTTCAGCTTCTAGGTTAGGGGGTGTTACACGTCACTGCATCATTGATCCTCGTTATTACATCGTCATCGCCCGCCCTTCAAATTCATGCATATGCTGAAATACTTAAGGCCCATAGGTTCTCGTTCGCACAATAGAAGACCCTAAGGAAGTATCTAGGTTCTCGTCATTCATGCTTCTACATCACAACAATTCATGCACAAATATGATACCCGAGCATAATACTACTCATTCGGTCAATATGATTCATGCATTACTTTTTAATAATGTGTTATTTGCATTACTGGACATTTTCACTTTATCTTATAGTTAATCTCTCTGCACCAAAGTGTGTTAAACATTTGAACTAAACTCTAAGACCCTATCCTGGTATCTATTATGGAACTACTTTTCATGGACATTACTTTGGTGCGAAAGTAAAATATATGTGGAACATCTTATGTAACTCTGAGTACACATGGTAAGCCTAGAAGTACTAACGGTGTCACTGACGTGTCTGTTGGAGCTTAACTAGCTTATCTCGGGATTTTAGCTATTGCGTGTACAGGGTCACTTTACATTTGTGGTTCAAGTAAGTAACCATCGTTTAATATAATAACACTTGTCAAGTACCTTGATTCTTGTCAATACCCTATAAGATGCAATCTATGATTGCATGTGGTAACAGTGGTAAAATATTATCATCTGTCTGTGCCCTATTCGTTCCAATTGCGCTAGGAATTGAACTTATCTTTTAGTTTATTGTATTAGTTATATCATATTAATAAACGAGTCCTTCAATTCTTATCTATAGTGTCGTATGTGTTAAGTTTTAGAAAGTTTGACAATAAACTCCTTCACTAGCATTTTCAACACTGTTCGCATGAGTAATCGAGTTTAAGCAATAAAAATACACCCTAAACTTCTATGAAACCCTTGGACAGATCATCCATACCCTAAATGAGGTCAATATATACTAGGAACCGATCCAAACACTCCAAGAACCGGACGATAACTACTTAAACCGATCCATTCTTTTAAACCTGATTTCTAGAAACTATTCGAGGGTATTTTGGAGATTTCACCTCTAAAACCGCCTCTCTCACTTGTATAAGTGATAAAAACTGACCCAAAACCCTCATTTACAGTCTTACCTTGAACAAGAAGCTCTACACTTAGAAAATTCACCAAAAATTCAAGAAGAAACCATCGAAACATCAACACTTCGATTTCTTTGACAATCAAGGTGAGTTTCCTTTGTTTCTCCCTTATTCTTGCTATGTTTATTAGGTATTCCGAAGATGTGAGAGCTTTTATATGTTCTTAGACATGATATAATTATGTTAAGAACTGAGCCATGGCTTATCCTTGTGTTTATTATGGATCTATAAGGCTTAAACCTTACTAAGACAATAAAAGAGTCAAATCTGCCACCTTTTGGAACTATTGATATATGATATTGGATTATTGTGTTTTATGGTCAGGGGTTACCATATATTATTCTTAAGTATCTTAGTAATATTATTTCAAATATTGGTGCAAATCTAACTTATATTTAAGTAGTTATAAGCAAAATAAAATCTGATTTTGGCAAGAATTTGATAAACTCTTTTAATCAAGTGTATTGTTATAGAACCTTGGAGTCTTTGGTTGTGGTAGTTGAATGGATATTATAAAAAGAATCTAATTGATTTGTTAATGACTTAAAAAAGAATCAGTTAATAGGATGTTATATATGGATAGACCGACATAAAATCCGCAGAATACCTATTAGGCATCTACATAGGAATTGGTCTATAACCTGTAAACCCTATAAACACATTCCTTGAAACAGCGTCTGCAGATAGATAATCATAACCACACCCTATTGGTATAAAAGTAAGGGTATTACCCGATCAAGGTAAGTAGAAATCCATCTGCAACTACAATGCATAAACATAGTATTGTCTGTATAACTAGTTGAAGTTGATGATATATTGAGTGTTCCATTGTTTTGTATGATTGATTTGAATTATGCTTAAAGTGTCTGGTTGCAGCTTACATGAACATGACATCCATTAGCATCTCCACATGCATGCATAACATGAGACTCACTAGTGTATGCATGCATGGTATGATCATGGAAAGAAAGAAAAGAAAAATGTTTTGTTGGCCGCTGTTAGAGCACCGAAGCATGGTAGATCCATGCTTCTATGATGTTTAGCACGGTAGATGCGTGCTTATATGATGTGTGAGACGTGGTAGATGCATGTTCTCATGGTATATATGGTGTGGTAGATGCATGCCATATATATTTGGCGTGGTAGATGCATGCTTTATGATATGGTATTGAGCTCTTTATGGTTCCAAGTACGTTGGTCAACGGGCCCAAAGATAAGAAATTATTTTGAGAGAGATTCTCATTGATGATCATATGTCATGTGTAGCGTCAAACATGATACATGCATGATTTCTACTTATTGGGCTTTAGCTCACGTGGTTTATGCATTGTAGGTAATCCTGATGCTTGAGCATATTCCGTTGCTGGATGGGTTGGAGTTCCACTGTCTCTGAGGGTCGACGTACATGGATGGCAACCTATCGGGCTTAACCATGGGCTTAACATGTTTTATTTCTCGTTTCTGAACCTTGTTTTATAAATAGGTTTTGTAGTAATGTACTAATGTGTTCGAGTGTCGTTTATGGTATGATGTGTACTTTAAATTTACTTAGTATGTTTATGTAACTGGTGAGGTTGTTTAAATAACATACTATCAAATAAACAAGTGAGTGATTTGGGAAGATTAGAGTTTTATTATTTACTAATATCTTGTGGTTATATCTACAGGGATATTGATGTCATGAGTTTGATCCGGATTGAGACTAGATGTCTCTATGTGATAGTTGTATTGGTTTTATGTCACATGTTTTAAGATATGTACTAGTTTAGGGGAGACTATGCCGAAATTATGCGGTGTTTTATAAGTATTAATATGATATGGGATAGTCAGGTCAGATAGTGAGAGTGGGTCGTTTCAGGTGGTATCGGAGCCCGATTTGTGCCATGTAGACTATCCATGTACACAAGCTCAGGGCATGTGGAGCACAACAATTCCAGTAAGTGTTATTTCATTTGTATGTACTCATATTTCATGAATTTATTGGCCATATGATATATGGCTCAGTCATAAATAGAAAATAATGCCGAGAACCAGAAATGAAGGCAGTGATGGGGGTAGAACACAATAACCAGAAATGACGTCCACAAGTTCTGATCGTGATCTGATCATTGATCGATTGACTGAACTAGTAGAAAGGCAGTCTCAACAAATCCAACAACTCAGTCGACAAAGATACATCAGAGGACAACATAGAGATGATATGAATCGACAGCCACCTCGAGTGGAAAAGGTTGAATTAGATGGAGGAAGGTTCAAGAAGTTGAATCCCCCAACATTTGAGAACACGGTGGATCCTACAGAAGCAGAGGACTGGCTAAGGACTATAGAGATTCGAGAATATGTTTCAGTATAGTAAGGTTTTTGAAGAGAATAAGGTACATTGGACATCCTTTATGTTACGGGGCAGTGCAGTTCATTGGTCAGATACGATAACCGCTATTAACAAAGTGGCAACAATGACTTGGGCTAAGTTCAAGGCACTCTTCATAAATAAGTACTTTACAGTTCCCGTTCGTGCAATGAAGATGGAATTTATACAGTTGAATAGGGAAGTATGACGGTTTCAGACTATATCTGCAAGTTCGAACTGCTGTCTAGGTTTGTTGAGCATATGGTTAGCACAGAAGCCCTGAAAGTGGAGAGGTTCCTTGAAGACTTGAGACTATAACTCTAAAGAGATGTCAGCATTGCATGAATTCAAATGATGAGTTATTTAATAGTTGCTGAGAGAGCATTGGTGGCAGAACAGGCAGAACTAAGAATTCGATAGGCACAAGAGGTTCGGCATAAATTTACCCAACGACAAGTCCAATGCTGGTTTAAAAATGAAAAGAAGAGGCCAACTCATTCTTAGAATCCAAAGGCTGGTTTTCCATCTAAAAAGGGGCAAGAACAAGGAGATCTAAGTAAGCGTATGAAGTCTGAAGAGGATAGACCCTTTGTACAATTACCGGCATGCTCTAATTGTGGAAAACAACATAGCGGAGTTTGCTTATTAGGTTCTGAGGTATGCTTTTCATGTGGACAACCTGGACATATGGCGAACGTTTGCCCAAACAAGACAAAAGCCAAAGTATAGGGAAGTGTACCACCTAGAGTTTTCATTATAACCAGAGAAGATGCGGAAGCTCATCCATTTGTTATCACATGTAACCTTTGTAACACCCCCAAACCACTCGAGAATATTATAGTGCCGCAGACCCTCTCCGCGAGGATCTACCAGGCTAAATACAATATAATGCATCACTTCACATGCCGACATGGCTACGTAAAGGACCATTAGACCGATTTGGTCTTTTATCACAACACACAACATTGCATACATGATTCTTTCCCAAAACTCATACCCGCGCAGGGGCTGGAATACAATAACGCTCCCATAAATCGGGATAACAATACATCGGAGAAATAACCAACAAGACTATTCAACATACTCTACGATTGGTATTCATGTGATTAGTATCGTCGTCTTCCATCATCCTTCGTATTGATCCTATGTTTCGCTCCCCAGCAACCTGCAAATACCTGGACGCAATACAGACATCTACCCCCGAATACTCGGGGGTTAGCAAAACTCCACTGTTTTGCTAGTGCAAGTATAAAATATAAATACAAGCCATACATATCATATTCTGGGAATACAATATCTTGATTAATTTAGAAAGACTTCCCGAGATATTTCATTTAGTTAAAATAGTTCAAGTCTTGAAAGTAGAATTGAACAAGTAAGTACTTTGAAAACAACTCCGAATCCCGGGAGTTTTTGATTGGAAAATAATCACAAAACCTATAGCCATACATCAATTCACAACTGTGGACCAATTACACACAACACATCATTCATAAGCCATTCTAGTCCAAGCACCTCTGATGAATATGTATTACATCCCAAGCATTATGGCAAGTCAAAACATCGTGATACTCCGGACATATCACAAAAAATGCATCAAGTCACAAGGCTAAAAATACTCCTGGGTAACTGTGGATCCGACAATACGCGAATCCCTCCTCGACCCCGTCGGGCCCTCTCGGAGTGGCTAACCCAAATGTTCACGGAACCGTCATAAGCGGAACCCTCCTCGGCCCCGTCAGGCCCTCTCGGAGTGAACGAATATAACTCTCACACTCAGAAGTAATATCCGACTTCCAATGCAAAGGACTATAAACCATATACTGATAGTACTCACCAGAATGGCCTCCGCAATCGGACAGAAGCAAGATTAACAATATAATCTACAAACTATGAAAGGCAGGAATGAAACGAGGTAAACAACTAGTAAAATTGTTTAAAGAATTCACAGCCTTCCGGAACCCATTTTGACACAACCCAAGGTTATTTCCAAATACAATTTCAAATCACAAATCACGGGGACCAAGAGCCAAATATTCACATCGACATCCTCCCAAGGGTTATTCGCATCCCGTGCTAGTAAGCCACGGACCTCGAAGCCTCCTTGAGACATCCCCGAGTGAAAAAACCAATGGAAAACCACACAACATCACACATCCACTACCAAAAAAAGTACTTTAGCCGACGACCCGAAAAAAAACGGCCGACGACTTAGTTTGCCGTCGGCTAAAGGATTTTAGCCGACGACTTGGCGAAGGTCGTCGGCTAAATGTCGAAATAGTCGTCGGCTATATTAAAGAGGTTTAGCCGACGACCGAGATAACGTTTGGCCGACCGAAAAAAAAAAATAATATACTTTAGCCGACGACCTATATCTAGGTCGTCGCCAAACTCCTTCAGTAAAAATAATATTGTAATAGTTTAGCCGACGACCTAGATCTAGGTCTTCGGCCAAACACTTTTTAAAAACAAAAATTAATATACTTTAGCCGACGACCTAGATCTAGGTCGTCGGCTAAACTCCTTCGGATAAAAAAATAATATTATAATGGTTTAGCCACGACCTAGATCGAGGTCGGCGGCTAAACAGCTTTTCGAAAAAATAATATACTTTAGCCGACGACCTAGATCTAGGTTGTCACAAAGTCCTTCGTAAAAAAAATAATATTGTAATGGTTTAGCCGCGACCTAGATCGAGGTCGGCGGCTAAACAGCTTTTCCGGAAAAAAATAATATACTTTAGCCGACGACCTAGATCTAGGTCGCCACAAAGTCCTTCGTAAAAAATAATATTGTAATGGTTTAGCCGACGACCTAGATCTAGGTCGTCACAAAGTCCTTCGTAAAAAAATAATATTGTAATGGTTTAGCCGACGACCTAGATCGAGGTCGGGCTAAACATTTTTCGAAAAAAAATAATATACTTTAGCCGACGACCTAGATCGAGGTCGTCGGCTAAAGTCCTTCAGAAAAAAAAATAATATTGTAATGGTTTAGCCGACGACCTAGATCTAGGTCGTCGGCTAAACCTCCAAGTGAAAATTATTTATAGTTCAGGGAACACCAACCCAATCTTGCCCCTCTCCCCGCTAAAGAGCACATTTCCATTCCCGATTCTGTCAGTTATTCCCGAAAAAAGCTTGTGAGTTGCTTCTTTGAGTTGTGCTAGCTGGAGTGACGAAGGTTTCTACCGGTTGTTATAATCACCATTTCGATTAAGGTATGTATTTTATTATATTTTTTATTGTGATTTCGAAACTTTATATTATTCATGTTACATTCGATAGCTTTTATGTAAAACGATTAAGTTTTATGATGATAATCATTATGATTAATTTTTTGTTGTGATTTCATTTATAATTTGAACAATATTAGTTAGTTGGATTAATATTGGAAAATGTATACATTTTCAGGATGGACAAGAGTTGGATTGGGTTACGAAAATGGGATCCAAGTGTAATGGATGGGATGAAGCAGTTTATGAGATTTGTAAAAGAGCACGACAGTGGTAATACGTTGCACTACTGTCCATGTAATAAATGTAGATGTCGCAGTGATATGTTTCGTTTTCCATTTGATGAGGTCTGGGAACACCTAAAGAAGAATGGTTTTTGGAGTAAATATACATGTTGGATATACCACGGTGAAGCACCGAATTCTGTTATTCCGTATGATCACGAACAATTAAGTGGTAACGACGGGTTCACCGATCCGAAGAGGAGGTTGATTGATGATGTGTTTGGTTTTTCCGAGACGTTTGTACCAACTGAGCAAATGCCACGACCCCGTAGACCGTTGCCTTGAAATACTGCTGGGCTTGACAGGTACAATAAGCTAATTCAACTCCAACAGACCCCTCTATACCCAGGGTGTAACATGACTGTTCTTGATTGTGTCATCGAAACGATGAGATTAAAGGTGGAAAACAAATCATCCATCAAGTCTGTAGATGATTACTTGGAGCTTTTAAATCATAATCATAACATTAATATTAATATCAATAATATTATTAAAAAAACGAGGGTTTCGCCGACGACAAGATCTACATCGTCGGCTAAAGTTTTTTAAAAAAAAAAATTATACTTTAGCCGACGACATATAAAGCGGTCGTCGGCTAAACCCCAGCAATGACCCGACCGTGTTAGACAACACGGTCGGGTCAGTCATACAGTGTGTTTTCCCATTCTGGGCAGGTGCGACACGGCCCGTGTCCTCTGACACGATCGACCAATTTTTTAAAAAAAAAATTAAACTTTAGCCGACGACTTATAAGAAGGTCGTCGGCTAAACTCCCGACTGTGTCCATCGACACGGCCCGTGTCGCACCCGCCCAGAAATTGAAAACACACTGTTTGCCTGTCCGACCGTATTGTCTAACACGGTCGGGTCATTGCTGGGTTTAGCCGACGACCGTCTTATATGTCGTCGGCTAAAGTGTAATTTTTTTTTTTACAAAACTCTAGCCGACGACGTAGATCTTGTCGTCGGCTAAACCCCCACCTTTTATACGTTCCTGGTACCTCTATTTTGTTATTTTCTTCTTCTGGTGTAGTCTTCGCCTGTCGCCCGCCGATCGTGACCCAGCCCCAACCGCCCGTCACCTAGCCGCCCGTCACCTAGCCCCCGTCCCGCCGATCGTCACCCAGCCGATCGTCCCGCCCGCCCACCCGACGCCCTCCGCCCCGGTCCCATCGCCCTCCAGACGCCCTCCGCCCCAGGCCCAGCCGATCGTCCCGCCCGCCAGCCCCGGTCCCATCGCCCACCCGCCCGCCGGACGCCCTCCGCCCGTCGCCCGCCAGCCCGGCCGCGGTAACCCTTGTCTTTATTTTTTTTTTATTTTTTTTTGTTGAATTTATTGTATTTGTTTGATGAATTTGTTTAGATTATGTGATGAATTAGATAAATTGTTTAATGAGTTGTGATGCAATTTTTGATGAATTTAGTATTTTCAATATTTTGTGTTTAATGAGTTGTGAATTTGATGAATTTGTTTGAGGAGGAAGGGATTGTATAGCCGGCGTTAATCGAAAGATTAACGTGGTATGGCATTGATAATTACTGTTGTGTTGAATTGTGAATTTGATGAATTTGTTTAGATTATTTGATGAATTTGTTTAGAAATATTTGATGAATTTGTTTGAGGAGGAAGGAATTTTATAGCCGGCGTTAATCGAAAGATTAACGTGGTATGGCATTGATAATTACTGTTGTGTTGAGTTGTGAATTTGATTTATTTGTTTAGATTATGGATAGAATAAAGAAAGCGTTGGGGAAGAAGTCGACAAAGTCGACCACTCCCGATTCGGGGGGGAGTTCCGCAGCCTCTAGTAAGGCGGATCCCGGTACACTATACATATCTCAGAGCAGCGTTCGTGCCCGCCAGATACTAGAAGCTACCGGCATGAACGCTGACGATTTTTATAGGCAGACAGATGAGCCCGCTACACTAGCGCGGCGTTTATCCTTTCAGACACCACGGCCGACCCCCTCACAGTCGGAGACTCGTATGCCTCCCATCCACCGACCCACGTCTAGCCCTCACACATCAGGAGATGTATGGAGTTCCTCGTCCGCGGTGCCCCACGGTCCGCCGCCGACTCTATTCATGCCTTCGATGGTTCCGACTATTCCAGAGGTCGATGAGACGGGAGCCCGAGTTCCCGTTCGATTGATTAGCCCTGACGAGGCGTACGTCTACGAGTCTTGGCCAGACAACATGTTTTGGCGGAGTTGTCGGGTTTCGAAGACGAAACTGTACGAGGAGATAGAGAGGGAGAAGGAGAAGGGGAAAAATGTAGTCGAGGAGGAGAAGAAAAAGAAGAAGACTCGTGGCCCAGGAAAGGGTCTGGCGCTCGACTCGTACGTAAGTAAGCATGGCCGTTATGAGATTCCTATAGACAGACACGGCCGGAAATATAGCCGTAATGTTGGCTTTGTCATTCGGGACAGAGTCCCCGTTTTGTGGCCCGATTGGGGGGACGTGCCGCAGTGCGTGAAGGATGCTTTGAATAATGCTATGTCGGTAAGTTAATAAATATTTAATAATGTTTTTCAATCAACACGTAGTTCTTGAAAATGCAATATGTGATGTTTTTAAATTATTGCGTATTTATGTTGTTCATAGGTGTGGTTTATCATTCCCGACTCTCTACTACGTACTTGGTGTGACGAGGTGCAGTCTACCAAGTAAGTCATTTTAATTTATTTTGTATCTACATTGTTTGCGTAATTTTTTTTCTTACGAATGATATATGTTGTGCAACGTGTGTTGTAGGTACAAATCTTGGAAAAATGATATGCACATGTTCTGGACAGCCTGGGGTGATACCCGAGAGGCTACCCCGGAAGAATTCAAGTTCCGGGAGTACGAGTGGAAGTGGCTACGCGCCCATTTTTGCGACCCAGAGTTCATGGTATGACTAAAATACCCTCATTTCATTCTTCCTCTTTCAGATTTTATTTTTTTGAATTCTAAATATTTAAATTAATGTTTCAGAATATAAAAAATACTTGAAGTTCCGGTTTTTTTAAATTAGAAAAAATCGAAACTTCATGTATTTTTTTAAAATTCTGGAATATTATTAATATTAAAAAATCGGAATTTTTTTATTCAAAAGTGGAAATAAATTGTTTTAATAAAAATAAAAATCTGAATATTGTATTTTATTTATTAAAAAAAATGCTAGTATTTAATAAAAAATAATAATATTTCATTTTTTTTTGGAATTCTAAATATAAACTCGGTTCTAAATAATATTTTTTAAAGGCGATTAGCTTGACCAACACGACCAATCGTCTTGGTCCGACCGACCATCACAACTGGGTTCCCGGCCGTTAGCGAGTTGCGCACGAGGCCATTTCTTGATTCGTTGGACGCATTTGCCTACGTGACTCGAAAGCATTTCCGAACCGTCCCGAGGAGCATGTAAGTCTTTTTTATTTTATTTTAGTAATAAAATAAATGCCTTTGTATCATACTTTTATTGATATTTAAATATTTATTTTCATATTAACTTAGGAGCGTGTGCGGGAGGAGTCTCGAGAGGATGCTTGCCGAGATTGCTCGAGCAGATCCGGACTTAGTGAGACCGACCTCGATTCTCGCCATCGGGATGATCGATCAGCCGATCCTTATGTTCGCGCTAGGGTGTGGGGTACCGTCTACCCTCCTAGAGGTAGTCGGTACCGCACTAAGATGATGGGAGCCGAGGGTCACCATGTATTGAAATATACCCCGGCCTAGCCGCTCGCGGACGGGATGCACGGACTGCCTATCTCGAGGAGCAGTTGAGGGCGGAGAGGGAGCTCCGAGCTGAGAATGAAAGGAGTACTCAGACGCGGTTACATGAGAGCGAGCAGAGGACTGAGTCGAGGTTAGAGAGTTTCCAGAGACAGCAGCAGGCCATGATGGACTATATGATGACGCTGACTCATACCATTACTCTGGCTGGACTGCAGGCACCTGCTCCACCGCCTTCTCTCTTCGGACAGACCCCATCTTCACAGCCTCGTGACGAGGATCTAGGGGATGGTGGTAATCCTTCTACTACTACATTTCTGCATTTAGATGATTTTGGCAGTGGATTGTAGTTGTGTTGTTGTAGTACTCTTGTATATTTATATTTGTGTTACAATTGTGTAAGTGATTTTATTGACGCTACTAGTATGTTGATGAAATTAATGTTCCTGAATGTGTTGTGCGTTGTGATGCATATAATGTTGGGCATATTATTAATGGTATTAGTTGAATGTTTTGCGCGTTGATTGTTGTTGATAATGAGAGCTGATGTATAAAAATTGCAGGTGCAAAAAATACAGGTTTTGGGATCCCAAAATCTGAATTAATTTTTTTTTTAAAAAGGGTTTTAGCCGACGACATATAAGATGGTCGTCGGCTAAAGTAAAGGGTTTAGCCGACGACCTATAAGATGGTCGTCGGCTAAAGTAATTTATTTATTTTTTTAAAAAAAGGTTTTTAGCCAACGACCTATAAGACGGTCGTCGGCTAAACTAATTTAAATTTTTTTTTTAAAAATAATTTTAGCCGACGACGTATAAGACGGTCGTCGGCTAAACTCTATTTTTTTTTTAAAAAACGATTTTAGCCGACCGTCTCGTTACGGTCGTCGGCTAAACTTTTTTTTCCCAACAGGTTTAGCCGACGACCGTGTAGTAGTGGTCGGCTAATTTTGAAACTTTAGCCGACGCCTTCACAAAAGTCGTCGGCTAAACCTTGGCCGACGAATATCGGCCGACGGTATTTTAGCCGACGGCTGGCATGATTAGCCGACGTCTTTGGGGTTTAGCCGACCACTTGAGGTCGTCGGCTAAAGTATGATTTTTGGTAGTGATCATCGTGACGACAGTCATCTAACAGTACCACACGAAAACCGGGCACAACATACAATACTAATACCCATTCTCAGAATGACACATTTGTTCTTGAACACTCAAGTTAATTTGAAGAAGACCTTTATCGGGAATATATACTTATATATATATATATATATTGATTCTTTTGAAAGTTAAACATTCAATTTACCACATAGACAATCACCAATTTATTATGTCTACGAAATATGAAGTGTATGGGCAAGATACTTGCCTCAGTAGTTGATACCGGACACTCCGACGAACGTGGCTTAACCGGAAAACCTCGAATGCCCACAACTCTCCGGCGCAAACGACGGTAACACCACCAATTGGAAAACGGCGAACGGAAAGGTTCCGACTCGAGTTCTTCGCAAGGAACCTGACCCCAACATCATATCATGCAAAAATTGACGATCGAACGAGGAAGAATAATCGTAGAACGCCCGAATCCCCTTTGTGACATTTTATCGAACACTTTCAAGGTGTCGATTAGAAACTCAATAAAACGACGAATCCTCGGCAATCCAACCGTAGAAAAACAAGGGATTCGATATAAAACAACTTAATAATCATCAATCCATCACTATTCTAAGTTATGACGAATCAAACGGACGAAATCAACAAAATCCCCAATTTTTCCCAAAACTAGGATTTTAGGAAAACTAACCTTGATTCGCTGGATTGAAGGATGTTATGGAGTGATTAATCGATGACATGATCTCCCAAACTTCGTGGATTAGTTGTATAAAAACATTACTTCAAGTTCCCAAAGGATCCAATCGCGGAAGAGAAAGGGAGAAAATGAAAAATGAGTGCAAACAGGACTGATCGGTCATATTTATACTGGTGCAGCCTAGCGTGCGCTAGACTGCCGAGCTAGCGTGCGCTAGCGGGCGGTCATGGTCGAGAATGTTCGGCCAGGGCCCGCCATCATGCGCTGAACACGTGCGCTGTCGGCCCGGGCCACAATCCAGAGACTTCCTGGCTCGGCCAAGTAGCGTGCGCAGCCTTCCGGCCGTAGTGTGCGCTACCTGCCGGCCGTAGCGTGCGCAGTGTCCGACAGTAGCGTGCGCTACCTGCCGATCCACCCAAGTCCAGAACCCCACTGCCCTACTGCCTCGGCCGACTAGCGCACGTACCCAACCGGCCGTAGCGTGCGCTGCCTCCTGGCCTTAGCGTGCGCTACCTTCCGGCCGTAGCGTGCGCTACGCCAGTTCCTGCTGCACCCACCCGGCTAGTGCCTCCACTCGTCCGGCCAGTGCCGGCAACCATCCGGCCGGTGCCCCCAACCGTCCGGCCAGTGCCCGACCACCATGATTCGACGACTCGATTTTTCGAAATCACAGGGAACGGGCACAACAAAACACCCGGGGACAACATCATCGATCCGAAATGAAAAAAACAGATAACCAATCATCACCTAGGGTCATAAACGCCAAAATCAGTTGTCGAGAAAATAATACCAGGACTCTACAACCGGGAAATATCCAAAAAAAATCCAAAATAACTGGAACGAAAATCGTGGGTATTACATTCTATCTCCCTAAAAATAAGTTTCATCCCGAAACTTAAAACAAAAGCAAGGCAACTCTCGACAACACACCAGAACTCCATGCAGTATAAATCCACTACGATCTGATTCAATACGCAAGAATGCTTACGAAAAGCAACGAGCATGAATCGCTGCAGTTAATAAAACTAAGCAATACAAAAATCAAATCACGATTCCAACGCTGAAAGGTATGAAATTCCACTAACTCAAAGATTTAGTAGACCAAATGCGAAGACAATTTCACAGCACTTATGGAAATTATGAAATGGCTCAGGTGTTCAATACTCACGATTACGAGATCAAACAATAATGATTGTACAATGACGAATAAATAGCAATGATCGAACAACAACGAACAACTGTGACGTTCACACCTCAAATCAAGACATCAATAAACTCGTAGGAATCACGATGTGTTAACTCCGAACACGGTTCACAAGAAATCGATCCGAACTTGGAAAGATCACAACGATATACACATCAATTTGGAACAATATCAGAACTCGCTCGAATGACAAGCGTGAGAACAACACAAGGTCAGAAGCATCAACGAACCCAATCGAGTCAATATAGTAGAACGAAACGGAAGCGAAAAAAAATATCCGAACTTGGAAAGATCACAACGATACACACATCAATTTGGAACAATATCAGAACTCGCTCGAATGACAAGGGTGAGAACAACGCAAGGTCAGAAGCATCAACGAACCCAATCGAGTCAATACAGTCGAACGAAAGGAAGCGAAAAAAATATGGGTATTACATCATATCACCTTTAAAAGAGGTTTCGTCCCCGAAACCTAAACAACGAAAATGAAGTGCTTGAATATCAACCTTCCCGGCCATATCCTCTTGGTCCCGCATCTAATCTCCATAACCAACTGTACCGCGGTCACGGTCGCGTCCGCTGTCCCTCGGCATACTAAGGGGATTCTCACTCAATACGATTGCACTACTTCGCGAAAACAATATGCTCAAGTACCAACTTAGCATGACATATCACATAAGGTAACCAATAACAACTCGGAAAGAAAATCCACGAGGTATCCTTTTAAAGGAAATCTTTTGAAAATTCTTGGGTTGGTATGCTATTCAAAATAAACTTTAAAAGTACTTTTGGTACCTCGGGTTGTTTCATCAAAACTAGTAAACAACATACTCTAACCGTCTCATTTGAAATCATTTGCCAAAATAATAATTCCTTGTAACCGGCGTTATCAAAATCATCATGCCTCTACGCATCATCATCACCGTTAACAACCAACAAGTTAACCATGCAAGATCATCAAACCATTCTTACATACTCTAACATTTCCAAATCCGAGTTTGAACTTTACATCGAGTGATATTTTTCATCTTTCACTATATATTTTTTTGAAAAAGAAATCGTATTGGTTTTTGAAAAAAAAAATGTGTCAAGGATTTTTGAAAATCATGTACTCGAATTATTCGAAAATACAACAGTATGTTAAAAGTCATTTCCGAAGGTAACACTACACAAGATTCAACGACGGTAACATTTTACAAAATGTTCAAGGTACTTTAAAACAACTCTTTCAATATCGTCGAGGTTTTATTTGAGAATCCTAGGCCAGCTCGCAATTTCAAACAATTTCCAAAGTTCATACGAAGCCGACGGCTTAATCGCAACGTCAAATTAGTTTCAAAAATTGATTTCCGCAACTTGCACAAACTTATGAAAGTTTCAGGAAAACATTTTTGAACATACACACAACAGACATTATTTATCAACTCACCGAACAAAATCAATTATCACGTAGTGCGAAAGAAAGGTCACAACACACGTCCACACAAAATGGTTGTCATCACTAGACAACGCACATAGAATGCAGTCACAGACGACTAACTGCAGAAAGTTAGACCTAACGGCTATGAATGCGGTTCCACATCCTCTGTCCCAGCTAACTAACGTGCGCTACAACAATTATTTAGCGTGCGCTATCCATGCCGTATTAGCGCGCGCTAGCCTCGCACTCAGCGTGCGCTAGCTTCTCCAACCCAGCAACATGATCGCGAACATATATACGACATTACTAGAATCGATGGTCACAAATAATTGACAACACGTTCGAATCTCAAAGCCATCGATTTAACACTTCATGAGCAACCATCAAAAGATAATTGTTATTCAAAAATCGAAATCTGACCTCTTATTAAAGAGAGCTATCTCAATGTACACAAACCGAACGACTCAGCAATCACATCACAGTTTTAATCTAAAACTGGCTATACTGCCGGAACAACAAGAACATCATCACGTATTTTCCGACTAACAACCATAAAATCGATAAGTCGAAAACGAGAGTCACGTCTTGTCTACATTTTGTAGACTTCACTTGGGTTCAAAAATCGTGTTTTGAAAACTTATAATACAAGATGAAAATAAAATATCGATAGTTTGAATTTTTTTTTTTTTTGCGTAACCACACCAAGGCCATTATTCTTGTAAAAATGACTTATATCAGGATGTGTGTATATATACATATACGTTGGCACCACTTTTATCTTAGCATAATACGAAGATCAAACAACATAGGCCACATACTCACAAATCACCTTTAACTCCACATCATAACACAAAATCATACAAGCTCGTATATCACAAGGCACAATATAGTAGGGAGACTTACATCCACAGGTCGCACGAAGATGATGGCTGCACCTCGATACTAATCACGGCCGACATCACAGACGACGCGTCGCGACACGACTTAGACAAACACAATCTGACAGGATAAGACACGACAATATCCGACTGGACCCGACAGCCTAGGTTTCCGCAACCTAAGCTCCGATACCATATTCTGTAACACCCCCAAACCACTCGGGAATATTACAGCGCCGCAGACCCTCTTCGCGAGGATCTACCATGCTAAATACAATACAATGCATCACTTCACATGCCGACATGGCTACGTAAAGAACCATTAGACCGATTTGGTCTTTTATCACAACACACAACATTACATACATGATTCTTTTCCAAAACTCATACCCGCGCAGGGGATGGAATACAATAACGCTCCCATAAATCGGGATAACAATACATCGGAGAAATAACCAACAAGACTATTCAACATACTCTACGATTGGTCTTCATGTGATTAGTATTGTCATCTTCCATCATCCTTCGTATTGATCCTGTGTTTCGCTCCCCAGCAACCTGCAAATACCTGGACGCAATACAGACATCCACCCCCCGAATACTCGGGGGTTAGCAAAACTCCACTATTTTGCTAGTGCAAGTATAAAATATAAATACAAGCCATACATATCATATTCTGGGAACACAATATCTTGATTAATTTAGAAAGACTTCCCTAGATGTTTCATTTAGTTAAAATAATTCAAGTCTTGAAAGTAGAATTGAACAAGTAAGTACTTTGAAAACAACTCCGAATCCCGGGAGTTTTTGATTGGAAAATAATCACAAAACCTATAGCCATACATCAATTCACAACTGTGGACCAATTACACACAACACATCATCCATAAGCCATTCTAGTCCAAGCACCTCTGATGAATATGTATTACATCCCAAGCATTATGGCAAGTCAAAACATCGTGATACTCCGGACATATCACAAAAAATGCATCAAGTCACAAGGCTAAAAATACTCCTGGTTAACTATGGATCCGACAATACGCGAATCCCTCCTCGACCCCGTCGGGCCCTCTCGGAGTGGCTAACCCAAATATTCGCGGAACCGTCATAATCGGAGCCTTTCTCGGCCCCGTCAGGCCCTCTCGGAGTGAACGAATATAACTCTCACACTCAGAAGTAATATTCGACTTCCAATGCAAAGGACTATAAACCATATACTCAGAGTACTCACCAGAATGGCCTCCGCAATCGGACACAAGCAAGATTAACAATATAATCTACAAACTATGAAAGGCAGGAATGAAATGAGGTAAACAACTAGTAAAATGTTTTAAAGAATTCACAGCCTTCCGGAACCCATTTTGGGACACAACCCAAGGTTATTTCCAAATATAATTTCAAATCACAAATCACGGGGACCAAGACCCAAATATTCACATCGACATCCTCCCAAGGGTTACTCGCATCCCGTGCTAGTAAGCCACGGACCTCGGAGCCTCCTTGAGACATCCCCGAGTGAAAAACCCAATGGAAAACCACACAACATCACACATCATCGTGACGACAGTCATCTAACAGTACCACACGAAAACCGGGCACAACATACAATACTAATACCTATTCTCAGAATGACACATTTGTTCTTGAACAGTCATGTTAATTTGAAGAAGACCTTTATCGGTAATATATACTTATATATATTGATTCTTTTGAAAGTTAAATAACATTCAATTTTCCACATAGACAATCACCAATTTATTATGTCTACGAAATATGAAGTGTATGGGCAAGATACTTGCCTCAGTAGTTGATACCGGACACTCCGACGAACGTGGCTTAACCGGAAAACCTCGAATGCCCACAACTCTCCGGTGGAAACGACAGTAACACCACCGATCGGAAAACGGCGAACGGAAAGGTTCTGGCTCGAGTTCTTCGCAAGGAACCTGACCCCAACATCATACCATGAATAAATTGACGATCGAACGAGGAAGAATAATCGTAAAACGCCCGAATCCCCTTTGTGATATTTTATCGAACACTTTCAAGGTGTCGATTAGAAACTCAATAAAATGACGAATCCTCGGCAATCCAACCGTGGAAAAACAAGGGATTCGATATAAAACAACTTAATAATCATCAATCCATCACTATTCTAAGTTATGACGAATCAAACGGACGAAATCAACAAAATTCCCAATTTTTCCCAAAACTAGGATTTTAGGAAAACTAACCTTGATTCGCTGGATTGAAGGATGTTATGGAGTGATTAATCAATGATATGATCTCCCAAACTTCGTGGATTAGTTGTATAACAACATTACTTCAAGTTCCCAAAGGATCCAGCCGCGGAAGAGAAAGGGAGAAAATGAAAAATGAGTGCAAACAGGACTGATCGGTCATATTTATACTGGTGCAGCCTAGCGTGCGCTAGACTGCCGAGCTAGCGGGCAGTCATGGTCGAGAATATTCGGCCGGGGCCCGCCATCATGTGCTGAACACGTGCGCTGTCGGCCCGGGCCACAATCCAGAGACTTCCTGGCTCGTCCAGGTAGCGTGCGCAACCTTCCGGCCGTAGCGTGCGCTACCTGACGGCCGTAGCGTGCGCAGTGTCCGACAGTAGCGTGCGCTACCTGCCGATCCACCCAAGTCCAGAACCCCACTGCCCTACTGCCTCGGCCGACTAGTGCACGCAGCCAACCGGCCGTAGCGTGCGCTGCCTTCTGGCCTTAGCGTGCGCTACCTTCCGGCCGTAGCGTGCGCTACGCTGGTTCCTGTTGCACCCGTCCGGCCAGTGCCTCCACTCTTCCGGCCAGTGCCGGCAACCATCCAGCCGGTGCCCCCAACCGTCCGGCCAGTGTCCGACCACCATGATTCGACGACTCGATTTTCCGAAATCGCAGTGAACGAACACAACAAAGCACCCGGGGACAACATCATCGATCCGAAATGAAAACAACGGATAACGAATCATCACCTACAGTCATTAACGCCAAAATCAGTTGTCGAGAAAATAATACCGGGACTCTACAACCGGGAAATATCCGAAAAAAAATCCAAAATAACTGGAACGAAAATTGTGGGTATTACAACCTTCCTATATTTGGTGTTTCAATATCGGTATTATTTGATCCTGGAGCTACACATTTATTTGCATCCACCGAGTATGTGAGAAGGCTAGGTAGAGTACCATAAAGAGTTGAGGTAGGTTATAATGCAGTAACCCCCTCTGAAGATCCAAAACAAACAAATAAGATCATACGAGCCTGTAGTATTCCTATTAAAAGTAGGGAACTCTGTACTGATTTAATTGTGTTTACATGAAAGAATATGACATAATCTTGGGTATGGACTGGTTGTCAAAATATCATGCTACTATTTGACTACCGGAGGAAGGTCGTGACATTCCAACCATCTAGGGTTAGTAAGAATTTTAGTTTTCCAGTAATCTCAGCAATGAAGGAATGTTGGGATAAAACAAACCTATATCGAAGTTTTGATAAAGTGCCAACCCAGCATACAGCAAGCAGCTGTATCGAAAGACAATCGAAGTTGTTAATCCTGTATCGAAGACTTCTCATAATGCCAGGATATAGCGAAAGTATAAAGTGTCATCATACAAGCCTTCGCGTTGCCATCATACAGCAACAGAGTCTAAAAGCGCCAGTATGTTTCTGTCTCTTCATACAAAAACATTCCATACAACGAATACTCCAATATAACCGACAGCATAAATGGATACAACATTCAAGCTGTAAAGTATTGAGATCTTCAATACCTATCGAAACAGGACTGAAGACTGTTTGGAAAGGAATCTTTGTTATTCGCTAAAGTCAAGTCCCGTTTGAAAAGAAGTATTTAAATACTGAAAGGATAAAGTATTTAAATACTAAAACCGTCAGAGATCTTCAAACAATGCAAAATATGGATCTTGGTCCATACAAGTCAACCATCCAGTTGTAACAAACTTTTGCTCAATGGATCTTCCTCAATGGATATATTCTAAAAGGCTATGTATACCTCCATAGTTTGAATATCAAGACACAAAAGCATATACACAAGATTACACAAGTTTACAAGCGATATTCAAACAATCAAAGACTGAATATTAATTATCGTCAGATCAAGCTTTCAAGAGCAAGTATATTTCTTCCTAGCATCAATCCATATCTGAAGGAGAAGAAATATACCCAGTCATCAAGAATAGCCATCATCAGCTCAAGAACTTCATATTCAAGCTGTTTTTCTTACTTGGTTACCTTACTTTTACCTTTGAGTAAAAACCTAGTTCTGATTGACTAAAGAGATATTCCGACCGGTGTAGGATGAATAAGACAAAGCTTTGGAACTATATGTGAAGAAGCAAGTCAAGAGAAAGCTTTAACCAATCTGTGTGAACGGTTGAAAGCGACGGTCTTTGTATCAATCTGTGTGAACGATACAATGATAGGTTTGATTATAAATACGTAGTTGTGTACGCAGTATTTATAATAAACATTTTCACTCCTGTGTGGAGGACCAGTGTACGTAGAGGGGTTTACCTCGAACCAATTTAATTACTGTGTCAATTACCTTCTGCATTTACTGTTTTAATAACTGTGATTATTTTAAGTATACACTTCATACCGAGTTGCTGTATTTACAGCAACTTACTATTACAAGACTTCCGCTACGCACTCTAAACTTGAAAAACATATAGCTTGTTGCTTAAAAATTTTCAAGTTGTATTCTATATAATTAGTGGCCAACAAGGAACAAGGTCTATTGAACAGTGGTTGTGAAAGCTATCTAGTAAGTATAATAAGCATTGAAAAGCAAAATTACTAGAACGTCAATGAAGTACCAGCGGTGAAAGAATACCCTGAAGTGTTTCCCAATGATCTAAAGGGACTGCCACCAGATCTTGAAATAGAGTTTGTGATTAACTTGCTGTCGGGAATAATACCAATATTGAAGTCACCATATAGAATGGCACCAGCTGAATTAAAAGAATTAAAGCCCCAGTTGCAAGAGATGTTAGATAAAGGCCTCATTAGGCCTAGTTATTCACCATGGGGAGGTCCAATATTGTTCGTTCATAAGAAGGATGGCTTGGTGAGGATGTGTATAGACTAGCGAGAGCTCAACAAAGTCACGATCAAGAATAAGTATCATTTGCCTCGAATTGATGACTTGTTTGATCAAATTCAAGGCGCATCTATCTTTTCCAAAATTGATTTGCGATCAGGGTACCATCAATTGAAGATAAAGGAAGAAGACATCCCAAAAATGGCATTCAGTACGAGGTACAGACACTATGAGTTTTTGGTGATGCCACTTGGCCTAATAAATGCCCCAACAACATTCAAGGAATTAATGAATAGGGTGTTTAAAGACTTCCTGGATAAGTTTGTTATTGTGTTTATTGATGATACTCTCATATATTCGAAAACCAAATAAGACCATACAGTGCATCTAAGGAAAGTTTTAGAAATTTTAAAATAGAAGCAGTTATATGCTAAATTTAAAAAGTGCAAATTTTGGTTAGACCGAGTGGTATTCTTGGGGCATGTTATATCTGGGGCATGGATTCAAGTAGACCCAAGCCAAGTTGAGCAATGTGTAACTGGACACAACCCACAAATTCTACAGAAGTACGCATCTTTCTTGGGCTAGCTGGATATTACCGTCGATTTGTAGAGGAATTCTCCAAAATTGCCTGTCCATTAACACAATTGACTAGAAAGAATGTTTCCCTTAAATGGACAGAATCATGCAAACAGAGCTTTCAAGAACTTAAGAAGCAGTTGACATCAACACCGATCTTGACAATTCCAGTGGTAACTAAAGGTTTTAAAGTCTACAGTGATGCTTCAAAGAATGTCCTAGGTTGTGTATTGATGCAGAATGGTAAAATATTAGCATATGCATCTAGACAACTGAAGTAGTATGAAAAGAACTACCCGACACATGATTTGGAACTTGCTGAATTTGTGTTTGAACTTAAAATATAGAGGCATTACCTCTGTGGAGAACGCTGTGAAATTTGTACCGATCACAAGACCCTAAAATATTTCTTCACTTAGAAATAACAGAACATGAGACAGCCGATATGGTTAGAACATGTAAAAGACTATGATTGTGTTATCAATTACCACCCTGGTAAAGCTAATGTGCTAGCAGATGCCTTAAGCAGAAATTCAGCACAATCCATTGCAGCCATGACTTTGATCCAGAAGCCGAAGTTAAATGATTTGATGAATATGGATGTAGAAATTATCCAACATGGATGCTAGGGGCAAAATTGTCAGCATTAACCCTTCGACACACCTTAATTGATAGAATTCAGCAAGGGCATAAAGATGATCAAGACTTAAATAAAATAAAAAGAACATTGAATTAGGAACATCCCCAGATTTCCAATTATCAGAAGATGGTATTATTCGATTTAGAAATCATTTATGTGTACCTAATGTTGAAGATGTTCTTAAAGAAATATTAATAGCGGCGCACTCAACACCATATTAAGTACATCCAGGAGCAACCAAAATGTACAGGGACTTAAAATTACACTATTGGTGGCCATGTATGAAAGAAGATATTGCATAATATGTAGAGCTATGCCTAATATGTCAACAGGTTAAAGCAGAGCGTCAAAGACCAGCAGACACCTTGTAACTTTTATTTGTTTCGAAATGGAAGTGGGAGGATATTATGATGGATTTTGTGACAGGTTTACCAAGAACAAAGGAAGAACACGATTCTATTTTGGTTATAGTTGATCGATTGATCAAATTTGCTCAATTTATTCCATTTTGTAGGACATACTCCATAGATCGCTATGCTCAACTATATATACAGGAAATAGTTAGACTACATGGAGTTCCGTTATATATTATATCAGAAAGAGATTCACGATTTGTATCAGCTTTTTGGAAGAGCTTGCATAAAGTATTGGGTACCCATTTGTCTTTCACTGCTTATCATCCACAGTTGGATGGCCAATCAGAATGAACTATACAAACTCTTGAAGATATGCTCAGGTCATGTGTTATGGACTTTCAAGGCCAGTGGAGTAAACATTGACCCCTAATTGAATTCTCCTACAATGACAGTTGTCAAAGTACAATTAGAATGGCTCCTTATGAAGCTTTGTATAGCCGAAAGTGTCGATACATTGGGATGAGGTTGGTGAAAAAAGACTTTTAGGTCCTGAAATGACATAAGCAGTTTCACTAATCATAGAAAGAATGAGAACAGCTCAAAGTAGACAAAAGAGTTATGTAGATACTAGGAGAAGAGCGCCGGAATTTATCATGGGTAATTGGGTATTCCTGAAAGTTTCTCCAATGAAGGGAATAATGAGATTTGGTAAGAAAGGAAAACTGAGTCCAAGATATATTGGGCCATTTCCTATTACTGAGCGGGTTGGTGAAGTGTCTTATGGGCTAGAGTTGCCAGCTTCAATATCTCAGATACACAATTTATTTCACGTTTCTCCACTAAGAAAATACATTGCGAATCCATCTTACATTCTCAAGGATGAGCTAGTTGAGTTAGAGGCAGATTTGAGTGACAAGGAGATACCTATAGAAATCATACTAAGAGAAGTAAAGAAACTCAATAAATAAATACCATTAGTCAAGGTGTTGTGGAGAAATCAACTTACAGTAGAAGCCACTTGGGAGAGATAGGATGAAATGAGGGCTAAATACCCTGATCTTTTCAGGTAAGTTAAATTTTGGGGAAGAAATTTTCATAAGGAGAGGAGGATGTGATACCCTATCCTGACACTACTCATTTGTTCAATATGATTCACGCATTACTTGTTAATTTTGTGTTAATTTACATTGCTTGACATTTCATTCACTTTATCTTATAGTTAATCTCACTGCACCGAAGTGTGTTAAACATTTGAACTAAACTTCAAGACCATATCCTGGTATCTATTACAGAACTAATTTTCATGAACATTACTTTGATACGAAAATAAAATATATGTAAAGATCTTATATAACTCTGAGTACACATGGTAAGCCTAGAAGTACTACTTGTGTCACTGATGTGTCTGTCAGAGGTTAACTAACTTATCTCGGGATTCTAGCTGGTGCGTGTACTAGGTCACTTTACATTGATGGTTCAAGTAAGTAACCATCTTATAATATAATAATGCTTGTCAAGTACCTTGATTCTTTTCAATACCTTATAAGATGCAATCTATGATTGCATGTGGTAATGGTGGTAAAATATTATCATCTGTCTATACCTTATTCATCACAACTACGGTAGGAATTCAACCTATCTTTTAGTTTATTGTATTAATTATATCATATCAATAAATGATTCCTCCAATTCTTATCTATAGTGTCGTATGTGTGAAGTTTTAGAAAGTTTGACAATAAACTCTTTCACTGGCATTTTCAACACTGTTCGCATGAGTAACCGAGTTTAAGCAATAAAAATACACCTTATACTTCTATGAAACCATTGGACAGATCATCCATACCCTAAATGAGGTCACAATCTACTAGGAATCGGTCCAAACACTCAAAGAACCGGACGATAACTACTTAAACCGATCCATTCTTTTAAACCTAATTTCTAGAAATTATTCGAGGGTATTTTGGAGATTTCACCTCTAAAACCGCCTCTCTCACTTGTATAAGTGATAAAAACCGACCCTCAACCCTCATTTACAGACTTAACTTGAACAAGAAGCTCCATACTACGAAAATTCACCAAAAATTCAAGAATAAACCATCGAAACATCAACACCTCGATTTCTTTGACAATCAAGGTGAGTTTCCTTTGTTTCTCCCTTATTCTTGCTATGTTTATTAGGTATTCCGAAAATGTGAGAGATTGTATATGTTATTAGACATGTTATAATTATGTTAAGAACTCATCCACGGCTTATCCTTTTGTTTATTATGGATCTATAAGGCTTAAAACTCACTAAGACAATAAAAGAGTTAAATATGCAACCTTTTCGAACTATTGGTATATGGTATTGGATTCTTGTGTTTCAGGGTCATGGGTTTCTATATACTTGTTCTTAATTATCTTAGTAATATTATGTCAAAAGTTGGTAAATCTAACTTATATTGAAGTAGTTATAAGCAAATTAAAATCTGATTTTGGCAAGACTTTGATTAACTCTCTTAATCAAGTGTATTGTTATAGAGCCTTGGAGTCTTTGGTTATGGGATTTTAATAGACGTTATAAACAGAATCTAATGGATTCATTAATGACTTAAAGTTCCAAAATTAATTGGTTAATAGGCTGGTATAGCCGATTAGGTGTCGACCTAGGAATTGGTAAAGCCCCCTATTGGTATAAAAGTAAGGGTATAACCCGGTCAAGGTAAGTAAAAATCCATATGCAACTACAATTCATAAACATAGTATTATTTGTATAACTAGTTGTTGAAGTTGATGATATCTTTAGTGTGTTCATTTATATTTTATGACTGATTTGGATTATGATTAAAGTGTCTGGTTGCACCTCAAATGTACATGACATCCATTATAACAGGAGATTCACTTGTGTCTGCATGCATGGTATGATCATGGAAATAATGAAAAGAAAAATATTTTGTTGGTCGCTGCTAGAGCACCGAGGCATGTAGATGCATGCTTCGATGATGTTTAACACGTTAGATGTGTGCTTATATGATGTGTGAGACATGGTAGATGCATGTTCTCACGGTAGATATGGTACGGTAGATGCATGCCTTATATATCTGGCGTGGTAGATGCATGCCTTATGATATGATATTGAGCTCTTTCCGGTGCCCATTATGTTGGTACGGTCCCAAAGATAAGAAAATTATTTTGAGCGAGATTATCATTGATGATCATATGTCACCTGTAGCATCAAACATGCTACATGCATGATTTCTATTTATTGGGCTTTAGCTCACGTAGTTTATGCATTGTAGGTAATCCTGGTGCTTGAGCATATTCCCTTGTTGGATGGGTTGGACTTCCACTATTGCTGAGGGTCGATATACATGATTGACGACCTTGTTGGGATTCGATGCCTAAAATGAAGATGCAGCGGAAGCAAGAATGAATTTTACCGAACCCCTAAAGAGGACCGATCATGCAACGTATATATGGATATAAAAGGACAAGAGTTAAGATATGAAAACATACACCTGAAGTCCTTTGATTGAATGTTGAAGTTGATGCCGGTGACCACATCTCTGATTTGATAAACCCTCGATGACCCAAACGCCGAAAGCACCGCGTCTCTACTATCCACGTGTCGGGAGATGATCGGAACAATAACTACTCAATTATCCTCTAAGGATGCGGTTAGAAAAGTGTAGTGGGAAATGATCTCACAAGTATGTGATCACTGTAAGTTATACAAGTTTTTTTTGTTCTTGATTTTCTTTCTCTCTCTAAAAGTGTAAGAACATGAACAAAGTGAACTATCCCTCTCTCCCTTTAGTGATGTCCGATTTTCCTTGTATGCTGGAGGATGATGAACTTTGTTTTATAACAAAGTCCACACTAACTTCTAACCATCACACCTGAGGGTTGATAATGATAAGATCACATCTGATCACCCTTTTGTCCTCAAGTGTTAGGAAGCCTCCTCAACACATGCAAGTATGAGGACAAGGTCACCAGCAAGGGACCTACAATGAGGTGGGACGACCTATACTATAATTGAGAAGGATTTGGTTCATTTCGATCCGTGAAACGGACCGTGGTGTATCAAGTCCGACTGATACACCTTGGTTCGTCTCAAATGCAATTAATAAATCCAATTAGTTAATTATATTAAGATTTATTTCTCCAAGAAATAATTTATCATGAATTAAATTAATTATCTAGTAATTTATTTAATTCACCAGACCGATTTAATTTATCAAATAAATTAAATAAGACACCAATTTCTAAAATTCACAATAAGAGATCCAATTCATATTATTTCATCGTCTCTCTAATGGGCGACTCGGTAGGTCCATCTCAGTAAGTAATGAGAGGAACCAAAGAGTTATAGCACCACCTAACCTGTCCAGTGTCCTATATTATAACCTTAGTGAGAACGAATGATAGGGATCATTTAAGAACCACTCTGTTGTGAATAGCAGTAAACATATAAACCCTTCTTTTAAATTTCCCGATCAAGTTATAGGGTCACGATCAGTCAAACCCTATATGTACTTGATGCTATGTCTGAGTTAATGCAAATCGAGATCACCAAGCTCTTGTGTATCCAATACAACTAGATCCAATGCTTTAGCTAAATACTTTTGATCTTATATGCCAATAACCACATATGACATATACCTGTTCACTTACTGGAGAAAGAATCCTATCTTGGTATTTAGTAGAACCTGCTACTTGTCCGTCAATACGCACATCGAGGTTGACCCCCACCTCTTGGCTTTTTGGGTCGAACTATTCTAGTGAAAATCTTAACGTCACAAGCACATCCTATTAAATCCTTAAGTTGAAGGTTCACGAATACCTATCACAAACTTTCAATTCCGTCATTAACTGTCCCGAGTGAAATTTGTGTGACAAATCAAGGGTGAGTCGGTTCGAGTATACTAATCCCATTAGCATACCTACAACGTGTGCTCCCACTAACCATTAGTGACGACAGGCACTCTCCAAGTCAAAGAACACATCATACAAGTCTTCACATAAACTTAACGCCCCGTCAAGTTTCATCGACTTGTTAACGATTAAGTATTTGAGCCATAAACTTTACCAGCTCCGATCCCCTTATCTAATAAGGAGTGGAATGTTTTTCTCTCAAATATATGTACTAGTTTCTCTGTGTATATTTACAAGTCAGGAATGCCAGTGACTTTCATTAAATAAAGAAAACAAAAAATTGCGTTCTTATTAGAATTTACATAATAACAAGTACAATGCCCTCTCTCATACATCTTCTGAGTGGCATTCGAGCGCATATTCCTAACAATCTCCCACTTGCACCCAATGATGCACACTATAGTATCTAATACATAGGTTCTCCAGATGATGCTCCAAGCTTATCTGAGAAAGTGGCTTGATCAGTGGATCAGCGACATTGTCTTCTGAGTTTACTCTATGCAGCACAATGTATTCTTTGCGATCAAATTCTATCAAGAGATGATACTTTCTCTCATTATGTTTTGTACCATTGTGAAACCTCGGCTCCTTGGCCTGTGCTACAGCTCCAACGTTATTGCACAAAATTGGAATAGGTAGGTCAACACATGGTGTCACTTGAAGTTCACCCAGAAACTTCTTAATCCAAAACCCTTCCTTAGAGGCCTCCGAGGCAGCTTGATACTCAGCCTGACAGGTGGAATCAACAGTCGTGCTTTTCTTAGCACTTTGCCAAGATACTGCTCCTCCATTAAGAGTAAAAATATAGCCAAACGTAGACATAGAGTTGTCTTTCTATCATTGGAAGTCTGAATCAGTGATGCCCGTCACATTCAGTTCTCCACCACCATACATAAGAACCAGATCTCTAGTTATTCTTAAGTACTTGAGAACATTCTTTACGGCGGTCCAATGTTCCTTTTATGGATTTGCCTGAAACCTACTTACCACGCTCACAGCATGTATAATGTCAGGTCTCGTACACAACATAGCATACATAAGGCTACTCACGGCCGATGCATATGGTATATTACTCAGTTTCATTCGTTGTTCATCACTTTGAGGACACATCTTCGAGGTGATTTTTATCCCATGTCGCATTAGAAGGAAACCTCTTTTAGAATCATCCATCTTAAATCGCTTTAAGATCTTATCTATATAGAGGGCTTGGGAAAGACCTATCATTCTCTTTGCTCCATCCCGGTAGAGTTGAATCTCAATAATATAGGTAGCTTCTCCCAAGTCTTTCATGGAGAACCCAATCTGAAGCCAAGCTTTCGCAGAACTGAGCATTCTCACATCGTTTCCTATTAGTAGAATGTCATCTACATATAGTACTAAGAATTCGATCTTGCTCCCACTAACTCTCTTGTATAGACAAGGTTCCTCTTCATTTGCATGAAGTCAAACTCTTTGACATCTTCGTCAAAACGAAGGTTACAACTATGCGAAGCCTGCTTCAGTCCATAAATAGAAGGCTGAAGTTTGCACACTTTATGAATATCAACCTCGTACACATAGTCTTTAGGCTGCTTCATATATATATCCTCCTCTAGGAATCCATTAAGGAAAGCCGTCTTTATATCCATCTGTCATATCTTGTAATCGTGGTATATAGCTATAGCAAGCATCATTTGAATAGACTTGATCATAGCTACGGGCGAGAAGGTATCGTGGTAAACTTTTTGGGTATAACCCTTAGTCACAAGCCTGGTCTTATAGGTGTCAACCTTGTCATCCCCATTAGTATTTCTCTTATAGATCCACTTGTTCCCAATGGGCACTATGTCCTTGGGGCGGTCTACTAGAGTCCACATCTGATTGTCATGCATCGAGTCTATCTCAGCTTCTATAGCTTCTCGCCATTTCGCGGAGTCTACATCCACCATTTCTCAGTCATATGTCGCAGGGTCGGTCTCTTGGCTATCACTTGGAACCTCATGGAGACCCAATTCCTCCAAGTGCATAAAACCATACCTCTCAGATAATTGAGACACCATACTAGACCTAAAAGATGGTTGTACTTGTGTTTCAGAAGATTTGGTTCCAACTTCTTGTACAGGTGTCTCCTGAAGAGTTTCATTGTATTCTTCAAAATAAATACTTCTACCTGATCCACCTTCCTGAATGAACTCATCTTCCAGGAAGTGTGCATGTAAAGCAACGATGATCTTTCGAGCTTCGGGCATGTAGATTAGATAACCCATCATTTTAGATCGGAATCCAGTGAAACATCCCTTCACAGACCTTGCTTCCAGCTTCTGTACCTTAGTCTTCTTGACATAGGCGGGACATCCCCAAATCCTTATATGATAAAGACTTGATTTCCCACCCTCCCAGATCTCATGTGGAGTCTTAAGAATGGACTTGTAAGGACATCTGTTAAAGATATAAGTAGCAGTAAGGAGCGTATAACCCCACAGGTAAATCGATAAGTCGGTGTAGCTAATCATGGAATGAACCGTGTCCAACAACGTTCGGTTCCTTCTTTCCGGCACACCATTTAACCGAGGAGTTTCTGGAGATGTGAGTTGTGATACTATTCCATGCTCCTTTAGAAACTCGTCAAATTCTGTAACCCATATACTTAGGTTTAGATGATATAGTCCATTTAACAATGTATCAGTGCCTACTAATTTATTTCAAAAATAAATTTTGCAAGTACTATTACTAGGGGTGGCAAAATATATCGAAATGCCGAAATACCGTATTTACTGTACCAAAAATGTAACACCCAAAATTTATTTATTTATTTATTTTTTTTTTTTTTTTTTTACCGAAATAGTATAAAGTTTGACACCAATTCATAAAGGAACTTCATTTATTTAATTTAATAAGCCAATAATGGCAATCAAGTTATCAAACTTCTAAAGAAAACAACATAAGTAAAACTTTCTAATATAGAAATGTCAAAAGCGGAAGTACTAAAATGTTCATTGACGTAAAATAAATAGCGAGGTGTCACGAATGCTCCCCAGTCCCTAGCCTCCTTAATCGTAATACCCGAAAATGTTAAGTAAACCGTAAGCACAAAGCTTAGTGAATTCAAACACAACATTATACCAATATCCACAATCACTAGACCTAGATTAAAATATACTTATAACATTTAAACATAAGCCAAGAACAAATCAAGGCTTATAAGGAGGGCTAGTAGGTTACCCGCATCTCACAAACCGAAGAGTATTGGGTTAATCTTACCCTCACCTCACATCCCGGAGGGTATGGGAGTAATTATACCTAACCACGCGCACCGGACAAAAGCCGGATAATTGCTATGATCCCCTCAACAATAAACATACAAAGGCACATGTATGATTAACAATTTAAGCATGCATTCACATTATCATACCATAATAATAATTTAACACTCACGTGCTAACCTAGCAATCATAAATATTGAGACAATGGGGTGAGAGAACTCACCTTGAATACTTAAGGGAGGTTGCTAAATCAAAACTGGCTACCACACTTGAGCAAATGCCAAAACTTCACCTATTATAAACTAGGAGTTAGGATATACCCAAAGATGAAGCTTAAAGACTTAAACAAAAATCTGGACAGCAAGGTCTAAAAACAAGCCCGCTGTTAAAGATGGATTTACTTAATTTTCCTAAGTATTAACATATCAATATTAAATTTTTCTAAGAAACTAGAGTCTTTCCCCTTTTTAAAACAGTAAAGAACTCACTCTAACTCCAAAATATGAATTTATTATGATGCTTTTAAAAAGACATCTCAGTGCAGTCCCAAATCATAGGAATCAGTAGTGTTGGCCAATTCTACCCAACTTGTGGATAGACATTGTCCAAACTAAAAATCACAGAAATAATAGACATAAATACCAAAGTCTCAGAGTTGGAATCGACCAAAAAGGGTTTCCCAAACTCTAGATACGAAATTCACAACATGACTAATTACAAAACCCTTAAAAGCTGATGACAGAAAACTGATCTGGAGTGTGAACTCAATATGACCAAGAAATACTTGGAGATAACATCCCATAAACTCCAGATCACAACTTTAGGTCATAACACACATGTGGGAACTTGGAATCCCAGTAGATCATTTCCCAAGCCCTAGAAACGAATAAAACAAGTTGACCTATCAGATCAGACCCGGATCAGACCTACCAGCAAATGTGCCGTTCTTGCCCATGGATAAAGTCCTAATTAGTGAGAGTGACCTTCATAAGAAAGTTACCCAACACAATTTGTAAACTTTTGGCACAGGTTTGAGATCCGTTTGAGTTATAGAATTCAAGTTATGATTTTTGTAAGATGACTACAAATCTGATGGAAACAGAATCGTAGCCAACCCTTAATCTTTTTAACCAATCCATTCCTCTCCCTTTTGAAACACATTCCTAGATGTGTTTATCACCCAAATTCAGTCCCCTATGAACATGGAGGCACTAAAAAGGGCTAGGGGTCATTGGTATTTCATTTAGTCACAAGGAAAAGAATCAAATCAACATAATATATGACAAACCACAATTTTCCCCTTTCTTAAGGGTTCCTTGATCTTTCAAATACACAAACATCTATATACACATCTTAGAAGATGCTATAAAGTTGTATACTTAGATCTAAACATATTGATATGGATGTGTTGAGAATCAAAAAAATAATAATTAACAAGAATTATAACCATTCACAAGATCTATCACATTTTATCACCTAAATAAAACTTGGTGATTCCCATGGTTCATTTAGACCTTGTATTTTATATAATCATCTAAATCCATCATACACCATGTATAGGGTGTAGATATAATCTAGAGATGATGATAACATACAACTTATAACAATAACAACTTTGGTTAAAACCATAAGATCTATCTTCTTTAAATCACACAAGTTACAACTTGATGATTTTTATGAATCATATAGATCTTTTACATAATATGATCATCTAGACTCATCATACACCATGTATAGGAGGTGGTGATGAAATTTCTATATGATAATCAACACTTAAAACAATTAATTGAATATAAATCAAAAGAAAAGATTAGAACACCTTAAACGATCTTACCTAAGCTTGTTACACCAACAAGGAAATGAAGGAGAAGATGATTGTGGCTTTGGGAAGAGAAAATGAGAGAGAGAGATGGGAGAGATGGGAGATCGGCCGAAAAATGAGGGAGAGAGGAGGAGGTTAGGGTTTGTGATATTTTTATAATTCATATTAGGACAAAGCCTAATGACTACACTAATGGGCTAGGCTCAAAACTCATTTCTTACTAGCCCAATATAATTAAATCTATCAATTAACTTAGCCCAAAACTTGTAATTTAATCTAACTTGGCTAATTAATTAAGCCCATCATTTAAAATAATTAAATACCATGAAAATAATTAACGTATCGAAAAAAGAAACCGGCCGTTACAACTCTCCCCTACTAAGAAGGGACTTCGGCCTCGAAGTCACCCTCCGAATAACTCGGGATAATGCGCCTCATCTCGTCTTCAGTTCCCATGTACACTCGATCCCTTCCTATGCCGCCACCGAACCTTAACAATAAAATGGGCCTTACCGCTCCGAAGGGTCTTTGACTTTCGATCAACAACCGCGATAGGTTTCTCAACATAGTTGAGCCGTCACAATTGGATGTCTTCCAGAGGTACCACGGCGGTATCGTCAACAATGCACTTCCTCAACCGAGACACGTGGAAGGTGTTATGAATCAAACTAAGCTCGTCGGGCAGCTCCAACCGGCACGCTACCTTACCAACGCGAGCTATGATCTTATAAGGTCCAATAAACCGAGGTCCCAGGCTTCCGCGCTGCGGAACCTATCACACCCTTCCAAGGGGAGACCTTTAATAACACATGATCCCCAACCCGAAACTCAAGATCGGAGCGCCGCTTATCTGCATAACTCTTCTGACGACTCCTAGCGGTGACCAAATGATCCCCGATCATTTTGATTTTCTCCGTGGTCTGCAAAACAATATCGGTGCTACCGAGCACCCTCTCGTCAACCTCACCCCAACACACTGGGTTCTACACTTCCTACCATACGGTGCTTCATACGGGGCATGTCGATGCTTGAATGATAAGTGTTGTTATATGAAAACTCGGCTAAATGAAGATGATCATCCCAATCGCTCCAAAATCAATTGCACATGCCCGAAGCATGTCCTCCAAAGTCTCAGACGTCCGCTCACTCGCCATCGGTTTGCGGATGGAACGCAGATCAAATGCAATCGGGTACCCAATTCTTCTTGAAATTTCGCAAAATCGAGAGGTGAATCGAGTATCTCGATCGAGACAATAGATACGGGCACCCCGTAATGAAACTATCTCCCGAACAAAAGCTCGCCAATTTTTCACCAAAACTTTCCTTGATGGCCAGAAATGAGCACTCTTCGTCAATCGATCCACAACTACCCATATCCTATCCGCTCCTCAGCCTTAGGAAGTTTTGTAATAAAGTCCATGGTTAAGTGCTCCCATTTCCACTCGGGAATCTCCAAAGGTTGCAATTTCCCATGAGGTTTCGGTGTTCGGCTTTGACCTTCCGGCATGTTAGGCATTCTTCTACATATCGAGCCACATCATTCTTCATCCCGTGCCACCAATAACCCTCACGAAGATCTCGGTACATTTTTGTAGCACCCGGATGAATAGAAAACTTGGACCTGTGAGCTTCTTCCATAAGAGTTTTCCGGTTCCCACCAAGAATGGAACCCAAACCCTACCATAACGAGTTAGTAATCCACGCCCATCTCGCTCCATCTTAGGTAACTCATTCACAATCCTTTCACGATTTGGGTTCCCCTCTTGAGTCGCCACATCTTGAGCATCTCGAATCATACCCAATAATGATGTCTCCATAGTCATCCGAAGACATTTAGCTCGAATCGGTTCGACAGATTGCTTACGATCGAGTGCGTCGGCTACCACATTAGCTTTACGGGTGGTAGTGAATCTCACAATGTAATCTTTCACCACATCTAACCATCTAACTCGCCTCATATTCAAATCCCGCTGATCGAAAAGGTACTTCAAACTTTTATGGTCGTGTAAATGATACACTTAACCCCGTAAAGGTAGTGCCTCCATATCTTGAGAGCAAAAACAATGGCTCCTAATTCCGTGTCATGAGTGGGGTAGTTCCTTTCGTGAGGTTTTAGCCAGAGACGCATAAGCTATCACCTTACCCCGTGCATCAACACAAAGACCGAAACCCGGGAGGGATGCGTCGCAAGACACTACCATGTCCTCCACTCCTTCCAGAAAGTCAAAACCGGCATTACACAACCGCCTTAAGATCTTCAAATGCAAACCGTTGTTCCGACCCCAAACAAATTTCTCCGACTTCTTGGTCAATCGCGTAAGAGGTAGAGCAATCTTTGAGAAATTTTCAATAAACCTACGATAGTAACCGGCCAAACCCAAGAAACTACGAATCTCCGAAGGCGATTTAGGAGCTTCCCATTTCTTAACCGCATCAATCTTGGCCGGATCGACCTTGATACCTTCCTTGTTCACCACGTGGCCCAAGAATCGAACCTCTTCTAACCAAAATTCACACTTAGAAAATTTAGCATAAAGCCGTTCTCTCCGTAGTGTCTCTAGAAGTTCCCGAATGTGCTTTTCATGCTCCTCCCTGGTCTTAGAATAGACCAAAATATCGTCAATAAACACAATGACCGAACGGTCGAGCATCGGACCACACACCCGATTCATAAGATCCATAAAAGCAGCGGGTGCATTAGTGAGTCCGAAAGGCATCACCACAAATTCAAAGTGTCCGTATCGGGTTCAAACGCCGTTTTCTCAATGTCACATCCACGAACTCGCATCCGATGATAACCGAAACGCAAATCAATCTTGGAAAACCAAGACGCTCCTTGGAGTTGGTCGAAAGATCGTCGATACGAGGTAAAGGATAACGGTTCTTTATCGTGAGTTTATTCAACTCCCGATAATCTATGCACATTCTTTGAGAACCGTCCTTCTTTTCGCGAAAAGTATAGGAGCACCCCACGGCGAGAAACTTGGCCGTATAAACCCCTTATCACTAAGCTCCTGTGAATCGATCTTGAATCTCTTTCATCTCGGATGGCGCCAAACGATAAGGAGATTTGGCGATCGAATGGCAGTGTACTAAATCAATGCGAAACTCCACTTGCCTAATAGGTGGCAAACCCGGAGTTCCTCAGAAAGACGTCACCAAAGTCGGAAACAATGGAACATTATCGAGTGCAATAGCAGAGGTACAAGAAGCAATATCCAAATGGGGAATATCTCCTTGAATAATAAGTTCTCCACCCCTGTGGTTTTGAACACGAACTTGTCTCTTGCGACAAAGAATTTCGCATCGAATGCATCGAGCCAATCCATACCCACAATAACGCAAAGTTCCTCATAGCAATAGGGATAAGATCAATGGGGAATTCAACTCCCGAAAATTCAAGGGTACAACCCCGATAAACATCAAGAATAAGATAGTTCGATTGTCGCAACCGATAACCATGGGACGTGCTAGTTTCCGACACCACGCCCAAACGATTTATGAACGTGCGTGACACGAAGGAGTGAGTAGCGCCGAATCAAACATAACAATGCGGTGGTGAGAATCTAATGTATAAGTGCTCGATTCATAATATTTAAGAAATAAAACAATTACTCTATGGCATAGCATAAAATGAAAGATAAGGAAGAGATGTTTACTCACATATCGCGCAGCTTCGCAGCTCCTCCCTCGTAAGCCGGTGGACACGTCCTCGTGTCAACATAGTTGGTCCGTTAGAGGTCGGGCGATTGGGATTTGCATTCCCATACTTCTTGACTTTGGGCAATCGTGTTTCTTGTGCCCCTTCTCTTGGCAATTGTAACAAATGGTACCGCAATGATGGTAGTAACTGGGGATCAGAATGGCTTTTGGAGCCTTGCAATTCTTCCGGTGATGCCCTTCCTTCTTACGCTTATAACACACCATTGGGGTCGATCACCACCTTCGCAGATGGCTTGTATTCATATCTTGGTTTATCCCCGAACTTTGTCTTCTTATGAGCCTCATTAGAAGTTTTAGAAAAAGTGCTCTCCAGTTTCCTCTTAGATTGAGTTTGCAGCTCAATCTCTCTCTTTCAGGCTGCCCCCATGACTGCACCCAAGGTCGTAAAGTCTTGCATGCTCACAAATTCCCGGATGTCGGTACGTAAAATCGAGATGTACCGACTAACAAGCCATGCTTCATCTCCAGCAAAAGTAGGACAGAAAGAAAGCATCTCCATGAACTTGGCGTTCAGATCACTAACAGACTCAGTGGTCTGTTGTAACGCCATGAACTCCTGCATCATTCTTTGTTGCTCCACCCTAGGCACATACCGTGCCTCGAACCACTCCACAAACCGGGCCCAAGTAATCGCCCTTACAGCCTTCTTCATCATTCTTCCCGTGGTGGTGTTCCACCATGTCTTACCCCGCTTCCTCACTGGTTCTTTGCTACCAACACTCTAAACTAGTCTGGGCACCCTATAGTCATAAAGGCGCCCTCCACGTCGGATAACCGGTGCTTAGTCACTCTTGGATCGTCCTCCCCATCCCAATGAGGTGGCCGCACTTGCCGAACTTCTCGTAGTAGTACATTAAATCACGAACAGGAGGATCAGAGCCCTCCCCGAGCGGAGGTGCATCCGCCATACGCTCATCTAGCGAGCACGAACTTGATCAATGATGTTAGCCGTGACATTCGGAATGATCTCGTTAAAAGCATTATTGAACTCCTCAAAGAACGAGTTCCCTAACTTGAGCTATTTGAATTGCATTGAGGCGAGCAAAGGAGCCATCTAAAATTGATAAGAAAAGAAAAAAACGATTCAACCTATGCATGTCTAAGAGATCGAAAACACTCAAATTGTCAAAACTTTTCAACCTTGCCCCGTCCCCAAAACCGGCTCCAATATATGAATAGTAGGGGCCCTACAAATATTCAATATAGAAGTTCCAATTTCGGTTTAGTCTAGTTTCAAAATTTCACTTGCTCCTAGCCGTGATTTAATTCACACTCATGGTAGATCTAAAAGGCCTAAATTATCACATGGTAGATAGTAGCACTAAAGGTATATAATTATCCTCCTAGGCTAGTCTTTGGGATATGTCATAAATGGAGCATACTATTGTGTTTGATAAGTAATAAAATTTAAACTCAATTAGTAAATAAAACTTACTTGGCTGGCTGACCGGCGCACCGTGACATCTTCACTGCTAGCTTTTAATAAACTTTGTACAAGATAAATAAAATGTTTTAAATTTGAGTCTAGACATCCCTAAGAAGGCCTAGTTCACTCAAATGAAAGGCTCTGATACCAACTTGTAACACCCAAAATTTATTTATTTATTTATTTTTTTATTTTTTTTTTTTTTTTTACCAAATAGTAAAAAGATTGACACCAATTAAAAAACGAAATTCAATTATTTAATTTAATAAGCCAATAATGGCAATCAACTTATCAAACTTCTAAACAAAACAACATAAGTAAAACTTTCTAATATAGAAATGTCAAAAGCGTAAGTACTAAAATGTTCATTGACGTAAAATAAATAGCAAGGTGTCACGAATGCTCCGATCCCTAGCCTCCTTAATCGTAATACCCGAAAAATGTTAAGTAAACCGTAAGCACAAAGCTTAGTGAATTCAAACACAACATTATACCAATATCCACAATCACTAGACCTAGATTAAAATATACGCTATAACATTTAAACATAAGCCAAGAACAAATCAAGGCTTATAAGGAGGGCTAGTAGGTTACCCGCATCTCACAAACCGAAGAGTATTGGGTTAATCTTACCCTCACCTCACATCCCGAGGGTATGGGAGTAATTATACCTAACCACGCGTACGACAAAAGCCGGATAATTGCTATGATCCCTCAACAATAAACATACAAAGGCACATGTATGATTAACAATTTAAGCATGCATTCACATTATCATACCATAATAATAATTTAACACTCACGTGCTAACCTAGCAATCATAAATATTGAGACAATGGGGTGAGAGAACTCACCTTGAATACTTAAGGGAGGTTGCTAAATCAAAACTGGCTACCACACTTGAGCAAATGCCAAAACTTCACCTATTATAAACTAGGAGTTAGGATATACCCAAAGATGAAGCTTAAAGACTTAAACAAAAATCTGGACAGAAGGTCTAAAAACAGGCCCGCTGTTAAAGATGGATTTACTTAATTTTCCTAAGTATTAACATATCAATATTAAATTTTTCTAAGAAACTAGAGTCTTTCCCCTTTTTAAAACAGTAAAGAACTCACTCTAACTCCAAAATATGAATTTATTATGATGCTTTTAAAAAGACATCTCAGTGCAGTCCCAAATCATAGGAATCAGTAGTGTTGGCCAATTCTACCCAACTTGTGGATAGACATTGTCCAAACTAAAAATCACAGAAATAATAGACATAAATACCAAAGTCTCAGAGTTGGAATCGACCAAAAAGGGTTTCCCAAACTCTAGATACGAAATTCACAACATGACTAATTACAAAACCCTTAAAAGCTGATGACAGAAAACTGATCTGGAGTGTGAACTCAATATGACCAAGAAATACTTGTAGATAACATCCCATAAACTCCAGATCACAACTTTAGGTCATAACACACATGTGGGAACTTGGAATCCCATTAGATCATTTCCCAAGCCCTAGAAACGAATAAAACAAGTTGACCTATCAGATCAGACCCGGATCAGACCTACCAGCAAAGGTGCCGTTCTTGCCCATGGATAAAGTCCTAATTAGTGAGAGTGACCTTCATAAGTAAGTTACCCAACACAATTTGTAAACTTTTGGCACAGGTTTGAGATCCGTTTGAGTTATAGAATTCAAGTTATGATTTTTGTAAGATGACTACAAATCTGATGGAAACAGAATCGTAGCCAACCCTTAATCTTTTTAACCAATCCATTCCTCTCCCTTTTGAAACACATTCCTAGATGTGTTTATCACCCAAATTCAGTCCCCTATGAACATGGTGGCACTAAAAAGGGCTAGGGGTCATTGGTATTTCATTTAGTCACAAGGAAAAGAATCAAATCAACATAATATATGACAAACCACAATTTTCCCCTTTCTTAAGGGTTCCTTGATCTTTCAAATACACAAACATCTATATACACATCTTAGAAGATGCTATAAAGTTGTATACTTAGATCTAAACATATTGATATGGATGTGTTGAGAATCAAAAAAATAATAATTAACAAGAATTATAACCATTCACAAGATCTATCACATTTTATCACCTAAATAAAACTTGGTGATTCCCATGGTTCATTTAGACCTTGTATTTTATATAATCATCTAAATCCATCATACACCATGTATAGGGTGTAGATATAATCTAGAGATGATGATAATATACAACTTATAACAATAACAACTTTGGTTAAAACCATAAGATCTATCTTCTTTAAATCACACAAGTTACAACTTGATGATTTTTATGAATCATATAGATCTTTTACATAATATGATCATCTAGACTCATCATACACCATGTATAGGAGGTGGTGATGAAATTTCTAGATAATAATCAACACTTAAAACAATTAATTGAATATAAATCAAAAGAAAAGATTAGAACACCTTAAACGATCTTACCTAAGCTTGTTACACCAACAAGGAAATGAAGGAGAAGATGATTGTGGCTTTGGGAAGAGAAAAATGAGAGAGAGAGATGGGAGAGATGGGAGATCGGCCGAAAAAATGAGGGAGAGAGGAGGAGGTTAGGGTTTGTGATATTTTTATAATTCATATTAGGACAAAGCCTAATGACTACACTAATGGGCTAGGCTCAAAACTCATTTCTTACTAGCCCAATATAATTAAATCTATCAATTAACTTAGCCCAAAACTTGTAATTTAATCTAACTTGGCTAATTAATTAAGTCCATCATTTAAAATAATTAAATACCATGAAAATAATTAACGTACCGAAAAAAAAGAAACCGGGCGTTACAAAAAAATTACTGAAATTACCAAAAATTTCGGTATACCGAATTTTCAGTACGGTATGGTACCATACCAAAAATTTTCGGTACGGTAACGGTCTGAAACTTTTTTATTTTCGGTATTTTGGTATATACCGAAATACCAAAAAAAAAACGGTATTTCAATATATATATATATATATCGGTATATCAATATTTTTGGTATTTTATTTGTTCGGTATTTCGGTATATATCGGTATATCAAGATTTTTTTAATATTTTGGTAATTAGGTATTTCGATAAGTTCCGTATATACCGATACCAAAATAAAATTTGCTATTTCGAAATTTTGGTACGGTATCGGTATGGACCGAAAGCCATACCGAAATTTCAGTATACCGGATTTCGGTATGCCGAAACTTTCGGTATAATATCGATATGAATTTTGTTGTACCGAAACTTTTGGTACGGTATACGGTATTGGCAAAAAAGTTCGGTACAATACGGTATACCACCCCTAACTATTACCAATGAAAAATGAAAAGTCTTTTTGATCCATAACCGGAATGGATACAATATTTTTATGCCTTTTGGGCAAAACAAGTACATCATCTAACGTTAGAACAAAGCCGGATTCCAAATTCAAAAGAAGTGATCATATATCAGTTGCTACGACACTATGCCCGCTTATGACAGTAATCATCATTTCCCCATCTCCAAGCTCCTACTTTATTCCAGATCCTGATTCATGGTACAAATGTGAAAACTAGCACCTGAATCCAGTATCCAAGAAGTATAAAAAACAGTAGCAGAACAATTCATTTCCAAAACTAAAAGTTCCGTACCTGAAGCGTCATGAAGGTCGGACAGTCTCTTGCCCAATAGCCCAGCTCACCGCATTTGAGTCATGCATCCATCTTCACCTTCTTGCTCTTAGGAACCATCGGGGCCATGCCCTTACCCTTAAAAGCCTTACCTTGTGAGCCCATCTGTTTCTTGCTCTTTTTCTTCTTATTCTTGGACTTTCGAGATCCAGAAGAAATTACAAGGACAGATTCCTTCACCCACGGAGTCTTCATTAGAGACTGAGATGTTACAAGTTTGTTCATCAATCCTGCAAAATTTCAAGCAATTTCATTGACTGAAATTAAAATACTTATGCATAATTTCAGAATAATTAATATTAATTGAAAGTCAATATTTTAATGTTTGGGTCAAAATAGGACTAGAAGTGAAGGTTTAAAATTGACTGGGGTCAAATTGCAGGAGTTGAAAAGCTGACTGGGTTAGAATCGAATTAATTAAAACTGTCTAGGACGAAATTGAAAGTTTCTGAAAATTTGAAGGGCTAAAGTGCAGAACCCTAAAATTTCGGGGTATAAATACCCCTAATCTAACCCTAGCCATCAGAATCATCCTTCTTCTTCACGTCTTACTTCTCTCCAACTCTCTCTCTCTCTCTCTCTCTCTCTCTCTCTCTCTCTCTATATATATATATATATATATATATATATATTTCTCCCTGAAAATCCCGTTTCTTCTTCTCGGCCGGGAGAAAGTTTCCGAAAAAAATCACACCCACACACACTGAATCGGACGCGCGCACACAGGAATCATACACATGCTCGGGGTCGGAAATCACCTACACATCGACCGACTGGACTTGAAGGTTGCGGCTTCATGACAGGCGGAGGCGGCGGAGGTTTCCGGCTTCGGCGGCGATTGAAATCGCTGTGGGTGAGGTCGGCGACCGAGGTGGAAGGCGGTGGCGGCGGCAAGAATAGCGACCTCCGGCAGAAAAAGGGCAGGGAATAACGGGCTATCCGGGTTTTATGTTCTGATTTGCGTACTCTATTTGAATCCGCTAAGCATCATGAAATGGGCTGCAAATTTAGGCTTCGACTCAAGCTTCGATTCCAGTTTTGGTTATGTTGATTTTTATTTACTAGGGTTGGGTTCGGGTTTACAGTGTTTGATTGTTGATTATGATTTTTTGTTCGGATAAATTATCTAGTTTTGTTCCCGAATTAGAGTTCGGGTTGAATTCCGTTTGGAACGACCCGATTTTTCTAAGGTATTTTATGAATAAAATATTAATAATGAAAAAACTTCTAGAAATTTCAAGTCGTTACTAAACATATATTTTCTAAAATATTTGCGGAACTCAAAAGGAATTCAAATCTCTAATACGATAGTATAATTTGACAGCGGAAAATAATTACTAAAAATAAAGTAATTGTTTGAGTAAGAATTGCGGAATTAAAAGAAATAATTATAGTATTAATCATATGTTGGCCGCTCGACAACCCGTTCTCCATTCCGAATTAACTCAAAATTTTACATAAAAATGGGGTGAGCTTTTCTATCGCTCAGCGAACATCATGTCAACAATAATCACAAGACATAACGGAGATAAGCATGAATATTTGTTATATCAACTCGGCATTTAAATACGCGATCGCACGTAAACATATATTGATACTTGGTATGAAAAACACGCGATCGTATGTTAATCATAAATTGATACTTGCATTTAAAAACATGTGACTGCATGTTAATCGTAAATATAACATATCACCTATACAGTCCAAATAAAGCAATTAAAATTGACAAATAATAATTCACACTTGAAATTGAGATGACTTTGAATGCAAAATGCTTGAAATGTTTATGAGCGTGTTTTACTCGAGCCCTTGATTCTCGTAGCCTACAATTAAAGAGGCGTGTATATTAATATATATGTGAAAATGTAAAAATAACTGGGATTGAAAATTAAATTTATTTGGGATGAAATTGAGTAATAATAGATCGGGCCAAGGATAAATAGTCTGGATTAATGGACCTAAAGACTGATATTGGAGTTGGGCTTATGGATTAAATGGATTATGGTTTAAAAAGGTTTTTGGGCCTGGAGAAAGGCATTGGCCCAAATTGAAGGATGATATAATCGAACTAATCCCTCAGGGTGTGAAAAATCCCCTTTTTTTTTTTCACCATTCATCTCCCCCTTACTTGCAGGTTCTGAGAAAATTCTTCAGGACATGAAGACTGGCTCATGCTGCAATGGTGGTGAAATATTGGATCGGAGTATCGGGCGCCTGTTCACCATGATTCCTTCGGTCGGACTCCCACAGCCTCGGATTCAGACTTCCGATGGAAAGCCCAACGAGGGTTTAGCGGCGGCGGTGATGGAAGGCGAACTGACCATGCTCGCCGAGAACTGTGGCGACGCGAGTGGAAAGGGAAGTAATTAGGCGGTGGCGACAGGCCGAGTTGGTTGGAGTCGGAAATATTTTCAGGTGAATTTCTCTCCGTTCTCTAATCCCGTATTTCCTAGGAATGGTTCGTTTCTTCTTTGGTTTTTCCTAAATTGTGATTCTTGAAAATGGATTTTGATTCTAAAATCCACTATAGTGTGTGCGGTTTTTGAAGGTAGCAGGCCAGTGAAGATTTTTTTTTGTGTGTGTGTGAGTGAGTTGGCAGAGGTATCGTGTTTACTGTGTAATCGAAAGAATTGAATAGAGGGAAAGATTACCTGCGGATTGTGTTCCACTGGTGTCAGAATTTGCTGTGTAATTTGGAGATGAATGAAATTTATGGTGTCCGGGATGGAGATAAAACTGATACATGTAGAGACAGAAGAATTTCTCCGGCGAAGGCTTCGATTGAGGAAAGTGATAAAACGAATTTTGCTGTGTGATTTCTTAAGAGGATTTTCTGAAGTCTGAGATTTTTCTGTATTGAGTTTTTATACTAGAAGATGATTAACCAATCTCCCATGATGTATAACTACTTCTCCATGATGTCCATGACCTCCCACTAAGATGAACGTGTGAAATGCAGAAACTCCCTCTTTTGATCGTGTGTGTGGGGGTGAATGTTGGATTATTGGGCTCTTAACTAATTATGGGAGTTGGGCTTGGGAATTAATAGTGATTGATTATAAATTTCAATTGGGCTTGTGAATGTTAGACTTAATGGACTTATAATATTTGGTCTCCATAATTTTTTTTTTTTTTTTTAAAAAAAAAACCGAAGTTTATAAGTCAGATCAGAAATGTGGGGGGACGAGGCCCACTACACGCCCGAAGAGATCGAGGGAGGACGAGCCCCTCAACACGTCCAAACTTAAAACATAAGTAAAATCACGAACCGGCCCAAACAAAGAAAGGCCACAATCAAATCTTTTTACTCCTAATATAGGGAAAGCTCATTTTATCAAGCCTAATCAGCCCCACAATTTTGCCTTTAAGATCGCGGCCATCTGAACAGAAAAAATCCCGACGATGGCATCCTTGATTAGCCAAGATGTCGGCAACACCATTTGCTTCTCTATAAATGTGGGAGATGCGAATATTGGCCTTGGACAGAAATTTCCGAATTTTCACAATAAAACTCTGGAGTTTCCAATGGCAATTGGCATTGTCATGAATGAGACGAACAACAACTTTAGAATCCGTTTCCACCCAAATGTTGTCCCAATTTTTATCCAAACAAAGGTCGATTCCCCTCCATATCGCATAAAGTTCCGCATAAGTGTTAGTTTGGTCCCCTAAAAATTCCGAGAAATAAAGCAACGGGACCCCTAAATGGTTACGAATAATGCCACCCGACCCCGCACAACTCGGATTACCCTTGGCCGCACCATCCGTATTAAGTTTAACCCACCCCAAACACGGTTTAGCCCATCTAATCGCAAAAAAATGTAATGATTTCTTTGGGGCAGCCTTCGCTCCAAGACGAATCGCATAGTTGGCAGCCCCCTTCCAAAAGGATCCATTGGTTTTTTCGGGTATTTTAAGCGCCCGGAGATAGTTCCAAATCCGACCGCACACCCTCTCGGCCGTGAATGGTATAGCTTTCATCCTTTTGTCATTCCTACAACACCACAAAAACCAAGCAATAAGGATTGGGATGATGTGGAAAATATGAATTTTACCTCTCGAATTGTTGAACCACGGAGCCAAGGCCATGGCAATATTGTTGGTGTTCGGCCTCTTGAAACCGGCAATATTGTGGAACACATCCCAAACTTTTGTTGCCACGGGGCCACTAAGAAGAAGATGAGATAATGTTTCCGGCTCGGGGCAACAAAAACAATGGATATCAATGATCATCCCTCTCCGAGCAAGACAATCCGACGTCGGAATCCAGCCATTAAAAACACGAACCATAAAAAAGGAAATGGTAGGGGTAATCAAAGGATTCCAACATTTCTTAAGAAAAATATGTTCATTTTTACATTGTCTAGTACTTTCCCAAGCACTTTTAAAGTAGAAATTACCATTAGAAGAGAGTTTCCAGCATGGTTTAGTAAAGTTATAACAAGTTGGGAAAGCACTAATGTAATCGCACAAATGGCTAGGGAGAACCGATAAAAGTTTCTCCCTATCCCAATTCGAACCATCCCAAAAAGAGGCAAGACACAATTTTGATTTAGTCGGGAAAATAGTGGAGAGTGGGCTAAACTCACACCATCTATCATGCCAAAAAGACACATTACCATCCCCACTACTCCACCAAATTTTATCATCCGCATTGGTTCGTATTGAACAAAGTCTTTTCCAAATAGAAGAATCATACGGATTACTTTTAACAATCATCGGGTGACTTGGGTTTAGTTAAATTAGAAATTCATGAATTTGGGCTTAATAAATAATCATAAGCCCGACTAATAATTTAAATTGAATTATTATTCCATATTTACTATAAAAATAATAATTAATAAATTAAAAATTAATTTTTTTTTCTAAATTTAGCGGGTGTTACATCCTACCCCTGTTGGAAAAATTTTCGTCCTCGAAAATAGTATGCTTACCGTGAATAAGGAAATCGGGATAACGAGTTCGAATTTCCTCTTCACGCTCCCAAGTAGCTTCATCTTTGGTGTGATTTCGCCATTGAACCTTGACGAGTACTCTCTCTTTATTCCTTAATGGAATAATCTTTTTGTCGATTATCGCAACTGGTTGTTCGATGTAGGTGAGATCTTTGTTCACTTCCACCGTTGAATAGTTGATCACGTGACTAGGATCGTGAACGTATTTTCTCAACTGTGAAACGTGAAAAACATTATGTACTGCTGAAAATTCCGGTGGTAATGCTAAACGGTATGCCAAATCTCCAATCCGGTCGAGGATCTCAAATGGTCCGACGTATCTTGGTCTCAGCTTGTTCCTCGATCCAAATCGAATGACTCCTTTAGTCGGGGCTACCTTTAGGAAGACCTTTTCGCCAACATTAAACTCAAGGTCCTTCCTTCGCTTGTCGGCATAAGACTTTTGGCGATCTTGTGCTGTCTTAATCCTTTCACAAATCTTTTCTACTACACCCACGGTCTTCTCGATGATTTCGGGACCCAAAATTTTTCTTTCACCTACTTCATCCCAATAAACCGGCGATCTGCACTTTCTCCCATAAAGTGCCTCGTACGGGGCCATTCCGATCGTTGCTTGAAAACTATTATTGTATGCGAATTCTACCAAAGGTAGCAACTGTTCCCAACAATTACCCATGTCCAGCACACAAGCTCTCAACATGAATAAAAGTATTTGTATCGTCCTTTCTGATTGACCGTCAGTTTGTGGGTGATAGGCTGTACTAAAATTTAATTTAGTTCCCAATGCTTCCTGCAAACTTTCCCAAGAACGTGACGTGAAGCGAGTATCTCTATCCGAAACTATAGACACTGGTACTCCGTGCAGCCTTATGATCTCCTTAATGTACAATTGCGCATACTGATACATTGTGAAGTTCATCTTCACTGGGATGAAATGAGCCGACTTAGTGAGGCGATCAACCACAACCCAAATCGCCTGATTTTCTCTTTCCGATCGAGGTAAGCTCACCACAAAGTCCATAGTGATGTGTTCCCATTTCCACTCTGGAATGTGGAGTGATTTTAACAAACCAAATGGGCGTTGATGTTCGGCTTTCACCTGCTGACAAATAATGCATCTCCTGACGAATTCAGCCACGTTTCTCTTCAAACCTTCCCACCAAAATTTGCTTTTCAAATCTTGGTACATCTTTGTACTACCAGGATGAGCAGTATATGGTGTGTTGTGTGCTTCTTCCAAAATCGTCTTCTTCAAATCCGTATTGCTCAGCACACAAATCCTTTCCTTGTAGTATATCGTACCATCTTCCGATATACTAAATCCTTTATCCTCTCCGGCTATAACACGCTCCTTCATTTTGGTCAAGAAATTGTCTTGACTCGACCTTCCTTGATCTTCTCTCTCAAGGTCGGTTGAATCGACAACGTCATTAAAATTGCTTCCACCGCTTTAACGTGTAGCCACTTCTAGGTTCATCTTTGAAAATTCACTGACCAATTTGTCTTCCTTAGTCAAAATGCAATTCAATTCTCCTCTGACCTTGCGACTTAAAGCATCTGCGACCACGTTCGCCTTCTCTGGATGATAGTGAATTGTACAATCGTAGTCTTTCACTAACTCCAACCATCTTCTTTGTCTCATATTAAGTTCCTTCTGAGTGAATAGATACTTTAAGCTTTTGTGGTCGGTATAGATCTCACATTTACCTCCGTAGAGGTAATGTCGCCATATCTTCAAGGCGTGAACTACCGCGGCTAGTTCTAAATCATGCGTCGGATAATTTAACTCAGGTGGCTTTAATTGCCTTGACGCATAAGCGATGACATTACCTTGCTGCATTAGAACACATCCTAATCCTTGCTTGGATGCGTCACTATAGATCACGAATTCTCTAGACGGATTCTGAATTGTCAAACAAGCTGAGGTTAGTCTCCGCTTAAGTTCTTGAAAACTTTGTTCGCACTTCTCATTCCACAGGAACTGTTCTCCTTTCCTCGTTAGTCGAGTCATCGGTGCGGCCATCTTAGAAAATCCTTCAATAAACCTCCTACAATATCCTGCTAACCCCAAGAAACTGCGAACTTCATTCACGTTAGTTGGTGTTTTCCAATCGTTGATAGCCTCTATCTTAGAAGGATCGACTTCAATTCCTTGCGCAGTAACAACATGTCCAAGGAATGCCACTCTCTTGAGCCAAAATTCGCACTTGCTAAGCTTCGCATACAGTTTCTCTTTGCGAAGTATCTCCAAAACCGTTCGTAGATGCTTCCCATGTTCTGCTTCATCTTTCGAATAAATTAGTATGTCATCTATAAACACGATGACAAACTGATCCAAATAGGGTTGGAAAATTCTATTCATCAAGTCCATAAAGACTGCTGGGGCATTACTTAGCCCAAATGGCATTACTACGAACTCGTAGTGACCATATCTTGTTCGGCGCCTTCTAATGTCCTCGTCCTTGATCTTTAGTTGATGGTATCCTGACCTCAAATCTATCTTTGAGAACACTCCTGAACCTCCAAGCTGGTCAAATAAGTCTTCGATTCGGGGAAGTGGATACTTGTTCTTTATCGTGAGTCGATTCAACTCACGATAATCGATACACATTCTCATGCTTCCATCCTTCTTCTTCACGAATAACACCGGTGCTCCCCAAGGTGAGACGCTTGGTCGGATATATCCCATATCGAGTAACTCCTGAATTTGTACCTTCAGTTCTTGTAGTTCTTTTGGTGCCATCTTGTATGGGGCCTTTGATATAGGGGCTGCTCCAGGCACCAAGTCAATTGTAAACTCCACTTGTCTATCCGGTGGAACACCCGGTAAGTTCTCCGGAAAAAAACATCTGAATAATCCTTAACGATATGAACGTCTTCGATTGTTACTTCGGACTTCGACTCCCCCATGATATTCACTAAATATCCTTGACAATTTCCCTTACGCAATATCTTCGTTGCTTTCATGGCTGATATCACTGGAGGGGCTTTGCTACACTTAACCCCTTGAAATACGTCCCCTACTCCGGCCACTGGATGCAAGACCACGTTCCTCCTTGCGCATTGCAAAACGGCATCATACTTATCCAACCAATCCATACCCAAGACTACGTCGAAGTTATTCATGTCTAATATGTATAGATCGGCTAGATATAAACGTTCATTTATCTCTATGGTTATACTGTTAGCTATATCATCAACAGAAATTATTTCTCCTGCTGGTATACTAACTTCAAGGCTTTGAGAAGATTTTCTACTTCTAAATTCAGTCATGCTAAACAACTTCTTAGAGATAAATGAATGGGATGCGCCAGATCAAATAACACCAAAGGTGAATTCCAAATGACAGATAACATACCCGACATCGCTCCGGTTTCTCCTTGTCAATTTCCGATAGCTATACATACGAGCCTTTCCTAACCTTGATTCTGACCCTTCGTCTCGGGCCATTGTTCTTCTGTGGGCACTGAGAGACCATGTGTCCTTCTTCATGGCATCGGTAACATCGATTCTGTCCTAGCATGCAAACTCCTTTGTGCCTCTTCCCGCATTTCAAGCAGGTTGGGTAGTCGTACCGTGTCTTTGACCCGGATGGTCCTTCTCTACTACCCTTCTTGTTGCTAGTATTATTATTCGGTCCTTGCCACTTTCTTTTGTTCGTATTCACAACTGGCAGAGCCCTAGTCCTTTCCATATCCAAGCTAGCTGATATATCTTCGGCTCTGGACACGGCTTCCTTATACGACATCTTTCCATGGCTAGCCAGATGATGTCGGATTCTGTCTTGAAGTCCATCACGAAACTTTTGTGCCTTCATGTCATCATTCGCAACCATGAATGGTGCGAATCGGCATATGTGATTGAACTTCCTTTCGTATTCCGTGACCGTCATGCCTCCTTGAGTTAGATCTAGGAACTCCTTCTGCATTTTGGCCTTATACGCCCGTGGGAAATACTTGTCCATCACCGTTTCTTTAAATCCTTCCCAAGACAGTGTTCTACGTTCCTCTTCAGTTCGGAGTCTCCAGGATCCATTCCACCAAGTCCTGGCGTCCTCCTTGAGTTGGAAGACTGCGCATGAAACTTTCTGCTCATCCGTGCAAGCCATGTAATCGAAAATACTCTCCAAGTTCAATAGCCATTCCTCGATGGCAGCTGGCCCTTCCCTCCCGAGGAACGTTGGAGGTTTGAACTTGTTGAACTGATTTATTACTCTGGCCTGAACTTGCCCTTGAGTGGCTGGAGGCGTTATAGTCGCTCCTTGGAGAAGATTGGTTAGACCTGAGAGCAGTTGCTGCTGACTAGGGGCATCACTCCCGCTTGCAGACGTATTAAGTGTGCCTTGGGCTTGGTTTCGAGACTCGGCATTCGGGGTAGTTTCGCGGGGAGCCATATCCTGCCAACGAATCGTTGTTCTTGAGTGCGAGAAATGAGGTAGAGATAAAGATATTTATACGCGTGGCATAAGATAAAATAATTCATTACATATTGGAATTGATTAATACAAGAAATTAAATATTCTATTAATGATAACTTTTGATAGTCAACATAAAATACTGAAATGGAAGCTGAGACTAATAGTTACTACTAAAATATTAAAATCACGACATAACAAAATTAATCTTCGTCATCACTGCTAAGGATCTCAATAACAGGAACAAGGGGTGGGGACTCAGTCCAGGAGATGATATCCTCGTCATCCGAGTCAACCATCGGTTCGAGCTCTGGGTCCTCCTCTTCTTCTGGATCCTCCTCGGGATCCTCCTCAAATTCCTCCATCGACTGTGATGGGGTATCATGCATCTCATATATCTTGGGGATCTCGCCTCTCGAAAACAAGTCGAGAATTCTTCCAGCAGCATACTGAAAGTCATCTACGACTATTCTTTCCTCCGGGGTCTTGCGGTTCGCCTCGTGCCACAGGCGGTATATGGTGAAACTCCAGTCATTCGGCAGAGTGATGATCAAGTGCTCGACTTCTTCGACCGGATCTCCCGTCTTCCCGGACATGAACCATTTCTGAATCCTCTCGACCACGTAGTACGGGGCATTCTCGGGGAGTCCTGGATTTCCCAAGAGTCTCTATGTGCTAGGGGGCGCGAGCTGGATCCCGCCTCGGTCCTCTTACGTGGAGTTACTGTGAAACCGGCCATACTAACAGGATACATGCATATTTGCGTAAAATTATTAAGTTTTACGATATTAGTCTAAATGTATGATATAAACATGACTTTAAGCTTTTTACCTTGGAATGGAGTAGCGAAGTAGCGGCAGTCGAACATATGATATTTTCTTGAAGATGAAAATTATTTTAACTTTAAAAATCTTCCGGCGTACTAGGAAAGTAGACCGGATTTTCTCTGATACCATACTGTAACGACCCGATTTTTCTAAGGTATTTTATGAATAAAATATTAATAATGAGAAAACTTGTAGAAATTTCAAGTCGTTACTAAACATACATTTTCTAAAATATTTGCGGAACTCAAAAGGAATTCAAATCTCTAATACGATAGTATAATTTGACAGCGGAAAATAATTACTAAAAATAAAGTAATTGTTTCAGAGTAACTTGAGCGGAATTAAAAGAAATAATTATAGTATTAATCATATGTCGGCCTGCTCGACAACCCGTCCTCTCCATTCCGAATTAACCTGAAAATTTTACATAAAAATGGGGTGAGCTTTCTATCGCTCGTGGGAACATCACAAGTCAACAATAATCACAGTACATAACGGAGGCATAGCATGAATATTTGTTATATCAACTTGAGCATGTAAACATGTGACTGCATGTAAACATATATTGATACTTGGTATGAAAAACATGTGACTGCATGTTAATCATAAATTGATACTTGGTACGAAAAACATGTGACTGCATGTTAATCGTAAATATAACATATCACCTATACAGTCCAAATAAAGCAATTAAAATTGACAAATAATAATTCACACTTGAAATTGAGATGACTTTGAATGCAAAATGCTTGAAATGTTTATGAGCGTGTTTTACTCGAGCCCTTGATTCTCGTAGCCTACAATTAAAGAGGCGTGTATATTAATATATATGTGAAAATGTAAAAATAACTGGGATTGAAAATTAAATTTATTTGGGATGAAATTGAGTAATAGTAGATCGGGCCAAGGATAAATAGTCTTGATTAATGGACCTAAAGACTGATATTGGAGTTGGGCTTATGGATTAAATGGATTATGGTTTAAAAAGGTTTTTGGGCCTGGAGAAAGGCATTGGCCCAAATTGAAGGATGATATAATCGAACTAATCCCTCAGGGTGTGAAAAATCCCTTTTTTTTTCGCCATTCATCTCCCCCTCACTTGCAGGTTCTGAGAAAATTCTTCGGGACGTGAAGACTGGCTCATGCTGCAATGGTGGTGAAATATTGGATCGGAGTATCGGGCGCCTGTTCACCATGATTCCTTCGGTCGGACTCCCACAGCCTCGGATTCAGACTTCCGACGGAAAGCCCAACGAGGGTTTAGCGGCGGCGGTGATGGAAGGCGAACTGACCATGCTCGCCGAGAACTGTGGCGACGCGAGTGGAAAGGGAAGTAATTAGGCGGTGGCGACAGGCCGAGTTGGTTGGAGTCGGAAATATTTTCAGGTGAATTTCTCTCCGTTCTCTGATCCCGTATTTCCTAGGAATGGTTCGTTTCTTCTTTGGTTTTTCCTAAATTGTGATTCTTGGAAATGAATTTTGATTCTAAAATCCACTAGTGTGTGTGCGGTTTTTGAAGGTAGCAGGCCAGTGAAGATTTTTTTTTTGTGTGTGTGTGAGTGAGTTGGCAGAGGTGTCGTGTTTACTGTGTAATCGAAAGAATTGAACAGAGGGAAAGATTACCTGCGGATTGTGTTCCACTGGTGTCAGAATTTGCTGTGTAATTTGGAGATGAATGAAATTTATGGTGTCCGGGATGGAGATAAAACTGATACATGCAGAGACAGAAGAATTTCTCCGGCGAAGGCTTCGATTGAGGAAAGTGATAAAACGAATTTTGCTGTGTGATTTCTTAAGAGGATTTTCTGAAGTCTGAGATTTTTCTGTATTGAGTTTTTATACTAGAAGATGATTAACCAATCTCCCATGATGTATAACTACTTCTCCATGATGTCCATGACCTCCCACTAAGATGAACGTGTGAAATGCAGAAACTCCCTCTTTTGATCGTGTGTGGGGGGGTGAATGTTGGAATATTGGGCTCTTAACTAATTATGGGAGTTGGGCTTGGGAATTAATAGTGATTGATTATAAATTTCAATTGGGCTTGTGAATGTTAGACTTAATGGACTTATAATATTTGGTCTCCACAATTAACTGACTTGGGTTTAGTTAAATTAGAAATTCATGAATTTGGGCTTAATAAATAATCATAAGCCCGACTAATAATTTAAATTGAATTATTATTCCATATTTACTATAAAAATAATAATTAATAAATTAAAAATTAATTTTTTTTTTCTAAATTTAGCGGGTGTTACACCGTTAAAATTAAGTTTTGGTTCTGATTCGATGATTGTTGAATTCGAAAAATTAAATTTTGGTTTGATCTGTGATAATACGGCAGATAATGAATTTAAGTTCGAATAAAAAAAAGAATAGAAGGTTATATTCGGATTCAAGCCAGGAGAAAAAGATGGTGAGATTTACCTCGGTGGATTGAATGAACACTGGATGAAACGCAACTGGGAATCTGATCAGACAACAAATTCGATCGAATCCTGTTTTCTTCTCCTTCTTCCTTGTAGTAAATTCTGTGTTGTATTGTATATATTTTTTTTGTTGCTGAACAATGAAGAATGACGGCTGGGAAGAGAAAGTGTATATTCTGTAATCGTGTATTTAGATCGCAATAATGATATTTATACTGTATCGAAATTAGGGTTAGGGTTAATTATGGGCTTGTATTATGATTCTGGGTCAGCACAGTGTTTGGGCCAATAATAATAATTATTATTATGATTTTGGGTCAGCATAGTGTTTGAAGCCGCACAAGGTAAACGCATCAAGTACGAGGCTAAATGCTCGGATATGGGATATGGGTTTTTTCCCTTTTCATTCTCTTCTTTTGGAGAACTTGAGAAGGATGCGGTGGCCTTACTAAAACGTATCTGAAGATTCTCGGTGACTCAGGATATTGTAGCACGTGCTGCTGCTCATATCTTCAGTAGGGTTAGCTTCGCTATAGCTAGAGGAGTGGGGGCTCAGATTGTTTCTTGGCTCCCCACTAATTTCTTGTAAACCCTATGAGTTTTGTTGTTATTATTATTATAATAATAATAATATTAATAATAATGCTAATAATAATAATTATGATAAAATTAATAATAGTAGTAGTAGTAATATTAATAACGTCGATAATAATAATAATATCGATAGTAATATAAATGATGATATAGAAATAATGAAGATAAAAATATTAATACTGTTAATATTAATATTGTTCATATTATAAATATTATTATTATTAATAATAATAATACCTTCAATTATCATACTTAAAAAAATGACTAATATTAAATGTTCTGAAATTAACTTGAGAAATTGACTCGGGTTTAGAACATACGAGATATCATGAAAATGTCTGATCGTATTAAATGATATCACATGAAGTTGACTTGTACGTGCAGTGAAAGTAATTGTACAATAATTAGTCACTCGGTAATGAAATGAGATTAAATGAAATAAATGCATTATTAATATTATTAGTTGTAAATGACTACTTGAATATAACTGACAAAAATGATTTCGGGCTAGGACTTATGATACGTCGAAATAAATGTTCATGATTCTCTAAATGGAATTAAATAATATGAAATGTATTATAATATTATTATAATTAATAATATTGCATTATAAAAAATGGCTGGTATTACATCCTACCCCTCTTAGAAAAATTTTCGTCCTCGAAAATAAATGGTATACCTCGATTGAAGAAATTCGGATAACGAGCTTGTAGTTCCTCTTCGCGCTCCCAAGTGTCTTCATCCTTGCTGTGGTTACGCCATTGGATCTTGACAAACACATTCTCTTTGTTTCTCAACTGCCGGACTGATCGGTCAAGAATCAGTTCTGGTTGTTTTTCATAAGTAAGATCTTTGTTCATCTCCACGGCGGTATAATTGATGACGTGGCTGGGATCGTGTACATACTTTCTCAACAACGATATGTGGAAAACGTTGTGCACATCCGAAAGTTCTGGGGGTAAAGCCAAACGGTAAGCTAACTCTCCAATCCGCTCAAGAATTTTGAACGGTCCAATATATCTCGGTCTTAACTTTCTCCTCGAACCAAAACGAACAATTCCCTTGATAGGGGATACCTTCAGGAATACCTTGTCGCCAACACATAATTCGAGATCCTTCCTACGCTTGTCGGCGTAAGACTTCTGACGATCCTGTGCTATCTTGATCCTCTCACGAATCTTATCCACCATGCCAACTGTCTGTTCGATCATCTCGGGACCCAAAATCCTCCTTTCACCTACCTCATCCCAATACAGTGGTGATCGACACTTCCTACCATATAGGGCTTCATACGGTGCCATACCGATCGTCGACTGGTAACTGTTGTTGTAAGCAAATTCTACCAAAGGCAACAGTCGTTCCCAATTATTTCCCATATATTGCACACATTATCGCAACATATCCTCAAGGATCTGGATGGTCCTCTCGGATTGACCATCAGTTTGAGGATGATAAGCCGTACTAAAATTCAACTGCGTTCCCAAAGCTTCTTGCAAACTCTCCCAAAAACGCGACGTGAAACAAGTATCCCTGTCGGATACTACAGAGACTGGCACTCCATGCAACTTAATAATCTCCCTGATATAAAGTTGAGCATACTAATCCATTCGAAAGTTCATCTTAACTGGGATAAAATGAGTTGACTTTGTGAGTCGGTCGACAACAACCCAAATAGTGTGGTTTCCTCTTTCCGTTCGAGGCAAACCTACCATAAAGTCCATCGTAATGTGTTCCCATTTCCATTCTGTATTATGAAGTGATTTAAGTAATCCAAAGGGGCGTTGGTGTTCTGCCTTCACTTGTTGACAAACTATACACTTTCTGACAAATTTTGCCACATCTCTTTTCAAACCTTCCCACCAAAATGTCCCCTTAAGATCTTGGTACATCTTTATACTCCCAGGGTGTGCTGTATACGGAGTACTATGTGCCTCCTTCAATATAGATTCTCTCAACTTAACAACATTGGGCACACAAATCATCCTTTCATAATACTTCGTGCCATCATCGGACACGCTAAAACCTTTATTCTCACCTGAAAGAGTACGTCCTCTCATCTTGACCAAGAAGTCGTCCTGTCCTTGACTTTCTTTGATTTGTTCCCTCAAGGTTGGTTGTACTACCAAACTAGCCAATAATGATTCAGCTGGTCTCGATGGTGTAGCCACCTCAAGGTTCATCCTTGCGAATTCCTTGACCAAGTTCTCCTCTTTGGTCAACAGACAAGTCAGGTCTCCTCTTGCCTTATGGCTTAGTGCATCAGCAACTACGTTTGCTTTACCGGGTGGTAATGAATTGTACAATCGTAGTCTTTAACAAAATCAATCCATCTGCGCTGCCTCATATTCAATTCCTTCTGTGTGAAAATATATTTCAAACTTTTGTGGTCTGTATAAATTTCACACTTACCTCCATACAGGTAATGTCTCCAAATCTTCAAGGCATGAACTACCATTGCTAATTCCAAATCATGAGTAAGGTAGTTCAGTTCATGCAGTTTCAACTGTCTCGAAGCATAGGCAACTGCCTTGCCTTCTTGCATCAATACGCATCCCAAGCCTTGCTTGGATGCATCACTGTAGATGACGAATTCTTTCGCCAGATCGGGAATCGTCAAAACTGGTGCTGCAGTCAATCTTCATTTAAGTTCTTGGAAACTCTTCTCGCACTTCTCATTCCATAAGAAAAATTCTCCCTTTCTAGTCAATTTAGTCATCAGTGCGTCTATCTTCGAAAATCCCTCGACAAATCTTTGATAATAACTGGCTAATCCCAAGAAGCTTCGAACTTCATTCGATTACTCGGTACTTTCCAATCATTGACTGCTTCTACCTTGATCGGGTCAACATCAATTCCTTTAGAAGTGACCACATGTCCCAAAAATGCAACTCGATTAAGCCCGAATTCACATTTGTTGAACTTCGCATACATCTTCTCCTTGCGCAGTATTTCCAATACTGTTCTAAGATGCTTCTCATGTTCAACCCTGGTCTTTGAATATACAAGTATGTCATCTATGAACACAATGACAAACTTTTACAAATAAGGTTGAAAAACACGGTTCATGAGGTCCATGAATACCGCTGGCGCATTGGTCAAACCAAATGGCATCACTATAAACTCATAATGTCCATATCGGGTTCGAAATGCCGTCTTCGGGATATCATCATTCTTAATTCTCAGCTGGTGATATCCGGATCTCAAATCTATTTTCGAGAATACTCTCGAGCCTCCAAGTTGATCGAATAGGTCCTCTATTCTAGGAAGTGGATATTTATTCTTTATCGTGAGTCGATTAAGTTCATGATAGTCTATGCACATCCTCAAACTTCCGTCCTTTTTCTTTACGAAGAGCATTGGTGCACCCCATGGTGAAACACTCGGTCGGATAAAACCAGAGTCGAGCAGTTCCTGGAGTTGTACCTTCAGCTCTTGCAATTCCTTAGGCGCCATACTATAGGGAGCCTTCGATATTGGTGCCACTCCTGGCACTAAGTCAATCGAAAATTCTACTTGACGATTCGGCGGGACTCCGGGCAAGTCTTCGGGAAAGATGTCTGGATACTCCTTTACGATAGGTACATCAGCTACCGTTTTCTCCGAAGTCTTTTTTCCCACCACATTCACCAAGAATCCTTGGCAATCACTCTTCTTCAGCATCTTCACAACTTTCATGGCTGAAATCACCCTCGGGGTACTCCTGTGTCTAACACCCTCGAATACTGTCTTAACATCAACAGACGGGCATAATGTTACTCTCTTTTCGGAGCTACAGCTCTATGCTTGTCCAACCAATCCATACCCAAAATGACGTCAAAATCACTAAGTTCCACTATGTGCAAGTTGGCTAAGAAGCTATGTTCGTTAATCTCTATCTTCACATTGTTAGTTATCGAGTCTACATGCACTACTCCCCCCGCAGGCATGCTAACTAACAAGGATCTAAGGGCTTTACTACTTCTACAACCAATCATCGTACAAAGCTTCCTAGAGATGAATGAATGAGACGCACCCGTATCAAACAACACCAAAGCAGGAATATTTGCAACTGACAACATACCTGACATGGTTTGGGGTTCGGGCCTCGCCTTCGCCACCATGCTGTACACTCGAGCTCTGACTCCGGAGCCTTGACCTTGCACATTATTGCTTGGGCCTTTTCCCTTCTTCGGACACGCTGAGTCCATGTGTCCTTCCTCATGTCAATAGTAGCACCGCCTCTAACCAAGCATACACGCACCTTTATGCCCTTTGCCACAAGTAGCACATATGGGGTTAGATGACTGGGGTTTCACCCCTGAAGGTCCAGTCTTAACAATCTTCTTGTTACCACCTCCTTGCTCGTGCCATTTGCGCTTGCTATTTGTTACAACTGGTGGTGCCCTTGCCTTCTCCACGTCTAAACTTTCTGAAATATCCTTGGCCCTTGAAACGGCTTCCTTATAGCTCAGCCGACCATGACCAGCTAAATGGTGACGGATCCGGTCACGAAGCCCATCCCGAAATTTCTGAGACTTCATATCATCCGTCTCGACCATGTGGGGAGCGAAACGGCACATATGGTTAAACTTGCGCTCATACTCGGTGACCGACATTCCGCCTTGGGTTAGATCAAGGAACTCCTTCTGCATCTTGATCTTGTATGCTCTTGGGTAGTACTTTTCCATGATCGTCTCCTTAAACTGATCCCATGTGAATGTGTCCTTCTCGTCTTGGGTCTTGAGCCTCCCACTCCCATCCACCATGTCCGAGAATCTTCTTTAAGCTGGAACACGGCACATGACACCTTCTGAGCGGCGGTGGACGCCATGTAGTCAAAAATGCTATCTATATTCATCAACCATTCCTCTATGGCTGCTGGTCCCTCACGACCAAGAAAGACAGGCGGCTTGAAATGGTTGAACCGCTTAATAACTTGAGCTTGAGCCTGCTCAGGGTTATTAGGCGGTACGATAGTCGCGCCTCGAAGCAAGGTGGCCAATCCAGCCAAGAGTTGATCTTGTGTGTGTTGTTACCCAAAATATTATCCGGAGATAGTATTGCTGGAATGATCGAGTAACAAACAAAATGCGAGAACACTTCCGTGAGAAAATAGATAACACAAGATTTGCCGGGGTTGTTAATCCCGGGCTTGAATGCTCTCGCGAGATGTTATTAATAAATATACTGTCGAGTACAAATATTAATGTTGGAATCTAATACAAGGAGTGTAAAGACTTCTAGTTATCTCGGCTTTAGAGCGCGTAGATTGCCGGAAGAACCAGATAGATAGATCTGTGAGTTCTTGCTTGGGAGATAAGATGGATATGTATGAATATCGCTATGAATGTGTAAGTGTTTACCAAAAGAGCTTTTGATTCTCCCTTTGATATGTATTTTGCACTTAATCCGTCGTGAAAATCGCGTCCCTCTGCTGCTACGGTGAGTTCTCTATTTATAGGGGACAAGGTAGTTGGGATCCCTCAGGTGATCGCCGGCGACCGCCGTTTTTTATATTATAATAAGGTGGCCGATCGTCCCGTCACATGGGGCTGCTCCCTTAAAGTTCCCGTCACATGGGACTGTTCCCTTAAAGTCAGGGGCTGCTGCTGGAGTCAACTGTGTGAGCCAATGAAGGGCCAACACGCGTCCTGGGCAGCCGTCAGGGGAGGACCCACTTTGTACCTTTCGGCGGCTTTGTCGGTAGGTGCGGTAGGTGTGGTAGGTGACAGGCTGAGGTCAAAGATCCTATCTATGGATATCTTTGAAGATCCGCATGTGGGCCACCGTCCAAGATTCGGTCTTCGATGACTTTGACGGATGCCGGATCCACACGTGGTATGAGATGATCGCCTCTGGTCCGCTCATTAAATTCGATCGTCAGATATCAAAAGACGATCGCTGGGTACCAAAGGACGATCGCCATATTGTGCCGAACTCTAGGCGTTTTGTCCAGAGCATGTTTTTCATGGTTGGCTTCTCTGGTCGTGATGCCGATCGCCTATCGAGGCGTATTAATCGCCGCACAACAATTGCCCCCCAGCTCGCCTCGATGTTGAAAACACGGGGTGAGGTGGCACTGTGGCCGATCGTTAATGTTTAAACGATCAGCCGATCTGAATTCAAATATGGACGACCCTTTTTTTACGTCGGGAGCAGCGGGAAAAGAAGGCGGGCTTTTTAAAGTGGCAGGGACACGTGTCGCGCCACTGTTGGGGAAGCCCGACGGTTTGTCAGACTTGTCGGTTGGCGTGCCCTCGAAAAGACGCGTACGCGGGATCCGAGGACATTTTTTAATGCGTTCCCACGTGATGGTTGCGATCCAGCCCTTGAGGTTTCTCCTATTTGCATATAGGCCCTCGTCTCCATCTATAAAAAGGGCAGGGCTTCTTCTCTTTCATTTTTACGCGTCCTTGGTAGCCATAGCCGAAATTCTGCAGAAATTTCTGGAGCTTCTTTGTGCCGATCTCCTTCTTTTTTCCCGGTAAGAACAAATTAACCTTCTCCCTCTCTTTACTTTCTAATATGTCGGGAGGATCAAAAGCATTCGAGACCGGAAGTTCTTCCGCCGCCGCCGCGTCGCCTGAACGGGAGGAGGTTCCCGTTGGAGTGGATATGGAGACGGCCGCCGAAGCTATTCGAGCGGGGATTGCACCCGCGGAACTTGAGGAGCTTTTCAACGAAGCCGAAGTGGCGAGGACGGCGGTGACGGCGGAGCAGGGGGGCTCGCCGGCGGAGGAGGATGATTTGGTGCGGGAGGCCTGGGAACGAGAGAGTAGATTCGGCCCCGCCTACATGGCTTTTGCTCAGATGATGGAAGCGATCGCCGGACCCTGTCCGGAATTCGATTTCGATGCCTACACCGCCGCTCACCCTTACGAACATGTGAATCGGACGGTCTTTCGGGCCGCCGTCCCGTCTCCGTGGACTCTCGGAAAGATCCGGAGTACGGCGACCAAGAATGACCTGAGCCGTTGGAGGGCCAAATATCACATCCCTTCCGACGTTTCCCTTCACGTGCCCTCGGAGAATGAGCGCGCCGACCAACCGCCTGAGGATATGGTTGCCGTCAACGAGATGATTATGGAGGCGGGTCTGCGATTCCCGTTGCCATTCGCCGTCTCCTACTTGCTGATCGCCTGGAATTTGGCGCCTCTTCAATTGACGCCGAATGCTTGGCTGCAGATCATCTGCACGTTGACCCTGTTTGGCGGTCATCGGTTGTTCCGCCTCCTCTCTGCGCTGGAGATGAATTATTTGTTTAAATTGGCCGCGCAGAAGGGGTCAATCGGCGGCCATCATATCCAAGGCCGACTCGGGAGAGTGGTCCTTGGTGTGCCGAGTAAGACCAGGGGCGACCTGGCTAAATGGTTTTGGGTCGGTGGGGCATGGCGATCGACATCGAGCGACAGGCCGAATGAGGAGTTGGAAATCCCCACCACTTTCCGGGAGAGGAATCCGAGTAAGGATTTTAACTCTCCCCTTGATTGAGCTTGTCTTGGACTGATCTAATTTCGTTTTCTTTTTGCAGGACCTCTTGTTCCAGCGATCGTCGACCTTCCATTCAATTTCTTGATCGTTTGGGAGCGGATCCGCGCTTTGCCTGACTCCTTTATCGACGTTCGTTCTCTTGGTACCGAAGCTCATCGGTTGGGGGCTCGATTGTTTTGCTACCCCCGTCACTTGAAAGTCCCAGGTGTGAGCTTAAGTGGTGCTTCCTTTCTTGTCGATCGTCTCCATGAGGTCGTTTTGTTTTGTCTAACTTGTTTGTGTCTCTCTTTTGACAGAGGTTTATTTTCCCCGAATTACCGAACCGACTGCATAGATCGCCATGTCGAACCCGGGACTCATCGGTCGCCTTCACTTGGGCAAGCAGACTGGTCGCGTTCCTGCGACAACGTCTCGCCCTGCCCCGGTGACGAGGCCTGCTGAGGTGCCGATCGCTGAACCGGAAGTTCACGATGAGGAACAGCTTCAACGCCGCAAGAGGCGGAGGGCGGAGGAGTCCCCGTCGATTTCAGAGGCGGATGTATCAATTCTAGAGCCTCCGGTTGCTGCGGCTCCTATCTCTGCCATCCCGATGATGGAGCGACCAGGCTTCAAGCCAACGGTCTCCGCCCCCCGGCCATCTGGCAGCTCGACGAAGAAAGTGGCGATCGCCGATGTGGAAACCTCCCGGGGCAGGCCTTATTTCGGACGCGATCCCGAACTGGTCAATAGGTAAGAAAAGATCAAACTCTTCTGAGTTAGGTATTTTGAGCATGGTATGGGCTAACTCCTTGATTTCCTTGGTTTGCGCTGCAGGGTTCGTCTCGCCGACCCGGATGTCGCCCCCATGGTACTGGACTTCCTGTCGAGCAAAGCTCCGCAAACTTCTCTCGAAGTCCCTGCTTACATTCGCCAGGCTATCACTTCTCTGCCCAAGGCTTGGACGACCGACCTTGATGCGATCGCTCGTCGGCGATCTGGAGACGCCATGCAGGCGACCGTTGCCCTGGCTCTTCAGACGGCGACGATGGTCGTTCAAGCTGCTCGGGATTTTGAGAGGCGACCCTCCACTGCTCATCTCCACCGCGAACTCGAGACCGCCCGGAACAGAAATATCGAGGATGCCAACCGGATCCGGTCTATGGAGAAAGAGTATGAGGAGACGGCCAAACGGGCTAAGCAGGACGTGGAGCGATTGAAGCTGGAGCTGAGCCGCTCCAGGGAGGCTGCCGATCGGTCCTGTAATAAGGAGAAGAAAACTCGCCAGAAGCTCGAGGCTTCGCAGGAAGAGGCGACCGGGCTGAAGGCTGCGGTGGATCGGCTCAGCGGCGAGCTGGAGGCGGCGAAGAGAGAGCTGGAGAAGGCCAGAGGCGAGAATGTTGCCAAGGCGGCCGAACTGGTGGAGGTCGAGAAGACGGCCGTGGATTTGAAGGGGCAGCTGAAGGCGATCCAGGCCGATCCCTACCTCAACGTTGCGCTCGTCGGCGAATTCGCTTATCAGTTGGCTTTTGCTAATGCTGTTCGAGCCGCTAAGAAGGCGGGGATCGAGATCGGTCCCTTGATGGAGAACTTCAAATCCTATGTCCTCGAACATCCTCTGCATCCAGAATTCTCCTTGCCGATCCTTGACTTCGCCGACTTCAGGATTGATTTGAGTTGGTACACTGGTAAACTCATTCATCCCGAGGCCGACGGGGGAGCCCCAGCCGATCCGCAACCCGAGGGCGACGACCAGCAGGCGGGACCTTGAGAGGCATTTTTGTTTTTCCTCCGTAACTTGTACTTTTTGTTGTAATGCCTTCGGGCCTCGAAATGTATGAAGCTTGTGTTTTGAATAAAATGCTCCTTTTTTCATACGGTCTCTTTACATGCGATCGCCTTTGAATGCTTGCGTGCGATTTTTATAAGTACGTGTATGATTGTCTTCGGCTTTTTGTTCGTCCGGCCGATCGTCTGAGTGTTGAAAGTGTTGACATGTTTTGAACCGGAATTCTTACTTGTAATTTTTGTCGGACGACTCCGATCGCCCTGCATGTTTTCCTCTTCGTTCGATCGTGTTTGAGATTAGCTCGACCTATCTCTGCCCCCTTGTTTTTGTTCACTTATTGTAACTAAGGAAACAAAGACTAGTCCGTCTGGCGAGCTATCTTTATTTTGCCGATTCTGAAGAGTTATTTGTGGTTGGGGGGTTCGATGGACCGATCTCCCCAATCGTGTCTTCGTGTGCGGGGGATATTGTGTATCCCGCGACTCACTTTTTGTGAGGGTCCTCCGTTAGGCTACGCCTGCCTTGTGTTAAAACTAAAGGCGGGCGATCTCGGTCTGGAGGAGTCCTTGCGCGGGTGTCGTCGGCTTATTCGACTCCACGTCCGTGGCTTGTTAGCTCTGCTTCCACCTCGGCCCGCCATGAAGATGGCGACCCTCGACGGTGTACGTTGAGACGGGGGTAACGGCACGTCGCATTGTTCGGGTTTACCATGTTAGATGATGTACCTTGAGAACGTGCGATCGTGCCTACTGATTATTTTGGAGGGTCCTTCGGCTACGCCGGCCTCGTATTTAAACGAAGGGCGGGCGATCTCAGCCCAAAGGAACCTTGCATGGGCGAAGCTGTCGGTTCCATCGACCTCCAGGACCACGGCTGCGTTAATTTTACCTAGGATCGTCGTGATCAGCGATCGTATGCGATATGCCTGGTGGGGCGATCGCCATAAGAGATGGGATAGGAAAAAATCTCATTATATTCCTTGTACATCATTGAAATTGAATACAAATTTATCATTGATAGTATTTTTTCAGATGCACGGCGTTCCAGGGGTATTGGTCCGGAGTACCGTCAGGATGTTCCAGTTCGTAGGCTCTTTTAGTTAGCCATCTGGATACTCTGAAAGGTCCCTCCCAGTTCGGACCAAAAACGCCTGTGTGGGTTTGGATTTTCTTAAGGACGAGATCGCCCACTTGAAATCTTCTTTCTCTGACCTTTGAATTGAAGAACTTCTCGGCTCTCCTTTTGTGGATTGTGTTCTTCATTTCTGAGGTCAGCCGTCTTTCTTCAAGCATGTCTAGGTCGATTCGTCGGGCTACATTGTTGTCGGTCGTCATCTCCTGCTCGGTTCGATGGCTGAGGACGGCGATCTCTGATGGAATTACCGCTTCTGTTCCGAAGGCAAGGGCGAACGGGGTTTCTCCGGTTGAATTGCGGGTCGTCGTTCGGTAGGACCACAAAACGTCTGGGAGCTCGCTCGCCCACCGTCCTTGCCTTGATTCGAGTCGTGCTTTGATCGTGTGTTTGAGGATCTTATTCACTGCCTCTACCTGCCCGTTCGTCTGAGGGTGATAGGGCGCTGAGAATAACCTTTTGATTCCCCACTTTTCACAGAATTGCATGACTTCTAAACCGTCGAATCAAGCTTTCCGTTGTCGGAGATGATGGCCTGGGGCAGGCCGAATCGGCATACGATGTTTTTCCATATAAACTTGATCACTTGCTCTTGGCCGATCTTGTTGAGCGGTTCGGCCTCAACCCATTTGGTGAAATAATCGACCCCAACGATGGCGAACTTATAGCCCCCTGGAGCCGTCGGCAGGGGACCTATTAGGTCGATGCCCCATTGTGCAAATGGCCAAGGGCTATACATGGAGGTGAGCTGTTCGGGTGATAATTTAATGTTGGGGCCCATTATCTGACATCTATGACACGATCTGGCATAGGCGATCGCATCTTTCCGAAGTGATGGCCAGAAAAATCCTTGTCTGGTTGTCTTATGGATGAGGGCTCGCCCGCCCGCGTGGTTCCCACAAACCCCGTCATGGATCTCAGCTAAAATGAGCCGACCTTCCTCCGGTGTAATACACTTGAGGAGGGGAAGGCTGAAGGCTCGCTTGTAAAGCCGATCGTCCAATAGGGTATACCTGGTCGCATCGGCCGAGTCGGCGGGCTTTAATACGGTCGTCTGGGACCGTTCCGTCCTTTAAGTATTTGATGAACGGAGTCATCCAATTCTCCTCGGCGATGGTGACCGTGGTAACCAGATTTCTGTCGATCGCCGGCCTTGCTGACTTTGTGATTTGGATATTGGAGAAGTCGGCTGCCCCATCCGATGATGCTAACTTGGAAAGAGCATCGGCCTGTGAGTTGTGCTCTCTCGGGACTTGTTCGATTAGTACTTCTTCAAATTTTGTGCACATTTCGGCGACCAGCTCTTGGTATTTGACCATCTGTTCGCCGCGTGCCTCATATTCTCCCTTGACTTGGTTTACGACCAAAAGGGAGTCCATGAAGATATGGAGGCGACGAACATCCAGGGCGAGGGCTAGATCAAGCCCGCCTACCAGAGCTTCGTATTCAGCTTCATTGTTGGTCGCACGAAAACCGAAACGCACAGCATTTGTGAAACTCTGACCGTCGGGGCTAATGAGGACAATACCTTCCCATGCTCTCGCATTGGTCGCTGAGCCATCCACGTATAATTTCCAGGCAGGTCGGCCGACCTGGGTCGGACTGTGAGGGAATGTTAATTCCACCACGAAGTCCGCCAAAGCTTGGCCTTTGATTGCCGTGCGAGGAGCGTAAGTGATACCGTATTGGGCGATCTCCAGCGACCACTTGAGGAGTCGCCCGTTGGTATCCGGTCGGTGTAGGACTTGTCTTAGTGGTAGAGTTGTTAGGACTTCCACTTGGTGATCGAAGAAGTAAGCCCTCAGCTTACGTACACTCATGACAAGGGCGTAGGCGATCTTCTCCAATGGTGTATAACGTGTCTCAGCGTCGTGGAGCGCCTGGCTAACATAGTAGATCGGTAAGTGGGCCTGCCCCTCTGCTCGCACCAGAACGGCACTCAGTGCGACCTCCGAGGCCGCTAAGTAAAGGAATAATTTTTCACCGGGGATCGGCTTTGCCAGGATCTGGGGGTTAGATAGATATTCCTTTATTTTGGCGAATGCTATCTGGCTTTCTTTCGTCCATGCGAACTTCTTGTTCTTGATGGTCGCGAAGAAAGGCTTGCTTTTATCGCCGAGCCGTGATATGAAACGGTTGAGGGCGGCTAGACAACCTGTGAGGCATTGCACCTGCTTGATGTTTCGCGGTTCCTGCATGTCAAGGATCGCCTGTATCTTGGTGGGGTTCGCCTCGATCCCCCTTTGGCTCACTATGTGCCCCAGGAACTTCCCGGAGCCCACCCCGAAGTTGCATTTCTTGGGGTTCAGCTTCATGTTAAACTTCTCAAGGATGGCGAACGTCTCGGCGAGATCGTTGAGGTGATCTTCCTTCTTGAGGCTTTTGACTACGATATCGTCAATGTAGACCTCCATGGTCTTGCCGATCTGATCGGCGAACATCCTGTTGACTAATCGCTGGTAGGTCGCCCCTGCATTTTTCAAGCCGAACGGCATTCTGACCCAAAAGTATATGTCTTTTTCTGTGTGGAAAGATGTGTGTTTTATGTCTTCCTCCGCCATTGGGATTTGATGATATCCGGCGAAGGCATCCATAAACGACATCATTTCGCAACCTGCCGTGCTATCGACCAGGTGATCGATATGAGGCATCGGGAAGTGATCTTTTGGACATGCTGCGTTGAGGTCGGTGAAGTCTATGCATAATCTCCAGGAGCCAGTTGGCTTTTTGACGAGCACCGCGTTGGCGACCCACTGTGGTTCGTCTGTTGCTACACCGATCAATTTGTTGTTGAGTAACTTCTGGACTTCTATGTCGAGCGCCGCGTATTTCTCGGGACCGAACTTCCTACGCTTCTGGTGAACAGGCTTCATCGCCCGGTCGATCTTCAGATAATGGCAGGCGTGTTCGGGACTTATGCCAACCATATCTTGATGCGACCAGGCAAAGACACCGATGTTCTCACGTAGCAAGTTGATCAGATCTCCCTTTAATTCGCGGTCGATGCTTGCGCCGATCTGTACTTCCCGTTCTGGATGATCCGGATCCATCGTAATTCTTTCCAACTCTTCGACAGGAACGGTCGCCTCTCGTTGATACGATCTCCGACTCGGTCCTTGGATCGATGTCGAGACTTGGCTCGAAACCGATCCTTGGCTCGATGTCGTCCGTCGATCGATGAGAGATGGCGTCCCCTGAGTCGGGTTGGTACGAAGTGTTAGGCTCGTCGATCTCCATGGGTTGATCGTCGGTTGCTTCAATGTTACATATAGCATGGGAAGTAGCGAAATAAGTAACAACACAGGAGTAACTCAAACATCTCTTTGCCATTAGTTGATCTCCCTTTACAGTACCGACCGTCCCATCGGCAGTGGGGAATTTGATACAAGAAAGAAAGATGAGGCGACCGCCTCAAAGGTTTCTAAAAAGGGGCGACCTAGGAACCCATTATAGATGCTGGGCCTATCTATGATTACAAAGCTTAGGTTCCTAGTAATCCTAACCTTGGGATCATAAAAGCATACTAGCTCAACAGAGCTTGATCCTCCCGTAGGCTTGGGTGTGTTGTCGCCGAACCCTTGAAGCACGGTGTCGAAAGGCTTGATGAATTTGACTAGGTTGCCGAGTTGGTCTAGGCGGATTTGAATATGATGTTGCAAAAACTTCCATTGTCGACCAACACGCGATCGACCGTCTTCCCAAGGATGCAAGCGGAGATCACTAGTGCATCCTCTTTGGGACATTGCACACCTTCCCTGTCCTTGTTGGAAAAGGTGATGAGCGCGTCTCTAGAGATGGTCGGCTCTGGAGGAACTACAACATGGACTCCGGCGAATGCCCTCAGCTCGGCCTTTCGCTTCCTGTTCGACATGGTGGAAACCGGGGAAAGACCTCCGAGGTTTCCACCTCCGGCTTGAAGCATGTTTATTCGGCCGCCAGGGTTGATCGGAGGGACCGATTCATCAGAGTATTCCGGCTCATGCTCGATCCTGGCGACCGGATTGGGAGGAGTTCTCTCGCGTTGTCGGCGTTCGCGCCCTCCGGTCCTTTCCGTCCTTGGCTCCGGCTTGGTGATTAGATTGTCCAGTTTGCCTTCTTCAAACAGTCGCCAGAGCTGTCTGAGGAGGTCGCGGCATTGGCTAGTGTTGTGGCCGGGACTCTTATGATAGGCACAGAATTTGCTACGGTCTAGGTGACCGTGGTCTCTTATTGGTTTTGGCTTGGAAAGCCATTCGCGACCCTTGATCGCGTTGAAGATGTGTGCCGGAGATAAGTTGAGGTTGTGAAGAAGGTGGACCTCCACATCCTCGAAGGCTTTGAACTCGCCAGGCGGCTTGGCGACCGCTTTTCTGGGCTTGGCGACCGCCTTCTTCTGGACATGGGAAGGTGTTTTTCCTTCTTCGGGCTGTCCCTCGTCCAAGCGGAGTGAGAGCATCTTCTGCCTGGCCAGAAAATCGGCGGCTCTGACGCGGAACGCTGTATAGGTCGGTGGAAAATCCTTTGTGAGGTGCCTGAACATGGGCGAGCGTCCGTGGAATCCGTTCAGGACTGCGTGGTGAGCGATCTCGTCGCTGACGGGCTCACCGGTGAGGACTATCTCGTCCACCCGGTCGATATAATCCTCATCTGATTCGTCCTTCCCCTGCCTGATTTTCATCATGCGGTGTGGACCTTCCGGGCGAGCGACTTTGGCGGCGAAGTACGACGTGAAGTCGTTCGCCAGCTTCTCAAAACAATTGATTGAGCGAGATGGTGGCGAGATGTACCACCTGTGGGCGAGATCGTCCAGAGTTAACGGGAACATACGACATTTCGTCGCGTCTGAAGCTCCGCATCCAGTCATGTAGATCCGGAACCTACTTAAGTGGGTTCCCGGATCCGTTCTCCCCTCATATAGAGGTGTTTGTGGGGGATTGATCGTTGGTTGGACTGGGGCGAGCTCGATCTGAGTCGCAAGTGGCTCGCTTGACCCAACGATTGGTCTCCTGGCGCCTGCCCCATTTTCCAGGAGCGCCTTCATCTCGTCGAGCTGGCGTTGCATGGCGGCCATCGCCGTCGCCTGACTGCTCGCCGAGTGGCTCTCAGAGCGTGAACCAAGGCGATCGTGTACCGATCCCCTAGCCCCGGGGTGAATAACGAGCTCCCTGCCAGTGGGTTCCTTCCTTGGGCGAGCAGGGGCTCGCTGACCGACCTGTCTCTTGGGGGTCGGATATGCCGAACTCCTGGTAAAGGATTCAGATACCGATGTCTCCCGGCTGGGGCCTGAGTGCCCAGGTTGCCATGAGGGATCGCTTCTTAGGCGGCTGAAGACGGAATCGTCTCGCCTTACTAGAGCCTTCCCCTGCGGCTCGGGACTTTCTGTTGATTTCTCAACATAGATCCCCTTGAGCTTCCGTTTGCTTGCCCGACGGTTAGCTGACGGGGTGATGGTGGGCGTATCGCGGGCCCTCTGCCGTTCCCTGAGGATGGCTATAGCCTCCTCAATCTGTTCCGATGTCTGGAACTGATCGAGTGAGAGGCTAGAACCGTCCCTCGGGGGCGGGAGTGAGAGCCTAGCGTCGCCACGCTCGCCTTCCGCCGTGGGCTGGGATTCGGTCCTCGCCGGAATAAGATTTCCGGCAGATCTCAGGGTGGCCCTTTTGGAGGTTGTTGCTGATGTCATTTTCTGAAGGTTTTTCTATTGAAGAACAGTGAGTGTTTCTTCAAGTATATGTCCCGAGAACAGTGGGTGTTCTTCGGGATGGTAGAAATAAAAGTTTGAGGGTTAGATATGCCCTTCTTCTAGCGCCAATTGTTGTTACCCAAAATATTATCCGGAGATAGTATTGCTGGAATGATCGAGTAACAAACAAAATGCGAGAACACTTCCGTGAGAAAATAGATAACACAAGATTTGCCGGGGTTGTTAATCCCGGGCTTGAATGCTCTCGCGAGATGTTATTAATAAATATACTGTCGAGTACAAATATTAATGTTGGAATCTAATACAAGGAGTGTAAAGACTTCTAGTTATCTCGGCTTTAGAGCGCGTAGATTGCCGGAAGAACAAGATAGATAGATCTGTGAGTTCTTGCTTGGGAGATAAGATGGATATGTATGAATATCGCTATGAATGTGTAAGTGTTTACCAAAAGAGCTTTTGATTCTCCCTTTGATATGTATTTTGCACTTAATCCGTCGTGAAAATCGCGTCCCTCTGCTGCTACGGTGAGTTCTCTATTTATAGGGGACAAGGTAGTTGGGATCCCTCAGGTGATCGCCGGCGACCGCCGTTTTTTATATTATAATAAGGTGGCCGATCGTCCCGTCACATGGGGCTGCTCCCTTAAAGTTCCCGTCACATGGGGCTGTTCCCTTAAAGTCAGGGGCTGCTGCTGGAGTCAACTGTGTGAGCCAATGAAGGGCCAACACGCGTCCTGGGCAGCCGTCAGGGGAGGACCCACTTTGTACCTTTCGGCGTCTTTGTCGGTAGGTGCGGTAGGTGTGGTAGGTGACAGGCTGAGGTCAAAGATCCTATCTATGGATATCTTTGAAGATCTGCATGTGGGCCACCGTCCAAGATTCGGTCTTCGATGACTTTGACGGATGCCGGATCCACACGTGGTATGAGATGATCGCCTCTGGTCCGCTCATTAAAGTCGATCGTCAGATATCAAAAGACGATCGCTGGGTACCAAAGGACGATCGCCATATTGTGCCGAACTCTAGGCGTTTTGTCCAGAGCATGTTTTTCATGGTTGGCTTCTCTGGTCGTGATGCCGATCGCCTATCGAGGCGTATTAATCGCCGCACAACAAGTGGAGCATTGCGATTTCCACGGTTAGCCATGAGTCTACCAACGAGTTGTAAAACTCATTAGTCGGCGCAGTACGAGAAATAAAGAATGAGGAGATATGTAGAACGCATATAATAGTCGCAACACAGACAATATAAGTGAAATAAAAGAACTGCTTTTCATTAATATAATATGTTTGGAACATCCATGGAAAAATTTCAATGATAATAAATATAATAAAATGAACTGAGTCTACGACTACTCCTCATCATCACTACTAATAATCTCTACAATGGGAATAGGGGGTTGTGGCTCAATCCACGAAATGACTTCATCTTCAGACTCGACATCCACCATCATCACGTCCTTCATATTTTCGGCGAGATCCACCCTTGAGCTTTCATCAGGAATTTCTTTCGGATCTTCTTCTGGATCTTCTTCAGGATCCTCCTCTGGTTCTTCTTCTGGATCTTCTTCGGGATCCTCCTCCGAGTCTTCCTCGTCCGTGGCGTCGGTATCCCAGTTTGCAGTTAGAATCTCCTCTCGAGCATATAAATCCAATAGTCGTCCAATGACAAATTGGAAATCGTCCGCAGCCTCTCGCTCTTCAAGCAATCTCTTGATGGCCTTTTTCTAAAGCCGGAAGATGCAGCAACTTCAGTATTCGGATAATTTATCCATCAAGTGCTCTAGCTGGCGGGTGACGGAACCTTGCTTCCCAGATTTTAGCCACTTACTTAATCTATTAATGACGTAATGTGGCGCATTTTCTGGTAGACTAGGGTTGTCCCACCAGTCCTTATGCACTAGGAGACGCGAGTCAAAAGTAGCTGGGACCTTCTTACGTGGAGTCATTCTAGGTTTGGCCATTCTAACAGTTCGTACATACATAAATAATTATATAAGTAAAATGAAATGACATATGCATGATTAATGACTAAAATTCGGTACCTCAGGCGGAGTGACGAAGTGGCGAAGCTGAGAGCATATGATACTTTTACATTTTAGCGAGTCTACAAAAAGGCAAAACCCGCTCTGATACCACTATGTAACGCCCTGACTTTCTAGGGTAAATATTGAGGAAATAAATAAAAGAAAGGTAAATTTTGAGAAAAATAATTTTCTTGAGAATATAAAAATTCTCGCCTACAAAGTCGAGTCGCTACAATGTCGTGAAAATTAAATACCTTTAGATAAGGTAATATTTCATAATAATTACTAATTAAAATTTTACGGCGGAAGAATAATCATAATTTATAGAATTCAAGATTTTCCCCAAATGAGTTTCAACATAGTTTGACAAAAAGAAAACATCATTTAATAAATTCCTTCTCATATGCCCCCTCGACTCGCTCCGTTGTTGCTCCGGCTCGGTTCAACCTGCGTGATTAATAAAGGTGGGGGTGAGCTTCCTTCAGCTCGTGGAAATCACACTGATCACAGTAATATACAATCTCATGAAAAACATAACATGAATAAACTATCATATCTTTCCTCAAAATGAATGCATACTCACAATATTACGTACAACATGAATTGAGCACGCATAACACGAATATTGAGGTTGCGCAGGTGCCCCTGCAAAAACATGAAACATACACTCAATACCACATATAACGTTAATCGAGCACGTATGTGAATACTGGGTTGAGCAGGTGTCCCCACACAACATGAAACATACATGCAATACCACATATGTGAATATTGGGTTGAGCAGGTATCCCCACACAATATGATAACCTCTTACACGAATACAGGTGAGCCTGATTTACAACGTGTATCATAATTTATAAACATGAAATGAATATCACATATGGAATCCAATCAAAGCAATTAAAGTGATAGTGAAAATTCCCACCTGAATAAATGATGATGATGTCTGACTGAAATGAATGTGCTCGACTCACAGTCCTAAGCCCGTAAATCCTCGATAAAATCTACATATAATAATAATAATTTAAAATCCTTACCATTTATTATTTATATAATAAATGAAAAGATCCAAATATCACTATAATAACTGAAAATAAATTTTAATTGTTCATTAATATTAATCGAGGAGTTAACATTATTAATGACTGAAATTAAAATACTTATGCATAATTTCAGATTAATAATTAATATTAATTGAAAGTCAACATTTTAATGTTTGGGTCAAAATAGGACTGGAAGTGAAGCTTTAAAATTGACTGGGGTCAAATTGCAGGAGTTGAAAAGCTGACTGGGTTAGAATCGAATTAATTAAAACTGTCTAGGGCGAAATTGAAAGTTTCTGAAAATTTGAATGGCTAAAGTGCAGAACCCTAAAATTTCGGGGTATAAATACCCCTAATCTAACCCTAGCCATCAGAATCATCCTTCTTCTTCACGTCTTACTTCTCTCCAACTCTCTCTCTCTCTCTCTCTCTCTCTCTCTCTCTCTCTCCATATTTCTCTCTGAAAATCCCGTTTCTTCTTCTCGGCCGGGAGTAGGTTTCCGAAAAAAATCACACCCACACACTGAATCGGACGCACACACACAGGAATCATACACATGCTCGGGGTCGGAAAACACCTACACACACATCGACCGACTGGACTTGAAGGTTGCGGCTTCAGGACAAGCGGAGGCGGCAGAGGTTTCCGGCTTCGGCGGCGATTGAAATCGCTCTGGGTGAGGTCGGCGACCAAGGTGGAAGGCGGTGGCGGCGGCAAGAATGGCGACCTCCGGCAGAAAAAGGGCAGGGAATAACGGGCTAGCCGGGTTTTATGTTCTGATTTGCGCACTCTATTTGAATCCGCTAAGCGTCATGAAATGGGCTGCAAATTTAGGCTTCGACTGAAGCTTCGATTCCAGTTTTGGTTATGTTGATTTTGATTTACTAGGTTTAGGTTCGGGTTTACAATGTTTGATGGTTGATTATGATTTTTTGTTCGGATAAATTATTGAGTTTTGATTCCCGAATTAGAGTTCGGGTTGAATTCCGTTAAAATTAAGTTTTGGTTCTGATTCGATGATTGTTGAATTCGAAAAATTAAATTTTGGTTTGATCTGTGATAATACTGCAGATAATGAATTTAAGTTCGAATAAAAAAAGAATAGAAGGTTATATTCGGATTCAAAGCAGGAGAAAAAGATGGTGAGATTTACCTCGGTGGATTAAATGAACACTGGATGAAACGCGACTGGGAATCTGATCAGACGACGAATTCGATCGGATCCTGTTTACTTCTCCTTCTTCCTTGTAGTAAATTCTGTGTTGTGTATATATATATATATATATATATATATATATATTGTTGCTTAACGATGAAGAATGGCGGTTGGGAAGAGAAAGTGTATATTATGTGTACTGTGTATTTGTACTGCAGTAACAGTATATTTATACTGTATCGAAATTAAGGTTAGGGTTAATTATGGGCTTGTATTATGATTCTGGGTCAGCATAGTGTTTGGGTCAATAATAATAATAATGTTAATAATAATAATGATAAAATTAATAATAGCAGTAGTAGTAATATTAATAACGTCGATAATAATAATAATATCGAGAATAATATAAATGATGATATAGAAATAATGAAGTAAAAATATTAATATTATTAATATTAATATTGTTCCTGTTATAAATATTATTAATAATAATAATAATAATACCTTCAATTATCATACTTAAAAAAATGACTAATATTAAATGTTCTGAAATTAACTTGAGAAATTGACTTGGGTTTATAACATATGAGATATCATGAAAATGTCTGATCGTATTAAATGATATTACATGAAGTTGACTTGTACGTGCAGTGAAAGTAATTGTACAACAATTACTCACTCGGTAATGAAATGAGATTAAATGAAATAAATGCACTATTAATATTATTAGTAGTAAATGACTACTTGAATATAACTGACAAAAATGATTTCGGGCTAGGACTTGTGCTACGTCGAAATAAATGTTCATGATTCTCTAAATGGAATTAAATAACATGAAATGCATTATAATATTCCGGAGCAATCAACTCAGGAGCATGACAGGGCGACTTGCTCGCTGTCGAGTACCAATCAGCTCAGTACAGATGGTCGGAATGACCAGTCGCGTGATCAGGGGCAATCAACCAGAGGTAATGGTGATATTGGCGCCGCCACCATCCTTCGTCAGGTAGTTGACAGTTGGCGCAGATGAATCAAATCGTGCACCGGAACGAGATCCCAGATGGGGATAATGGAACTAGTAAGTGGTTACGAAATGTGATGAGAATGCGCCCGCCTCATTTTGTAGGTTCTTCTGACTCGTTAGGTTGGGAGAACTAGATCTTCTAGTTGGATATAACATTTGATGTTGTAGCTTGTTCGGATGAAAGGAGGGTACTTATTGCTAAGTACCTACTCGACAAGGAAGCTGCAGACTGGTGGGAGGCCGCGGCACCTAATGATCGTGCAGCTACTTGGTCTGAATTCAAGTCTGCCATGGAAGCTGAGTATTGCCCATTACTTGTTCGAGAACGCCAGATTGTTGAGTTTTTCTCGGCTACACCCCAGGATGTGTCAGTATCTCAGGCTATAGTCAACTATAATCTGCAGTTGTGTTATGCTCGGAATCAAGTGAGAAGTGAGGCAGATAAGGTTAGTTATTTCGATATGCGTATCAAACCTCATGTTCAGCAGTGTATGGCTCCTTTTATGTCTAGAATGCTGAAGGACTATCAAGATCGAGTCTTAGCATTTCAAATGGCTATAATGTCTACAGAGTCTGTATCTATAGCAAAGAAACAGAACATTTCTGATGGTGCATCAGGAAGCAAGGGAATTGGGATTCCTGAACTTCAACCCTCGTATCAGTTGAGTATCGAACCGGCTCGGTCAGCTGGAGAATCTAAAAGACCCAGGTCGGTGTCTTTGAAGTTCTGGTAGTGCTCCAAGGTGTTTCAACTATAATATTCTGGGCCCATGAGCGTGCGAATTGTAAGAAACCGCTGGTGACTTGTTACAACTATGGACTCAAAGGACACCGAGTCCAATATTGTGAGAGAGTTCTAGTGCGGTCGATACTCAAGCTTCAGTACCGGTGTCGAGATCGACTCATAGAGATCATTGATGTTGTTGCTCTTGCTTTTGATTTATTTTCGTGCTATGGTTCGTTTTAAGTTTCGGGACGAAACTTGTTTTTAGAGGGGTAGAATGTAATACACGATATTTTTATTTCCGGTTGCCTTGAACTATTTGTCGTTTGGTGTCGGTTAGTTTGTTTCGTTATGACTATGTGGAATACGTTTCTCTGTTATATATGGTATGATGTATTCGGTTGTAGTGTTCATCGAGTGAGACTTGTTGCCACGTGTGCTTCTTTGATTAAATGTGTACTTGTGGTGTGGTACGTTATGTTTCGTAATTTGCTCATTATTGTTTAGAATCATAGTCGGTGCGTTAGTGTGACCGAGACATTGTCGAATGTATGATCGGACTATCTGAATGGTGGCATAAGGGCTACGGCGGTAAGAATGCTGAGTTACGGCCGTAAGAATTGCGAGCATTATGGCCGCAATGCATGGTCGAGTTACGGCCGTAAGGTCGTGAGCATTATGGCCGCAATACATGGCCGGGTTATGGCCGTAAGGCGCCTGCACATTTTGGGCAGTAGCCCAAGAGGTCCGGTTACGGCCTTAAGGGATAAGCCGATTTCGGCCGTAAGTAAGGGTGACCGAGTTACGGCCGTAAGGTACTACATGTTACGGCCGTAACATGCTCGGCTATATAGGGCCTGGGCGACGGGTCTTGTTCAATTTTTCCCCTTTCTCCTTCTCCCTTCACGATTTTCGGCAGGATTTGAGAGTAGTGATTGGGAGCATCTTTGTGCATCATTTTGGGAAGTGTAATTCTTGTATAACATCTTCCTCCACTCGAGTTCGTCCGGATCGGAGGTAACTTCTTGAAATCTCCTACGGTTGACCTTCGAGATCTTTCTCTTGATTTTGATTCTTGTTCATCTTTTGGTGATTCAATTAGTGTTATATGGTATTGTTAAACACATTCTATGGATTGTATATCCATATCTTGAGTTCGTTTGAACCCAATCGGGATTTTTGGTGTTCTAAGGAAATCTTGAACATTTAATGTCTGATTAAATGTCTCAGAGGGTTTCCTTTGGTTCTTGTATGTGTTCTACATTCTTTCCAATCGTTATACTAATAGTAATCATGTTTCCATTGTGCTTCATGGAAGATTGTAGGTGTTCGGGGTGTTTCGGGTCGTGCCGTGTTCATAGGAATATTCGGGTGTCGTCTATCGAGGCAAGTGTTGGCCACTAAGTATACAGGATACAGCTTGGAAAGTGTTTGAAACAACAGGCTGTATGGTTTTCAAATCCGAGTGCATAGCGGAAGTCTTTAATACAGTAAGTTGCTGAGGATACAACAACTATGTGTGCAGTGTATACTTAAATAATCACAATTAATAAAACAATAAAGGCAGAAGGTAAATAACACAATATTTAAAGTGGTTCGAGGTAAACCCCTCTACGTCCACTGTCTAACACCCCAAGATATTCGGAATAATTACAGCGCCGTAAACCCTTTAAGTAAGGATTTACAAGGCTAATCAGAAGAAATGTAAATATAATATAACAGTACCATAAAAGTTCAAAATACAAAACCAGTTTCAACTGATCAAGTGAGTTCATTAATACAACCATCGCGAAATATTATTAAAACACACGTACTCGAGTACTGAAAATAATCCAAAGGACAAGTCACAATAACAATAAACATCACTGAGCCCCTTCATCGCCACGTCGGTACTGTGGCTGTTTTCCCGCTCCTCGGCTACATGAACATCAAAAAAAATGTCCACCCCCGAAGGGGTTAGCAAAACGATGCTAGTATAAGTATCATATTAAATAAATCGAATATGCAACAACAGTGCATAACAAAATACACAACATGGACTTCTGCTACCGGAATCCAACCATGAGAATCCACAAGATTCCATTACACAATATGGGTATTCCAATGATCCAGCGCCCTCAGCATAGATCCCAAGATGATCCCGTCAGACCAACACGAGGTGGAAAAACCCGTCCAATGATCCAGCGCCCTCAGCATAGATCCCAAGATGATCCCGTCGGACCAACACGAGGTGGACATACAATCCAGCGCCCTCAGCATAGATCGCACAACATACACAAACACAACTCATGCATACATATATGCAAAATCGCTATGTCCATCAACATGAACATATAGACACTCGATAACGAATATCATACAATTCAACGAAATAAATCCCATGATCAACAACATGAATAAACCACATGCATGCTCAAAATACCAACATTAACAAATTACGATACTTGCCTTAGAATGGCGATAAGGGTTGTTACTACGAAGAAGAAGTCTTCAACCAGCTCGAAGAACTCTCACTCGACCAATCCATCAAAACCCGAACCTTCAACGAATAACAACACCGGTATAACTAACGGTTCCGGATAATCGATTTAATCCTCAAGAACATCAAAAAGAGCTTGATATACTCAAACATATTAGCTTACTACGTTGCCCTATATCAATTCGGATTTGAATCAACATTAGGATACTAACCCGACAAAAACATGTAGTATCCTACCTAAGATCAAATGTATCCTACGGTTGGATTCTTCAATACATCACAGGATAATTCTTCTTACAATGATTCTAATCATGTTCTTCATTTACCCAAACCAATAAATATATTGAAATTACTCCGTAGAACACAGCAAGAACTTGATTACTAGGTTCACTTTGATACACCATCTTCATCTTCAAGAAAAATATCCTAAGTTCAATCCATTTAATGTCCCAATACGTATAATTCCATTATGTAATACATAAGGACTTGATAATCTCCATAAACTGGCCATAATAGGTTTTGTAGCTTCATGATTGTGCTTAGGAGTTCAAACACTACAAGGTTCAATGTTCTATACGATAAAGAAGTACCGAAACATCGAAAATATCCTTCTAACAACATGATGTTCGACCACACACGAATTTAACTGACTAGATAATCTCAAAACATGTTCAAAACATCCTTAAGAATACTTAACCCAGTTGGTGAAGAATCACCTACCTCAAAATAGTGAAGAACAAGGAGGAACTTGAAGAAATTTAACACCGAGAGCTTGAACACCAATCTCCAATGGTCTAAAATCTTCAAACTCGAGCTAGGATGATGATATGAGAGGTTTAGGATGGAGAGAGTGACTCTCTAAGCCTCAGAAATCGAGTATGTGAAGTGGTGAAATCTGAAAAATGAAGAAGGGTGCTGTCCTATATATGGAAAATGGTTATTAGCGCGCGCTACGGCTCTATCCCTAGCGTGCGCTAACGGGCTTGCACCCTACTGACTCTGACGGGTCTCGGCATAACGTACGCTAAACAGCCTTACGTGCGCTAAAATCAACAATTAACGTACGTTAACAACTATTATTAGCATGCGCTAACGACTGAAGGAAAGTTCACTAAACTCACTGTACTAGACTTAGCGTGCGCTAGCCTCATAACATTAGCGTGCGCTAAGCACCGTTGACTCGACTTTTCCAAAAAGCCGTCTAGATTCATCCCGACATGTCCCGACCAAAATCCGCAGCTGATCTCACCTACCACCCTGTCTTAATCAAGTTGACTACGTGTAGCGCACGCTACAAATCATACGTAGCGTGCGCTAGCTAACTCAATTAGCGCGCGTTAATGCTAAGATGTTAGCGTGCGCTACAAGTGCACAGAAATGCAAGTATGAACAACATGCATAAAATCATACGCTCAGCAAGACAGGATCATGAAATACGGAGGAAAATACTCAGATCAAAATGAAATAAATACAGTATCACGAGGTTCAAATACACATCATAAATCTCGGGTATTACATCCTCTCTCCCTAAAAAGAAGTTTCATCCCGAAACTTAAGATGAAAACAACTCTGGATATCTAGCCTTCATACTGTCCTCCGTTTCCCAAGTGGCCTCTTCAGCTCCGTGTCGTGACCATTGTACTTTAACCAAGGGTATTGGTTTATTCCTCAATTGTTTGATCCGACTCTCAAGTATCTTGATTGGTTTCTCCTCGAACAATCCATCATTAGCTATCTCGATCTTGCCGAAATCAATGATATGACTGGGATCTGGTACATACTTCCATAACTGGGATACATGAAACACATTGTGAATATGACTCAGCGATGGCGGTAAGGCCAACCTGTATGCTAAATCCCCAACTCTCTCGAGGATCTCAAATGGTCCGATATATCTCGGACTAAGCTTCCTTTTCCTTCCAAAACGGAAAATTCCACGGGTAGGAGAAACCTTCAACAGCACGTGATCCCCAATCTCAAACTCCAACGGGCGACGGCGCACATCTGCATAAGACTTCTGTCGACTCTGGGCAGTTAATAGCCGTTCCCGAATTAGAGCTACCTTCTCTTGAGTCTGAACTATCAACTCTGGTTCCGTCCCAATCAAGTCAGAAGAATCATCCCAACACAGGGGCGATCTACATCTTCTTCCGTACAATGCTTCAAACGGTGCCATCTTAATGGAAGCATACCAACTATTATTGTAGGTGAATTCAATCAAGGGCAAATGAACCTCCCAGTCGGTTGACCAGTCTAAGGCACAAGCTCTAAGCATATCTTCTACTATCTGAATAGTCCTTTCGGACTGACCGTCTGTCCGAGGATGATAAGCCGTGCTAAAGTTCAGTTCGGTTCCCAAATCCCTGTGAACTGCCTTTCAAACGTGCAATACGAAGCGACCATCTCGATCCGAAATAATGGTCTTCGGTGTACCATGCAATCGGACTATCTCTGAAATAAATACTCGCGCCAATTTCTCGGGTCCCCAAGTGTCTTTAATTCCTAGGAAATGAGCCGACTTGGTTAGTCGATCAACTACAACCCAAATCATGTTCATTCCCGTCTTGGTCCTTGGCATATTGGTGATGAAATACATCGATATATCCTCCCACTTCCACTCAGGGATCGAAAGTGGCTTCAACATTCCGGTAGGTTGCTGATGTTCAATATTAACCTGCTGACAAGTCAAACACTTCGAAACGTATTCTGCTACGTCCTTCTTCATATTTCCCCACCAGAAGTTTTGTTTTAGATCCTTATACATCTTACTGCTGCCCGGGTGAATAGAATAGGGCGCGTTGTGAGCTTCTTTCAGAATTGTCTATCTCAAAACATCATCATCAGGAAAGCAAAGTCGACTCTGAAATCTCAGAACTCCATCATCCTGCATCACGAATCTTGGGGCCTTTCCTTTGTTCACTTCGTCACATAATGGAAGAATCAGAGAATCACTCAATTCCTTAGATTTGATTTCTTCCACCAACACCGAAGTTAGTTCCATCACACACATTTGCCCTTGGACTCCCTGCGACCACACTTCGATTCCTTCGCGGATCAGTTCTCGTCGAATGCTGGTTTGGGACGTGAGCACTTCCAACACTCGAAGAGAAACATGTTTACGTCTCAGTGCATCAGCTACCACGTTCGCTTTGCCTGGATGATAGAGGATTTCCAAATCGTAATCCTTGATCAATTGCAGCCACCTTCTCTACCTCATGTTTAATTCCTTCTGACTGAAAATATACTTGCGGCTCTTATGATCTGTAAAGATCTGACAATGAGTGCCGTATAAATAATGTCGCCAAATTTTTAGAGCAAAGACTACAGCTGCTAACTCCAGATCATGAGTCGGGTAATTAACTTTGTATGGTTTCAGCTGTCGAGAGGCATAGGCAATCACCCTATCCTTTTGCATCAATACACATCCCAGACCCTGATTTGAAGCATCGCTGTATACCATGAATCCATCAGTTCCATCTGGTAATGCTAGTATAGGTGCTGTCGTCAGTCTCCTCTTAAGTTCATCAAAACTAGCCTGGCATTTCTCATTCCACATGAATCTCTGAGTCTTCTGCAATAGCTGAGTGAACGGACGAGAAATTTTGGAAAATCCCTCTACAAAACGGCGATAATATCCAGCAAGTCCTAAGAAGCTTCGGACTTCTTTCACGTTATTAGGAGATTCCCATTCCAAGATTGCTTCGACTTTCTTCGGGTCCACCTGAACTCCGTCAGCTAATATCACATGCCGAAGGAAGGTTACTTCCCTAAGCCAGAACTCGCATTTGGAAAGTTTCGCATAAAGCTGTTCATTCCTCAAGGTGCTCAAAACAACACGCAAATGCTCAGCATGCTCCTCGAGGTATTTCGAATAGATCAAGATGTCATCAATGAAAACGACCACAAACTTATCTAGGTATTCTAAGAATACCTGATTCATCATTTGCATAAATACCACAGGAGCATTGGTAAGTCCGAATGGCATTACTACAAATTCATAGTGTCCGTACCGGGATCTGAAAGCAGACTTCAATATGTCCGATTCCTTAATTCTCAACTGATGGTAACCTGATCGCAGATCGATCTTAGAGAATACTCTGGAACCCTGCAGTTGGTCAAAAAAGTCGTCGATCTGAGGTATAGGATACTTGTTCTTGATCGTCACCTTGTTTAGCTCCCTGTAATCAATACATAATCGGAGGGATCCATCTTTCTTCCGAACAAAGAGAACGGGCGCTCCCCAAGGAGAAACGCTAGGTTGAATGTAACCCTTCTGCAATAATTCCTCCAGCTGCTTCTTTAGTTCATACATCTCGGTTGGCGCCATACGGTATGGTGCTCTGGAAATAGGAGCATCTCTAGGCTCTAATTCAATATTGAACTCTACTTCTCTCCGCGGAGGTAACCCAGGTAGTTCGTCAGGGAATACATCTGAGAATTCTTTCACAACTGGAATAGATGAGAACTCTACTCCTGCTTCTTTCTTCATGGCATAGCACCAAAGTCCATGACAACCCTGCTTCAGTAATTTCACTGCTTTCATAGCTTTGATCGATTTTCCCGAGCATCCCGGTCTCCATCCCGTCATCAGCAATGATATAAATGACTTTCTTTTGGTAATTTAAAATAGCCCCATAACGGTTGAGGCAATCATCTCCGAGAATTAGATCGTTGCCATGGATGTCGACTAGAATAAGATTCGATGGCCAATCTTTCCCTCCTATAGATACTGGAAAATCTCTAGTTTCTAGGGTTCCCACAATCCTTTCTCCGCTCGGCAAACCCACAACATAAGGCTCACAATCAAATAAACACAAGATTTTCAAACGATTAACACAGTTCAATGATATGAAAGAATGTGTAACCCCTGAATTGAATAAGACACTAACTGGTTGCAAAAGGATCTGAATCGTACCTGATGCAACAGTAGTGTTCTGATCGTCAGATTTCCTCATCTCGTACAGGCGCGGAGGAACAGACCAAGCACTGGATGTCTCTCTCTTCCCAACATTCTGCTGCTGAAACCCACTCTGCTGCGTCTGGTTCACACTTATCTCTTTCGGAACTGGCGCTGTAGTGCGAGTACCAAATGATCTAGTCACATTTCCGCAAAAATTCACACGGTGCCCTTCTTGCCCATATTCAAAACAAGTCACAGAAGGAACGGGACAATCACGTCGAATATGTCATGCTCGACCACAATTATAGCACTTCTTTAATGCGTCCGAAACTTTGATGTTGTCCGGAACTTCTTTCCACCTCGAGAAGGATGTGGAGGTTTCCTAGATGAATAAAATGAAGACTGGCCCTTACGGGGCCCACCATTCTTGTTTTCCGAGAAGTTGCCGGACACTTTCTGCTTCTTTGCCTCCATCGATTTCTCCACCGCTGCCTCTTTCATGTCGTAGGCCAGTGATTTGTCTTGATACTGTTGCAACGTAGTACACTCGAATCCGGACATGTACTGCTGAATCTCCGGCTTCATCCGCATATCGAAATGAAAAATCTTCTCTGCCTCCGTTCTGACCAAGTGTCGCACACAAGTCAGCTGATGATTAAAAGTCTTGATTATGTCTGTCACAGATGCTTCCGAACTCTGCGGTGAGAAAAACTCTCGGATTTTAGCCTCTCTAACTGGACGAGGACAATATTGTGCTTCCATCATTAGTTTGAATTCCATACAGTCAGCATTATGATTCTCAGGTCGAATAGCTTCCCACCATTCAAAAGCCTCCCCAGTCAGAAAATACTGGGAAATAGAAACTTTCCGGTCCTCGGGACAGTTAATCCCCGCAAATACCTTCTCTAACTCCGTCAGCCAATGATCCCAAGTAAGTGCCTCAGCAGAACCGTCAAATTTTGGCGGGTTCAATTTGACCACCTCAGTAAGCCATCTGTCTCCCCGATTATCCTCGTTATGCTGCTATCCCATTGCCATCTGCATGCGGTCAACTACCTGAGCAAACTGGTTTATCTGAGCAACCACCTGTTAAAGCACTCCCGGCATATTAGGATTTGCGTTGTCATTCGCTGATCCTTGATGTCCCCCAGAGTGGGAGTCGGTTCGACTAGCCGATAATTCTGAGGTAGTCGCTGAATCCTCCTGTCTCACATTACCACGTCCGCATCCACGTCCTCCCCTCAACATACTGTAAACATAATTACTCAATATCCAGGGCAAAATTTTCAAAAATAAAGCCCGTCAATATTCACAAAACAGAATTTAAGTACAACGGTAGTATAAGAGATTAGGAGACTTACAACCACGGTCCACATGACGATGCTGGCTGAACAGTGATGTTACGAAATCAAATAATGTAAACAGACCCAAAAACCCGACTGCCAAGATATCCATGAATCTTAGCTCTGATACCATATTCTATAACACCCCGAGATATTCGAAATAATTACAGCGCCGTAAACCCTTTAAGTAAGGATTTACAAGGCTAATCAGAAGAAATGTAAATATAATATAACAGTACCATAAAAGTTCAAAATACAAAACCGGTTTCAACTGATCAAGAGAGTTCATTAATACAACCATCTCGAAATATTATTAAAACACACGTACTCGAGTACTGAAAATAATCCAAAGGACAAGTCACAATAACAATAAACATCACTGAGCCCCTTCGTCGTTACGTCGGTACTGTGGCTGTTTTCCCACTCCTCGGCTACCTGAACATCAAAACAAATGTCCACCCCCGAAGGGGTTAGCAAAACGATGCTAGTACAAGTATCATATTAAATAAATCGAATATGCAACAACAATGCATAACAAAATACACAACACGGACTTCCGCTACGAGAATCCAACCATGCGAATCCACAAGATTCCATTACACAATATGGGTATTCCAATGATACAGCGACCTCAGCATAGATCCCAAGATGATCCCGTCGGACCAACACGAGGTGGAAAAACCCGTTCAATGATCCAGCGCCCTCAGCATAGATCCCAAGATGATCCCGTCGGACCAACACGAGGTGGACATCCGATCCAGCGCCCTCAGCATAGATCGCACAACATACACAAACACAACTCATGCATACATATATGCAAAATCGCTATGTCCATCAACATGAACATATAGACACTCGATAACGAATATCATACAATTCAACGAAATAAATCCCATGATCAACAACATGAATAAACCACATGCATGCTCAAAATACCAACATTAACAAATTACGATACTTGCCTTAGAATGGCGATAAGGGTTGTTACTACGAAGAAGAAGTCTTCAACCAGCTCGAAGAACTCTCACTCGACCAATCCACCAAAACCCGAACCTTCAACGAATAATAACACCGGTATAACTAACGGTTCCAGATAATCGATTTAATCATCAAGAACATCAAAAAGAGCTTGATATACTCAAACATATTAGCTTACTACGTTGCCCTATATCAATTCGGATTTGAATCAACATTAGGATACTAACCCGACAAAAACATGTAGTATCCTACCTAAGATCAAATGTATCCTACGGTTGGATTCTTCAATACATCACAGGATAATTCTTCTTACAATGATTCTAATCATGTTCTTCATTTACCCAAACCAATCAATATATCGAAATTACTCCGTAGAACACAGCAAGAACTTGATTACTAGGTTCACTTTGATACACCATCTTCATCTTCAAGAAAAATATCCTAAGTTCAATCCATTTAATGTCCCAATACGTATAATTCCATTATGTAATACATAAGGACTTGATAATCTCCATAAACTGGCCATAATAGGTTTTGTAGCTTCATGATTGTGCTTAGGAGTTCAAACACTACAAGGTTCAATGTTCTATACGATGAAGAAGTACCGAAACATCGAAAATATCCTTCTAACAACATGATGTTCGACCACGCACGAATTTAACTGACTAGATAATCTCAAAACATGTTCAAAACATCCTTAAGAATACTTAATCCAGTTGGTGAAGAATCACCTACCTCAAAATAGTGAAGAACAAGGAGGAACTTGAAGAAATTCAACACCGAGAGCTTGAACACCAATCTCTAATGGTCTAAAATCTTCAAACTCGAGCTAGGATGATGATATGAGAGGTTTACGATGGAGAGAGTGACTCTCTAAGTCTCAAAAATTGAGTATGGAAAGTGGTGAAATCTGAAAAATGAAGAAGGGTGCTATCCTATATATGGAAAATGGTTATTAGCGCGTGCTACATCTCTATCCCTAGCGTGTGCTAACGGGCTTGCAGCCTACTAACTCTGACGGGTCTCGGCATAGCATACACTAAACATCCTTACGTGCGATAAAATAAACAATTAGCGTACATTAACAACTATTATTAGCGTGCGCTAACGGCTGAACGAAAGTTCACTGACCTCACTGTACTAGACTTAGCGTGCGATAGCCTCATAAAATTAGCGTGCGCTAAGCACCGTTGACTCGACTTTTCCAAAAAGCCGTCCAGATTCATCCTAACATGTCCCGACCAAAATCCGCGGCTGATCTCACCTACCACACTGTCTTAATCAAGTTGACTACATATAGGGCGCGCTACAACTCATACGTAGCGTACGCTAGCTAACTCAATTAGCGCGCGTTAATGCTAAGATGTTAGCGTACGGTAAGTGCACAAAAATGCAAGTATGAACAACAGGCATGAAATCATATGCTCAGCAACACAGGATCATGAAATACGGAGGAAAATACTCAGAACAAAATGAAATAAATACAGTATCACGAGGTTCAAATACACATCAGAAATCTTGGGTATTACACACTGGTCCTCCACACAGGAGTAAGAGTTTATTATAATTACTGCGTATGAAACTACGTAATTATAACCAAACCTAACCAATATATCATTCACACAGATTGATATAATGATCTTAGCCTTGAACCGTTCACACAGATTAGTTTGAGCTAACACGTGACTGGCTTCTTCACACACAGTTCTGAAGCTTCGTCTTCTTCAATGCAAGTCCGTCACACACAGTTCAGGAATAGCAAGGATTCTCAGTCCACATAAGGCTGATGGGTTTTGTTCAAGGGTAGAATAATATTTGAACAACAACTTTGACTTTCTAAGCTTATAGCTGATGATGTGTTGTTCACGGTTTGAGCACTGTATATCTCTTCTTTCAGAATAGCAGAATGTTTTGGGAGATATGTTTTGCTTTAAATATTCGTGTAAGCACTTGTTGGTTGTTGTTGCAAGAGTGTACGATCTTTAAACTCTGGAGATATATATAGCCTTTGAAATATATCCGTTGAAATAGATCCGTTGAGCAAGATTTTGTGACAACTTGATAGTTGACTTGAATAGACTGAGATCCGGATATTGCGGGATTTGAAGATCTTCTGATGACTTACAGTATTTAAATACTTTATCCTTTAGTATTTAAATACTTCTTTATCAAATGGTACTTGACTTCTAGCGAATACTGAAGATTCCTTCTTGTCTTGTTTGAGGGTTGTATGGAAGGATTGCTGTATTTATGTTTTGAGATAGCTTCCATACTTAGCTTTGCGGGACTCTTTGCTGTATGATAGATTCACCGTATTTTGGGACTACGATAAGTCTTCGATACAGGTTAATACCTTTGATCAGCTTTTCGATACAGATATTAGCGGTATGCAGGATTTGGCATATTATCAAAACATTCTGTCTACACGATCGATACAGGGATTGTTTATCCCAACAGTTTCGATACTGGGTATTTGTTATCCCAACAATTTCCCCCTTTTTGATAATTTGCCAAGTCCTTTCGAGTCTTCCTTTTAAAACCTTATGATGTTATCCAAACATCCTCGATGATGCCAAAACTTTGACACTTAGCGGTTTGAAGTAGGGCAGACTTCTTGGTCTTCTTTCGAATGTTTTGGCCTTCAACATTTGGCTTAACACTAAGAATTGCTCGCAGGCAAGTTCAGCTTTTATAAAAAGAAAGTTACATTTGAAAACTTATGATTGGCGTGCAGGCACAATCTTACATTGTATTATAGATACATACAGCTTAAACTATGAACTGTTCGTAGACAAGTTCTTACAGTTTGTGTATTGAGATAAATTTCATAATTTGAATACAGCAAGAATAAATTAAGTGTTTTTAAACATACAAGAACACAGTAGATTACGAGTTGTAATCTTTCAAGACAGGCACAAATTTTATTGATTTGGAAATGAAGAGTACAAAATTTTGCTGTTCTGAAAATAAGATTACAAAATTACAATACAAGGAAATTTAACTCCTGTAGTCTGAATGCCTCCATGGCATTTTAGGGTCATTCTTGGTACCCTTCCACTAGTTTTGATGTGCTTGCCTGTCCCGATTCAGATATAAGGCTCGACCTTCATATGATTTATCGAAGACTAGAATCCAATCCTCTGGGTGGGTAACCAAGTCACCATTCTTGTGCTTTTACTTCATGTGCAGCTGTAGCAGGAGCGTTCCATCTTCCAGCTTTTTATTGAACTCCTATGCGGCTTCCTGTACCGTTCTGCATCTATTGAAAATTGAGGAATCCCTGATAAGTACAACAAAGTATCTTAGCAGTTCATTTCTCCTCTAGTTCTTGATCTCTGCAGCAGTAGGCTGTCGGTCCGCCGGGAGGTTCATAGCTTGCGGCTTTCGGACTATGCTTTTCCAAGGATACTTAGGATCCTGGAATTCTGGTCGGTATCTCTGTATCCTAACGTTTGGCATTGAGATACGGGCTATATCTGCAGTGATGGAGTCTTCAAAAGGAGCTAACATTTCTTTCTCTTGCTCCAACCTCATACTCCTAGCAGCTTCCCTCGATTCTTCCCCCTTTTTGGCATCATGAGGTATGACATCTTTTCATCAAGGCGTTCCAGGATTTGCAGAGCGGCATCCTGTTTCGTCTCGAAACTTGTCATTTTCTCGACCAGTGAAGTGAGCACCTATGACATATATTTAATGTTGTTGTCGTGGGCTCGAAGTTGGGAACCGATTTCGATCATAGCAGATGCTGTCTTGGCCTCAGACACGCGAAGTTTGGATTGCTCGTCTCTTAGGATCTGCTCCTGTTTTTCTTGCAATTGGCTCAGGGCCTGCTTGAAGACGTGTGGCAAGATAGTGACGGCTTCTACCACTCGGGAGACTTCGTGCTTCAGTCCTGTCATCTCTTCAATGGCAGATGTGTGCAGCCAATCAAGAGCTTTTTCCACACAGTACAGGGCATTGACGGCATCCTGGATGAAAACAATTTAGAGGCCAAGAGCATGTAATCGCTCTTTTCTTGCGGCTGTTCTGGAAGAGTCTGGCTGGGCAAAATCCTTAACTCCGTTCAACCATCTCAAATTCACATTGGGACATGTATTGAGTTGGACATCCTCAAGTATTATACCGTCGTCGGATTCTAAGGCAGTTGATGGTGCGGGAGTATCAGATCCGGGCTCGGCGATAGGGGGTGCTGCATCCTCCTGTGCTGAAGTGGTTTCTGAAGACATGGATACAGGAGGGACCAATTCCTCCTGCTGTCTCTCAGCATCCGCCTGCTCCGGCAGAGGGACTGATTCCTCGTGCGGGATGGCGTTGGATTCTCCTTCTACTTGGGCAGCGACAGGCTCGGGTGCCTGTTCCGAAACAGATTGTTCCTCCGCGACATGCAGGGCTGAATCCTCGTTGTCGGGAACAGTGTCTAGTTGATGGGGAGGTGATTGGTGATGACTCGATGATCCTGCGCCCATTGGAAATTCGGATTCTTTGCGACTCTGTCTTAGACTAGTCTGAAGGGCATCATCATCATCATCTGAGTCGGGATCTGGTCTTGGATTTTCGGGAGATTCCACAGACTTAGCTTTACATTTCTTTCGTGATTCAGATTTTTCAAACAAATGGCTCTCAATAAGATCTTTAACGAATAAGTTGTCCCATTGGATCAGGACAGCAATTTCTTGAGTGTCCGTCACTTCGAAAACAAATCTTTCTTCATTACTCCATTCGCTCCTGTTGTACAGAGTTTCGTACAGAGCAAGTCTATAACTTTTACATTGGAGAAACTGCTCGTAAGCCTGTTCGATTTGCACAGAAAGTAGGGTTTTGTGGATGATTGTGTCCGGGGAGGGGCTGCGTACAGCGCCTGGGTTCGCTGTAGGCATGGGTTCCTCTACAGGTGTGGAATCCTATATCGGAGAGGGATTCCTTACAGGGGTTGGTACCCTGATGGGAGATGGATCCTGAACGGGTGTGGGATCCCGTATAGGAGAAGTAGCTTTTGGCTCCAAAGTGGCAGACGACTCGCCAGAGTCTTGTATGTTGGCAGATGTCCTAGCATCCGTCGTAGCCGCCAAGGGCTCGGGATCTACTGTATCGACAGTAGTGGGCATCTCTTCCACAGGGTTGGGCCCTGGGGGACTTGATTAGTGGGTTGAGCCACGGAAGGAGCAGCCTTGGAGGTTTATGTAGCCTTAACTTTTGTAAGCCTCCTTAGCTTCCTTTTAGGCTTCTCAACAGCAACTTGAGTTTTGCTGTGAGATCGTTTTCACTTTCTCGAGGATTCAACACTTTGGGACTTTGAAGAAACATCCCTCGGATCGGTAGATAGAGGCATTCTACGTACAAAAGGTTTGTTGGCAATCAGGTTGCTTTGGTTGAAGACTGTAGGCCTGACGCCTCCTAAGTATATCCATGAACTAATTTTCTTTGCCTCTGTGGATTGCGGAACTCCGCATTTCATCAAAATGTAGTTCAAAAACAATCCAAACGATTTCTTCTGAGAGGCAGGCTTAGACACTTCTTCCTGCAAACGCTTGAGGATGATTTGACACCGGTTGACCTTTTCACAGGTCATTATAGCGACCATCATTCTGAACCTGAGATTGGTGCACATCTCAAAAGCACCTGTTCTATTTTCAGTAACACGACAACAGAAATTGTGTAAGTAGATAAAAGGTAAACAGAAATTTTTCTTATGGCAAGTGGTATGAACCGTTTCCACCGTCGCTGAACCGGTGAATAAGCCATAATAATGTGTCAATAGGTCTTGGGACCCGAAGGTCTCAAGTTCTTCCATGGTCAGGCCATCAGCAGGTAGCCTGTAGATGTTCTGGAGTAGCTCTTGGTCGACACGGATCTCTACTCCGCGAACGACGGCTGTGATGTCACCAACATGTCCTCTTTGATCCAGTGAAAGGAATCGAACGACAGCATTGAGGTAGAACTCCTCAACCAAATGAACATCAAATCTTTCAGCAGAGTGGCTGCCAAGGCGATAGAGGCCTTGTTGACGAATCCTAGTGATGACGTGTTCCATTGATTCAAAGTCGTCTCCTTCGACATGAATGCATTCAAGCACAACATATCTGGAGAAGATCCGTCCGTCGATGATGGTTGATGATTTCTTGAGAGTGGTGGAAGATGTCTGGGTAGACGCTATTGATGATTTCTCAAGGAACGGTGAAAAAGATTCAAGAAGAATGCAGTAAACACAGAGAATTTGTAGACTGTATGCTCGAGAACTCTTAAAATATACAGAAACCGTAAAGAGTCTCAAATGACATTTACAGTCCTTTTATTGTAGGCGGCGAAGAAGGGTTTTCAGAGAACGAATGGTCAGATTTAAGGGATGGGAACCGGTATTTAAAATGAACGGTCACGATGGACTGAGTGTAACTAGTACACTTATCCATTGAATTTTAAAATATGCGCGGGTCCCACTTCTAACATTTCAAATTACCCTTAATGCCTGAAACGGCGGTGTAAAATATATTAAACAATTTGAAACATCATGGCATACAATATGCTGTTGTCCAGATGTCGTGTAAAGCATTTAATGCAAAAGACGTTTGACATGAAACAGGGTACGTGGACAAAAATTGTTTTAAAATAAAATATTATTATATAATGAACCGCTTTCCCATAGTATGTGATGTATCCACGACAATACAGTGTCCCCCCTTAAAAGATACATATGGGCTTTAATTCCATACAACAACTTTTGGATTAATGTTGTATTCATGGGTCATACTGTATTCCCCCTTAATTATTGCACACGTCAGTTGTAGGATGATTCATATCGCTTTGTTCCCACAGTGCTGTATTCAAGGCTCTGAGTGTACAGATAATTAACGGTGGATACTGTATTCTTGGGTCTTACAGCATTCTCCCTCAATTGTTAAGTAAAAACAGTAAATACTTACAGGGAGCCAGGCTGTAGCAATTCTAATTCTTGTCGAAGTATGTTGAATCTAGCTGTGTCGAGAGGCTTGATGAATATTTCGGCCAACTGCATATCTGTATGAACTTTTTCCAGCCGAACATCCTTGTCTCGACATGATTCCTGATGAAATGATGCTTCATGTTGATATGCTTAGTGCGCGAATGCAATATAGGGTTGCGAGTTATAGCAATTGCACTCGTGCTATCGCACATAATGGGCGTTTCCTTGACTTCAATCCTATAATCTGACAACTGTTGCTGCATCCAAAGGATCTGCATACAGCAACTACCAGCAGCATAGTACTCTGATTCAGCCGTGGAAAGCGAGTTTGCCAATTGCTTCTTGCTGAACCAAGATACAAGTCTAGGTCCAAGAAAGTGACAAGTTCCACTTGTACTCTTCCTATCTAGCTTGCAGCCTCCGAGATCCGAGTCGCTGTAGCCAACTAAATTGAATCCGCCTTCTTTATGATACCATAGTCCTACGTCGATTGTTCCTTTGATGTACTTCAGGATTCGTTTAACTGTGTTGAAGTGTGATACTTTAGATGCTACTTGATATCTTGCACACACTCCTACAACAAACTGGATATCGGGCCTGCTAGCCGTTAGGTACAGGAGAGAGCCAATAAGCTTCCTGTAGAGTGATTGGTCAACCGGCTTTCCGGCTTCATCAGCACTAATTTGCACGGAAGTGCTCATGGGGGTGTACGATGATTTGGAAGTATTCATTCCAAACTTGTTGAGAAGATCCTTGCTGTATTTTTCCTGGTTGATGAATATCCCTGTAGGCAACTGCTTTACCTGCAAACCTAGGAAATAACTAAGTTCTCCCATCATACTCATTTCAAATTTACTTTGCATGAGATGAGAGAACCTTTGACATAAAGCAAGGTTAGTTGAACCAAATATAATATCATCTACATAAATTTGAACCATTAGAAGGTCATCGCCTTCCTGTATTTTGAACAAGGTCTTGTCCACATCACCTTTCTCAAATCTATTATCGGTTAGATACTGGGACAGGGTCTCATACCATGCTCTAGGAGCTTTCTTAAGTCCATACAGTACTTTCCTTAGCCTGTATACTATGTCTTCGCCTTCTGGATTAACAAACCCTGGTGGTTGTTCAACATATACTTCTTCAGTGAGGTCTCCATTTAGGAATGCACTTTTGACGTCCATTTGGTATACAATAAAGCTCTTATGGGCGGCAAAGTCTAAAAATATCCTAATATCATCTAGTCTGGCTACAGGGGCAAATGTCTCATCGTAGCCTATGCCTTCTTCCTGTCTATAGCCTTGGGCGACTAGTCTGTATTTATTCCTGATAATGAGTCCATTTCGATCCTTCTTGTTTCTAAATATCCATTTGGTTCCAATTACTGATTGATGCATAGGTCTGGGAACAAGATACCATACGTTGTTTCTTTCGAAACTGTTAAGATCTTCTTCCAAAGATGTGATCCAATGAGAGTTGTTGAGAGCTTTTTTGGTAGAAATAGGTTCGGACTGGGCTAAGAATACAACAATAGTACACATATTGAGTCTTCAAAGCTCGGATTGAGATTTCCATTCAGGAAATGGTGATATCTTAGTATTGGGTTCTTCTTGCGCACATAGTACATTTCCTTGTGTACTCTGTATTCTGCTACGAGTAGAAACACCAGCATCAATGTTTCCAATGATCAGCTCTTGCGGTGATCTCTCAACCATATTCGGTCGGGTTCTAATTTGGGGTCCCGTACTGTATCTTGAGTCGCTGTAGTTTCGGCTTCAGCTTGTACAGCATCGGCTTCATCTACGTCGATTCTTACAACTGCGGGGTTGATTTCTAGGTCAACGACAGGTTCTATAAGAGTTGGTGGATCTATGATGGAAAGTTGTTGGATGTTCTGAGAAAGGTCTTCTACTCCTGTAGGATCATGGTGAGGTTCATCGAACACTACATGAACTGATTCCTCAATTGTTAGCTTCCTTTTATTGAAGATCCTGTAAGCTTTGCTAACAGGGGAATATCCTACAAATATCCCTTCATCCGATTTCTCATCAAAAGTTTTAAGTTGATCCTTACCGTTGTTCAACACGTAACACCTGCATCCAAATATGTGAAAATACGAAACTAATGGAGTTTTGTTGTTCCATACCTCGTATGCTGTTTTGTTATGGTGCTTGTTGACGAAACAATGGTTTTAAGTGTAGCACGCTGTATTGGTTGCTTCGCCCCACAAACGCTGTGGCAACTTGCTTACGGCAATCATTGTTCTTGTTGCTTCCTTCAGCGTCCTGTTCTTTCACTCGGCAACACCATTTTGTTGAGGTGTACGAGCAGCTGAGTATTCGTGCTGTATCCCATTTTCCGAACAGTATTGCTCTATAAGGCGGTTAGTGAATTATGTACCTCTGTCGGAACGAATGGACACGATACTCGACCCTTTTTCATTTTGAAGCTTTCTCAGGTGCTCGGGCAGCTTTGATGTTGTTTCCTTCTTCTTGCTTAAGAATATTGTCCAAGCATACCTGGAATGATCATCAATAATAATGAGACAGTATTTCTTACCTCCCAAACTTACCAGGTCTACAGGACCATAGAGATCCATATGTAGCATTTCCAGAATTCTGTGGGTTGAAAGGTAGGATTTTCTCTTCAGGGTGGACTTGATTTGCTTGCCTTTTTGACATGGTCCACAGACACTGTCTTTTTGGAATGACACATTTGGCAATTCTCTAACCAATTCCTGCCTTGAGAGCTTGTTGATCATCTTGAAGTTGACGTATGACATCCTCTTGTGCCATAACCAGCTTAGATCTGCAGTGCCTTTGGCAACAAAACAAGGAATTGTGGAGCTCGTAGGCATCCATTCAACAATATACATATTACCTGATGTGCTTCCTGTGAGCACAACTTCTTTGGTCAGGATGTTCTTGACTCTACAGTGATCTATATAGAATTTCACCAAGAACTATTTGTCACAGAACTGGCTAATACTAAGTAGATTGTACTGTAAGCCTTCAACATAAGCTACATCGGTGACTTTGAATTTTCCGACAAGAAGGTTTCCTTTTCCTCTTGTTCTTCCTTTAGATTTATCACCGAAGCGCACTTTTGGACCGCGACCTTCTACGAAATCTGATAGCTTGCTTCTATCTCCTGTCATGTGTCGGGAGCATCCGCTGTCGAAGTACCATATATCCTTCTCCAAAATGTCCTGTAGCAAACAAATTAGGTAGATTTAGGTCCCCTTTGATTGTTGGGTCCGTGGATGTTAGTGCCTTTTAGTACCCAAAATTTCCTGATAGCAATTGGCTTACTGTAAGTTACATTAGGTATAGTTTTGCAGTATCTACGTGGGGCATGTACGTAGTTACTGTAGCCATGATAATCATTATGAATGTAAAAATCAGGGTTATTATTATTAATCCAGTACTTATGCCGTCTCGGAGGTGGATCCATTTTCTTTGGTCTTACAGCTTGCCTTCTGGGTTTCCAGTTAGATTCCCAAAGCTGTTTCGATGCTGTGCGGACACCTGCTTTCTTGATGGATAATGAGGATCTTGTATCCAGTACCTAGGCGTGATGTACTGAAAGTACTGCCATGCGGGCCTTTGGTATTTGGATACAGCCTTCTTTCTGAACGGCTGTTGGTGCTGTTGATATGCTCGGGGAGCATGCTGTTGCATGCGCCTTACAGGTTGTAATGGATTATGATTCCGCTGTCTCGAATAGGATTGCGGGGGCGGAATGGCAGCCTTTGCTTTTCGCGGTGCAGCAGGTTCGTTCATAGGACTTAGAGTTTCTTCCGATATAGGAATGTGTTCCACACCCCTGACGAACACAGTACTAGTTTTTCCTTTATTGGAAAATGAGTTGTATCCTAAGCCACTTTTATCTCGAAAGATTTCAGAATGGTATCAAGTTCGCCTTCTCGCTTTTCGAGAGTATTAAATTTGGCTCGAAGTAGAACAAAATCATTTGTCTTGCTTCCATTTTGAGACTTAGTCGCACTTAGTTCATGAGCAAGTTGATGATTGCTCTCCACGAGTTTTTCATGCTTGACCTTGCTGTTTTCACAATCAATTGACATATTTTCATAGTTTATCTTCAGCAAGTCGTTTTCTTCTTTCAGCTCTATGTTGGAAAGTTGAAGCTGAATGTTTTCATTTTTGAAAGTCTCGTGGGCTTTTTGAATATTCTTAAATTCATTCATCATGTTTTCGAAAGTATGCGATGCATTTACTGGAATAATTGAGGTGGAGCTTACCTCATCATCGCTATCTTCTTCTTCCGGAATGTCCTTTGCCATAAAGCACATATATGCCTAATCTTCGAATTCATCATTAGATGAGTCACTGTCAGTGACTACCTGAAGACATTCTTCGGATTTGGATGGTGTGGGGGAGGCTTCTGATTCTCCTATCAAGGCCTTGAGCTTGTTTTTCAAGCACGTATTCGTTCATCCCTCTCTTGTTGCTAGGATTCCGGCAACCTTTGAACTTTAGGATGAGGACATTTGTTTGCATAATGTCCTGATTTCCTGCAATTATAACACAGGATAGCGTCTCCAGTGGAGGTTTCAGTACTTACCTTGTGAACAGGCTTGGGCCTGCAGGGAGTCTTTCCAGACTGCTTGATGAATTTTTTAAACTTGTGCATGAGGAGCGCCATTTCGTCTTGCGACAGGATGTCGTCGTTGCTGTCAACATTCTTATGATTAGGATTTGATGGGCTGGGCATGCTGTGTCATCGGTTGGATACAGCGGCTAACGCTGTAGTCCTAGCGGGAGATTCTTCAGCTTTCTCTCTCTTGTCTATATCGTACTCAAATTCTTTGAGGTCATAAAAGAGATCAAAAGTAGATATTTCACTAAGATTACACGACACACGCATAGCTGTTGTCTTAATATCCCATCGGGTAGGGAGAGATCTAAAAATCTTTAGGTTTTTCTCCCTTTGAGTATAAATTTTGCCCAAAGCTTCAAGTTCACCAACAATTCCAGTGAATCTGAGGTCAAGTTCCTCAAATGTTTCAGTTAGTGTCAGTTCAAAAGATTCAAATTGCTGAGTTAATTTTGAAATATTGTTTTCTTTTGAGAGCTCAGTTCCCTCACAAATTAACTTGAGTTTATCCCAGATTTCCTTGGCTGTTTTACAGCTCTTTACCTTAGAGAATGTGTCTTTGTCAAGAGTGACAAATAGCGCATTCTTCGCGACATTTTTGAGGTTGACGCGTTTCCGATCATCTGTGGTCCATTGATCGCGCTCTTTCTCGAGCATCTCAGCATGAGCTTGGCCTTCAATCCTAGGGGCCGAATTTACCTTCATAATTTTGATGGGGCCATCCTGTATTACAAAAATCATCTCTTCATGCATTGCTGCAAGATGAGCCTCCATCCTGATTCTCCAATCATCAAACTCATTAATAGAGAACATAGGAACTTTGTTGATACATATGAGAATGTAGGAATGAAAAAGACTGTTTTATAAAAATAAGTGATTTTGGATCTGATTCAGTTTAAAATACGACTGATTCTTTTTAGAATCAACCGCTCCGATACCACTTGTTGGCTACTAAGTATACAGGATACAGCTTGGAAAGTGTTTGAAACAACAGGCTGTACGGTTTTCAAATCTGAGTGCGTAGCGGAAGTCTTTAATACAGTAAGTTGCTGAGGATACAACAACTAGGTGTGCAGTGTATACTTAAATAATCACAATTAATAAAATAATAAAGGCTGAAGGTAAATAACACAATATTTAAAGTGGTTCGAGGTAAACCCCTCTACGTCCATTGATCCTCCACACAGGAGTAAGAGTTTATTATAATTACTGCGTACACAACTACGTAATTATAACCAAACCAAACCAATATATCGTTCACATAGATTGATATAATGATCTTAGCCTTCAACCGTTCACACATATTGGTTTGAGCTAACACGTGACTGGCTTCTTCAAACACAGTTCTGAAGCTTCGTCTTCTTCAATGCAAGTCCTCACACACAGTTCAAGAATAGGAAGGATTCTCAGTCCACACAGGGCTGATGGGTTTTGTTCAAGGGTAGAACAATATTTGAACAACAACTTTGACTTTCTGAGCTTATTGCTGATGATGTGTTGTTCACGATTTGAGAACTGTATATCTCTTCTTTCAGAATAGCAGAATGCTTTGGGAGATATGTTTTGCTCTGAATATTCGTGTAAGTACTTGTTGGTTGTTGTTGCAAGAGTGTACGATCTTCAAACTCTGGAGATATATATATATATAGCCTTTGAAATATATCCGTTGAAATAGATCCGTTGAGCAAGATTCTGTGACAACTTGATAGTTGACTTGAATAGACTGAGATCCGGATATTGTGGGATTTGAAGATCTTATGATGACTTACAGTATTTAAATACTTTATCCTTTAGTATTTAAATACTTATTTATCAAACGGGACTTGACTTCTAGCGAATTCTGAAGATTCCTTCTTGTCCTGTTTGAGGGCTGTATGGAAGGATTGCTGTATTGATGTTTTGAGACAACTTCCATACTTAGCTTTGCGGGACTCTTTGCTGTATGATAGATTCACTGTATTTTCGGACTACGAGAAGTCTTCGATACAGGTTAATACCTTTGATCAGCTTTTCGATACAGCTATTAGCGGTATGCAGGATTTGGCATATTGTCAAAACATTCTGTCAACATGATTGATACATGGATTGTTTATCCCAACAGTTTCGATAACGGGTATTTGTTATCCCAACAGCAAGTATCTTGCTTATATAATTGTGTCTTGCGAATAGAGTTTACGTGTTGGGTTTACGATGATTTGGTTTCCCTTCGTGAATATGATTCGTGGGGATTGATTTATTTGAACGTTGATTGTATTGATGATACAATTGCTCGTTTAATGTGGTGAATTTGTGTTGATGATATTAATTGTGTTGTTGTGTTGTGCATGGTTGTTCTTGAATGAGGTACCATGATGATTATGATAATTGGATCAGATTGATATACTCGGGTATGTATTGTTGTGCATTGTTGATTGGTTGGACATAATTGTAATAAGGTGTATTATTTCATGGTAGTGTCTTGAGATGATCTTTGCGTATTATGATATGAATATGTGGAACCAGGTATGGTCCTTCGTGACCTTTGGGGTTCGGTACATGATGTGTACGAACAGTGGATATGTGGAACCAGGTACGGTCTGTCATGACCTCTGGAGTTCGGTACATGATGTGTACGAACAATGTGTATGTGGGATCAGGTATGATCTATCGTGCCCTCCGGGGTTCGTTAATTGACGAGTACGAAGAGTAATTGAATGTATAATATTTGATGTTGGGTCACAGACCCGTAATGATATCCTAGCTATTGTGTTTTCAAACAAGAATCAGGCTAAGGCCCTATCGATTTTGAAAAAGGTTTTGTAACTTGGGACGCGAGGTCCAAAAAGGTTTCTACTTCTAAAACCCTTGAGATGATGAGTTTATTTTCAAAAACTTCTTTGCTTGAAATAGAAATTCTAAAACCTCTCGGGAATATTTGATAGTTGATTGTTGTATCTTATTCGTTGTTGCTATTTCCTTGCTACATTTCGTATAATATTATACTTGCACTAGCAAAATAGTGGAATTTTGCTAACCCCCAAGTAATCGGGGGTGGATGTTTGTTTTGCGTCCAGGTACATGCAGGTTCGTGGGAGCAGTCACAGGATCGGCACAAGAAGTGACGAGCTACGATACTAATCAAGAGTTGGGAGTTGAGTTGAGATATGTAGTATCGATAGAGTTGTAATTCGCCTTCCGCTATTTTGTATCTTTACCCCTGCATGGGTAGTTATTGTAAAGAATTGTATTTTTCTGTTTTGTCAGCCGTTCGACCTCATTGATCAGTGTAGTTGGTTATAATTGACCTTAACGGTCCGTATTATTGTGTGGTTTGCCGCCGGCTGGGCAAACACTTGGTCGTTTTATGATGTTTAGCCTGGTAGATCCTCGTGGGAAGATCTATGGCATGTAGTATTCCCATATGGTTTAGGGGTGTTACAACGGGATTCGATGTTTGTAGAATAAATTCAGATCAGAATATGAACGTCTTGTGAATCTAACGCTAAAAGACCATGTTTGTCAATTTATAAGAAAATCGGATGGAAAGCTTCTCCCCGACTCATAGAAGACCTTTATGATGGTTTTGAACATAAAGTCAGAGGAAGATGTGAGTCACAATCACAACTATTGTACATACACATGAATTTCTTTAATTTTTGTCATTTTGTCAGATTTTCTGAATAAAAAATGATACGCAATAAATACATTCATTATTCTCTTGAGTAGTGGAAGCGCAATTAACACCATCACAGTTTCATAAATCTTTTTACTTTATTTTGCATCTATAAATAAACATTGCAGTTTTTTTTTCTGCATCCCTCAACTTGTATTCTTTTTCTTTTCTCTCTAAAATAATTTTCTTTTCAAAAAATAGAATCATCATCTTCCTCAAAAAAAAATTTAACTCCATCTGCATTTTTGGTGGAGCTAGTCAACTTGGGTCGTACCTTAGTAGAAAAATACATTCATGTAGTTTACGGAGGACGAAGTCTATGATTAAGGGGACGCGCTGCTGCTGCCTATATGGAAGGAGTAAAAGTGTTGGGAATTATTTCAAAACCTCTGGCTGAAAGTAAAATCATCGGATCAACTAGTGGAGATGAGTTCAGAGCTGTAAATATGCAAGACCACATAACTCACGTGTCAAATAATGTTCATGCCCTTATCATCCTTCCAGGTGGTTTTTGCACTCTTGAGGAACTTTTTCATGAGTTTACAAGAGCTCAGCTAAATGTTCATAATAAATCAATAGACCTGCTAAATGTCAATGGTTTGTTAGCTGGTTTACTATCTTTTATCGACTACTCTTTTGAAAAAGGTTTTATTTCTGAGCGTGCTAAAAAAATCATAGTCATTGCAAAAACACCATAAGAGCTGATAAAAAAACTTATTACATTTATTCCTGAACCAGATCGAGCTCTAACTAATGTAGTTTGGATGGAAGATTTCACTGTGCGAAAACGCAAAATTGATGAATTCCTTTCCCTTTGATGTCTCACTTAAGTCCTCTTGTTGCTTTTAATTTTTAGAGGTGTAAAAATTCGTGAAAATGATGGCGGCTTAAGGAGTTTCTTTTTGATCTCTTGACGCACGTCTATTCATGATTTATGTATTGTTGTTTTTATTGCTCTAATTTTTCTCATTTGTTTTTAATAAAAGAATTGATGGCAGCATAACGCAACTCTTCAGACTCTTTTGAAGGGCATCTAGGTTGTTTGTGTTATACTTCTGGGTATATATTTTCTATTGTTGTTTTAGCACACTTATTTTTCTTGCAGGTCTAAAAAGGCTTAAGCAAAGCGTCAGCTTTCATAACAGGGAAGCCTTCTTTAAACCCTTACTACATTGTTCTTTTTACAAAATAAGGATATTATTTATTTTTAAGTGTGGGGGAAGGTGTATATTTATATATATCAATATATATATAGATAGATATACATATATAATATATATATATATTAATATAAAAAAAGAGTTGAAAATCATGGCACCATTTTCTTTAGAAAATATTAGTGAAAAAATAAAATTTTGGGATGTCTCACTAGTTTTGATAATGGATTTGGATGAAGGTGTATGGGATTCATTACATAACACCATTTTCGTGAGTTTTGAGCATTAGAGCCATCCATATATATATATATATATTGTTGTGTGGTCTAACATATTGTGTTCATTCTAGAACTTGCTCATTTATACATTTCAAGAATACAATTATAAGTTGTTGCATATACCCCTCTTTAGCTTATATTTTTCCCACCCATTATATTTATCCTTAAATACCCCATTGAACCTTAGCCTATTTCTTTGATCAAGAACATTACTCTAGCCATTATCCGTTCTTGTCGATGACTCATCCATTTGCACCCTCTGGTCAAAGATTTAATCATGAACTAGATGTGTGACAAATAGGGATCGATGTTTATAAGAGTATTGTGGAGATCAAGAGCTTTCATTGAAACTGAAAGGGTGTGAAGCACATTGGAGTATTGAAGTGAATAAAAGAGAAATATAAATAAAGGCCGAAAAAATGAGGTCAAGTGCGAAAATCATCACTATGTATATAGAGAATAATACTTGAACTATTCCTTGAGTGATACATAGTTCTTTCTAGAAGATCCATTTACATACTTTTTCTTATACAATAGTATGACCTTGTCAAATGAATATTCAATTACCCTATGAAGTACAGAATAACTTGGAGATGATGGTTCGAGAGTTTTCATTACAAAAGAGGGGATGTTGATTGTTATTTGTAGGATTTGTAATGTATCTAAATTCACGATTGATCTCGGCTTGTAACACCCCCAATCCGCTCAGGGATATTACACGCCGTAGAACCTTTCCTCAAGGATCTACCAGGCTGGTAACACATATAACAACTCAATCATGCCTTTAAGGCTAAAATGATTCATTAGACCGATTTGGTCTTTCAATAAATACATATAACTCAAATACAACTCATGCCCACACAGGGGTCAAAACACAACCACACCCGTACAACGGGAAAAATATAGCAGCGGAAAATAAAGTACAACTGAACCAATAAACAAATGTACGGTTCCTCATGTGATTAGTATCGATCATCTTTCATCATCCTTCGTGCCGACCCTGTGTTATGCTCCAAAACCTGAATGCAAAAATAGACATCCACCCCCCGAATACTCGGGGGTTAGCAAAACTCCACTGTTTTCCTAGTGCAAGAACAAAGTGCAAATACGAGCCATACAATTCACATTCCACGAACGATAATAATCCGGAATCCTCAAAGATTCAAATACAACAAGATGAACACTTCCCGAGGCAAGAGTTTGAGTAAAGACTTCCCAAAATTTCAAGATCAAAATATCAAGGGAAACAATTTATAAAATGATTTGAAATACCATCGGGAGTTTTAATAGGAAATAATTTAGGATTATCAAATCTCAATTTTCAAAATCCAAAAGACAAAAGGGGTCACCACCCCAAATGTTTACTTTTCGAAAAATGACCTTTACCAAACCGTTGGGATTTTAGCCCCAAATCCGTAAAATGACTTTTACAAAACCATTGGGATTTTAGCCCAAAATCTCATCAACTCACAGTACACAAGAACGACCACAAGGTTCGTCTCCCAACATCAAAATCCACAAATAAAGGATTTAACACAAACAACAAAATACTCTAGTGCCATCCTAGCCAAGTAAGCCAAACGAAGAACTTACGTCTTACACACTTAGTCGATGCATGCAATCATGAAAACCGTTCAAAAGCACTCATTTCCGGAAATGCTAATATCAAAACACATTTGCAAAATGCACCACAATTAACTGCGGATCCACGTCTCTGTGGACCCCTACCGAGACCCCGTCGGATCTAACCCATAGTGGTTAAAAGCAAGCTCGCGGATCCACGTCTCTGTGGACCCCTACCGAGACCCTGTCGGATCTAACCCATAGTGAGCATACACACACACGTTACTCATGCAATACTAATATGCTAAGAATGTAAGTTCATTAAGAATACTCACTAGAGATGGCCTCTAACTCGACACCATTATCAAACTCTTCAAAAACACAATAACAAGATTAAATACGGAATACACAATTCCATAACTTTAAACAACAGGGATATCATCAAAGCCTTCAACTTTCAAAATGATCAAATCATAATCAATTCCCAAACACACCGTTCTAAAACACACACGCGTTTTGAAAGAGAGCCTTTAACGAGGCCAAACCGAAATCTTTTGAAATTTCATGTCAAACGACCAAACAAACACACCAAGATGATCACCGATCATCATGTCCATAAAATAAGAAAAATATGGGCAAGGTACTTGTCTCGAAATTGGCACGCAAGTATTCCGACGAACACGGCTCAATCGGAAAGCTTCGAAACGCCCGATGCTATCGAAAAGGAAGACGACGACGAACGGAAGGGTTCAACACGGTTTCTTCGCAAGAAACACGACCCTAAAATTATACAATTAATAAATCAACGATCATACGATGAAGAATAATCGTAGAACGCCCGAAAACCCCTCTATGACATTCTACCGGACACCTTCAAGGCGTCGATCAAGAACTCGACCAAAACAATGAATCGATACGATCCAACCATGGAATAACAAGGGAAATCATATAATACATCTAAATAATCATCAATACATCATAATCCTAAGTTAAATCGGATTAATCGGACGAAAACAACCAAAACACCCAAATTCCCCAAAACTAGATTTTCAAGAAATCTAACCTTGATTCGGTAGATCGGAGGATGTTATAGGATGGATGATTGATGATATGAACTCCAAGACTTCATGTATTGATTGTCCAATATCTTTCCATGATCTCCACACCTCCAGCCGCGGAAGAGAAAGAAGAGGATGAGAAAATGGGTGAAAAACACGCTGCCAGGCCTTAAATAGGTGATGCGCGTGTGCCGCAAAGACAGACAAGTGTGCCGCAGCCCACGGCCAAAAAAACTGCCCAGTACTAGCTTAGTGCCGCGGCCCAGCCGAAGTGTGCCGCGGCACACGGTACAGCCTACTCCAACACCAAAAAGGCACATCGTGCAGTCTTAGCTATTTCGACAATAACTCCTTCGTCCGAACTCCGATTGACTCACCGTTTGAGCCATTGGAAAGCTAACTTGATGATATATAATATTGCAAAGATTCAGAATTTTTGGAGCTTCCAAGAATTTATGGTGATTTTTACAAAGCCGAACTCATACTTGGAAAAAGTCGTATAGTAACACTGAACTCAACGAAACGATACCGAAACCCGAACCTGAATACGAACCGAAGGTACGGTTATGAAGTAATTGCACAGACGAATCTAAGAGATAATAGAACACATGGTTCCGACCACCCGAAGGCTCGAAATTCGACAACGGAAGTAATTACCCCAAACTTTGGGAAATTACGAAAACGGCCCAAAACGTCCGAAATACACGATACACGATCGAAACAACAAACCAAAGCTCGCAACATGAATAATAACATTAAATGAACTTACGAGAAACTCGAAACAACAGTTTCGGACGAGATTCGCAAGAATCGAACTTAAGTGCGGAAAAGTCGCTAAAAAGTTCGGAACTCAACAAAACGACACCGAAACGAACTCGGATGTCAAAAAGTGTAGAATTAATCATTCTCATAATGACGAAACGGTCATGATCGAGTCGTCAAAACGGACTCCGACCGAAAAAAGAAATTTACCAGAAATCGAAAATTGCGGATATTACAGGCTAGCAAACCTCATAATTTTTCCTTTATCCTACCCATACCCAAAGCCATGTTACAACCAAAAGAAAGACCTTTTGATTTATGCATTAGTTTACTTTTTTTTAGTAGTGGAGACTTGATTTTTGACCAAGTATATGGTAATAACACATTATGTTTTGATATGAGTGACATCTTTTAGAATACCCGTATATACACTTCAGTGAAGAGTGACATCACCGTGAGAATATTGAATCTTTTTGCATTTGAGTCTCAATGAAGTTGTTAGAATTTGGTGGAGCGTCCTAATTTTCTCTCATCTTACTTGAGTCATGATTACTTATTCTCTCTTGATATTGGTTCTACCATGAATTTTTCAGCATATGAGTATTATTACTCGGGTATAAGATTTGCCCAAGGACGTGCAAAAGATATGTGTGGGGGAATTTGTTTGGTATATTTTCAGCAATAATTTTTATTTGTATTTATATATATTTGTGTGTTTTGTGTTGTAATTTATAATTTTTACAATATATTTATATTATTTCATTTTGTTAGAATTGTCAACAATTTGGTGTCATTTTTGGATAATTAATTAGAATTAAATTATATCTGCAGGTTAACCAACCGGTACAAGACAGATCAATTGGTTCAAGTGCGGTATTTTTCCAAAATTCAAATGTAGTCATGACTGGTCTCATTTTATTCAACTCGTCGAGATGATCATTTTAAAAAAATTATCCGAATCCGAGTTCGTATGAAGAAGTTACGGCCACTTGAAGGACAATTAAACAGACGGATTATATTACGCCACGTGTCAACACCGGATTGGGCAATCAAGTCAACTATAAGATGATGTCATTCATGACGTAAGCACCTCCTTGGCAGCCTGAATGATTGCTTGTGGCAAATAAATATTTTAAAAATTATTATTTTATTGATTTTGGAGTATTATAAATAGGGGAGAGAAAAAAAGAGAGAAAGATGATATTGTAAGAGAGAGAAAAAATAAGAGATAGATGATATTGTAAGAGAGAGAAAAACAATATTGTGTAATGGAATTATATCTGAGAAATAATATTGTGGGATATTTATTCATTTGTGTTATTATTATGAGTGAGTTAAATCTATAGGGAAACAATGATATTGATTTCAAATATATTCCCTGAATTTCTTGGAATTAAAATATAAAATAAATAATAAAGAGATATTAGTGGATTCTAAACCATAGTTAATTATTTAAAAACCAATTTATCTAAACTTTACTTAAAATTATTGTTACTTAACGCAATTATTATAACCATTCAAAAATTAAATTATTTGGGACTATGTTAGAATTTATTATAATTTGGTTTAAAACAATAAAAATATTTTTACTTCACTATCATAGTCCTCCTTGTGGAATCGGCCTTGCACCGCATATCTACATCGAACGAATCTTGCGCTTGCGAGCATTAGACTCTAGAGATACAACACTTTTGAAAAGTTGTACCAATGTTGATATTCTTGAGATGTTTTGAGACTTGTGGACCGGGTAAAGCCAGGGGATTGCCTTGACGAGGGCTCTGGGGTATATGTTATTGTTCAGATAGTTCGCTCGACTTCTGACTTGGTATATACCACCCGGGGGGTAATCCAACCAGTGATCTCCAGACGGGGACTCTGGGTTATTTATTACCGTCCAAAACATGCGTTTGGACTGAGTATATACGTTGATGCTGTAACACCCCAAACTAGGCGGATATTACAGTGCCGTGAATCCCCGATTGGGACCCACCAGGCAAATTAAAATGATGAATTAAATAATATAATTGTAGTACCGAACCACATTATATTACCAAGTACTCCGATGAGGAGTTTAAGTACAACACACCAGGACAATACCGAATACTAGTATATTTTATATGGAGATAAAATACACCACCCTGAACAAATAAACATTTCAAACACAATTTGCAGCGGAAAATACAAATGACGGAAATGACTGAAATGACTGAAACAAACGGAATGTCTGGGGCCCCCTACTAGTATCACTGGGACTCCTCGCCGTCAACATGCTCTTCCCGTGCCTTTGCCTTGCCGTGACCTGAAAACAAAATCCCCCAACGGGGTCAGTTACACAGAACAACAATCCTCAAGGGTTGAAAATACACAATCATGAATTATCTGAAGTTATGAAATATCCTTAGTTATGAATTACGCTGAAGAGGAGTATCATAGTACGCCCGTAATGTTCTGTGCAAGTGTACAAGACGAATGACCGGACACACCCGTCCTTGTACCTAATTAGTCTCACGGAGGTAAACGTTACCGTGTGCACGGTCCAATGTATCGGTGAACCCAAAACATGACCATCGTGTGCCCGACTAAAAATTCCACACAGCCACACCCGACCACGCTATATGAACCCAGAAGGTCATACAAACGAGAATGACCACAATGAATATCAATGAATAATAATTCGACAAGGCCAAGATGACTCACCGAGATGAAAATAATAGTATCATGATTGATAAACCAATGAAATGATTTGGAACCGTCGTTCTTCGTGAATGAAATGATTATCCGACAATTACAATCTCAATATGATTAATACCATGATGAATGAGTTATGATTATGAGTAATCAACAACAAAAGGAATGAGTATCCTTTTTAACCGAGTAAGAATTAACTTACACAATACCGATGACAATGTCCTTCCACGAACAACGTCCTAATCAAGATACTGGTCGCTCGAACAACCTTGAATGACAATAATTACCAACAACCGATCAATACACGTATCAAGCAACGAAACACGACTAACCCAAAAGTCGATACAACGATAATCAAACTCATTGGGGCATTCTAACGAATACGAAACAAACCACACAACTTTGAAAATATCCAATCCCGAATATATCGAAACCAACACCAAAATGAGTATTTCGAACTATCAAAAACACTACAAGGATATCAATAATCCAATAGGAATCCACAATTCAAGATTACAACAACATCAATCGGAAAATCCCCAATTAATCCAAAGTCAACCCCAAGGGTTCTTGATATAAATCCCCAAAATAGCCATTAAATCCATAGGAATACATTTATCCAAGGTAGATAATCCATATCTAATATATTCCAACAACAATCCAAGCTTACACGAAGAAATCGGAAGGAAAAACCCAAAAATCCGAAATTCTAGATCCAAGAGATTAATACCTTTGATTTGATGTTAAGGAGATGATGAAGTAATGATAATCCAACTCAAAGACTTGAATATGATGATAGGTGATAGCAGCTCGAAGAGAACACTCCAAGTCGCCCGAAATCGCCCGCCGTCGCTCAAAAACGAAGAGAAGTGAGGAAATGACGAAACTCAGGCTAACTGTCCAATATATACTGCTCCAGATTAGCGCACGCTATGATCTGCTATTTAGCGTGTGCTAACGAGTTGTATGAACATTCCAGTGAACTCTGGCTGACCCGTTAGCGTACGCCACAACCTGGTAGCGTGCGCTAACTCTCTCTCAATAGCGTGCGTTAACTCCAATTGTTAGCGTGCGCTAGCTAAAAATCTGCTGTCCAGTACTGAAGTCTAGAAACCGTCTGTCCTCCGATCTGACCTCGGTAGCGTGCGCTACAACCAATATTTAGCGTGCGCTATAATATCGATTGCGTACGCTAAAAACAACTCATAGCGTGCGCTATGAATTAATCCAGTGCAGTCCAGTAGCCACTGGGCTCAACCTGATCCGTCCTTAGCGCGCGCTACAACAATTATTAGCGTGCGCTACTATAACCCACTAGCGCGCGCTACTTACCACTCGTAGCGTGCGCTACTAATAACTCACCTGCAGTCCAGTATCTTCTGGACTGCAGCCAGGATTACATTAGCGTGCGCTAATGCTGAGTGGTAGCGTGCGCTACCTGTACTCAATTAGCGCGCGCTAGAAAGAGTACGTAGTGTGCGCTACTCCTCACGCACAGCCCACAATGAAAATGACAATGATGATAAACACGACACGAAACTCCAATTAGATTAGTGATGAACGACGATTGATACACGATACAATTACTCTGAACGATGAATACCATGATTGAATAAAAGTGACAAACGATCATTAACGAGTGAAAAATTACTGAATGATAAATACTGAATGATAATTACTGAATTACAACCGGGTATTACAGATGCCCAGTGATTTAATGAGATGTGATGTGCGTATTATTCCGGAATAATGGCGTCATGTGATACTGCTTATGCTTTTGACTGTGATGATGATGTTTGATGTACTTTCGCATGTTATACATATTCATGTTATCATGTACTTGCACCATGTATTGCTGACTCCTTTAGGGGTGGGTACTTTTTGTGTATCCAGATACAGGCTCAAGAGATGAGCAGGCGCACGGAGAGCACGAGGACGAGAAACAACAGTGATATTGTCTCTGGTTGCCGTTCTCATTCTTACAATTTTTTAGTTGTGATGTTTTGTGTGTTGTACTCGTGAGTCAGAATGTTGCATTTGTCCATCCCGGGTATGGGCTGATATGATGGTTGCGATATGTACTCGTATGTTTAATAGGTACGATACTAGAGATGTATGGCTATTATGTCTAAATAGTACCAGGTTGTATTCTTGTTTCTAGTCGAACTTGCCGTTCACCATTGCTGTTTTATGCTGTTTGTTCGACCTGGATAGTCGTTGTTGGTTGTTGTACATATTTCCACCTTGTGGGTTCCCGAAATGGACCCACGGCACTTTGACAGTCCTGACTTGGGCGGGGTTGCTACAGTTTAGAAATACATTTCTCCTTTATATGGCTAAGTCGACAGTGCCACAAGTAATTTAGATTAGAATCGTTGAGCATAGGTTTCTTGGTTCTAACATTATAGACTTCCAAAGTGTTAGAATCATCTAAATTTATATTGTAAATGCCAGTATACAACTTAGTAGTACCATAAAGCAAGTCATCAAAGTAAATATAAATCATCTTATTCTTACTAAGAAAATTATAGCCTTCACAATCTAATCTGTAAAAGTTAAATAATAGTCATATCCATAGGAGGAACATAATAGCAATTGTTTAAAACCAACAAAGGCCAATTGGATAAGATTAGATCATAAGCTCTAACAGATAGTGCAAAAAGTCTTGCTCCATTACCAACTCTTAGATACTTCCCCTTTCTTCAGCTCTTGACTGTTTCTCAACCCCTACATATTTGTACAAATATGATATCCACATCCAATATCTAATATCCAAAAATTGGAATAGAGTTAACTTCTATAACGAACATACATGTGGTAGCATCTACCGTTGGTACGCTTTAACTCTTCCAAGTAAACCTCGCAATTTCTCTTCCAGAGACATGGTTTATTGCAATTGTGTCAATTTCTATCGTTGAGAGCTTTTGTCTTGAAAATTGTTATCTAGGGCTTTAGTCTTGGCAAATTTTGTCTTACCTTTGCCATTACCTTTACTCTTGAAGGACTTTCCTTTGCTGACCATCAGCACGTGGTATGGTTTCTTCTAAATTTTTGGTCAGCCGTTTAGGTATCCCATGCAACTCAGCAATAGACTTCTCCATATCATTCATATTATAGTACATAACGAACTGATCGAGACTATTAGGTACTGAGGTTAGGATCACATCCGTATAGTGCTCCTTAAAAAGTGGAAAACCAAGCCTATCAAAATGAAAAAAAAAAGCCTATCAAAATGAACAATGTGTCCTTTCATCTTGAATAGTGAGCGCTGACAAATGTCTCATCAACCATCTTGTAAGCATACAAGGCTTGAAAGATCTTATACCTAACATTCCTAGAATGCTTCGAGAAAATGTCCTTGAGGTTAGCATTAAGCTCATAAGCTTCCATTTCTTCTAGATTCTTATAAACTTCTGGACAAATAGTAGTCAGCATAAGACAAGTGACATCAACAGAATCATCATAATATTTCATGCATTTGTCTTTGTGTTGTCTTTTTAGCATTGTCATCTCGGGAATTTCTTCCTCAAGAAAGTACAACTTTACTTTTTGCTTGAGAATTATTCTCAGGCTCCAGACAGATGCAGATGTTTTCTTTGAGCTTGTCCTTCTCAATGATGGATCACATTGAAATGGTGGATGTGTTGTTTGATTCTGTTCTATTATCTGTAGAATTTTTAAAAATGCAACATTTTAGTGAAATTTCTATTTCTCGAAAAATACTTTCACTAAAATAAAGTATCCTCAATTTTACAATATTTCTAATTTTAGTGGGCTAAGACCCATTTTGGGCAATTATAAACTCATCTTTGGCGCATGATACCTAAAATTGAGCTACGTTAGGTGGATAACTATTTATTGGTTATATCATTTGTAATTCTTAGATCTCACCTATGAGATTCAACATCTTATACTTATAATCTCATCTTATGCCTTTAAAGTTCAAAATTAATTTGACTTCATAATTCATTAAAATATAGAGGTACCACCATTACATATCCTACCTTACTAAGATAATCCAACACCCAATTTTGTCATAACATGCTTAAGACGATCGAAGTTTTGATAAGTGTTCTAAATGAATGACATTGAATTTTAATGAGGAATTTTATCTTATGTTTAATGTTTATATTAGCTAAGATACATCTAAACATACATTGCATCACATACATGGATATATTTAAACATACATCAAATCACATGACATAACAAAGTATAGGACTATGTATAGCATGACCATAATTCTAACGTGATTTTCATGAGCCAACATGAAAATCAAAAAGACCAATCTAAAGGGTAATAATTGGTTTATATTGATGTTAAGACTCATTGTAATGTCATACGTGATCAATTGACTCCACAAATTCATCCTTCATGTCATTCTTGTCTTTGTTATATTAATAAAAACTATACTACACTAGTAAAGTAAATTACAAGAGGGAAAAAAAACAAGCATGTTGTTAAATATACTAGGAGGCCGTAAAAAACAATTATAATTAAACAAAATGCATATCATATAATTAATAAAACAGACAATTAATATAACCAGGCTGACGATCAGATTAAAGAAAATTTACATGCCAAAATCAATAATCGAGCACAGCAGCCCAATTGCCCCCTGGTCGCCGAACATCGATCGTTGCAAGTTTAAAAACCGCCTGCTGTGACTTATTATTTTTGTTAGAACATAACATGATTGCACAATTACCATAACCAGTCAATGCAACAGAGATAGCGCGACGATAGCTACGCGTACATGTTCCATGGATCGAATCCCACCTTCAGCAAAATAATTTTCTCTTATTTACGCAGTGGTCTGCGGGTCGTGGTCCATGGTTCACTAACTTGATCTGGACGCGACCTGATCCACTGTGCTGTTTTAGAACAGTGCTAGACAACATATTTTGCAAAAAATAGTCCAGAAATTAATTTTGACGATTCGATTAATCAGATTAAACCAGAAAAAATTATTTATAAAATCTCATTTTATAAATACTATCGAGAACATAATCTATAAATTCAAAGCATATAATTTTGTTCTACACAAATAATTAAATTACTTGCAAGTTGGCTCCGATATCACTGCTAGGTTTTTCATGTAGCGAATATATCATATAAGAGTAAAATGCAGCAAAGTAAATAAATACAAAACCAATCGAGGATCTCATGCAGTTATTTAATTGTTTAATTGAATTAACTTAATTTCATGAATTGATCTAAATCCAGATTGGAAGCTGATGACTAACATCTTCATCTTCTGATGATCCACACACGGATAATATGCACAAGTCAAATTGATGAGCCAGGACTTCCATTATAGAAAGGGGGCATCCGAAAATGCTGTAGGGAGGGGGCGATTTCTCTGCTCACAACTAGGGTTGTATAATAATTTGTTAGAATAGTTCTTTGTAATAGATCCCCTATTTATGCTAAGTAATTCTAGAGTCAAGACACTGTTATTTACTTAGTTACCCTTCAACTTATGAAATAGTATAATATATATAATATCATATATTATATTACTTCTGATTTAATATTCTAATAAAATATATATCTAATATTATATTTATTATTTCTAGTTGATTTATTTAAATAATATTATATATAGTACCTTATATGATATATGACTCATTATTTAATTCCTTTACAAATATAATATTTAATAATATATCTACTAATTATTCTTACTTGTCTTTAATTATTGTATGTGTGACTCAAAAGACTTATATTATGTTGGTAATAATTTGATACCTTATGACATAATAAATCATAAGCAGTATCTTGCATGACATTATGGCTACCCAACTATTTTAATTATATAGTCACTAAAATGTTTAACGTGTCAATTCTCTTTGTCACTCGATGTCATATTTGAACTAAGTCATTGATACTATCATACTTATATTCAAATGCTTTCTCAATCTTAAGTACACTGATTGAGTCGAATGTCTCTTCATTTAAGCCCGACCATACATTTCCTTCAGTCCTACTTATCAAGGGTCCCCGTAGATATCTCTCTCCAGGAAATCCCATCTTGATTATTCATTATCCTCTACATAACTCCCACTAATCATGATCACTAACCTTTATGATCACCTGTTGGATTACGTCAAGGCACAACAGTTGTCATGTTGGACTCCATGATAATCTAATGTTCAAGGATTTATTGACATAGTGTTATATTGAGATTCAATTATGATACTTTCATGCGGTGATCTCAATATGGGTATGTCCAGTATTGCATTCTCCGGTTAATACCCATAAATTTGATTTGTACCAGTTACATAATCATCCAATGATTATCAGTCAAACTTATACTAGTATATTAATAACTTGAGTCTCCACCCGTAAGTGATTGGACCAGGAATATTTGGGTAGTCTTATTATCGTGGATAACTATTATTCGATTATTATAACATTATAACATGCATATATTATGATAATCAATGAGAAATTGATGTTATCAAATAACTTATGTAAATGTGACAAGTTACAAATATATGCACATAAAATATCATAGTGTACTATTTCCAACAATGGATACAAGGTATCTACCCTCCATCAAACTCATGGAAATCAAAATCTAAACTGAAATGCTATTTCTCTGAGTATGTTGGGTGTTGTTTTTGGGAAAGGTCGATTGATTCATAGTATGCATTAGATGCCTCCGGTTGTGACAAATCAAGCCCCTAAATTCCGTATGGGTTGTCGGGTAAGATTAAATTCTCAGGCTGAAATGGGTTGATGTTTTAAATATAGATAGTTCAACAAGTCATAGAGACTATATGGGTTCAGGTAAGTGAACTAGAGAAAATAAAGATCAAATCATTTATTAGATGGGTTGGTGTTTGACACCATTTTATAAACCTAATATACCATAAACAGTATGAGTCGCCCTCTTTTAAGTTTTATAAAGAACTTGATCCCCACTAAGAGTCGATCAGTCGATGAGCCCCAATTTTCTACATGGAAGTGTGGCTTACCGATAAAATTAGTGGGAGCCGAGTCCTAAATATAAAAGTCCTTTATTCTAAATACTTGGATCACAATTTACATAACATTAATTAAATCTGTTTTATTCTCTACAGTATTGAATTCTCAAAATTGACTATAAATCCACTCGAAATATTACTTGAAAACAACATCTAATCGGAAAAAACTTTGTCGGCTATGAAACCTGAGGATAGTCCTCAATATTAAGTCGTTTGGCTGTCTTGGAGGAGGAAATACTAGAGATCCATGCTAGGACGTAAGGTTATAATAGGTACACATAAACCTTTAACTTGAGGGTCCAGCAGAAGATGTGCTTATAATATTAAGTTACTCATTGGATTAGTTCGATCCAATATTTCGTTGGTATAAGTCAACCTCGAAGTGCAGCTTCATGGCAAGTAGTAGTCTTTAATAAATACTAAGATATGATTCTTTCTCCTGTAAGTGAGCAGGTGAATGTTCTATGCGGTTAGTATTAAATAAGATCAGAAGTCTTTGGCCAAAGAAATAAGCTCGTTGTATTTGATCCACGGAAACTCCATGATATTGATTTGCACTAACCCATACATAGAGTCAAGTTGAAATAGGGTTTGGCTTAAACGTGACCATTAAATTTGACAGGATATATGATTGAAGGGTTCATACATATACAATATTCATAATAAAAAAGATTTTGGAATGATTTCCATCATTCATTCTCAACTGGGTTACGATGTGAGCCACATGATTGGCTAAGTATTACTCACACACTTTTTGATCCTTATATTGCTGATTGAGATGAATCTACAGAGTCGCGCATACAGTACCAGTGTTGGATGAAATTGAACATATTTTCTCCTCATGAATATTGCATATTGGATGCCTAATTTAATTAAATTTATTAGATAAATTAAATCGGTCAACCGAATTAAACTAATTACTGGGTAGTGAATCTAATTCAAATTTAATTATTTCTTGGACAAATTAATTATATTGTTTTTGATATAATAAAATAACTGGATTAATTAATTAGTATACATTATGGCGGACTAGAGGCGTATCTAACGGACTATACCCAAGATGTTCTGGAACACAGAGTAAGTGGTTCATAACACCTACTCTCACACCCCCTTGAACATCCGCCCCTCAGTTGGTCTTAATTATTCCCCTTAAGGTGGTCTTAATCTTTCCATGTAAGGGGATAAATTGACGGAAGACTTCATAGTTATGGTGTGTGATAAGATAAAAATCATCACCACCCCAGTATTTTTTGAAATACACAGCCCAAGAACAATGAGGGAGAGAGAGAGAGAGAGCAACTTTATTTTTCTTGTTTCAAGTGAAGTGGTGTCCCGCACCTATTGGTTCGATGAAGGTTAACACTGATGGGATGGCTAAAGATTGTACAGGTTTGGGTGCTATTGGTCTGATTTTCAAGAATGTTTTTGGTACTCTCTCTTTCTTTTTATTTCAGTTTTTATGATTGCTTTTATATTTATGCCTTTTCTCCTTACTTTCTCTTGACTATCCACTTGTGGGATTAGCTTAATATTTCACTTTTTGTTGGCTCAGCCCGATCGGTTTGTGGTGCCCATTGTCACTATTTATGTACTCCATTTCATTTCTTGTTTTTTAATAAAATTGACCTTGATGAGTCGAAAAACCTTGTTGTGAGTGTTCCTTTTATAGATAGTTTAATCTTACAGTGTGAAGATTAACCAGAAGGCTTCCTCTATTTTCTTCTAGCTATATTCTTGGAGAACAAGAAGATAGATGTTTATTTTAATTATTTGTAAAATGCGTGAATTGTATAGACTTGGTTTCTTCTACGTTAGATTTCCAAAAGATTCACATATTAAACATGTGCCTCACCTTTTAATCAAAGTCAAGAAGTCGGGTCTACAAGGGTATGATTTTAATTCTTATATTTTTTATTAGTTCGTTTGTATGGTTCTTGATTGATCCTATTTAGGAATTTGGATGAGCATAATTTGGGTGATTTTGATTCTGCCACATATTGAATTTAGGCATGAATCACAACAAATGTGATAACTGCACTCTTTTTCCGATTTATTTTCTATTTTCATGACTCGCTTATACTCGATTTGTTGATTATGTTATGTTATTAGATTTATCGTTTCACATCTTCTTGTCTTTGTCATAATTTTATAATACTTTGCTATTTTTTGATTTCCTTGTTAATTCGTGGAAATGCGTCTTTTGAACTGTTATTCCCACAGTTCAATTGTTGTTATCCCGAGGCATGATAGTGCTTGAGTTCATAATTGGCGTGTTTGTGTAAGTGCTTTGTCGTTTTTTCTCTATTCGGTATGTTACCGTTGTTTTGGGGATTTTCGATTCTTTTTTCATTTGTCGTGATTATTCTGTCTACTCGACGATAGCTTACAGAAGTTGCTTTGTGTTACAGCCGTAAGCTTTGTATCAGGGGCTACGGCGTATGCTGTAACACTATATATGTATATTGGAGTTAGTTCGAGCATTGACTTCTAAAGGCCTACTTATAGCCATAAACTTTAGGAGTTACAGAGGCATAGTCAGAGATTTACAATCTTAAGCCCTAATAGTTATGGTCGTAACGTGCGCAGGTATAAAACCTGCACAATATTTTTTTCAACATATTTCTTCTCATCTTTTCAATTTTGGGAAATTTGAGAGTGAGTTTTTGAGGGTTACTTGAGAGAACATTGAACTAAAAATTATATTACTATCCTTAACATGAAACTCCCTCTGTTCATCTCCAAATAGATGTATGAATTCCTTAGAACTTAATTTTAGGTTTTGAGATTTTGGTTAGAAAATGTCTATTTAACTCGAATTTATGTTTGTTGCTTTAATATGATGAGTATTATATCATAACTGATACATATTCCTTGTGTTGTGGTTATAGTTCCATTAAAGGTTCACGTGTTGAAATTATTGAGTTTCGCCTTCGTAGTGTTAGTTTAAATGTCTAGGCTGGTGTTGTGCGGCGATTTATACGCCTCGAAGGCGATCGGCATAATGGTCAGATGCCAACCGAAGAAGACAAATGCTGGTCAAGTGCCTAGCGGTCGACGTCCAACGCGATCGTCTACTGGCACCTGGCGACCACCTCTAGTATCCGACCGGGGACGACCGTCCTATGCCACGTGTAAGTCCAACATCCGTCAAAGTCTGCGAAGGACGAATATCGGGATGAAGGCCCATGTAAAGATCCGCAAAAGGCGCCGCAAGAACAGGATGTACTCCAGCCTATCAGCAGCTGTCAGTGACAAGGACGGCCTCACCTACCGACAAACCCGTTGAAAGGTCCTAGACAACGACGTGAGGCACATGTCGCCTCCTCATTGGTTCATGCATCCGGCTGCCAGCTACAGCTGCGGACTTTAGAGAAACAGTCCCACGTGCTGGGATGATCACCCACCTTATTTAATGCAGGAACGGCGATCGTCCGTGTGGGACAGGGACATCCCAGCAACCTGTTCTCCTATAAATAAGATGTTGGGAAAACAAGAACCCTGTATCGAAACAGCCGGAATATTCAATCCCTGTATCGAATAGAATTTGATAAGAGGTTTTGACATATATGCCAATCCGCATACAGTAAAGGAAACTGTATCGAAGTATTGAGGCATCAACCTGTATCGAAGACCTGTCTCGAATCCAGCATATACTGGAACCCTTCAGTACAGCAAAGAAGTCTTATAAAGACCAAGTATGGAAACTGTCTCGAATCACCAATATAGTTATCTTCCATACAGCTCTCAACAGGACAAGAAGGAATCGTCAGAAGACAAGTCCCGTTGAATAAAGAAGTATTTAAATACTCAAGGATAAAGTATTCAAATACTGTCAGTCAACAGATCTTCAAATCCCGCTAAATCCGGATCGTGCTTTTAATCCCGTTGGAACGGAATCTTGCTCAACGGATACATCTCAACGGATATATATTTCAGAGACTATATATATATCTCATGTTGGCATTGAAGATCAGTTACCAAAACCAAAATTATTCAAAGCTATCAAGTTATCATGAGAGCAAAATATATCTCCAAGCTTACTGCAACTCAGATAAAAGAGATATACAGTGCTCATCCTCTTGAACAACACTTCATCAGCTACAAGCTCATAAAGTCAAAGTTGTTGTTCACTCTCTGTTCTATACTTTGAACAAACCCAGATCAGCCCTGTGTGGACTGAGGAAGACGAAGCTTCAGAACTCTGTGTGAAGAAGTCAGTCAAGCTTTAGCTCAAACCAATCTGTGTGAACGGTTAAAGCTAAGATCTTTATATCAATCTGTGTGAACGATATATTGATTGTATAATTGTTATAATTACGTAGTTATGTACGTAGTAATTATAATAGACATTTTACTCCTGTGTGGAGGACCAGTGGACGTAGAGGGGTTTACCTCGAACCACTTTAAATACTATGTTATTTACCTTCAGTTTTTACTGTTTTATTTACTGTGATTATTTAAGTATACACTGTACACCTAGTTGCTGTATCCACAGCAACTTACTGTATCTAAGACTTCCGCTACGCACTCAGATTTAAAATCAGTACATCTTGTTGTTTAAACTACTTCCCAAGCTGTATCCAGTATACTTAGTGGCCAACAAGTGGTATCAGAGCGGTTGATTCTAAAATGAATCAGTCGTATTTTTAACCGAATCAGATCCAAAATCACTTACTCTTAAAATACAGACTCTTTCATTTCCTTACTTTCACATGGATACTTATATGATCAAAAAAGTGCCTATGTTCTCTATTAACGAATTTGATGATTGGAGAATTAGGATGGAGGCTCATCTTGCAGCAATGCACGAAGAGATGATTTTTGTGATACAGGATGGTCCTATCAAGATCATGAAGGTAAACACGGCCGCAAGGATTGAAGGCCAAGCCCATGCTGAGATGCTCGAGAAGGATCGCGAGCAATGGACCACAGATGAAAGAAAGCGAGCCAACCTTGACAATGTGGCTAAGAACGCGTTATTTGTCACCCTTGACAAAGGCACGTTCTCAAAGGTAAAGAGCTGCAAAACAGCCAAGGAAATCTGGGATAAACTCAAGTTGATTTATGAGGGAACTGAGCTCTCAAAAGAAAACAAGATTTCAAAACAGACTCAGCAATTTGAATCCTTCGAAATGAAACCAACTGAGACACTTGAGGAACTTGACCTGAGATTCACTGGTATTGTTGGTGAACTTGAAGCGTTGGGCAAAATTTATACCCAAAAGAAGAAGAATTTAAAAATTTGCAGATCTCTCCCAGCCCGATGGGACATTAAGACCACAGCTATGCGTGTGTCTTGCAATCTTAATGAAATAACTACTTTTGACCTCTTCTCTGACCTCAAAGCTTTTGAGTATGATATTGACAGAAGAGAGAAAGCTGAAGAATCTCCTTCAAAGGTCATAGCACTAGCCGCTGTATCGAGTCGTCGACACAGCATGCCCAGCTCGTCGAAGCCTAGTCACAAGAATGCTGACAGTGACGAAGACATCCCGTCTCAAGATGAAATGGCGCTTCTTATGCACAAATTCAAAAAGTTCATCAAGCAGACTCCCTACAGGCCCAAACCTGTCCAAAAGGTAAGTACCGAAAATTCATCCGGTAATTCTAACCTGTGCTATAATTGCAGGAAACCAGGGCATTATGCAAATAAATGTCCTCATCCCAAAGTTCAAAAGTTGCCGGAGGCCGAGCAACAAGAGAGAGATGAAAGAAGACGTGCTTGGAAAAACAAGCTCAAGGTCCTGATTGGAGAATCAGAAGCCTCCCCCACACCATCCAAATCTGAAGAATGTCTTCAGATGGTCACCGAAAGTGATTCATCTGATGATGAGTTCGATGATAAAGCATATATGTGCTTTATGGCCAAAGACATTCCGGAAGGTGAAGATAGCGATGATGAGGTAAGCTCAACCTCAGCTATTCCATCAAATGCATCCCATACTTTTGAAAACATGATGAATGAATTTAAAAACATTCAAAAGGCCCATGAGACATTGAAAAACGAGAATATACAGCTCCAACTGTCTAACCTAGAGCTGAAAGATGAAAACGATTTGCTGAAGATAAATTATGAGAATATGTCTCTTGACTGTGAAACCAACAAAGTCGATTTTGAAAAACTCATGGAGAGCAATCCTCAACATGCTCATGAACTAAGTGCGGTTAAAACTCACAACGAGAGCAAGACAAATGATTTGGTTCTACTTCAAGCCAAAGTCACAACTCTCGAAAAACAAGAAATTGAACTTGAGACCACTCTGAAATCGTTCGAGAAATCGTCCAAAAGAATGGAAGAAATTCTGAGCACTGGGCAACATGCTCATGACAAAAGTGGCTTAGGATACACCTCATGTTCAAACAAAGGGAAAACTAGTACAGTGTTTGTCAAGAGTGTGGAACACATTCCAGTATCGAAAGATACCCCGAGTCCCGTGAAGGAACCTGCTGCACCGCGAAAACCGAAGGCTGCCATTCCGCCCCCGCAATCCTATTCCAGACAGCGGAATCATAAGCCGTTCCAACCTGTGAGGCGCACTCAACAGCATGCTCCCCGAGCATATCAACAGCGCCAACAGCCGTTCAAAAGGAAGGCTGTATCCAACTACCAAAGGCCCACACGGCAGTACTATCAGTACAACACGCCTAGGTATTGGATACAGGAGCCTCGTTATCCCTTGAGACAGCAAGTACCCGCTCTTTATCATCAACAACATTGGGAATCCAACTGGAGACCCAGAAGGCAAGCTGTTAGGCCTAAGAAAATGGCTCCACCTCCAAGACAGCACTCGTACTGGATTAATAATAATAACCCTGAATTTTTCATGCATAATAGTTATCATGGTTATAGCGACTACGGATATGCCCCTCGTAGATATCGCAACACTGTACCGAGTATGACCTTCAGTAAACCAATTGCTGCCAGGAAAACTTGGGTACCTAGAGGAACTAACATACATGGACCCAAAAATCAAAGGGGACCTAAATCTACTTAATTTCTTTGTAACAGGACATTCTAGAGGAGGATACCTGGTACTTTGATAGTGGATGCTCTCGGCACATGACCGGAGATAGGAGCAAGCTATCAGATTTTGTAGAAGGTCGCGGTCCAAAAGTTCGTTTCGGTGATAAATCTAAAGGAAGAACAAGAGGGAAAGGAAACCTACTTGTCGGAAAATTCAAAGTCACCGATGTTGCATATGTTGAAGGCTTACAGTACAATCTACTTAGTATTAGCCAGTTCTGTGATAAACAGTTCTCGGTGAAATTCTATATAGATCGCTGTAGAGTCAAGAACATCCAAACCAAGGAAGTTGTGCTTACAGGAAGCAGATCAGGTAACATGTATATTGCTGACTGGAAGCCTATGAGCTCCTCAATTCCATGCTTTGTTGCCAAAGGCACTGCAGATCTTAGCTGGTTATGGCACAAGAGGATGTCTCACGTCAACTTCAAGACGATCAATAATCTCTCAAGACAGGGAATGGTTAGAGGTTTGCCAAATGTCTCATTTAAGAAGGACAGCGTCTGCGGACCATGTCAGAAAGGCAAGCAAATGAAGTCAACCCTGAAGAGCAAATCCTACCTTTCAACCCAAAGAGTGTTGGAAATGCTACATATGGATCTCTACGGTCCTGTAGACCCAGTAAGTTTGGGAGGTAAGAAATACTGCATGGTTGTTGTTGATGATTATTCCAGGTATGCTTGGACAATTTTCCTTAGCAAGAAGAAGGAAACAACATCAAAGCTGCCCGAGCTCCTGAGAAAGTTGCAAAATGAAAAGGCATTGAGTATCATGTCCATTCTTTCCGACAGAGGTACAGAATTTACTAACCGCTTTATAGAGCAATACTGTTCGGAAACTGGGATACAACATGAATACTCAGCTACCCGTACACCTCAACAAAATGGTGTTGCTGAGCAAAAGAATAGGACATTGAAAGAAGCAACAAGGACAATGATCACCGCAAGCAAGTTGCCACATCGTTTCTGGGGTGAAGCAACCAATACAGCATGCTACACTCAAAACCGCTGTATCGTCAACAAGCACCACAACAAAACAGCATATGAGGTATGGAACAACAAAACTCCATTAGTTTCATATTTTCATATTTTTGGATGCAGGTGTTATGTGTTGAATAATGGGAAGGACCAACTTAGAACCTTTGATGAGAAATCAGATGAGGAATATTTGTAGGATACTCCTCCGTCAGCAAAGCTTATAGAATCTTTAATAAAAGGAAGCTGACGATCGAGGAATCAGTTCATGTAGTGTTCGATGAACCTCATCATGACCCTACAGGAGTAGAAGATGTTACCCAAAACATCCAACAACTCTCTATCTTGGATCCTCCAACTCCCATAGAACCTGTCGTTGATTTAGAAATCAACCCCGCAGCTGTAAGAATCGACTTGGATGAAGCCGACGCTGTACAAGCTGAAGCGGTATCCACAAAATCTCTCGATACAGTACGGGATCCTGAATTAGAACCCGACCGAAGATGGTTGAGAGATCACCCACAAGAGCTGATCATTGGAAACATAAATGCTGGTGTTTCTACTCGTAGGAGAATATAGAGTACACAAGGAAATGTACTTTGTGCACAAGAAGATCCTGATACTGAGATATCACAGTTTCCTAAATGGAAATCTCAATCCGAGCTTAGAAGACTCAATATGTGCACTATCGCTTTATTCTTAGCCCAGTCCGAACCTGTTTCGACCATAGACGCTCTCAATAATTCTCATTGGATAACATCTATGGAAGAAGAGCTTAACGGTTTCGAAAGAAACAATGTATGGTATCTTGTACCCAGACCTACACATCAATCGGTTATAGGAACCAAATGGGTATTTCGAAACAAAAAGGATCGAAATGGACTTATTATAAGGAATAAATCCAGACTAGTCGCACAAGGCTATAGTCAGGAAGAAGGCATAGACTATGATGAAACCTTCGCCCCTGTAGCGAGACTAGAAGCCATTAGGATATTTTTAGCCTTTGCCGCCCATAAGAGCTTTATTGTATACCAAATGGATGTCAAGAGTGCATTCCTGAATGGAGACCTTGCCGAAGAAGTTTATGTTGAACAACCACAAGGGTTTGCCAACACAGACGGTATCGACTTGGTATACAGGCTAAGGAAAGCGCTGTTTGGACTTAAACAAGCCCCTAGAGCCTGGTACGAAACCTTGTCCCAGTATCTAACAAACAACGGATTTGAGAAAGGTGCTGTGGACAAGACCTTGTTCAAAATACAGGAAGGTGATGACCTTCTTATGGTGCAAATCTATGTGGATGATATAATTTTTGGTTCAACTAACCTTGCTTTGTGTCAAAGGTTCTCTCATCTCATGCAAAGTAAATTTGAAATGAGTATGATGGGGGAACTTAGTTATTTCCTAGGTTTGCAGGTAAAGCAGTTGCCTACAGGTATTTTCATCAACCAGGAAAAATACAGCAAAGAGCTTCTCAACAAATTTGGAATGAACAATTCCAAATCATCGTCAACCCCCATGAGCACTTCCGTGCAAATTAGTGCAGATGAAGCCGGAAAGCCGTTTGACCAATCACTCTACAGGAAGCTCATTGGTTCGCTCCTGTACCTAACGGCTAGCAGGCCCGATATCCAGTTTGCTGTTGGAGTGTGTGCGAGGTATCAAGTAGCACCTAAAGAATCACACTTCAATACAGCTAAATGAATCCTGAAGTACATTAAAGGAACAGTCGATGTAGGACTATGGTATCCTAAGGAAGGCGGATTCGATTTAGTTGGATACAGTGACTCGGATCTCGGAGGCTGCAAGCTAGATAGGAAGAGTACAAGTGGAACTTGTCACTTTCTTGGACCTAGACTCGTTTCTTGGTTCAGTAAGAAGCAATTGTCACTTTCTTGGACCTAGACTCCAATCATGTGTGATAGCACCAGTGCAATTGCAATCACGCACAATCCTGTCCTGCACTCGCGCACTAAGCATATCAACATGAAGCATCATTTTATAAGGAATCACGTCGAGAACAAGGATGTTCGCCTTGAAAAAGTTCATACAGACATTCAGTTGGCCGACATCTTCACCAAGCCGCTCGACACAGCCAGATTCAACATGCTTAGACAAGAATTGGGAATGCTACAGCCCGACTCCCTGTAAGTAATTTACTGTTTTTACTCAACAAATTGAGGGGGAATGCTGTAAGACCCAAGAATACAGTATCCAACGTTAATTATCTGTACACTCAGAACCGTCAATACAGCACTGTAGTGAGCAAAGACATATGAATCCTACAGCTGGCGTGTGCAATAATTAATGGGGAATACTGTAAGACCCATGAATACAAATTTAATCCACAAGTTGCTGTATGGAATTTAAAACCTATATGTACCTTTTTAAGGGGGAACGCTGTATCGACGCGGATACAGCACATACTATAGGATTTCGATTCAGTATATATATTATATTATATCATTTCTTTTTAAAATGATTTTTTTTGTCCACATGCCCTGTTTTTATGTCAAATGTCATGTACATTAAATGCCTTACACGACATCTGGACAACTGAATCTCAAAAGCCGCGATGTTTTAAATTGTTTATTGTTTTAAAACCGTCGTTTCAGGCATTTAAGGTGACACAAATGTCAGAAGTGGGACCCACTTATATTTTTAAACATTTTAATGGATTAGCGTACCAGTTACACTCACTCCATCTTAACCGTTGATTTCAAAAACCGGTTCCCATCCCTTAAAATCTGACCATTCATACTCTGCAAAACCCTATTTCGCCGCCCAACTATAAAAGGACTGAATCTGCCATTAGAGACTCTTTATGCTTTCTGCAAAAATTAAGAGTTCTCAAGCAAAAACAGCCTACACACCTTTCTGCATTTTACTGCATATTACGTGTTTTCTTCTTCACTTTTCTTGAAAAATCATCAAATGGCTGGACAAACTTCTTCTCCCGCTCTCAAGAAAACTGCAAACATCATCGATTGACGGATCTTCTCAAGATCTGTTGTCATTGAACGTCTTCTCGCTGAAACCAATGATGTCGAACCTATGGAGTACATCATCACTCGTCTTCGTCAACAAGGCCTCTATCGCGTTGGAAGTCAAACTGCTGACAAATATGATGTTCATCTGGTTGAGGAATTTTACCTCAATGCCGCCGTATGATTTTTGTCGCTGGCCCAAGGAGGTCACGTTGCTGACATAACCGCTACCATTCAAGGAGTTGAGATCTGTGTTGATAGCGATCTTGTAATACCTCCGGTATTCCATGCTTGATTAGTTTGTACTGTGTGAATGTTTGGTAATGTGACGTAATTTCTAATTATGTATTCCATTGAGTGCTATATAATTGTACGATGTAAATGAAATGGGGGTGATGCGCCTTGACGTCGTGGGACGATCGTCGGTGCAAATATGACGGTGGCCAACGTCTTGTTCCCCGATAATTGTTGACGAGTGGAAGGGCTGGTCACCCCGAGATGGTTAGAATGTGGTATAAGGCTAAAGAATTTATGTCTAACACACGTTAGAGTTCTGTCTAACGCGCGCTATAACTCATGCCTAACGTACGCTATATTTCGATTGTTACGTACGTTAGGGTAGCTATATTACGTACGTAACGGGTGGGTCGGTCTCCCGACCAGAATCTTTCTTTTGACACGGACAGAGCTACTTTCGGCGGGCTAGAGGACAAACGAGTCAACTATTCGTAACGTACGTTATGTCCCAAATTTAACGTACGTAACACTTGGGCACATTTCGGGCAGTGAGTTCTTTACGTACGTTGTCATTACACTGTTACGTACGTAATACACCTTACGTACGTAACACTCTTATCATTAACGTACGTTACCAAAACCAAGTTTTATAAAATGGCAATTCCCTTCTTCATTTGCACGACCCAACATTATAAGCTATCACCCTTGGAGAAATTCCTAGCCCTATACCCGGTTCTTAAGCCTCTTATACACTTGAATTAACATTGAGGAGGTGGATTCTTGAGCTCCGGTGAAGATTATCCAAGTCGTTCAAGTCACTTCTCGTTCTCCTCGTAGTTCTTGTGAATCCATCAACTATCTTCATTATTCTTCTTCCAATAAGGTAAGCCACCAATCCCTGGAGTTATATCTTCGATGTTTTCTTACTTATACTTATTAGATTGCGGGTATTGGGTAGATTTTTGCTAAACTTCCTAGACAATCTTGTCGGATGGAATTGTAGTAACCGGAATTATCGTTTCACATATGTTTCGTTTCATGCAAATCATATATATCATACGAAATTTCACTTCAAATCATTGCTAGGAATGTAAAATTTGACGAATCAATTGTGGGAAAATTCGTAGTAATCCGTCACCGTATGTTCCATTGTTCGTAGCCACCCTTACCTTGTGATTTTTGACACTTAGCAAACTAAGGAAAACAATTCGATAGTATAATCTATATTGAATATCAAACCACCAAAGTTATTGTGCAATAGAATCCGTCGATTATAGTATTCGGAATATAGAATTGAATTAGAAAGCATGAGATTCGATTACGCCATAATAATTCGTTGACAACCGAAGAATGATAGGATTATCTTCTTGAGTAAATCGATATACCTAATGTTAATTATAGGATTGAACGGGATAATGGTACACAATGCTTAAAAACTTAGAAACAATACTTATATCGACAATTAAAACTACACTAGGAATCCGATTAGTTAGGGAGACCAGTTTTATTCATCATAATCCATACGAGGTGTTAATCGGATAATACGTGGCTAGGTTAACCTTGAGCGAGCGTGGGGACTATCGTTATCAAAGCTCGAGAAATTTCTAATATTAATGTTATACCGTATGTGCGTACGTGCCATTTTGATAAATGCCGACGTTTGTCTTTCTCTAAAAATGTTATAAATGGGCCGATGTGTTGGGGATAAAACCTGTATGGTACCCATGTGGAAATGTGTTAGGGGGTAAGAACCGAATTGGGCGCCTATGTTCTGGGGTATTCCCGTGTGGATACTTCCGTGACCCTTGGTTGCGACCTTGGGGCTTATGTGATAAAAGAGAGAGACAACGTCGGTTGAGTGACAAAATATTCCCTGTGATTACTAGATACTGTGGTTGTAAAAATGACGTATATCGTTGTTAGTAGCTGTTATTTGGTATGCATTCTCTGACCCTGGTTACCTGGTGTGATTCGTCGTACCAGGTAAAATTGTTCATCATGTGCAGGACATTCCCGAGGGGTCCGGTCAGACTTGAGCGGTGTTGGAATTATCTCTAGCCGCTGCTTAAATTGGAATAAATTATTTTCTTTGGAAAAACTTTTGTTGTGTAATAATTGGACTTCAAATTACATTTTTCCTTAAATCTTTCGACTCACGTTAATTTAAACCTTGAACTTAATGTTTTATCGCGATTTTCTTAAAATGCCTATTTTTCTAACTAGCCTTGTGGGTCCCACGTGGGATTCACAGCACTGTAATACCTCGAGATATTTTGGGGGTGTTATAGAAAATGGTATCAGAGAGAAACTCCTGGTTTGAATAAACTTCCTCCTAATTTTTTTTCAAAGTCCAACACCCCAAGCGATCGAAACTCCTCATGGGAATGCAAGTAAGTGATATGTGTGTTTTTGTTTTTGTACAACATTTAATTGTAAACCGTGCGTGGAACTGGCTTTAGATTAATACCATTAGTGATGGCACGCCGAGGAGCTAGGAGGGTGGTGAATGACGCTCAGGGTTCCGCCGCGAACCACAATGAGGACGGGAACACTGCCGAGACCCATCCTGCTGGGGGCCAGCCGCCACCAGTTAATCAAAACGATCAGGAGGCGGAACGCCAGAATAACAACCCGGGAGGCATGGATCCAGCTTTTGTTCAGGCCCTTGCCCAGGCTATCGCCATGGGAATTGCTCAGGTCAATCAGGCGGAACGGATACCGGTCATCAATGTGGAAGAAAACGCAGGAAGAGATCGATGGTTGGGAGAGATGCTGAAGGCTAGGCCTCCATTATTTGACGGGACAGGAGAGAAACACGTGGACGACTGGATTTCTGAAATGGAGACTGCCTTCGAAGTAATGGGATACCCATAAAATAGAAAGGTGCCGATCGGAATTAATCAACTCCGTGACACTGCTGCACGTTGGTGGAGGACTTACAGGCCAGAGGACCGAGTGGTCGGGTGGACCGAATTTGCCCGACTACTACGGAGCGAGTACTGTCCCAGATCAGCCCGAACCGCTCGTGCACGAGACTTTTTCAGTGCCGGGCCTCAGAACATGCCAGTACCAGAGATCATTTGGGCCTACCGAACCGAGCTAAGTTACATCTCCCAGATGGTTCCATCAGAAGATCAACGAATATGCCATCTTGCACAGAGGTTACCGGAGGATGTACAACGCTATGCCGCCGGATTTCACTGCATAACCCTGAGAGCATACGAAGACGCAGTCACAGCATATGCCGGTACAGTTGTTAATACCGACATCGGGCATAACTCGAAGAAGCAGAAGACATCAGTTCAGCCTGGGAGCAATAAAAAAACGAATTCGGGGCCCACATCTTCTTTTAAGTCGGCGGTTTCATACCAACAGAAGGGTGTATCTGATCGCCCTTACCGTAGGGACTGTTTCAATTGTGGCATGACCGGGCATACTAAGGATCAGTGTCAGAAGACGGCTACCAAATGTTTCACTTGCGGAAAGAGTGGACACATGTCTCGTTACTGCTGGCGGGCCAATTCCACTCAGAGCCCAGCTTCCCAACCAAGTCAACAAGGCTCTGTGCAATCCCCTAGGACGCCTGCTGTTTCCAACTACCGAGCTCCATCCCAACAGAACCAACCACCACTACACGGTGCCGGACGAGGCCGTGGGCGCGGTGGAGGTACCTCGTCCTTTTCGGAGTCAGTGCCGTCTCATGTATTTGAGCTGAGGGCTACGGATGGTCAGTCTGCGCCAGCTATCTCAGGTACTCTTCTTGTTAACTCTCAGCCAGCGCATGCACTATTTGATACCGGAGCCACCCATTCGTTTATATCTGTGGAATGTGTTGAACGCTTAAATCTTGTTTGTGTACCTTGTGAGCCCTTTACTGTTAAACTACCCGAGGGTAGTAGATTAAGCGTCGATCAAAAGGTTCGAGACTGTCAGATCTGCATCAACAATCATAGTTGGACCGCTAATCTTATGGTCTTTCCGCTCCTGAATGAAGATATCATATTAGGTATGGACTGGATGCCATTGAACAGAACGATCTTGGATACCTACCACTTGACTATTTCCATTTCGGCTCATGACGGTACCACACATGTCATCAGCGGACGTGAACACTTTAGTACGAAAGGGTCTCTCAGCATTATCGCATCAGAAGCCTCCTGCAGCTCTCGAAGTGAGTACTATTGGTGTTATGTTCTTCGAGAGGACACTTCACAACTTACAATCACAAACATTCCGGTGGTGAATGAGTTTCCAGACGTTTTTACTGATGAACTACCAGGGCTGCCACCGCACCGAGAAGTTGACCTTTCCATTGAACTCGAGCCGAGAACGAGACCTATTTCCAAAGCTCCTTACAGGATGGCACCGGCCGAGATGAAGGAATTAAAGATACAGCTCGAAGATCTGTTGGAGAAAGGGTTGATCCGCCCAAGCACCTCGCCGTGGGGCGCGCCGGTACTTTTCGTTAAGAAGAAAGACAACTCTATACGCTTGTTCATCGAATACAGGGAGATGAATAAGGTTACTATCAAGAATCGTTATCCACTACCAAGAATTGATGACCTCTTGGATCAGTTACAAGGGGCAGTCGTGTTTTCAAAGATCGATTTACGGTCCGGATATCACCAATTGAGGATTCGGGAGGAAGATATACCCAAGACTGCATTTCGGTCGAGGTATGGGCATTACGAGTATATCGTGGTATCATTCAGGTTGACTAATGCCCCAGCCATTTTCATGGAACTGATGAATAGAGTTTTGATTGATTTCCTCGATAAATGCGTGGTGGTTTTTATCGACGACATCCTGATATATTCTCGAAGCCGACAGGAACACGAAGAACATTTGAGGCAAGTGCTGAGCGTGTTAAGGCAACACCAACTTTATGCGAAACTGTCCAAGTGCGAATTCTGGATGCCAAAGGTAATTTTTCTCGGACATGTTGTCTCGGCAGAAGGTGTCAAGGTCGACCCACAGAAGATCGAGACAATAACGAGTTGGGAACCGCCGAAGAATGTCAAGGAGGTTAGGAGCTTCCTAGGACTGGCGGGTTACTATCGAAGATTCGTCGAGGCTTTTTCCTGTATCGCCCGACCATTAACGAACCTACTGAGAAAGAGCACCAAATTTGTATGGATGCAGATCGCGAAGAGCTTCGACGAGCTCAAGAGTAGGCTAACTACTGCCCCAGTACTAGTGTTACCACAGGGTACAGAAGGATTCATTATATACACGGATGCATCCAAGCATGGACTAGGGTGTGTCTTCATGCAGAATTACAGAGTCGTTGCATACGCATCCCGACAACTGAAGCCGTACGAAGTAAATTACCCGACACATGACTTGGAGCTAGCCGCGGTGGTGCATGCCCTCAAGATTTGGAGGCACTATCTTTACGGAGTTACTTGCAAAGTTTTCACGGATCATAAGAGTTTGAAATATATCTTCACGCAGAGAGAATTAAACATGAGACAGAGGCGTTGGTTGGAGCTAATCAAGGACTACGATGTGGAAATCTCCTATCATCCCGAAAGAGCCAACGTGGTAGCTGATACTCTTAGTCGAAAAACTACACAAGAGGTAATGGTATCCAGCATAACAGTTTATCCCAAACTGCAGCAAGATATCAGGAGAAGCAACACCGAAGTATGGGTACAACGTAGGCAAGGACAATTATGCTCAATCAATATACTTTCGTCCTTACTAGATGAGATACGTCTAGCACAGATGGAAGATCCTGAATTACGTGCGATTGGTGCAAGAATCGAGGAAGGAAATGTTTCTGACTATAAGATTCAGGGTGATTTGGTGAGGTTCAAGAATAGGATATGTATTCCACCGAATGACGGGCTGAAGCAAACTATACTGAAGAAGGCACACTCCACTCCCTATTCTATTCACCCCGGAGCAAGCAAGATGTACAAAGATTTGCGACAAAGTTTTTGGTGGAAGAATATGAAATGGGAAGTTGCTAGGTTCGTCGCCCGATGTATGACGTGCCAACAAGTAAAAATTGAACACCGCAGACCAGCCGGAATTATGCAACCCCTACCCATCCCGGAGTGGAAATGGGAGAGCATATCAATGGACTTTGTCACTAAGCTACCTACGGCGGTGGGAGGAAAGGATACAATTTGGGTCATTGTTGATCGATTGACAAAATCAGCACATTTCATTTTTATTCAAGAGACAACCGGGACAGAGCAGCTGGCCGTCATTTTCATCAGAGAGATCGTAAGGCTACATGGTGTTCCCTCATCCATCATTTCGGATAGGGACACCAGATATGTGTCTCGTTTTTGGAAAGCCGTCCATAAAGCTATGGGGACCCAAATACACTTTAGCATGGCTTATCATCCTCAGACAGATGGACAGACCGAACATACGATTTAAACCTTGGAAGATATGTTGAGGGCATGTGTGCTCGATTGGGGAAAGGATTGGGCTAGACATTTGGGATTAGTGGAGTTCTCGTACAACAACAGCTGGCATGCAAGCATAGGCATGGCACCATTCGAGGCCCTGTATGGGCGAAGATGCAAGTCACCGTTATGCTGGGATGATGCCTCCGACACCGCAGTTACCGAGTTGGATCTTATCCAGGAGTCCATTAAGAAGATCTCTATCGTCCGGAAACACATGCTAGCCGCACAGAGCCGGCAGAAATCTTATGCCGAAAACCAACAGCGACCGTTAGAATTTACGGTCGGGGATCATGTTTGGGTCAAAGTATCACCTATGCGAGGTATCCGGCGTTTCGGCCAGAAGGGCAAGTTAAGCCCGAGATTTATAGGTCCGTTTGAGATATTGGACCGGGTAGGGAAACTCGCGTATCGATTAGCTCTACCACCGCATCTGGATGGAGTGCATAATGTTTTTCACGTCTCCCAGTTAAGGAAGTATGTCTATGACCCGAGTCACAAGCTCAATTTCGAAGAAGTGGAAATTTCCGATGACACTACCTCTAGAGAGATACCGACCGCCATTTTGGATCGGCGTGTGAAGATGTTAAGAAATAAAGCCATACCCCTCGTGAAGATGCAGTGGTCGCACCATGGCACGGAAGAAGCGACTTGGGAAACCGAGTCGAGCATGAAGGAGAGTCATCCCGAGTTATTTTCTTAAGTTTCGTGATGAAACTATTTTTGAGAGGGGTGATATGTAATACCTCCGGTATTCCATGTTTGATTACTTTGTACTGTGTGAATGTTTGGTAATGTGACGTATTTTCTAATTATGTATTCCATTGAGTGCTATATAATTGTACGATGTAAATGAAACGGGGGTGACGCGCCTTGACGCCGTGGGACGATCGTCGGTGCGAATATGATGGTGGCCAACGTCTTGTTCCCCGATAATTGTTGACGAGTGGAAGGGGTGGTCACCCCGAGATGGTTAGAATGTGGTATAAGGCTAAAGAATTTATGTCTAACGCACGTTAGAGTTCTGTCTAACGCGCGCTATAACTCATGCCTAACGTACGCTATATTTCGATTGTTACGTACGTTAGGGTAGCTATATTACGTACGTAACGGGTGGGTCGGTCTCCCGACCAAAATCTTTCTTTTGACACGGACAGAGCTACTTTCGGCGGGCTAGAGGACAAACGAGTCAACTATTCGTAACATACGTTATGTCCCAAATTTAACGTACGTAACACTTGGGCACATTTCGGGCAGTGAGTTCTTTACGTACGTTGTCATTACACTGTTACGTACGTAATACACCTTATGTACGTAACACTCTTATCATTAACGTACGTTACCAAAACCAAGTTTTATAAAATGGCAATTCCCTTCTTCATTTGCACGACCCAACATTATAAGCTATCACCCTTGGAGAAATTCCTAGCCCTATACCCGGTTCTTAAGCCTCTTATACACTTGAATTAACATTGAGGAGGTGGATTCTTGAGCTCCGGTGAAGATTATCCAAGTCGTTCAAGTCACTTCTCGTTCTCCTCGTAGTTCTTGTGAATCCATCAACTATCTTCATTATTCTTCTTCCAATAAGGTAAGCCACCAATCCCTGGAGTTATATCTTCGATGTTTTCTTACTTATACTTATTAGATTGCGGGTATTGGGTAGATTTTTGCTAAACTTCCTAGACAATCTTGTCGGATGGAATTGTAGTAACCGGAATTATCGTTTCACATATGTTTCGTTTCATGCAAATCATATATATCATACGAAATTTCACTTCAAATCATTGCTAGGAATGTAAAATTTGACGAATCAATTGTGGGAAAATTCGTAGTAATCCGTCACCGTATGTTCCATTGTTCGTAGCCACCCTTACCTTGTAATTTTTGACACTTAGCAAACTAAGGAAAACAATTCGATAGTATAATCTATATTGAATATCAAACCACCAAAGTTATTGTGCAATAGAATCCGTCGATTGCAGTATTCGGAATATAGAATTGAATTAGAAAGCATGAGATTCGGTTACGCCATAATAATTCGTTGACAACCGAAGAATGATAGGATTATCTTCTTGAGTAAATCGATATACCTAATGTTAATTATAGGATTGAACAGGACAATGGTACACAATGCTTAAAAACTTAGAAACAATACTTATATCGACAATTAAAACTACACTAGGAATCCGATTAGTTAGGGAGGCTAGTTTTATTCATCATAATCCGTACGAGGTGTTAATTGGATAATACGTGGCTAGGTTAAGCTCGAGCGGGCGTGGGGACTCCGTTATCAAAGCACCTACTATCAGATCACAGGCAAGTGAAATCTTGCTCGAGAATTTTCTAATATTAATGTTATACCGTATGTGCGTACGTGCCATTCTGATAAATGCCGACGTTTGTCTTTCTCTAAAAATGTTATAAATGGGCCGATGTGTTGGGGATAAAACCTGTATGGTACGCGGGTGGAAATGTGTTAGTGGGTAAGACCCGAATTGGGCGCCTATGTTCTGGGGTATTCCCATGTGGATACTTCCGTGACCCTTGGTTGCGACCTTGGGGCTTATGTGATAAAAGAGAGAGACAACGTCAGTTGAGTGACGAAATATTCCCTGTGATTACTAGATACTGTGATTGTAAAAATGACGTATATCGTTGTTAGTAGCTGTTATTTGGTATGCATTCTCTGACCCTGGTTACCTGGTGTGATTTGTCGTACTAGGTAAAATTGTTCATCATGTGCAGGACATTCCCGAGGGGTCCGGTCAGACTTGAGCGGTGTTGGAATTATCTCTAGCCGCTGCTTAAATTGGAATAAATTGTTTTCTTTGGAAAAACTTTTGTTGTGTAATAATTGGACTTCAAATTACATTTTTCCTTAAATCTTTCGACTCACGTTATGTAAACCTTGAACTTAATGTTTTATCGCGATTTTCTTAAAATGCCTATTTTTCTAACTAGCCTTGTGGGTCCCACGTGGGATTCACGGCACTGTAAGACCTCGAGATATTTTGGGGGTGTTACAGATCTGCTCCCGAATATATACAGGCTACCTGTTGATGGCCTAACAATGGATCAACTTGAGACATTTGGGTCTCAAGAGCTAATAACCAAGTTTTATGGACTGTTCACCGGCTCAACTGTTGTTGACATGGTTCAAACCACCTCTCACAAAAAGAATTTTTGTCTGCCTTATGTATATTTGCATGATTTCTGCTACAGGATCATTGAGAATTGAACTGGTGCGTTCGAAATGTGTACTAATCTGAGGTTCAGGATGATGGTGGCAATTCTGACCTGTGAAAAGGTCAACTGGTGCCAGATAATCCTAAAGCGCTTGCAAGAGGAGGTATGCAAGCCTGCCACCCAGAAGAAATCATTTGGTTTAATATTAAACCATATCTTGATGAAATGCGGACTGTCGCAATCCACTGATGCAAAGAAGAATAGCTCCAGGATATACCTAGGAGGCGTCAAGCCTACTGCGTATAACCAGAGCACCTTGGTCTGCAACCACCCGAAGATCAAATATATGCCAGTTTCTGCAGACCCAAGAGATGAGTCTTTGAAGTCCCAGGACGTGGAATCTTCAAAGAAGAGAAAAAGATCTCACAGCAAGAAACCCATTGCTGGTGAGAAGCCAAAGAAGAAACTAAGGAGACTTTCTAAAGTTAAATCTGCCAAGCCCTCCGAAGCAGTTTCTACCGTGGCGCAACCCACTGAAGAACAACCCCAGGGCCCAACCCCTGTGGAAGAGGTGTCCACTACTGTATCGACAGTAGATCTTGAGCCTTTGGCGTCTAGGACGGATGATGGGACATCTGCCAACGAAAAAACTCTAGCGAGTCGGCTGCCCCTACGGAGCCAAACGCTACCTCTCCTATGCGGGATTCCACACCCGTACATGATCAATCTTCCTTCGGGACACCATCCCCTGTAAGGAATCCCACTTCCATACAGGATCCCACACCTGTAGAGGAACCCCTCGCTACAACGGACCCAGACGTTGTACGCAGTCCCTCCCCTGACACCATTATTCACAAAACCCTTCTCGCTGTTCAGATAGACCATGCTTACGAAAGATTTCTAAAATGGAAAGGCTACAGGCTAGCTCTGTATGAAACATTGTACAACTGGAGCGATTGGAGCCAAGAAGAAAGATTTGTATCAGAAGTGACGGACTCAATGGAAATTGAGGCCCTGATCCGATGGGACAATCCCTTATGCAAAGAACTGATTGAAAGCCATCTTCTGTAGAAATCTGACGCAAGGAGGAAAGGTAAAGATAAGTCAGAGGACTCTCCCCCAAATCCAAAAGACGACGATGACAATGACTCAGACGACGACGACAATGCTTTACAAGCTGGTCTGAGAATGAGTCGTGAAGAGGCTCAAGATAGAGACGCCTCTCCACCAAAGGATGACGAAGGGCCGTCAACTCGAAGCAAGCCCCCTTCGCCACAGCAAGAAAACATTCCCGACGACGAGGATTCAGTCCCTCAAGCCGAGGAGGAAGGAATAGTTTTGGAACAGCCACCCAAGCCTGCCGCCGCTCAAGAAGTAGTTGTCACTGAGAGATAACAGGAGGATTCAGTCCCTCCTGTATCCATGTCCACCGACGAACCTTCGCAACAGGAGGGCACACAACCCCCTGCCGCCGAACCAGAACAAGCTGCTCCCACCCCTTCAACCGTGGAATCTGAGGACGGTAATACACCTGAGGATGTCCAACTCAATTTACGCCCAACCGTAAATCTGAGGAGGTTGAACTGCTCTGAAGATTTTGCTCAACCAGATTCTCTAATTTCTGCCGCTAGCAAAGAGCGCCTGCGTGCTCTTGGCCTTCAAACTGTATTCATTCAGGATGCAGTGAATGCTCTGTCTTCAGTTGAAAAAGCCTTGAATTGGATGCATACTTCTGCCGTGGAAGAGATGACCACCTTACAGCATGAAGTTTCTCAAGTAGTCGAGGCCTTCATTATTTTGCCAGAAGTATTCAAACAAGCACTGAAAATCATGGAAGACAAGCGAGAGCAACTCCTGAAGGAAGAGGCAACCAAAACACGAATCGCTGAAGCCAAAACCGCATGTGCTATGATCGAAAACATTTCTCAATTGCGAGCCCACGACAAATGTATCAAGGACATGTCGCAGGCACTCTCCTCCCTTGTAGAAAGAATGACTAACATCGAGACAAAACAGGATGCTGCATTAGAGATTCTAAGACGTCTTGATGACGCCAAAAAGGGGGAAGTAGCAAGAGAAGCTGCAAGAAGAATCAGGTTACAGCATGAAAGGGAATTTGAGGCCGCTCAAGACAGCATCACTGCTGAGTTAAACAAGCTAGCCCCTCCCTCTCAGAGTTTTAAGATTTCAGGTTCCTGACCAGAATTTCATGATCCAAATGTTCCGTGGCAAAGTCTAATCCAGAGACCTTCTGAAATTCGTCTGCCGACCAACCGCCATCCTACTACCGATGAGGTGAAGCAATGGAGGAAGAACGAACTGATGATATACTTTGTAAAACTCATCAGGGAATCCGCCATCTTCAAGAGCTATAAGACTTTAGCGGAGGCCGCAGACAAATTTACGAAGATGCTAGAAGAAGGAAAACTCCTTCTCTAGCTAGATATGAAGAGCAAGCACAGAAGAGGAGATCGGATCACCCATCCAGAAGACTGGATTCTTGCCTTTGATAGATATTATGAAGGAAGAGCTATATACTAGGATCGAGGCAATGATTCCCTACAGAACTGGTAACGTGGTACCGAGAATGATCCAGGGAGAAAGCCATGGAGACATTCGGACTACAGATAGGAGCTGAAATTCTTGTATATTATTTTTTTTGTAATTTCTCTTCAGCAAACTATGTACTCAATTTATTTTGAATATCAATAAAAGTGTTTGTTTGTCTTGAAAGATTACAACTCGTAATCTACTGTGTTGATGTATGATTACTTAAATTGTTTGATAACAATCTCAAGTATAGAAACTTGATTGAAAATTAAGCTGTACGAACTAGTCTACGAACAGTTCATGATTTCAGTTGTAAGCTTAGAAAACATTATAAGATTGTGCCTGCGCGCCAATCATAAGCTTAAGTTGTAAAAATCTTTAGCTGTATCAAACTCGCCTGCGAGCAGTTCATTAAATAGACTAAGTTGCTGAAAGACAGACCTTTTGACGAAAGACCAAGAAATCTTCCAGAAGTCATCAAAGAAGATTACTTCATGAAGAAAGTTTTGGCATCATCAAGAAGACCTGAATGTTATAAAGTTAAAAGTCTTGGCAAATTGTCAAAAAGGGGGAAATTGTTGGGAAAACAAGAACCCTGTATCGAAACAACTGGAATATTCAATCCCTGTATCGAAATAGAATTTGATAAGAGGTTTTGACATATATGCCAATCCGCATACAGTAAAGGAAACTATATCGAAGTATTGAGGCATCAACCTGTATCGAAGACCTGTCTCGAATCCAGCATATAGTGGAACCCTTCAGTATAACAAAGAAGTCTTATAAAGACCAAGTATGGAAATTGTCTCGAATCACCAATACAGTTATCTTCCATACAGCTCTCAACAGGACAAGAAGGAATCTTCAGAAGTCAAGTCCCGTTGAATAAAGAAGTATTTAAATACTCAAGGATAAAGTATTTAAATACTGTCAGTCAACAGATCTTCAAATCCCGCTAAATCCGGATCGTGCTTTCAATCCCGTTGGAACGGAATCTTGCTCAACGGATACATTTCAACGGATATATATTTCAGAGACTATATATATCTCATGAAGGCATTGAAGATCAGATACCAAAACCAAAATTATTCAAAGCTATCAAGTTATCATCAGAGCAAAATATATCTCCAAGCTTACTGCAACTCAGATAAAAGAGATATACAGTGCTCATCCTCTTGAACAACACTTCATCAGCTACAAGCTCATAAAGTCAAAGTTGTTGTTCACTCTCTGTTCTATACTTTGAACAAACCCAGATCAGCCCTGCGTGGACTGAGGAAGACGAAGCTTCAGAACTCTATGTGAAGAAATCAGTCAAGCTTTAGCTCAAACCAATCTGTGTGAACGGTTGAAGCTAAGATCTTTATATCAATCTGTGTGAACGATATACTGATTGTATAACTGTTATAATTACGTAGTTGTGTACGTAGTAATTATAATAAACATTTTACTCCTGTTTGGAGGACCAGTGGACGTAGAGGGGTTTACCTCGAACCACTTTAAATACTGTGTTATTTACCTTCAGTTTTTACTGTTTTATTTACTGTGATTATTTAAGTATACACTGTACACCTAGTTGCTGTATCCACAGCAACTTACTGTATCTAAGACTTCCGCTACGCACTCAGATTTAAAATCAGTACATCTTGTTGTTTAAACTACTTCCCAAGCTGTATCCAGTATACTTAGTGGCCAACATAAGAGGCCTCCAGCATTGGCAAAAGGGACGTGAGAACGTAAATACGATTACACACTGCAAACAATACAGAGAACTCTTCATTTTTGTAACAAGAACTCACAGAGTTTTAACTCTGGTTCTTCCGGCAATCAACATCACTCAAAAGCTAGATAACTTGGATCTTTACATTCATTGTAATTGTACTCTAACATTAATATTTGTACTCCCAAGTATTCGTATTAATAATATCTCGCGAGAGAATTCAAGCTCGGGACTAACAACCTCGGCAAATCTTGTGTTGTTTACTTCCCCACGGACGTGCTCTCGCATTTTGTTTGTTACTCGTCCATTCCAGCATATAATCTCCGGATAATATTTTGGGTAATCCTTGGCTAATTGTTAAAGTGTTTAGAGTCTTTTTGTATATTAGTCTTAGACGTCCACTGATGTAATTGGTTAAAAATGACCAAGTTATTTTCTTATAGTACTTGTATATATGTAGTTGGTGATGTAGTTGATTGGTTTTGTGATTGGATATAGTTGTTTTTTATGATGGGATTATGTAGTTGGTTTCTGTGAATTGGTTTGTTGGTTTTTTAATGGAAAATGCTAAAGTTAAAATTTACATTTTTATTTTGTTAAAATGAAGGTGTTACCTTAGGTACTATATATACGTTGCAAATGTCTTTCATTGGTAACACTAACACCTAGTGTGTTGCAATTGGTAATATAGGTGTTGCAATAGACTAAAAAATGTTGCACATTTGTGGCCCCACCCGTGGGCCCCACAAATAGGCCTACTAACAGGCCCAAGAAAAGTGGGTCCCACATATGGGTCCCACCAACTGACCCCACTAAGTGGGTCCCACCGGTGGGCCCGGCCAGTGGGGCCCACAAAATGGGCCCCACATGTGTGACCCACTAAATTGGCTATATATTTTACACAATTATAAAGTCTATTGCAACACGAATATGATGTTGCTGTAGGGTCCTTAGGATGTTGCTGTAGGGTCCTTAGGTAACAAATAATCCTATGTTAGCTTAGGATGATTCACATGTTGCCTTTGAGTCCAAAGGCTACTGCTCACAGAGCAACTTAGGTAAAATGTTACCTTTGCCCATTTTGGGTCTGTGGCAATAGAAAATTGGGTCTAAGGTAACACAATTATGTGGTTGCCGAAGGCCATTTATGGCGTAGTGACAATTGGCGCTAGAAGAAGGGGCCTGAACCTTCGTTTTCATTTTGACCGTTTCAAAGAACACTCACTGTTCTCCGGGGCATATACTTGAAGAAACACTCACTTTTCTTCAAAGAAAAACCTTCAGAATAATGACGTCTGCCACGACCTCGAAAAGAGCCACCCAACGATCTGCTGGACACCTTATTCCGGCCCAGACCGAGTCCCAACCTGCGGCGGAAGGCAACCGCGGCGACGCTAGACTCTCACTCCCGCCCCCGAGGGACGGCCCCAGCCTCTCACTCGATCAATTCCAAACCGCGGAACAGATCGAGGAGGCCATGGCCATCCTAAGGGAGCGACGGAGAGCATGCGACACGCCCACCATTACTCCATCAGCCATCCGCCGTGCGGGCAAGCAAAAGCTCAAGGGGCTATATGTCGAGAAATCGTCAGAAAGCCCGAAGCCGCAGGAAAAGGCGCTCGTAAGGCGGGACGATTCCGTCTTCAGCCGCCTAGGGAGTGATCCCTCATGGCGACCTGGGCATTCAGGCCCCATCCGTGAGATTTCGGAGTCCGAATCCGTCACCAGGAGTTCGGCGTACCCAACTCCCAGAAGACAGGCTGGCCATCTGGCTCCCACTCGTCCAAGAATAGAGCTTGGCGGCAGAGACCTCGTCGCCTAACACAGGGCCAGGAGATCGGTACATGATCACCTCGGCTCCCGCTCCGAGAGCCAGACCGCGAGCAGTCAGGCTACGGCGATGGCCGCAATGCAGCGCCAGCTCGACGAAATGAAGGCCCTCATAGAAACTGGGGCAGGCGCCAAGAGATCGATCGCGAGACCAAGTGAGCCGCTCACGGTCTAGATCGAGCTTGCCCCCGTGCAACCGAAGATCGCTCCTCCTCAAAAACCTCTATATGAGGGGAGATCAGACCCTGCACTACAAAAAAACAGTTTTTACCGACGCCATTTACCAACGCCTGTACCCACCGTTGTTAAACTTATAATTTACTGACGCCATTACCGACGCCCGTTATTTAATTGATTTACCGACGCCATTGCCGACGACCGGTTCGCAGACTTATTTTTTTTCTTTTTTTTCACAATTAATGACGCTGTTTACCGACGCCATTTACTGACGACCTTACCGACGCCACTTTGGCGTTGGTAAATTTTTATTATTATCTTTTTTTCTTTTTAATTAACGATGTCGTTTACCAACGCCATTTTGATGATGGTAATTTTTTTTTTTATTTTTTTTATTTTTTTTAATTTAACGACGCCGTTTACGCCATTACCGATGCCATTTCGGCGTCGGTAAATTTTTTACACTATCCCACATCGAAAAAACAGTAGTGTTTTATGTGGTTTATAAACCAAAATCTTTCTCAACCATTTGAAATTGAATGGAGCCCGAACTTGACCCGCCCGAACCCGGACCCGACCGGACCGGACCTAGACCTGACCGAACCTAACCCCCGCCTGAGCCTGGACCTAACCCGCCTGAGCCCGGACGTGACCCACCTGAGTCCTGACCTGACTTTTTTATATTTTTTTTTAATTTAACGACGCCAAAAATGGCGTCGGTAAATGGCGGCGTCGGTAATGGCATCGGTAAAAAATTACCGTCGAGCGTTTTTCCAATGGTGGATTGCTATCGGTAATGGCGTCGGTAATTTTTTTATCGACGCCATTTTTTATTTTACCAACGGCGTTTGGCGTCGGTAAAAACTGTTTTTTTGTGTAGTGCTGAGACCCACTTGAGCAAGTTCCGGATCTACATGGCCGGATGCGGGCCATCGGACGTGACGAAGTGCCGAATGTTCCCATTAACATTGGGCGATCTTGACCATAGGTGGTACATCTCATTGCCACCGCGCTCAATCAACTGTTTTGAGAAGCTGGCGAACGATTTCACATCGTATTTCGCCGCCAAGGTCGCTCGGCCAGAAGGTCCCCACCGCATGATGAAGATTAGGCAGGGGAAGGATGAGCCCGACGAAGATTACATCGATTGGGTGGATGAAATAGTCCTCACCGGCGAGCCCATTAGCGATTAGCTCGCCCACTACTCAGTCCTGGGGGGATCCTATGGCCATTCACCCATGTTGAGGCATCTCACGAAGGACATCCCCCCGACCTACGCGATCTTCCGCGTCAAGGCCACCGACTTTCTTGCCAGGCAAAGGATGATCACCCTTCGCTTAGGCGAGGGATCCACTGGAGAAGGGAAGGCGCCAACTCCCATTCCGAAGAAGGCGGTCGCGAAGCCCAGAAAGGCGATCGCAAAACCACCCGGTGAGTTCAAGGCCTTCGAGGATGTGGAAGTTCACCTCCTCCGCAACCTCAATCTGTCTCCGGCCCATATCTTCAACACCATCAAGGGGCGCGAATGGCTTAGCAAGCCGAAGCCGATGGGGACAACGGTCATCTGGACCACAGTAAATTTTGTGCCTACCGTAAAAGTCCCGGCCACATCACCAGCCAATGCCGCGACCTCCTCAGACAACTCCGGAGGTTGTTCGAGGAAGGCAAGTTGGACAATTTGGTGACCTAGCCAGAGCCCCGGGCAGAAAGGACCGGGGGGCGCGATCGTCGACAGAACGATGACCATCTCCCTCCCAACCCGGTCGCCAGGATCGAGCTTAGACGAGTCGATCCCTCCAATCAACCCCGACGGCCATATCAATATGCTTCAGTCGGGAGGTGGAAACCTCAGAGGTCTTTCCCCAGTTTCCACCATATCAAATAGAAAGCGGAAGGCCGAGCGGAGGGCGTTTGCCGGAGTCCATGTCATGGTGCCCCCAGAGCCAACCATCTCCAAAGACGCGCTCATCTCCTTCTCCAACAAGGATAGGGAGGGAGTGCAGTGCCCCAAAGAGGATGCATTGGTGATCTCTGCATATATCCTTGGGAAAATGGTCGACCGCGTGCTGATTGACAATGGGAGCTTTTACAGCATCATATTCAAATCTGCTCTGGACCAGCTCGGCAACCTGACCAAGTTCATCAAGCCATTCGATACTGTGCTTCAAGGGTTCGGCGACAACACGGTCCGAGCCTATGGAAGGATCAAGCTCTCTGTCGAGCTAATATGATGTTACGATCCCAAGGTTAAGATCACTAGGAACCTAAATTTTGTAATCATAGATAGGCCCAGTATCTATAATGGGTTCCTAGGTCACCCCTTTCTAGAAACCTTTGAGGCGGCCGCCTCTTCTTTATTTTACTGTATCAAGTTCCCCACTACCGATGGGACAGTCGGTACTGTAAAAGGAGACCAGCTAATGGAAAAGAAATGTTTGAATTACTCCTCTGTCGTAACTTCCCCTTTAAACGTTTCCCGTACTATTTGTAACATTGAGACGATCGACATTCAACCAATAGAGATTGACAAGCCAAGCACCTCATACCAGCCCTACTCAGAGGACGACATCTCGTAGCAATTGTCAGACAACATCGAGCCAAGGATCGGTTTCGAGCTAAGCCTCGACGTTGATCCGAGGATCGAGTCCGGCGATCGTTCCAAATGAGAAGCAACCGTCCCCATTGAAGAGTTGGAGTGTATAACAATCGATCCAGCTATCCCGGAGCGGGAAGTGCAGATCTGCTCAAGCGTCGGTCCCGAGTTAAAAGACGATCTGATCAGTTTACTACGTAAGAACATCGGAATCTTTGCCTGGTCGCATCAAGATATGGTCGGTGTCAGGCCTGAACACGCTTGCCACTATCTAAAGATCGACCCGGCAAGGAATCCTATTCACCAGAAATGTAGGAAATTCGGTCCTGAGAAGTATGCTGCGCTCGACGCAGAAGTCAAAAAGCTACTAGACAACAAACTGATCGGAGTAGCTACCTACAAGCAACAGTGGGTAGCCAACGCGTTGCTCTTCAAAAAGGCGAGAAACTCCCGGAGGTTATGCATCGATTTCACCGACCTCAACGCGGCATGTCCGAAAGACCACTTTCCAATGCCTCATATTGACCACTTGGTCGATAGCACGACAGGTTGCAAAATGATGTCGTTTATGGATGCCTTCGCTGGGTACCATCAGATCCCAATGGCGGAGAAAGACATAAAACACACGTCATTCCACACGAAAAAAGCCGTGTACTTTTGGCTCCGAATGCCGTTCGGTCTGAAAAATACGGGGGCGACCTACCAACGACTAGTCAACGGGATGTTTGCCGATCAGATCGGAAAGATTATGGAGGTTTACATTGATGACATCGTGGTTAAGAGTGTCAAAAAGAAATATCACCTCAAAGATCTTGCCGAGACGTTCTCCATCCTCGATAAATTCAACATGAAACTGAACCCCAAGAAATGCAACTTTGGGGTAAGCTCCGAAAAGTTCCTGGGGCACATCGTGAGCCAAAGGGGGATCGAATCGAACCCCACCAAGATCAAGGCAATCCTCGACATGCAGGAGCCACGGAATGTCAAGCGGGTGCAACGCCTCACGGCTCGGATCGGAGACAAAAGCAAGCCATTCTTCGCCACCATAAAGAATAAGAAATTTGCATGGACTAAGGAAAGTCAAATGGCATTCACCAAAATCAAGGAGTACCTGTCTAATCCCCAAATTTTGGCGAAACCAATCCCCGGCGAAAAGCTATTCCTCTACCTGGCAGCCTCGGAGGTCGCGCTGAGCGCTGTATTAGTGCGAGCAGAGGGGCAAGCCCACTTGCCGATCTACTTCATCAGTCAAGCGCTTCATGACGCGGAAACGCATTACACACCTCTGGAGAAGCTCGCCTACACACTAGTCATGAGTGTTCGCAAGCTGAGGGCCTACTTCTTCGAACACCAAGTGGAGGTTCTGATGACTCTCCCTCTAAGGAAAGTTCTTCACCAGCCAGACACCAACGGGCGACTCCTCAAGTGGTCACTGGAGATCGCCCAATACGGTGTCACGTATGCTCCTCGCACGGTGATCAAAGGCCAAGCTCTGGCAGATTTCGTGGTGGAATTAAGGTTCCCACCCAGTCCGACCCAGGTCGGCCGTCCTGCCTAGAAATTATACGTAGATGGCTCGGCGACCAGCTCACGAGCAGGGGCAGGGATTGTCCTCATCAGCCCCGACGGCCAAAGTTTTACAAATGCTGTGTGTTTCGGGTTCCGTGCGACCACAATGAAGCCGAGTATGAAGCCTTGGTAGGCGGGCTCGATCTAGCACTCGCCATGGACGTTCGTCGCCTCCACATCTTCATGGACTCCCTCTTGGTCGTGAACCAAGTCAAGGGGGAATATGAGGCGTGCGGAGAACAGATGATCAAATATCAAGAATTGGTCGCCGAAATATGCACAAAGTTTGAAGAAGTGCTGATCGAACAAGTCCCGAGAGAGCACAAATCCCAGGCCAATGCCCTATCCAAACTCGCATTGTCAGATGGGGTGGCATACTTCTCTAACATCCAAATCACGAAGTCAGCAAAATCGACGATCCACAGAAGCCTGGTCACCACAGTTGCCATCGCCGAAGAGAACTGGATGACTCCGTTCGTTAAGTACTTGAAGGACGGAACGGTCCCCACAGATCGGATCAAAGCTCGCCAGCTTCAGCTCCGAGCAACCAGATACACCTTATTGGACGACCGGCTTTACAAGGGAGCTTCAGCCTTCCTCTCCTCAAATGCATTATGCCGGAGGAAGGCCGACTTGTTTTAGCCAAAGTCCATGACGGGATCTGTGGAAATCACGCTGGAGGGTGAGCTCTCATCCAAAAGACGACCAGGCAAGGCTTTTTCTGGCCTACCCTACAAAAAGACACGATCGCCTATGCCCAATCTTGTCACATGTGTCAAGTAATGGGCCCGAACATCAAGGTCTCCCCCGAGCAGCTCACTTGTATGTACAGTCCGTGGCCGTTCGCCCAATAGGGCATCAACCTCATTGGTCCTTTGCCGACAACGCCTGGGGGATGTAAATTCGCCATCGTGGGGGTCGATTATTTCACGAAATGGGCAGAGGCCGAGCCATTCAACAAGATCGGCCAAGAACAAGTGATCAAGTTCATTTGGAAGAACATCATATGCCGATTCGGTCTACCTCAGGCTATCATCACCGACAACGGAAAGCATTCGACGGTTTGGAAGTTATGCAATTCGGCGAGAAATGGGGAATTAAAAAGCTGTTCTCGGCCCCTTACCACCCTCAAACAAACGGGCAGGTAGAGGATGTAAACAAGATTCTCAAACACACGATCAAAGCAAGTCTCGAATACAAACAAGGACGGTGGGCGAGCAAGCTCCCATATGTTTTGTGGTCCTACCGAACGACGACCCGAAATTCAACCGGCGAAACCCCATTCGCCCTCGCCTTCAGAACAGAAGCAGTGATCCCTTCGGAGATCGCCGTTCTCAGCCACCGAACTGCACAACAAATGACGACGAACAATGATGTAGCTTGGGGGATCGACTTGGATATGCTAGAGGAACGACGACTGACCTCGGAAATGAAGAACACAATCCACAAAAGGAAATCGAGAAATTCTTCAATTCGAAGGTCAAGGAAAGGCGATTCCAAGTGGGCGACCTAGTCCTCAAAAAGGTCCAGGCTCACACGGGAGTATTTGGCCCGAATTGGGAGGGGGCCTTCAGGATATCCAAATGGCTGACCAAAGGAGACTACGAGCTCCAACACCTAGACGGCACTCCGAACTAATATCCCTGGAACGCCGTTCATTTGAAGAAATACTATCAATAAAAACTCTATATTCAGTTATCCAATGTACAAAGAGCTTAATGAGATTTTCCGATCCCCTCTAAATGATTCGCCTCGACAAAACAAACAAACAAAAAAGTGGATGACTCGCTCGCCCTCCAAGAGTTCGTCATCTAACATGATGGACCTAGGCAAGCGATCCCCCCTAGCACAACATATACCGTCGAGGATCGTCATCTAACATGGCGATCCGAGGTAGAAAAGTGCATCCATGATTCTGGAGGTCGATGGAACCGATAGCCCGTCCTGCAAGGTTCCTTTGGTCAGAGATCGCCCGCCCTTTAATTTAAATACGAGGCGGGCATAGCCGAAGGACCCTCTAAAACAGATCAGTGGACACGCTCGCTCGCCCTCGGATCCATCATCTAACATGGTGGACCTCGACAATGCGACACGTCCCTCCCCCAGTCACAACGTATGCCCTCTTAGGTCCGTCCTCTAACATGTCGCTCCCAGGCAGAAAAGTGCTAACAAGCCACGGTAGCGAAGTCAATTTATCCGACGGCGCCCCGTGCAAGGACTCCTCCAGGCAGAGACCGTCCGCCCTATCGCTACATTGCGAGGCAAAACGTAGCCTACGGAGGACCCTCACAATTAGTGAGTTGTGAGAAGTTAACCATCAGACGGAATGTCACTCGCGCACAAGACATAGTCGTGGAGGTCGGTTCCATCGAACCCCACGACTGTGCGAAGCCTTTCCAGGCCGGGACATTCGGCCTCCCTCGAGGAATCAACAAAATCGAAGATTGCAATAAACAAACTAAAGATAGCTCGCTAAACGAATTATTTTCGTTCGTTCCCTTACTTTCACCAAGTAAACAAAAACAAAGGGCAGAGCGGAGCCATACATATACGATCAGGAGGACGGAACCGCATACGATCGGCTTTGTTCAAATACACATATGATGATCGGTTTTGCTCAGAAATTTACAAGTAAGAATTTAAGTATACCAATACATTCGGAGCTATACATACAACAACCGCTCCTCAAACACTTGTGTGAAGTCAAATGCGAAAGATTCAGATAGACGATCATACAAGCAAGGAATCAGATACAATTATTTATTTCATTTCATTCGGAATACTTATACAAGTGCCCGAAGGAAAAACACAACGAAACTGAAAAATTACAAGTGAAAACAAAATGAAAGCGGACTAACTCAGGCTGCCCCCGCCTGGCCTTCGCCACCGGACACTGGATCGATACGACCTTCGCCAACGGCTGCTGGATCGATGTGCGCTTCCTCGCCGGCATCCGGGTGAACGAGGTTGTCCGACGATGGATACCAGCTCAGGTCGATTTTGAGGTCGGAGAAGTCAAGGATCGGCACAAAGAAGGCCGGCTGCAGAGGATGCTCAAGCACATAGGCTTTGAAGTTATCAATCAGAGGGCCGAACTCGAGCCCTCCCTTCTTGGCAGCGCGGATGCCGTCAGCGTAAGCCATGTAATAGGCAAATTCATTGACATACTCCACATTGAGAAAGGGATCGGCCTCGGTCGCCTTCAACTTCTCCTTTAGCCCCGTGATTGTTTGATCCGCACCCTAGAGCTCGGCAACCTTAGTGGCCAGCTCTCCCTTCGACGACTCCAGCTCGCCATTTAACCGGTCCACCACCTCCTTCAGCTCAGTCGCCTCCTCCTGCGAGGCTGCATGCAACCGACGGGCTTCCGTCATTTGATCACGCATCCGTTCGGTCGCCGCCCGGGCCCGGTCGAGTTCCTTCTTCGCCCGATCGAGATCCTGCTTCGCCCCCTTGGCCGTCTCCATGTACTCCTTTTCCATTATCGCGATCCTGTCGGAAAACTCGGCGTTCCGATTCCGAGCACCCTCGAGGTCCGAATGGAGACGGGCAGTAGAGGGCCACCCCTCATAATCCTTCACGGCCTGAGCGGCCATCGTCGTCGCTTGAAGGGTCAGAGCCAGAGTTGCCTGCATTGCGTCTACGGACCGCCAGTGCGCGATTGCATCCAGATTAGTCGTCCAAGCCTTCGGCAGGGCGGCGATAGCCCAAGAGACGTAGTGAGGGACGTCGCTAGGCTCGCGGGGAGATCTGCTCACGAGGAAGTCCAACACCATTGGCGAGCAGTTCGGGTCGGCAAGACAGACCCTGCACCAAGAACAAAGGAGTTAGTATGTCCCCTACATAAGTGACGTAACTCAGCAGATCAACCAAACTTACCTTTCGACCTTCTCGGGGTCGCGGCCGAAGAAAGGCTTACCCCGCGGGGCCTGGGCATCAGCGGTTGCCATGGCCTGTAGGAAGGCCGATGAGGGCATAGGCCCCTCCGCCATTGGAACTACAGAAAGTGGAGGCGCGAAGACCGGTGGCACCACTGCGGGCACCTCAGCAGTAACAGATGGCAAGGGCACCTCCGGCCTCCGCCTCTTGCGGTTGCGCTGGAGCTGCTCCTCCTCCCGAGTCTCTGGATCGTTGACGATCGGCCCCACGGGAGGTCTCGCCTCTGGGATAGGACGGGTCGTCGCCGTAGGGGCACGGCTCGCCTTCTTCCCTTGGCGAAGATGACTCATGATATGAGGGTTAGACATGGCGATTTCTCTCGGCGGGTCAGAGTAGCGGGGGAAGTAGATCTCTGTCAAAGAAGACAATCAACTAGGTTAGCCGTCTTTTTCAATCAAAGGCGATCGTCAAGCAAAAAGAAGATCGTAAACATTTGTACCTGGGACCCTTAAGTGGCGGGGAAAGCGAAACAACCGAGCGCCCAACCAATGAGCTTCATTATTGATCACGCGAGCGTTGATATAACTATCCGGAAGACTACGGATTCGCTCCCAGACGATCGAAAAATCAAATGGTAGGTTGCCGACTACTGGAACAAGGGATCCTGAAAAAATAAAACCAAATTAGATCAGTTCAAGGTGTATCCGAACGAAGGGAGAGTTAAAACCCTTACTTGGATTCCTCTCCCGGAAGCCGGTGGGGATATCCAACTCATCCTCGGGTTTGTCGCTCGCGGCCGATTTCCACGCTCCGCCGACGCAACACCACTTTGTCAGGTCGCCCCAGACCTTGTTCGTCACCCCAAGGACCACCCGGCCCAAGCGACCCTGGATTTGGTAGCCGCCAACAGAACCCTTCTGCGCCGTCAGCTTAAAGAGATATTTCATCTCCAGTGCAGAAGGAAGACGGAACAACCGGTGACTACCGAATAGAGTCAAAGTGCTGATGATCTGCAACCAGTCGTTCGGCGTCAGTTGGAGCGCGCCACATTCCAAGCGGTCAGCAGATACGACATGGCGAACGGCAGTGGGAACCACAATCCGGCCCCCATGATTTACTCGTTAACGGCGACCATACCCTCGGGAGGTTGGTCAGACGCTCATTCTCGGCAGGCACATACAATGAAACGTCGGAGGGGACATGGAACTACGCCCTCCAACGAGTCAAATACTTCTTAGTCTCCGAACTCTTAATCTAGCCAAGGGTCCACGGAGAGCGGCTCGTGGCCTGAAACGACGACCGCTTTACGGGTTCATGGGGGTGGGCGACCGAATAGGCGCGAAAATTGAACTTAGGGCGTGGTCCGGCAAGTCTCTCCATAAGCTCGGCAAATTCCAGAAAGGCTTGGCTGAACACACTATTCTGCTCCTAGTACAGTCTTATTGCCTCCTCCTCGTCGGCCAGCGAGCGCTTCTGCTCCGCCGACGACGACTTCGCCGCGTCAGCCTCATTGAAGAGTTATTCAACCTCCTTGGGTTCAATCCCAGCGCGGATGGCCTCGACGGCCGTCTCCACGTGAAAATCCGTAGAGGTTTCATCCCGAGCGGTCGAAGTCGCGGCGACGGAAGTGCTAGCCGCCTCATACACGGTCGATCCTCCTCCGGACATTTTCAAAGAGAAATGAGGGAGAAAAGTTTTTGTTCTTACCTAGAGACTGAGTCGAACGTTGATCAGCACATAAAGCTTCAAGAAAATTCAGCTATATCTTCTTCACAGGAGAAAACGCATAAAGATATAACCCCAGTAGCCCTAGCCCCTTTCATAGGCGAGAGCAGGGACTTCTGGGCAAATAAACGGAATCTCGAGGGCTGAATTGCAACTGTCGGATAAGTTGCATTTAATGCCGCCCTCGAAATCCGCGTGTGCGTCGTTTCGAGGCCACACCAAACGACAAGTCTGACAAAACCATCGAACTCCCCCAACGGGAGCGTGACACGTGCCCCAGTGACGTTTCAAAGCCCGCTTCCACTTCCCGCTCTTTCCAGCATCCGGGGAGGTCGTCCAAATTCGAAATCAGTTCGATCGGGAGACGATCGCCTGCTTCATAAGTAGATGAGTCGCTCGTCTAATATAAGCGATCTCCAGCAGAGCCACCTCACCCCACGTCTTCAACATCGGAGTGAGTTGGGGGGCAATTGTTGTGCGGCGATTTATACGCCTCAAAGGCGATTAGCATAATGGTCGGATGCCAACCGAAGAAGACAGATGCTGGTTAAGTGCCTAGCGGTCGACGTCCAAGGTGATCGTCTACTGGCACCTGGCGATCGCCTCTAGTATCCGACCGGGGGCGACCGTCTCATGCCACGTGTAAGTCCAACATCCGTCAAAATATGCGAAGGCCGAATCTCGGGACGAAGGCCCACGTGCAAATCCGCAAAAGGCACCGCAAGAACAGGCTATACTCCAGCCCATCAGCAGCTGTTAATGACAAGGACAGCCTCACCTACTGACAGACCCGCCGAAAGGTCCTAGGTGGGAACTCCGAAGACAGCGACGTGAGGCACATGTCGCCTCCTCATTGGTTCGTGCATCCGACTGCTAGCTGCAGCTGCGGACTTTAGGGAAATAGTCCCACGTGCTGGGACGATCGCCCGCCTTATTTAATGCAGGAACGGCGATCGCCCGTGTGGGACAGGGACATCCCAGCAACCTCTTCTCCTATCAATAAGAGGCCTCCAGCATTGGCAAAAGGGACGTGAGAACGTAAACACAATTACACACAGCAAACAATACAGAGAACTCCTCATCTTTGTAACAAGAACTCATAGAGTTTTAACTCAGTTCTTAGGCAATCAACAACACTCAAAAGCTAGATAACTAGGGTCTTTACACTCATTGTAATTGTACTCTAACATTAATATTTGTACTCCCAAGTATTCGTATTAATAATATCTCGCGAGAGCATTCAAGCCCGGGACTAACAACCCCAGCAAATCTTGTGTTATTTACTTCCCCACCGACGTGCTCTCGCATTTTGTTTGTTACTCGTCCATTCCAGCATATAATCTCCGAATAATATTTTGGGTAACAACAGCGGGGTTTGGGGAAATATTTTGTATCTGTTCGTATTCATTGTGTAATACCCGGTTGTAAATTATTTCATTATCATTCAGTAAATTGTCACTCAGTAATTTTCACTGATTAATAATCATTCATCATTCATATCCATTCATTGTATTCACCGTTCGGCATAATTTGAATCGTATATCAGTTATCATTCGTCATTCAACTTTGTTTTGAGTATAGAGATGAAGATATTATCATCATCATCATATTTTGGTTGCCTGGATGTGAAGAGTAGCATACGCTACATACTCTTTTTAGCGCACGCTAATTGAGTACTAGTAGTGCACACCAACGTTCAGTATTAGCGCACGCTAGTGCATTTGATGTAGACAGTCCAGAAGGCACTGGACTGAATTTGAGTTGTAGTAGCGCACGCTATGAATGGAAAATAGTGCACGCTAGTAGTTTGGATAGCGCACGCTAAGCAATCAGTGTAGCGCAAACTAAGTTTCGTTCAGATAGTCCAGTAGGTACTGGGCTGAAATGGAATAATTCATAGCGCATGCTACGAGTGGATCATAACGTACGTTAATGGTATTGGTAGCGCACACTAAGTTATAGGTGTAGCATATGCTAAGGCGAGCAGGGCAGAGGACAGTAGGTTACGGACTCCAATTTTCTAAGCACCAACTATCAGTACCGCACGCTAACACAAGGTTAACATACGCTAATAAGAGGCAGTAGCGCACGCTACCAAGTATGTAGCGCACGCTACTAAGTACGTAGCACACGCTAACGATGCAGGCAGTGGGTACTGGACTACCCGGTGAACCCGCTAGCGCACGCTAAGAACAGGAGCTAGTGCGCGAAGGTGGGTTTAGTATATGTAGGACAGTTCAGTCCAGTTTCGTCATTTTCACATCTCACCTCCTTCCTTGGGGGATTTTGGGCGATTTTGGACGATTTGGGAAGATCTCTTCGAGCTGCAATCACCTATCAACATCTTCAAGCTTCTAGTCCAGATTAATCATCATTTAATCCTCTCCAACACACCAAATCAAGGTAAACATTTCTTGAATCTAGAATTTCGAGATTTGAGTGTTTTCCTTCTGATCTCTTCAAGTTAGCTTGCTATGATGTTGGAATATGTTAGATATGGATTATCTACCTTGGATTCTTGTATTATTATGGATTTATTGGTATATATTTCGGATTTGATGAGTATTTGGGAAATTATTCAAGAACACCTTAAGGGTTGACTTTGGAATTTTGGGGTTTCGACTAGATATTGTCGTAATCCCGAATGGAGTATTCCTATTGGATTATTGATTGTATTCATGACGTTTTGTTGGATTGAATCACTCAATGAAGGCGTGGTATCGATATAATTAAGATTTGTAGTAAACAATTGAAGGTTGTTCACAACGTGTTTGTTAGATTACCTCAATGAGTTGAGATTGTGGTATCAACTCCTAGAGTTGGTTATAATCATGCTTGATTCGTATATTAAGCGAGTTGTTGGTAATTGTGTTATTCAAGATTGTTCGGACGACCGATAATTCCACTTAGGACGTTTGTTCGAGGAAGGACTTTTCTTCACCGGTATTTTTGTAAGTTAATTCTTACTCGGTTAAAAGGATAATCATTCTTTTCGTCATTGTTCATTCATATTCATAATTCATTCATAGTATACTACTCTTGTTGAGACTTGTAATTATCAAACTAATCATTCAATTCACGAGGAATGACGGTTCCAATCATTTCAGTGAGCTATCATTCATTTCATTATTATTTCATCTCGGTGAGTCATTCTTGACCCTTGTCGGATTGTCATTCATTAATATTCATCATGGCCACTTTCGTTCTTGTGACCTTCTGGGATCATATTGCGTGGCTGGGTGGTTATGTGTGGAATTTTTAGTCGGGCACACGATAGTCATGTGATGCGGGTTCACCGACATAATGGACTGTGCACACGGTAACGTACCTCCATGTGACAAATTAGGTACAAGTGCGGGTGTGTCCCGACACTCGTCTTGTGCACTTGCACATCCCATTACGTGCGTACTATGATGCCCCTCTTCAGCTTGATTTCATAACTAATATATAATGTTTGTGCTTGTTCAACTCTTGAGGATTGTTGTTCTGTGTAACTGACCCCGTTGGGGATGTTATTTTTAGGTCATGGCAAGGAAAAAGCATGGGAAGAGAACGTTGACGGCGAGGAGTCCTAGTGAAATTCTTGAAATGATTATCTTGAACAAGTTAACAAGATTGATAATATGATCCACAAGATCAACAACTGAATAATGAGATTGACTAAGTGATTAATGAGTTAACATGATCGACATGATCATAATAAAAATGATGATTGAGGATTGTTGATTGATGAATGATGAATGAGTGATTCTTATTGCCAGAAATTATACCATGGCATCAGAAATCTTACAGTTCTTTCGGTCTGAGGGGCTTGGCGCTTGCACAGGTCACACGTGACGCGAAAGTCCAATGATACGAGTCTGATGAATAATGATTTCAAATGAGACATGACTCGGAAGGAAGTATTCAAAACCACGCTCCAATACCAACTCTGTAACACCCCAAACTAGGCGAATATTCAGTGTCGTGAACCCCCAACTGGGACCCACCATGCGATTGAAAAATAATAAATTAAACGATATAATTGTAGTATCGAACCACATTATATCATCAATTACTCAGATGAGGAGTTTCAAGTAAAACACACCCGGTAATACAGAATACATGTATATTTCATATAAAGATAAAATATACAACACTGAATGATATGAAATCCAAACGGAATTGCAGCGGAAAAATACATAACAAGGAAACGTGAACAAATGGATAGACTGGGCCCCCCTACTAGTATCACTAGGACTCCTCGCCGTCAACGTTCTCTTCCCATGCTTTTTCCTTGCCATGACCTAAAAATAACATCCCCAACGGGGTCAGTTACACAGAACAACAATCCTCAAGAGTTGAACAAGCACAAACATTATATATTAGTTATGAAATCAAGCTGAAGAGGGGCATCATAGTACGCACGTAATGGGATGTGCAAGTGCACAAGACGAGTGTCGGGACACACCCGCACTTGTACCTAATTTGTCACATGGAGGTACGTTACCGTGTGCACAGTCCATTATGTCGGTGAACCCGCATCACATGACTATCGTGTGCCCGACTAAAAATTCCACACATAACCACCCAGCCACGCAATATGATCCCAGAAGGTCACAAGAACGAAAGTGGCCATGATGAATATTAATGAATGACAATCCGACAAGGGTCAAGAATGACTCACCGAGATGAAATAATAATGAAATGAATGATAGCTCACTGAAATGATTGGAACCGTCATTCCTCGTGAATTGAATGATTAGTTTGATAATTACAAGTCTCAACAAGAGTAGTATACTATGAATGAATTATGAATATGAATGAACAATGACGAAAAGAATGATTATCCTTTTAACCGAGTAAGAATTAACTTACAAAAATACCGGTGAAGAAAAGTCCTTCCTCGAACAAACGTCCTAAGTGGAATTATCGGTCGTCCGAACAATCTTGAATAACACAATTACCAACAACTCGCTTAATATACGAATCAAGCATGATTATAACCAACTCTAGGAGTTGATACCACAATCTCAACTCATTGAGGTAATCTAACAAACACGTTGTGAACAACCTTCAATTGTTTACTACAAATCTTAATTATATCGATACCACGCCTTCATTGAGTGATTCAATCCAACAAAACGTCATGAATACAATCAATAATCCAATAGGAATACTCCATTCGGGATTACGACAATATCTAGTCGAAACCCCAAAATTCCAAAGTCAACCCTTAAGGTGTTCTTGAATAATTTCCCAAATACTCATCAAATCCGAAATATATACCAATAAATCCATAATAATACAAGAATCCAAGGTAGATAATCCATATCTAACATATTCCAACATCATAGCAAGCTAACTTGAAGAGATCAGAAGGAAAACACTCAAATCTCGAAATTCTAGATTCAAGAAATGTTTACCTTGATTTGGTGTGTTGGAGAGGATTAAATGATGATTAATCTGGACTAGAAGCTTGAAGATGTTGATAGGTGATTGCAGCTCGAAGAGATCTTCCCAAATCGTCCAAAATCGCCCAAAATCCCCCAAGGAAGGAGGTGAGATGTGAAAATGACGAAACTGGACTGAACTGTCCTACATATACTAAACCCACCTTCGCGCACTAGCTCCTGTTCTTAGCGTGCGCTAGCGGGTTCACCGGGTAGTCCAGTACCCACTGCCTGCATCGTTAGCGTGTGCTACGTACTTAGTAGCGTGCGCTACATACTTGGTAGCGTGCGCTACTGCCTCTTATTAGCGTATGTTAACCTTGTGTTAGCGTGCGGTACCTGATAGTTGGTGCTTAGAAAATTGGAGTCCAGAACCTACTGTCCTCTGCCCTGCTCGCCTTAGCATATGCTACACCTATAACTTAGTGTGCGCTACCAATACCATTAACGTACGTTATGATCCACTCGTAGCATGCGCTATGAATTATTCCATTTCAGCCCAGTACCTACTGGACTATCTGAACGAAACTTAGTTTGCGCTACACTGATTGCTTAGCGTGCGCTATCCAAACTACTAGCGTGCACTATTTTCCATTCATAGCGTGCGCTACTACAACTCAAATTCAGTCCAGTGCCTTCTGGACTGTCTACATCAAATGCACTAGCGTGCGCTAATACTGAACGTTGGTGTGCACTACTAGTACTCAATTAGCGTGCGCTAAAAAGAGTATGTAGCGTATGCTACTCTTCACATCCAGGCAACCAAAATATGATGATGATGATAATATCTTCATCTCTATACTCAAAACAAAGTTGAATGACGAATGATAACTGATATACGATTCAAATTATGCCGAACGGTGAATACAATGAATGGATATGAATGATGAATGATTATTAATCAGTGAAAATTACTGAGTGACAATTTACTGAATGATAATGAAATAATTTACAACCGGGTATTACACAATGAATACGAACAGATACAAAATATTTCCCCAAACCCCGCTGTTGTTACCCAAAATATTATTCGGAGATTATATGCTGGAATGGACGAGTAACAAACAAAATGCGAGAGCACGTCGGTGGGGAAGTAAATAACACAAGATTTGCTGGGGTTGTTAGTCCCGGGCTTGAATGCTCTCGCGAGATATTATTAATACGAATACTTGGGAGTACAAATATTAATGTTAGAGTACAATTACAATGAGTGTAAAGACCCTAGTTATCTAGCTTTTGAGTGTTGTTGATTGCCGGAAGAACCAGAGTTAAAACTCTATGAGTTCTTGTTACAAAGATGAGGAGTTCTCTGTATTGTTTGCTGTGTGTAATTGTGTTTACGTTCTCACGTCCCTTTTGCCAATGCTGGAGGCCTCTTATTGATAGGAGAAGAGGTTGCTGGGATGTCCCTGTCCCACACGGGCGATCGCCGTTCCTGCATTAAATAAGGCGGGCGATCGTCCCAGCACGTGGGACTATTTCCCTAAAGTCCGCAGCTGCAGCTAGCAGTCGGATGCACGAACCAATGAGGAGGCGACATGTGCCTCACGTCGCTGTCTTCGGAGTTCCCACCTAGGACCTTTCGGCGGGTCTGTCAGTAGGTGAGGCTGTCTTTGTCATTAATGGCCGATGGGCCGGAGTATAGCACTGCTTGCGGTGCCTTTTGCGGATTTGCACGTGGGCCTTCGCCCCGAGATTCGGCCTTCGCATATTTTGACGGATGTTGGACTTACACGTGGCATGAGACGGCCGCCTTGGCCGGATACTAGAGGCGATCGCCAGTGCCAGACGATCACCTCGACGCCGACCGCTAGGCACTTAACCAAAGATCTGTCTTCTTCGGTTGGCATCCGACCATTATGCTAATCGCCTTTGAGGCGTATAAATCGCCGCACAACAATTGCCCCCCAACTCACTCCGATGTTGAAGACGTGGGGTGAGGTGGCTCTGCTGGAGATCGCTTATATTAGACGAGCGACTCATCTACTTATGAAGCAGGCGATCGTCTCCCGATCGAACTGATTTCGAATTTGGACGACCTCCCCGGATGCTGGAAAGAGCGGGAAGTGGAAGCGGGCTTGGAAACGTCACTGGGGCACGTGTCACGCTCCCGTTGGGGGAGTTCGATGGTTTTGTCAGACTTGTCGTTTGGTGTGGCCTCGAAACGACGCACACGCGGATTTCGAGGGCGGCATTAAATGCAACTTATCCGACAGTTGCAATTCAGCCCTCGAGATTCATGCGATATCATAATCATGTCACCTCAGTTGATCCTTCATGTAATCATTGTATTAGAGCACGTATGCTCATTATTATCATTTCATAACGTGATCATAATGCGATATTCATGCGATATCTATAATTATCATGTGACTTTCCTACTTCAGTATGAATAGAGCTGTCAGAGGACGCAGGGGAAGAGGCCATGGTTCGGGCCGAAACCCGAGAGCTCGTGTGAATACACGCGCAAACGCGAGGAATAATGCTAATTCAACCAGCAGCGATGCTGCCACTTATTCACCCGGAAATAATCGCTCACTGTCAGGAAGTCGTACCCGGGACACAGCTCAATCGGAAGGTATTCGAGTTGATCCACTCACTTTTATGCAGGACATGATGGCCCAGATGACTCAGATGGCACGTATGATGGAGACAATGTAGAACTCAACCGCCCAGAATCAACAGCCTCCTCCGCCGCCACCTCAGAGGCAAGAGAGGAGTGTGAGCAGTATCGTTGGCGACATCTCTCGCCAGAGAGAACCTACTTTTGAGGGCTCGTCTGAGACGGCGGATATTGTTCACTGGCTTGAACACTTTGAGAAACTATTTGCTATGGTGGAGTGTCCTGAAGGGCACAAAGTTTCAGTTGCGGCTTACTATCTGGGTAAGAGCGCTCATTCATTATGGCTATCTTTGAATCCCACCGACGGATCTTGGACGTGGGACCAGTTAAAGACTCTCATGATGGAAAGATATTATCCGGCCCCACTCAGGGAGGCCAAATTGTTGGAGTTACTCAGTCCCGACCCCTCAACGGAAGAAGAAGTTCTCGCCATTGCCGAGAAGTTTCAGGAGCTTCTTCCATTCGTCTCATCCATTATCCACTCCGAGGCGGATAAGTTCAAGTACTTCAGTAAGAGGTTCAAACCTCGTATGCGACTACAATTGCTTAATCCTCCTTGGGTGATTTTGGGCGATTTCGGGCGAAGATCCCGACCAGATATCATCATCTCCCAACGTCTTCAAGCTACTAGTTTGGATTATACCACGTTTGATCTTCCTCTCACCATTGTAAATCAAGGTAAACTTCTTAAAAACCCTACCTTGGGAAAATTTGGGGGTTTTTGTCCGATTTGATTATATAATCCATTTTTGACCATGAAAATCTTGAGTTTGTGATTAATCTTACTTGTGTATACGTCAACCCTACAATTTCATGCCTTACTTTGGGTTGTGTTGCGAATTCGAGAGTGTTAGGTGTTTCCCAACCCTATGTTCATGATATTGTAATCGGGGGAATCGTTAGTGGGAGTTTTGTGAGTTCCTTCTTGTGAGTTGCATAATAATTCTTGATTATCGTACTTCTTGCAGATCATTTAGGACCAGAAGTGCGTTTTGGGATGATTCAAGCTCGTGTACCTTACCCTTGACTTGACTATGTCTCAAATGCAAGTATATGTTTATGATTGTATTTCTGGACGTTGAAGTAAAGTGTTGGTGATGTATTTGATATGATGTTCACTCTGGGATGGGATTTCGAGTCCTCTGAGGGATTGTTGCTTATAGTGCGATCCATTGAACAATCTTATGTGTATGGCCACGTGTTCACTCCGGTATGGGACTTCGAATCCTATGAGGGGTCGTTGCTTTTAGTGCGATCCATTGAACATCATTTTGGTAAAATTATATGTTCCCACCGGGATGGGACTTTGATTCTTCTGAGGGGTCGTTGCTTGTAGTGAGATCCATTGAACATTTTTGGATTAACCACTTCAGGATGGGACTTTGAGTCCTCTGAGGGATCGCAACTTATAGTGCGAATCCACGGTTAATCATGAGGTATGGTATGAGATTTAGTTATTCCGGAATACTAATCTTAAGGTTGGTAATATGAGAATGATATGGTATTGAATATCTCGATGATTGATGATATGAGTATATGCTTACTTTATCATGCAAGAAGTATCATATTTCATACTCGTGTACTTGTACTAGCTATTCGATGGCTAAACCCTTTTGGGGGAAATACCTTTCATGTATTTAAGGATCCAGGAGAGCGGATAGGCATGTACCGGGTCGGCATGAAGATGGTGGGCAAGAGTTATGCGGTGTCTTGTCTCTGTCTGCATTATTTCATCCATTCAATAATGTTGTACATGGAATGGTTATGAACACTCGAGTAGTATCTCACATGTTTTTGATGTTTTGGTCGGTGTTTCCCTGGGTTTGATTCCCGATGTATTTTATTTTGTCGTATTGATAATTACCTTGAATTCTTATAGTCTTCCACTGGATTATGTTTAGACCTTATCGGTCCAAATTCATGGTTCCGCTTATCTATAGCCTTGTGGGTCCTACAGAGGGGCTCACGGCTACCCTGAATAACTTGGGGCTGTTATAGAATATGGTATCAGAGCTTAAGTTTATGTATACCTAGGTTGTCGGTCTTATTGGGTCGATTGTGTCTTTCGTTTGTTTTACAGTATCACTACCTTAACATCATCACAGTGTGACCGGTACTTGTAAGTCCGTGTACTTTTCTTGAATTTCCTTAATCGCTTCGATTTTAAATTGGTATTCTTGGGAATCAGTCACCTCGATGATGTGCGATTTGAGTTGTACTTATGTACTGTAGATGTCCTTCAGAATATCTGCTGATAGGGGAAGAAGACATGGACGCGTCCGCGGGCGTGAGAGGGGACGTGGTGCAGCCGTTTCCCTCAGTCCCGTTGTGGGGTCAGCTATCCCTACTTTATCTAATACAGTGCATCCGGATACCGAGAGTCAGCATGACCAGTCGGCCGGACGAGGAGATAATGCGGATGCTGGTGTTCCGAATATTCTTCAATAGGTGTCAAATCGAATGGCCCTCCTGACACAAGCTGTTCATATGAATAATCCTAATCCGACAGTGGATGCTTTGCTCCAGAATGTGGTCTGTACGTATCCTCCGCAGTGTAGCGGTGCTAAAAACCCAGCTGGTTGGGAGAGTTGGCTGTTTGAATTGGAGGTATTTGAGGCGGTTGATTGCCCCGACATGAGGAAGGTACCTATTTCTCAGTACTTTCTTACTAAAGAAGCCACGACCTGGTGGAAAGCTGTTAAACCACAAGATCATGCTGCTACATGGGATGAATTTAAAGATCTACTGGAGGCTGAAGTTTGTCCTTGGCCAGTGCAAGAAAGTAGGATCCGATCCATTTTCGAAGCTAAGCCGCAGAACATTCCAGTCTCACAGGCGATAGTAGAATACAACCAACACCTAATTCATATGAAGAATGAGATGCGTGATTAGCGTGACAAGATCCGCCATTTAGACATGCGAATGAATATAGATTTACGGCTTTATGTGGTCGGATTTACTTATTACTAATGAGCTAAAGAAGAACAAGACCACCGGTAACTATTTTAGTAGCAAGGGTGGCAACTTTCAGAAACCTCACATGGCTAACCGTTCTTTCGGACATTCGTCGCATTCTTTTAAGGATGGGAAGAGTTTTCGTTCGACGCATGTGGTGACGTGCTACAATTGTAATCGTACTGGTCACTTTAACTGTGAGTGTTATTTTACACCTTTGAAATGTACAAATGGGGATAAGACCATTGATACCCGAGCTTCCGCCCTAGTACTTAAGGAGCCGAATGTGATTCAGTGGCAATCATCGAACCCACCGCATCAGAGTCATGGCAGAGGTCGTGGATGAGGTCTGACCTTTAGAGTGAGAGATTCCAGTTTTGGGTCAGTACATCCACAATTTGCGAGATGCACCGAGAGGATGATTCTAATGTGGTGGTGGCCTCATGTACCATTCACATTCTATCTCATCCAGTTCGAGTACATTTTGATTCTGGTGCTACACATTCTTTCATCTCCTTATATTGTGTATGCTGTTTGAGTATTGATTGTATGACTGTTTGTGACCCATTCATTGTAAAACTACCTAGCGGGGATAGAATCATGGGTAATCGAGATATTAGAAATTATCCTGTACGCATAGCAGGCACTGGTTGGTTGTCGAATATGGTTGTGATCGATATTAACAGCGAGGATTTAATCCTCGGTAATAATTGGCTTCAGAGTCATGGATCGATTATGAATTATCGCACTAAGGTTATCACTATGATAAAGGAGGATGGCGTTGAATACACTTTTGTGGGTCGTAAACGGAATCAGCCTAAGTTGCTTATAAATGCCATGAAAGCTCCGAATCTCTTAAATAAAGGTTGCACGGTCTATTGGTGTTATGCTTTAAAGTCAGAGGAAAATGGAGTGGAATTTTCTTCGATTCAGATTATTAATGAATATTCAGATGTTTTTCGAGACGATCTTCAGGGATTACCACCGGATCGAGAGATAGAACTTATAAAAGTATTTGGGGTCAATCTAGGATTTTTATAAAACTGATTTGGGGCAAATGTTGAAGAGTTGGAAATTTTAATTTGAGTGGACCGCATTAAAACCATGTGGGTCAGATTGAAAATTATAAATATTACAATCAAGCCCAAAACTCTATCAAATTCTCAAAGACACTCCCCTCAACTTTTTAAACTATTTCATTCTTCATGCGAACTTTTAAAAACTTGTATAACTCTCATTTTCTTTTTCCTTTTCTCCCCCTGGATGTACACACACTCAAAATACATATCAACAAACACGTTTTTCCACACACACACATGTAAACTTTATACACACACACACTCGGCCTTACACATATACATAGGCGGACGCATATGAGGGCATGGTGATGTGCACCACCAAAAAAATGACGTCCTTTTGGTTAAAACGACGTCGTTTTGGTAGTTTTTATTAAAAAAGTGAAAAATTTAGATAAAAAATTTTCGGTCGTCCGTTTTTTTTTTGTGGTGCACCAGTAGTTTTCAGATGCTGGATCCGCCAATGCACATATATACCATAAAACTCAACCAAATACAACAACTAAAACTAGAAAAATGATGTTGGTCAGAAGTGCTTCCTAACAGTGAAAAAGGTTCAAAGATTTGATAGCCCGAACGGCCGTACGGGGGCGCGACGTTGAGCGGCAGTTTCGGCCCTGTTCCGGCTATTCCGACCTTGGTTTGTAAAAATCGGCTGGTATTTGTGACCCACTCGCTGAAGTGATCAAAACGATAAATAGATTGTGAAGTTCTACCAGATAAATATTCCTTTAATGATTGAACCCTTCTCGGCCCTCCCTCTCTCCGAATTTTTCTTTTTTCTTTTTTCCTTCTACTATAGGGACGTTCGCAGGTCTTCTACAGGGGTGTGATAATCCTTTTTTTAAGGCGGTGTGTATATATGTATATAAGTATATATTATTAAGGTGTAGAAATAGTATATATATTATTAATTATGTAGGTAAAAATATATGTGTAAGGTGTTAATTATATATATATATATATATCACATCATTTTTATAATAATAATTTAATACCATATATGTATACATATCATTATAATTGTTAGGATTATTATTTCTATCTTATCCCGAGAATTATCGATAAGGTGGTGACGTACAAAATATCAACATCGCACTTATGGAAATTCGGGTCGTCATTTAAATAACACAAAATGGCGCGAGTCTCACACCCGAAACAATAACCAATTTTATATAATGGTGCTCAAAATATTAAATCACACGATAAGTTCCAAGTGAATAACGACAAAGATTACACAATGGTTCACATTATTGAAAACTGTTCGAGTTCACAACCCGGGGCATCACACCCTCCCCCTCTAATTAAAAGTTTCGTCCCGAAACTTAAGTGGCGAAAAGCTTGGGATATTGCGCTCACATGTCGTCTTCTGTTTACCAGGTCGCCTCTTCAACTCTGTGACGTGACCACTGAACCTTAACAAGTGGAATTGTCTTTTTTCGTAATTGCTTTATCGTCATTCTAAAATTTATATCGGGCGTTCTTCAAATGTCACATCGCTTGCCACTATGATTTCTCCAAAATCAATTACATTACTAGGGTTAGAAACATATTTTCTAAGTTGCGAGACATGAAAAACGTTATGTACGTGTCTAAGGGACGAGGGTAACGCCAGATGGTATGCCACTTCGCCAACCCTATCTATAATTCCAAAAGGTCCGATGTACCTTGGAGTAAGGTTCTCTTTCCTTCCAAACCGGATAACCCTCGAGTGGGTGATACTTTCAGTAACATGTGGTCTTCTACCTGGAAATCTAAAGGACGTCGTCGGTTACCGATGTATGACTTCTGCCGGACAATAGCCTTTTCTGAATTAGGGTAACTTTCTCTCTTGTTTGGACCAGCAAGTCTGGATCAACTCCAAGTAGCTCAGATGGTTCATCCCAACACAACAGGGATATACAACGTCTACCGTAAAGTGCTTCAAATGGTGCCATCTTGATTGAGCTATGCCAACTATTATTATATGTAAATTCAATCAAAGGAAAATGAACCTCCAAATCTTCTTTACAGTCTAGAGCGCACGCCCTCAACATATCCTCTAACATTTAAATCATACGTTCCGATTGCCTGTCTGTTTAGGAATGATAAGACGTACTGAATCTTAACTCAGTACCTAATTCTCGATGAACAGCCTCCAAAAAAATATGATACAACCATCGAGATCTGAAATAATGCTCTTAGTTGTGCCATGCAACCTCACGACTTTGGCTATAAACATTCAAGCTAACCGTTCCGGTTCCCAAGTATCTCTAACTCCTAGAAAATGTACTGATTTTGTCAATCGGTCGACAATAACCCAAATCATATTCATACACGTAACGGTTCTCGGTGTTCCAACTATAAAATCCTCATGGTATCCTCCAACTTCTATTCTCGGATTGGAAGGCGGTTTAATGTTCCAGCAGGTCTTAGGGATTCCACCTTGACTTGTTGACAAGTCAAGCATTTTGAAACAAACTCATTAACTTCTTTCTTCATATTAGGCCACCAAAATTTCTGTTTCAGATCCTTGTACATTTTGCTCGTACCTGGGTGCATAGAATACGGTGTAGTATGTGCTTCATTAAGGATCATGTGCCTAAGTTTTATATCACTTGGAACACACAATTTCCCTGAAATCGCAAGACGCCATCGTCTTAGATCACAAAGCCAGGGGATTTCTCTTTAATCACACCATCTCTGATTTGTTTTAGCATTAAATCTCCTGACTCCTTTAGTTTCATATCATCAATCATTGATGAAGTAATTTCAAGGAAATGTAGTTGTCCATGGGCTCTCTAGATCTAGACTTCAATACCTTGTTCAATTAACTCTCGTCTCAACTTTTGTTGAGGCGTCAATGATTCCAGTCTCTGTAGTGTAACTGATTGACGACTTAACGCATCAGCAACAATATTTGCTTTACCGGTATAATAAAAGATTTCCAGATCATAGTATTTAATCATCTCTAACCACCACCGTTGGTGCATGTTGAGTTCTTTCTGTGTGAAAAGGTACTTCAAACTCTTATGATCCGTGTAAATTCGACAAGATGAACCGTATAGATTATGTCTCCAAATTTTTAACGCCAACAAAACTACTGCCAACTCCAGATCATGGGTAGGGTAGTTCAGCTCATAAGGTTTCAACTGGCGGGATGCATAAGCTATCACTCTGTCATTCTGCATTAATACACATCTAAGTTCTTGACTAGAATCATCGCTATATACAACAAAATTATCAGTTCCTTCAGGTAATGCTAAGATCAGTGCTGTAGTCGGTCTCGTTTTGAGCTCTTCAAAACTCTTCTACCTTTCTTGACCCCACTCGAACTTCTGGGCCTTCTGTAATAGTTGAGTAACCGATTGCGCAATTTTTGAGAAACCCTCGACAAACCGGAAATAATAACAAGCAAGACCCAAGAAACTTCGAATTTCGTTAACATTCTTTGGTGGTTCCCATGCCAATATTGCCTCAATCTTCTGGGGGTCAACTATGATCTCTTCCGCTGAAATAACATATCCTAGAAAGGCAACTTACTTTAGCCAAAATTCACATTTAGATAATGCATAGAGCTTCTCAGTTCTTAGGATGCTTAGCACGATATGTAGATGCTCCGCATGCTCGGCTTTCTTCATCGAATAGATAAAAGTATCATCAATAAACATAACCACACACTTGTCAATATACTTGATAAATATCTTGTTCATTAGCTGCATAAACACCGTTGGTGCATTAGTCAGTCCAAAAGGCATAACTATGAATTCATAATGTCCGTATCTAGTTCTGAAAGCAGTATTCGGTATGGGAGAACCTTGTATCCGCAGTTTATAGTAGCCTGACCTCAGACCGACCTTCGAAAAGACCATCGCTCCCTGAAGTTGGTCAAGTGAATCGTCAAAACTCTTGGTAATGGATAATTGTTTTTAATAGTCAGCTTGTTTAGCTCTCGATAACCTATGCATAATCGAAACAATCTATTCATATTCCACACAAATAAAACCGGCGCACCCCACAGGGAAACACTCGGTCGAATATAGCCCTTATCTAGTAACTCGCCAAGTTGTTTCTTTAATTCCCGCATTTCTGATGGGGCCATAAGGTATGGTGTCTTCGACAATGGCACTGCATTTGGCTCCAAGTTAATTGGAAACTCAACATCACATTTCGGTGGTAGCCCTGGAAAATCATCTGGGAAGACATCAGGATATTCGCTCACGACTGGAATAGATGATAATTTAACTCCACCATCTTTAGTTTTCATTACGTAACACCAGTAGCCGACACATCCTCGCTCCAGTAATTTTCTCGCTCTCATAGCTCTAATACTTTTACCAGAAGTACCCGGTCTCTGTCCCTCAATGACATGCTCCATGCCGTCACTGGCAACTATTGAAACAGTTTTCATTCGATAATCCATGATAGCTCTGTAGTGGTCTAGCCAATCTTCACCAATAATTACATCTTCATCATGTAAATCTACAAAGATAAGGTTAGAAGGCCACTCCCTGTCCCCAATACGCACAGGACAGTCTTTGACTCATGATCACCTACCATTCTCACTCCACTCACCGTTCTCACAACAAAAGGTTCACACATAATCATACTGCCAAGCTCAAACGCCTCACACATGATAAAGGTATAACAGAATGCGTGGCACCAGAATCAAATAAAACACATACATGTTGAGAATAGATGTGGATAATAAATGTAGCGATAGTAAGGCCATGTTCCTCTGCTCGCTTCATTTCATAGACACATCCAGGGACTGAAGTAGAACTTGGTGTTCCTCGATGTCCCGGCTGACCCTACCCCGGCCGCATCCAATACTCGGCGTAGATAACTCGGTAGGTGGGTGTTGGTTCACAATCGGGTCCTGCATAGTAGGTACAAAACCGCGGGTCGCTCTCCACCTTATAATTGTGTCACAATATGATGCTCGATGTCCCTTATGCCCACAACTATTACAAATGATCGGTGGGCTAGGACAAGTAGTACTCAGGTGTCCGGAATCATTGCAGTTGATGCAAACCATTCTAGTACTCATAGATCCTTCTGCAGGACGATGTGCACCCACCGACGACTGATAGGAACCCTGAGGTCGGTCAAGCCCACTCTCTTACGCCCAACGAATCTTTTGAAACTCTTTAGCTTTTTAACTTTCGGAGTACCCCCCATTGGGGCATCAAAGGCTAAAGCTTTATCCTGATACTGTCTCAAAGTTTTACAATCATACTGGACATGTAACGGCGGTCCTCGGGACTCATTCATTTGTCAAAGTGGTGGATTTTGTCGCTCTCCTCTTGAACTTGGTCCTGAACATAAACTAATTGCTGATTAAAAGTCCGAATAGCTTGAGAGATTGGTACCATATGAGGCTGAGCAGAAAAGAACTCCTGAATTTGCGCCTCTCGAAATGACTTGGGAAAGTATTCGGCTTCCATCAATGCCTTGAATTCATTCCAGTTCACCTCACAACCCCGTGGCTTAATATCCCGCCAACATTGGACGCATCTTTAATCAATAGGTACTGTGATACAGGTACCTTCCTGTCATCAGGGCACTTAATTCCCTCAAATATCTTCTCGATCTCAACAAGCCAATGACTCCAACTAAGGGCATCCGCGGATTCTTCAAACTTAGGGGGATTCATTTTGTAATGCCCTGAAGCCATCTATTAGTGATTGGGGCACCGAGTTGTGCCACATTAACAGTCCGCATCTGCTGCACTACTTGGGCTAGCTAAGTCATTTGAGTAACAACTTGCTAGAGCACATTAGGCATCTAAGCTATAGCATCACCACCACCGTCACACCTCTGTACGCCTGGCTAGGACACAGAACCAGCCTTAGAATTCACGGCATCCATATCGACAATGGTTCCACAGCCACGGCCTCGTCCGCGACCATGTACGCCTCGACCTCTAAACATACTAGAGGATAAAAAGGGATTAATGCGGTTCAAATAAGGAATACCGCGGTGAAATTCTCAGATCAAGAAAGGACTCAAGCCAATTAAAAAAAAGACTAAGAGTCAGAGAGAGACTTACAGTACAGGTTGCATGATCCGTTAGCAGCACAGTGATATCATATCTCGACGACAGACGCGACTTGACATGACCTAATATACTAGCAACCTAGGTATCCATAAACCTAGGCTCCGATACCACAAACTATAACACCGCCAATCCAGTCAGGAATATTAAAGCGCCGTAGACCCTTTGATAAGGATCTACAAGGCGGGAACCTGTAAAACACATACGTATAAATGACCGATAAGGTCTTCACAGTAGCGCACGTCGACCGACAAGATCGAACAACAATGCAATAATCATATCACGACTGGCAAGATTGAGTACCAATCATGAACTCCATCCTACAGGCAACATCTCATGACATAGATATATAAAAACCGTACATATCACAACTATGACATACATGTCCCGATAACAACACAATATTAACGTCATCAATCCCAACCAGGGCGTAACATAACATAAACGAACAGTACTCGCGAGTACATAAACACAACAAGCGACAAAGACAGCTCGGGACGACCAGGATGACATCACTGCTGTCCGACCCAGTCACGCTCCTCCTGTATCTGCTCTCCTGAGGACATAAAAAGGTATCCATCACCGAAGGGCTTAGCCATCGAATAGCTAGTATGAGTACATTTATATCATGAATATGTATAATATGCATATAAAATGAAACAATGCAAGATATCATATTATCGTGTCATTGTTCCGGAATAATATATATATCACATTTCAATAACCACTTGGGCTATACTGATACGAGGTTCGCACCCCATCGTATACCATAGGCCTCGTCAGACCGTCCCCGGTTGTATAACCCATCGAGTGATACGAGGTTCACACCCCCATCATATCCCAGAGCCCTCGTCAGGACATTCCCCGGATTTGCACGATCGCAAATCACAATTTCACAATATTTCACATATAATCTTGATACTGTCTCAGTTGCACAATAAAACAGCATTTTATAAATTCAAATGCAAGATAATACATAAAACATGATCAAAGTAATCGCCTGGTATTTCAACAAATGAAAATCCTCACCAGTAAGAGAATGGATTAGCAATTCACCAAACCTTCCACCTAGAACCAATAATAATATACAGTCACTACAAGAATTATCGATACGAAGCAGAGAAATATTGGAACTTTACTATTGGGTTAATTTTAATTAGGGTGTACAACCATGATTATAAATACACCTCGCGCCTCACAAAGCTATAAGGAAGTTGTGTTTCTAGTTTAGATCATTTGTAGGTCGTTTGAACCATTTTGGGTAAAAAAACGAGGAAGTCATACAATTTTAATTCTTTAATAAGGTATTTAGGGCTAAAAATATAATTTTAAAAACTTATATAAGTGTTAGGGGTCAATCTAGGATTTTTATAATACTAATTTGGGGCAAATGTTGAAGAGTTGGAAAGTTTAATTTGAGTGGACTGGTTTAGATTAAAAATTATAAAAATTACAGTTAAGCCCAAAACTCTATCTATTTCTCAAATACACTCCCCTCAGCTTTTTAAACTCTTTCATTCTTCACCCCAAATTTTAAAAACTTGTATAACTCTCATTTTCTTTTTCCTTTTCTCACTCTGGAGATCATCTGACATCAACACACGCTAAAAGTACTTATCAACACACACACACACGTACATTATACACACACACTTGGCCTCACACATATATACCATAATACTCAACCAAATCCAACAACTAAAACTAGAAAAATGATGTTGGTCAGAAGTGCTTCCTAACAGTAAAAAGGGTTTCAAGATTCGATAGCCCGATCGGCCGTACGAGGGCACAACGTCGAGCGGCGGTTTCGGCCTCGTTCCGGCTATTCCGACCTCGGTTTGTAAAAATCGGTTGATACTTGTGACCTAGTTGTTGAAGTGATTAAAATGATAAATAGATTGTGAAGTTTTACCAGAGAAATCTTCCTTTGATGATTGAACCCTTCTCGGCCCTCCCTCTCTCTGAATTTTTTTCCTTCCACTACAGGGACGTTCGTGGCCCTTCTACATGGGTGTGATAATCCCTTTTCTTGGGCGGTGGTGTATATATGTATATAGCTATATATTATTAAATGGGGGAAATTACAGCCAACTACCCTATTAGATGGTCTCTTTACACTTTAGTCCCTATTGTTTCATAAATTACAGCGAAGGACAAAAATCTGAATTGGTGTTGACTTCTATTAAAAAGACGAAAATGCCCCTCTATTTACTTGAATAAAACATTTCTTTTAAAATACATTTCATATTAAACAAATAGCTTATAAGTTATTAAAGTGTTTGACTAATACATTTCTTTTAAAAAAATATTCTTTTTGCAGAAAATAATTTTTTTTCGAAATATAATTTTTTTCCAGAAAATATTTTTTTTTTCGCAAAAAATATTTTTTTATTTTTTTTCCAGAAAATAATTTTATTTTTTCGAAAAAATAATATTTTTTCAAGAAAATAATTTTATTTCGTAAAAATATTATTTTGCCAAAAAATATTTTTCCCTCCAGAAAATATTTTTTTAATTTTTTCGAAAAAATATTTTTTTATTTTTTATCCAGAAAATAATTTAATTTTTTAGAAAAAATAATATTTTTTTCCAGAAAATAATTTAATTTCGAAAAAATATTATTTTGCCAAAAAATACATTTTTCTCCAGAAAATATTTTTTTTTATTTTTTTTCCAGAAAATAGTTTTATTTTTTCGAAAAAATAATATTTTTTCCACAAAATAATTTTATTTCGAAAAAAAATATTATTTTGCCAAAAAAATATATTTTTCTCCAGAAAATATTTTTTTATTTTGTTCGAAATTTTTTTTTTTATTTTTTTCCAGAAAATAGTTTTATTTTTTCAAAAAAATAATATTTTTTCACCAGAAAATATTTTTTAATTTCTCGAAAAAAATAAAAATTCCATAAAATAATATTTTTTTCGAAAAGATAATTTTTTTTCCCCGAAGTTTTTTTTTTTTCGAAAAATAATATTTTTTTTCCAGAAAATACTTTCTTTTTTGGAAAAAATATTTTTTTCTAGAAAGCTTGAAAATTTATTACACTGAAGTCCAAAAGTGTTATATATATTACAATGAGGTCCAGCATGTGCCACCCACGTGAGGCGAATAATAAATGAGTAAACAAGAAAAGGAAAAATAAAAGGGCAAATATGAAATATCAGTACTCTCTCTCCAGTGACATCATCTGAAATTTTGACTTTTGTCCTTCATTGTAAATATAGTTTCTGGACAGTACAAAGTTTGTCCTTCATTGTAATATCTGAAACAATAGGGACCAAACTGTAATTAGACCATCTAAAAAGGTAGTCAGATGTAAATCGCTCTTATTAAAGGTGTAGAAATTGTGTATATATATATATACACACTTATATTATTAATTACTTAGGTCAAAATATATGTAGGGGGTTAATTATATATATATATATATATATATATATATATATATATATTACAACATTTTTATACTAATATTTTAGAACCATATATGTATACATATCATTATAATTGTTAGGATTATTATTTCTATCCATCCTGATAATTGTCGATAAGGCGGTGACGTACAAAATATCGATATCGCACTTATAGAAATTCAAGTCATCATACTAAAGTGCGAGTCTCATACCCAAAACAATAACCAAATTCATATAATTATGCTCAAAATACTAAATCACACGATAAATTCCAAGTGAATAACGACAAAGATTACACAACGGTTCACAAAATTGAAAATTGTTCGAGTTTACAACCTGGGGCATCACAAAAAAGTACCTAGAGGAATCGTAGAGTATGTTCTTATCTAAGTAGACAAATTCTACTTTTCTGTTGATTTTATAGTCCTAGACACTGAACCTGTTGAGAATACCAAAGATCAAATCCCTATCATTTTAGGAAACCATTCTTAGCTACTTCAAATGCATTAATTAACTGTAGAAATGGCATCATAAAATTTTCTTTTAGAAATATGAATATTGAACTAATATGTTTAACATTTCTCAACAACATGATGATCATGATGATCTTTTTGAAAGCTATCTCGTTCATTTTGGCTCAGATTTTGAGATCGACAGTTCAATTAATGAAGTAAACTCTTTACTAGAGTCTACACTATTATTGGATAATGATAAATAGAAGGTTAAAACTGAACCACTTGAGAGTCAAATGAATAAAGAATTACCTATTGAATATTAAAACATAGAGCTCAATCCATTACCTGAGTCTCTAAAATATGTATATTTAGGACCATCAGAAACCCTGTATGTCATCATAGCATATGATTTAGGCAAAGAATGAGAAGATAAGTTAATCAATGTCCTTAAAGAATATAAAGAAGCAATAGGCTGGACCATTTCTGACAATAAAGGTATTAGTCCTTCTATATGCATGCATAGAATTCATCTTGAAAAAAATGCAAACACATCTCAATAATTTCAAAGAAGACTAAGTCCTAATTTGAAAGAAGTTGTAACAGCTGAAATAATCGAACTCTTAGATGTAGGAATCATTTGTCCTATTTTTGATAGCTCTTGGGTCAATCCTGTTCATGTAGTTCCATAGAAATCTGGAATAAATGTAATCAAGAATGAAGAAAATGAACTTGTTCCAACCAGAATTCAAACTGGATGGAGAGTCTGTATTGATTACATAAAGTTGAATCCTGTTACAAAAAAAGATCAATTTCTACTTCCTTTTATTGATCAAATGCTAGAAAGTTTAGCGGGTCATGCTTATTACTGTTTTCTTGATGGATATTATGTCTATAACTAAATTTCCATTGCTCCTGAAGATCAAGAAAAAAACCACTTTACCTATCCTTTCAGCACTTTTGCTTACCGACGAATGTCATTTGGTTTGTGCAATGCACCTGCTACTTTTTACTGGTGTATGATGAGCATTTTCTCTGACATGGTTGAGTGGTTTTCATAAATTTTTATGTATGATTTTTCTGTATTCGGGTCTAGCTTTGATGAATGTATACACCACTTAACCATAGTGCTGGTTAGGTGTAAGGAGAAAAATCTTGTAGTAAACTAGGAAAAATGTCATTTTATGGTTAAGAAAGAAATTGTCTTTGGACATATGATTTATGAAAAAGGAATCGGGGTGGACAAATCTAAAGTTGACTTAATATCCAGTCTTCTACCCCCACGAACGATTAAATAAATCCAGTCATTCTTAGGCTATGCTAGTTTTTACCGTCGATTCATCAATGTAATATCCGCAATTTCGAATTTCGGTAATTTTCTTTTTTCGGAGGAAGTTCGTTTTGACGACTCGCTCATGACCTTTCGTCATTTCGAGAATGATTAATTCCGCACTTTTTGTCATCCGAGTTCGTTTCGGTGACGTTTTATTGAGTTCCGTGTCCTTAATCGACTTTTTCACGTGGGAGTTCGACTTTGTAAAGTCACCATTAATTTTTGGTAACTCCAAAAATTCTGAATCTTTGCAATATTATAGAGCATCGAGTTAGCTTTCCAATGGTTCGAACGGTGAGTCAATCGGAGTCCGGACGAGAGAGTTATGGTCGTTTTAGCTCACCCGCTCGTTATTGGCCGATCACTGCCGGCCGAACTCGGCCGTGTCGTCCGACACGGCCCGTGCCGTGCTCGTCCGGATAAGCCGGAAGCGACTGCCTCAGGACCCGACCGTGTCGTCCGACACGGCCCGTGCCGTACTCGTCCGGATAAGCCGGAAGCGACTGCCCAGAGGCCCGACCGTGTTCCAGGACACGGTCGAGTCATTGCCGAGCGCCGGACGGGTCACTATCGGTAGGTCCCCTCCGCGCCGCGCCCGTGTCAAGCAAGACACGACCGTGCCGATCGTGCCGATCGTGTCGGCCAGCTGTGCAACACGACCGTGCCGATCGTGGACACGGTCGAGTCCCTTCCGGCTGACTGCGCGCCACGACCGTGTCATGTCGGACACGGTCGAGTCTGTCCGCCCTATAAATTCGTTTTCTCGGCATTTCAGCTTATTTTTCCCCTTTTTCTTCACCTGCAACCGAAAGAGAGCTTGAGGGAGAGTTCTTCCTTCACAAATCATTTTAGTGTTGATTTTCTTCATCTCCTTTTGATCGTGAAGCCCGGACAACCAATCCAACGCGTGTTCTACGGATCTTAGTACTTGAATCTCCGAAGGTAACATCTCTAGAAACCCTATTTCGATTAATTTGGGGGTTTTGGGATTCTCTTCCGATTAGTTTCGTTTCGTTGGTGGATTCATGATGTACACGATTAATATTGTTAGTATGGTTAGCTTTCCTACGGATTCATGGATAATTTGTGGATTTTTACGGAATCGAGAGGGTTCGGTTGTGGTCCGCCCTCGTTGTTGTTTATATACGAAAATACATGAATCGTAGGCGGGTTTCCGGGTGTATTCCATTTCCATAATCGTTTAGAAGTGGTTGTGATTGTGCTATTCGAATCGTTAGGTTCATTCTCGTCGGTTCCTCGTGGTTGTGCTTGATCCTTCCGTTCCGTTCGTTGTCGTCTTCCTTTTCGTTAGCATCGGGCGTTTCGAAGCTTTCCGGTTGAGCTGTGTTCGTCGGAATACTTTCGTGCCGATTTCGAGGCAAGTACCTTGCCCATACTTTTCTCGTTTTATGTATATGATGATCGGTGGTCGTCTTGATGTGTTTGTTTGGTTATTTGAAATGAAGTTTCAAAAGATTTCGGTTTGGCCTCGTTAAAGGCTTTCTTTCAAAACGCGTGTGTTTTGTGAATGGTGTTTTGAGAATTGTTTATGATTCGATTATTTTGAACGTTGAAGGATTTTATGAGGATACTCCTCTTGTTTAAAGTTATGGAATCGTGTATTCCGTATTTAAGCTTGTTATTGTATTTTGAAGAGTTTGGTAATGGTGTCGAGTTAATGGCCATCTCTAGTGAGTATTCTTAATGAACTTACATTCTTAGCATGTTAGTATTGCATGAGTAACGTGTGTGTGTGTATGCTCACTACGGGTTAGATCCGACGGGTCTCGGTAGGGCTCCACGAAGGCGTGGACCGCGAGCTTGCTTTTAACCATCGTGGGTTAGATCCGACGGGGTCTCGGCAGGGATCCACGAAGCTGTGGGTCCGCGGTTAATTGTGGTGCATTTTTACAAATGTGATTCGATATTTGCATTTCCGGAAATGAGTGCTTTTGAACGGTTTTCATGATTGCATGCATTGACTAAGTGTGTAAGAGGTAAATTGTTCGTTTGGCCTACTTGGCTAGGATGGCTCTAGAGTATTTTGTGGTTTATGTTTTAAATCCTTTATTTGTGGATTTTGATGTTGGGAGACGAACCTTGTGGTCGTTCTTGTGTACTGTGAGTTGATGAGATTTGGGGCTAAAATCCCAAGGGTTTTGTAAAAGTCGTTTTACGGATTTGGGGCTAAAATCCCAACGTTTTGGTTAATGTCATTTTCCAGAAAGTAAACTTTTGGGGTGGCGACCCCTTTGTCTTTTGGATTTTGAAAAGTAGGATTTGATAATCCTAAATGGTTTTCTATTAAAACTCTCGATGGCATTCTAAACCGTCTTATAAATTATTTCCATTGGTTTATGGTATTTCGATTTTGAAATGTTTTTCTCAAACCCTTGCCTCGAGATGTACTTTCGTTTTGTTTGGATCTTCGAGGATTCCTGGTTATTGTTATTCGTGGAATGTGAATTGTATGGCTCGTATTTGCACTTTGTATTTGCACTAGCAAAACAGTGGAGTTTTGCTAACCCCCGAGTATTCGGGGGGTGGATGTCTATTTTTGCATTCAGGTTTTGGAGCATAACCCAGGGTCGGCACGAAGGATGATGAAAGATGAACGATACTAATCACACGAGGATCCGTTGATGTCGTATTGGTCTAGTTGTATTTTCTTTCTCGCCGCAAGATCTTTTCCCCGTTGTACGGGAGTTTATTGTACTTTGACCCCTGCGTGGGTATATGTTGTAATTGAGTTGTATATTTTATTGAAAGACCAAATCGGTCTACTGAGTCATTTAGCCTTGAAGGCATTGTCGAGATGTTAAATGTTGTTACCAGCCTGGTAGATCTTCGAGGAGAGGGTCTACGGCGTGTAATATCCCTAAGTGGATTGGGGGTGTTACATAAATGGTATCGGAGCTTTAGGTTGAGGAAACCTAGGCTGTCGGGTTAGTGGTGTCTATTGAGTTTTGGTCTCGTCGGATTTTGTCTGACTAAGTCGTGTCGCGACGCGTCGTTTGAGTTTGTTGGTCGTGATTAGTATCGTGGGGCGATCATCATCTTCGTGCGACCTGTGGAAGTAAGTCTCCTTTTTTTGTGTTGTGCCTCGTGTGACACGAGCTATTTTTATGATTATTTGTTAAGTGGTGGAATTCTTATGTGAATTTTGATTTCACGATATGTATTTAGTCGACTCTCGTATTTGATTTATACGAGGAGTGTCGTCACTTTTGATGTCTTTTTATTGTTGTTTTTGTCCGTGGCTGATGAATTTCGAATCGATCCGCACGTTTTACAAGTCTCTTGTGGAAGCTTTGTGCTTATACGCGTTCGACTTGTTCACTAGCCAGTGCGGGAGGGTATTTTATCAGTGGTTTTGTTCTGAATGTGGTATTTTATCGTTTATTTCCGTTTAAAGACATGTGTTGTCTTGATTTTAAACGTTTTGATGCGTGTGCTAGGAGTTGTTTTAGTGAACGTCGGTATGTGTGAGTTTTGGGCATTCTGACCTATTGGATTTTTGAAAACCTTGAGTATCTTAGAAAAATAAACTTCGAGACATACTTTTCAAATGACTTATTTTCTTGTGGTACATCCTAGGTGCCACAATATATTTAAAAAATTTTCTACCTCGAGGACCAAAATATTTTTGAGATATTTTCAACACTTTTATTTAGACCCGAGGGTCGAATATTTTGAAAGTTTTCACTAAGAGAAAATGTCCTCATTTTTATCAAATGTGATATGGTTCTCCAAAGTCTCGATAATGATGTTTCACGTTTGTACTTTTTGAAAGGTGATACTCAAGATCAATCGGTGTTCTTCTAAATTATTTTCAAAATGAGGTTTTCGTTTTTAAAACCTATCCATTCCCGTTTGAGAACTGGGTATGTATGTGTGATGTTCGCGTTGTCATTTTGATACTTTCTCCCGAGTATGATCGAATTGGCGGTGTGAGCGTTGAGACGCTTTCCACACATTGGTTGTGCTAGCCCCTGTGAGAGGCGGAGTGTTGGTATTGAATGTTGTCGCCTCATGGCAATCTCTGCGTTGTCGCGCATGTGCGAGCTGTTAGAGCTTGGTTTGGTATGACCGTGTGCATCGGTGATGGTTCCGTTATGCGTCGATTGTTTAATGTCTTGTCACCTTGCTCCCGTTTTTTGTGAATTTCGTGGACGAGGTCGGAGGTAATGCCCGTACTATTTTGACTTCTGTGTTTTCTCTTCCCCAGTCTATCGATTCGCTCATGTTCGTTGGTACTTTATGAACTTGTTCGGTATTTCAGTTTCATCGTCCGAACGAGCTGTGATCTTGTTGTGGGCCGATCTGGTTATCGGTGTGACTTTTTTCGAGTTCGGTTCGATTCTTGTGAACTTTGTTCGGGAGTAACATCATTTGGTTCTACTAGTTCTTTTATTCGAAGTGGATCGGATTTGGAACTCTTATGTTTTCGACTCTGTCGACTCATTTATGTTTGTTGACATTTCTGAGCTTGTCCGCCCCTTGTTTTTGTTTATCAAACGAGCGTGGTATCGTTTCGGAATAACTCGTTCGTCGTGGTGACTTTTCAATCGCTATTCCCTTTCCTGTGGATCTTACGGCAATGCATGTCTTGTAGTTCTCACCAGATCATCCTGGGAGTTGTTGTTTGAACTTTATTGTTCTTTGTGATTCGAACATGATTCTTCGATTTTTGTTGTCTCGGTCGTTGTGGTTTGATCTTTTGATTGTTCGGTTTTTATTGACCTCGTTCCGTGATTGGTGAACATTCAGGCTCGTTCGTAATTCCCTTCAGTTCGGGAAATTAGTTTCGTTTTCGATCTTCCAGCCCTTAGGCGATGGGATTCCGTGTTTGTTCAGCGGTTGACTCGCGTTTTGATTGATGTACCGTTGGGTTGGTCAATCATATTGGTTTTCGTTCATTGTGTTTTGTGATTGTCGGATAATTGACTTGGCTATATTATCCGTTTGATGACGCTTGTCATTTGTTGGTTTTATTATATCCCTAACAGCGACGTTGTGTTGGTCGCCGTGGAGCGTGTTTTCACGCCGTATGTTCCGTTGCGTTGTATGTAACGTTTCGCCGTTTGGCATTAATTACGCGTTTCTTGCGTATCTCATTGAGTTTTCCCGGCGGAATATTGCTTCCCCCTACTTGTTTTAAGTTTCGGGACGAAACTTCTTTTAAGGAGGGTAGAATGTAATATCCGCAATTTCGAATTTCGGTAATTTTCTTTTTTCGGAGGAAGTTCGTTTTGACGACTCGCTCATGACCTTTCGTCATTTCGAGAATGATTAATTCCGCACTTTTTGTCATCCGAGTTCGTTTCGGTGACGTTTTATTGAGTTCCGTGTCCTTAATCGACTTTTTCACGTGGGAGTTCGACTTTGTAAAGTCACCATTAATTTTTGGTAACTCCAAAAATTCTGAATCTTTGCAATATTATAGAGCATCGAGTTAGCTTTCCAATGGTTCGAACGGTGAGTCAATCGGAGTCCGGACGAGAGAGTTATGGTCGTTTTAGCTCACCCGCTCGTTATTGGCGATCACGCGGCCGAACTTCGGCCGTGTCGTCGACACGGCCGTGCCGTGCTTTCGTCCGGATAAGCCGGAGCGGCGCCTCAGACCCGACCGTGTCGTCCGACACGGCCCGTGCGTACTCGTCGGATAAGCGGAAGCGATCGCTTGAGGCCCGACCGTGTTCCAGGACACGGTCGAGTCATTGCGGCGCCGGACGGGTCACTATCGGTAGGTCCCCTCCGCGCCGCGCCCGTGTCAAGCAAGACACGACCGTGCCGATCGTGTCGGCCAGCTGTGCAACACGACCGTGCCGATCGTGGACACGGTCGAGTCCCTTCCGGCTGACTGCGCGCCACGACCGTGTCATGTCGGACACGGTCGAGTCTGTCCGCCCTATAAATTCGTTTTCTCGGCATTTCAGCTTATTTTTCCCCTTTTTCTTCACCTGCAACCGAAAGAGAGCTTGAGGGAGAGTTCTTCCTTCACAAATCATTTGAGTGTTGATTTTCTTCATCTCCTTTTGATCGTGAAGCCCGGACAACCAATCCAACGCGTGTTCTACGGATCTTAGTACTTGAATCTCCGAAGGTAACATCTCTAGAAACCCTATTTCGATTAATTTGGGGGTTTTGGGATTCTCTTCCGATTAGTTTCGTTTCGTTGGTGGATTCATGATGTACACGATTAATATTGTTAGTATGGTTAGCTTTCCTACGGATTCATGGATAATTTGTGGATTTTTACGGAATCGAGAGGGTTCGGTTGTGGTCCGCCCTCGTTGTTGTTTATATACGAAAATACATGAATCGTAGGCGGGTTTCCGTGTATTCCATTTCCATAATCGTTTAGAAGTGGTTGTGATTGTGCTATTCGAATCGTTAGGTTCATTCTCGTCGGTTCCTCGTGGTTGTGCTTGATCCTTCCGTTCCGTTCGTTGTCGTCTTCCTTTTCGTTAGCATCGGGCGTTTCGAAGCTTTCCGGTTGAGCCGTGTTCGTCGGAATACTTTCGTGCCGATTTCGAGGCAAGTACCTTGCCCATACTTTTCTCGTTTTATGTATATGATGATCGGTGGTCGTCTTGATGTGTTTGTTTGGTTATTTGAAATGAAGTTTCAAAAGATTTCGGTTTGGCCTCGTTAAAGGCTTTCTTTCAAAACGCGTGTGTTTTGTGAATGGTGTTTTGAGAATTGTTTATGATTCGATTATTTTGAACGTTGAAGGATTTTATGAGGATACTCCTCTTGTTTAAAGTTATGGAATCGTGTATTCCGTATTTAAGCTTGTTATTGTATTTTGAAGAGTTTGGTAATGGTGTCGAGTTAATGGCCATCTCTAGTGAGTATTCTTAATGAACTTACATTCTTAGCATGTTAGTATTGCATGAGTAACGTGTGTGTGTGTATGCTCACTACGGGTTAGATCCGACGGGGTCTCGGTAGGGCTCCACGAAGCTGTGGACCGCGAGCTTGCTTTTAACCACTGTGGGTTAGATCCGACGGGGTCTCGGCAGGGATCCACGAAGCTGTGGGTCCGCGGTTAATTGTGGTGCATTTTTACAAATGTGATTCGATATTTGCATTTCCGGAAATGAGTGCTTTTGAACGGTTTTCATGATTGCATGCATTGACTAAGTGTGTAAGAGGTAAATTGTTCGTTTGGCCTACTTGGCTAGGATGGCTCTAGAGTATTTTGTGGTTTATGTTTTAAATCCTTTATTTGTGGATTTTGATGTTGGGAGACGAACCTTGTGGTCGTTCTTGTGTACTGTGAGTTGATGAGATTTGGGGCTAAAATCCCAAGGGTTTTGTAAAAGTCGTTTTACGGATTTGGGGCTAAAATCCCAACGTTTTGGTTAATGTCATTTTCCAGAAAGTAAACTTTTGGGGTGGCGACCCCTTTGTCTTTTGGATTTTGAAAAGTAGGATTTGATAATCCTAAATGGTTTTCTATTAAAACTCTCGATGGCATTCTAAACCGTCTTATAAATTATTTCCATTGGTTTATGGTATTTCGATTTTGAAATGTTTTTCTCAAACCCTTGCCTCGAGATGTACTTTCGCTTTGTTTGGATCTTCGAGGATTCTGGTTATTGTTATTCGTGGAATGTGAATTGTATGGCTCGTATTTGCACTTTGTATTTGCACTAGCAAAACGGTGGAGTTTGCTAACCCCAGTATTCGGGGTGGATGTCTATTTTTGCATTCGTGTTTTGGAGCATAACCCGAGTCGGCACGAAGGATGATGAAAGATGAACGATACTAATCACACGAGGATCCGTTGATGTCGTATTGGTCTAGTTGTATTTTCTTTTACTGCCGCAGATCTTTTCCCGTTATGCGGGAGTTTATTGTACTTTGACCCCTGCGTGGGTATATGTTGTAATTGAGTTGTATATTTTATTGAAAGACCAAATCGGTCTACTGAGTCATTTAGCCTTGAAGGCATTGTCGAGATGTTAAATGTTGTTACCAGCCTGGTAGATCTTCGAGGAGAGGGTCTACGGCGTGTAATATCCCTAAGTGGATTGGGGGTGTTACAATCAAAGATTTTAGCAAAATCTCAAGGCCATTATGTAATTTACTTTCAAAAGACACAGCTTTCATATTTGATGATCATTGTCTAAAATCACTAAAGACACTCAAATCTATCTTGAGCTCTGCACCTATCATCAAATCTCTAAACTGGAATCTTCCTTTTGAAATAATGTGTGATGCATCTGGATATGCCGTCGGAGTAGTATTGGGCCAAAGAGAAGATAAATTGCCAACTGTAATATATTATGCAAGTAGAACTCTAAATGACGCCCAATTAAATTACTCTACAACTGAAAAAAGAATTGCTTGTAGTTATTTTTGCCTTAGATAAATTTCGACCTTACTTGCTTGGTTCAAAAGTCATAATTTGCTCCGATCATACTTCACTAAAACATCTTCTTTCCAAGAGAGATTCTAAACCTCGCTTGATCCGATGGATTCTATTGTTACAAGAGTTTGACTAAAATATTCGAGATAAAAAAGGATCAAAAAATGTTGTTGCTGATCATTTGTCTAGGCTAATCGTGAATTTGTAATGAAACTTTTTCTGATGAACAACTCATGTTTGTTTCTCTCATACCTTGGTATGCAAGCATTGTCAATTACCTTATCACTGGAAATATGCCATCTCATTGGAATAATCAAGATAAAACAAATTTTTTAAATAAAGTAAAAAACAATTCTTTTTGGATGAGCCATGCTTGTTCAAATATTATCCTGATCAAATCATCAGAAGATGTGTGTTTGAACATAAATAACAAAATATCATTGCCTTTTGTCATGATCATGCATGTAGAGGTCATTTTAGTTCAAAGAAAATGACAACTAAAATCCTGCAATGTCTTTTTTATTGGACAACACTTTTTAAAGACACACCTTCATATTGCAGCACATGTGATAGATGTCAAAGATTAGGTCGAATTTCTAAAAGAAATCAACCTCTAAACCGAACTTTAATTATTGAAATATTTGATGTTTGGGGCATCGATTTTATGGGACCTTTTCCAAATTCTTTTAGTCGTGGTAAAAATTTTGTGGCCATTGATTATGTCTCAAAATAGGTGGAAGCAATTGCTTGCAAAACAAATTACCACAAAGCCGTGGTAAAAATTTTGAAACAAAATATTTTTTCCAGATTTGGAACACCACGAGCAACTATAAGTGATAGAGGAAAACATTTTATGTAACCAATTTTTTAATTATTTATTTAAAAATTATGGTGTTACACATAACATTGCTACTCTTTATCACCCCCAACAAGTGGACAAGTTGAAATTTCAAACAGAGAAATCAAACATATTCTTGAAAAAACTGTTAATCCTGCAAGGAAAGATTGGTCTTTATGATTGAATGATGCATTGTGGGCTTACTATACTGCTTTCAAAACTCCCATCGGAATGTCTCCATTTAGGCTTGTCTTTGAAAAACCATATCATTTGCCTATTTAATTAGAACACAGAGCATACTGGGCCATAAAACGATTAAATTTTTTACTAGACTTACCTGGAATTCGTAGAAAACTTCAACTAAATGAACTGGAAGAAATCAGAAATGATGCTTACGATTGTGCAAGAAAATATAAGAATAAAATAAAAATTTTTCATGATAAGCACATCTTGAGAAAAACTTTTTCTCCTAGTGAAAAAGTCCTTTTTAACTCCCATTTGCTATTATTTCCAGGCAAGTTGTGTTCACGATGGTCTGATCCATTTATTATTCGTACGGTTTATCCTCACGGAGTTGTAGAAATTGAAAATCCACAAATGGTAATAGTTTTAAAGTAAACGGTCAATGGTTGAAACCATATTTGGAATTAAAATCTTTTAAGGTAGAAGAGGCTCTTCTTAAGGACCCCGCTATTGTGAATTAATACTCTATTGTGTTTGTCCGGTTAAGTGGCAGATAATGTCACTCCGTAGCTATTAAAGTCAAAATTTTCAGTTTCCTACAGCAACTGATTTTGTAGATATTTTCTCTTTTTATTTTATTTTTAATTTTTTAATTTTGGAAGAAACTTTGAAAACTATTGAAAAGATTTTTCACTTTCATAGCAAAAAAGTCACTTTGAAAATTTCCAAAACCAGACTTGAAAGGATGAGGTTGCTTATGAATAAAGGCATACCTTTTGATATTCGATTCATTATGGAATCCAAAGTGATAATAGGAGGTGAATTCACTGAAACACCTACTACATTTTTACCAAGGCAAAGAAAATGGCCGTTTGCTACAAATGTGCCAGGTGGAACTGTGATTCAAGAGGTCGATCTTTAGGAATTCCTTCCACAAACAGAGAAGATAAAGTTCAGTTTATCAAGGATGGTCTGAATAAGGAGCATTTAGATGATATCGAAATTTCTCTTGACATGCATCCTAGTAGACTCATACATTATGGGTGTAATACCCGAGATTTTTATTTTCGGTTGCCTTGAACTATTTGTCGTTTGGTATCGGTTAATTTTGTTTCATTATGACTATGTGGAATACGTTTCTCTGTTATGTACGGTATGATGTATTCGGTTGTAGTGTTCATCGAGTGAGACTTGTTGTCGTGTCCGCTTCTTTGATTAAATATGTACTTGTGGTGTGGTACGTTATGTTTCGTAATTTTCTCATTATTGTTTAGAATGATAGTCGGTGTGTTAGTGTGACCGAGACTTTGTTGAACGTATGATCGGACTGTCGGAATGGTGGAATAAGGGCACGGCTATAAGAATGCTGAGTTACGTCCGTAAGGATTGCGAGCATTACGGCCGCAATGCATGGTCGAGCTACGGCTGTAAGGTCATGAGCATTACGGCCACAATGCATGGCCGGGTTAGGGCCGTAAGGCGCCCACACATTTTGGGTAGTAGCTCGAGAGGTCCGGTTACGGCCATAAGGGATAGGCCAATTTGGGCCGTAAGGGAGGGTGACCGAGTTACGGCCGCAAGGTACTGCATGTTACGGCTGTAACATGCTCGGCTATATCGGGCCTGGGCGATGGATCTTGTTCCATTTTTCCCCATTCTCCTTCTCCCTTCGCGATTTTTGGCAGGATTTGAGAGTAGTGATCGGGAGCATCTTTGTGAGAGGTAACTTCTTGAAATCTCCTAGGGTTGACCTTCGGGATTTTCCTCTTGTTCATTTTTTGGTGATTCCATTAGTGTTATATGGTGTTGTTAAACACATTATACGGATTGTATATCCGTATCTTGAGTTCGTTTGAACCCAATCGGGATTTTTGGTGTTCTAAGGAAATCTTCAACATTTAATGTCCGATTAAATGTCTCAGAGGGTTTCTTTTGGTTATTGGATGTGTTTTGTTTTCAATTTTTATACTCGTAGTAATCATGTTTCCATTGTGCTTCACGGAAGATTATAGGTGTTCGGGGTTTTCTGGGTCATACCGTGTTCGTAGGAATATTAGGGTGTCGTCTATCGAGGCAAGTATCTTGCTTATACGATTTGTGTCTTGCGAATAGAGTTTACGTGTTGGGTTTACGATGATTTGGTTTCCCTTTGGGAATATGATTCGTGGGGATTGATTAATTTGAACGTTGATTGTATTGATGATACAATTGCTCGTTTAATGTGGTGAATTTGTGTTGATGATGTTAATCGTGTTGTTGTGTTGTGCGTGGTTGTTCTTGAATGAGGTAACGTGATGATTATGATAATTGGATCGGATTGGTTATATACTTGGGTATTTATTGCTGTGTATTGTTGATTGGTTAGACATAATTGTAATAAGGTGTATTGTTCCGTGGTAGTGTCTTGAGATGATCTTTGCGTATTGTGGTACGAATATGTGGAACCAGGTACGGTCCATCGTGACCTCTGGGGTTCGTGCATGATGATTACGAATAGTGGATATGTGGAACCAGGTACGGTCCGTCGTGACCTCTGGAGTTCGGTACATGATGTGTACGAACAATGTGTATGTGGGACTGGGTACGGTCCGTCGTGGCCTCTGGGGTTCGTTACTTGATGAATACGAACAGTGATTGAATGGATAATATTTGATGTTGGGTCACGGACCCGTAATGATATCCTAGCTATTGTGTTTTGAAACAAGAATCAGGCTAAGGCCCTATCAATTTTGAAAAAGGTTTTGTAATTTGAGACGCGAGGTCCAAAAAGGTTTCTACTTCTAAAACCCCCGAGATGATTAGTTTATTTTCAAAAATTTCCTTGCTTGAAATCGAAATTCTAAAACCTCTCGGGAATATTTGATAGTTGATTGTTGTATCTGATTCTTGGTTGCTATTTCCTTGCTATATTTCGTATAGTATTATACTTGCACTAGCAAAATAGTGGAATTTTGCTAACCCCCGAGTAATCGGGGGTGGATGTCTGCTTTCGTCCAGGTACATGCAGGTTCGTGGGAGCAGTCACAGGATCGACACAGGAAGTGACGAGCTACGATACTAATCAAGAGTTGGGAGTTGAGTTGAGATATGTAGTATCGACAGAGTTGTAATCCGCCTTCCGCTATTTTGTATCTTTACCCATGCATGGGTATTAATTGTAAAGAATTTTATTTTTCTGTTGTGTCAGTCCTGCGACCTCATTGGTCATTGTAGTTGGTTATAATTGACCTTAATGGTTTGTATTATTGTGTGTGTTGTGCCGAGATTTATTCACCTCGACAGGCGATCGAATACAAGGCCTAGCGATCGAGTCCACAACCAATCAAGCTATGGCAAACTTGCCTAAACGGAGATAACAGTCCACCTTCAAGTATCTAGCAATCGACCCTCGAGGCGATCGCCTTTTGGCATCTATTGATCGTCTCTGGTGCCCAACCTAAGACGATCGTCCTACGCCGCGAACAAGACCATCGTCCGTCAAAGTCCACGAAGACTGGATCCCAAAGCAGCGCCCATGTGCAGATCCGCGAAAGGCGTCGCATAACATGGATCGTTGACCACAACCTGTCACCACCTTATCACCTACCGACAAACCCGCCGAAAGGTACAAGGTGGTACCGACTGTGACAGCGACTCAGACGCGTGCAGACTTCTCATTGGACCGCACAGCTGGCTACCAGCAACTCCTGTGGACTTTAAGGGGACCAGCCCATGTACTAAAAGACGATCGCCCGCTTATTATAATACAGCAGAGGCGATCGCTCGGCGTGTCCCAGTCCTATAAATAGAGAACATCCAGCAACTGGAGAAAGGTTCGAAATTAGTTCCTCTGAGGACTACTCATAGCAGAAATTGGTTCCAACTTCATTCACGGAAATACATACAAACATATACATTCCTTCAGGCTCTCGGTTTCCTCTCTTGGATCTACCTTAGGATTTCTCTCTCAGCAGCTCTCATCCAGAAGACGGTCGGCAGAGGCAAGAACTTCTTGCAGTACATATTCAACGAGACTCACAAGCCTAGGAACTCAATCATACAGCTAATACACACCGTGAGAGACTGTCGATCTCTCACCGTCGTCACAGCTCATCAACGTTGTTACAAGAACTCACAGAGCATCATATCTGGTTCTTCCGGCAATCTTCACGCTCTATAGCTAAGATAACTAGGATATTTACACTCATTGTAATAGTATTCTTACATTAATACTTGTATCCCAGAATATTTGTATTAATAATATCTCGCGAGAGCATTCAAGCCCGGGACTAACAACCCCGGCAAATCTTGTGTTATTTGCCTTCTCTATGGAAGTGTTCTCGCACTTTGTTTGCTATCCATCTATTCCAGCAATATCTATATCCGGATAATATTTTGGGTAGCAACAATCGGCGCTAGAAAAAGGGCATCTAAACCTTCATTTTTATTCCTACCGTTCTGAAGAACACTCACTGTTCTCGGGGCATATACTTGAAGTGACACTCACTGCACTTTCAAAGAAAGCCTTCAGAATCATGACGTCCGCCACTACATCGAAGAGAGCCGCTCTCTGAACCGCTGGACACCATATCCCGGCTCAATCCGAGCCCCAGCCGGCGGCAGAGGGAAGTCGCGGCAAAGCGAGACTCTCGATCCCGCACATGAGGGGTGGCCCCAGCCTCTCACTCCATCAGTTCCAAACCGTGGAACAGTTCGAGGAGGCTATGGCCGTCCTAAAGGAGAGACGTAAAGCCTGCGCGGCGCCCGCTATAACTCCTTCGGCCGTCCGCCACGTGGGCAAACGGAAGTTCAAGGGGCTACTGGGCGAGCGATCGTCAGAAAGACCCAAGTCGCGAGAAAAGGCTCTCGCAAGTCCGGACGATTCTGTATTCAGTCGCCTGGGCAGCGATCCATCATGGCGACTGGGGCATTCCGACCCCAACCACGAGACGACGGAATCCGAGTCCGTCACCAGGAGTTCGGCCTACCCAACTCCCAACCGAATAACGATCAGCCGCCTGGCTCCCGTTCCGAATGCAAGGGGGTCAGTACTTGATCGCCTCAGTTCCCGCTCCGAGCGCCTAGCCGCGAGCAGCTAGGCCACATCGATGGCCGCTATGCAACGCCAGCTCGATGAGATGAAAGCACTCTTGGACACTGGGGCAAGCACCAGCAGAAAGATCATCGGACCGACCGAGCCACTCGCGGTCCACATCGAGCTCGCCCCCATGCAACCAAGGATCGCTCCTCCCAAAACACCTCTATATGAAGGGAGATCGGACCCCGAAACCCACCTAAGTAAATTCCGGATTTACATGACCGGGTGTGGGGCATCAGATGCAACCAAGTGCCGAATCTTCCTGTTAACATTGGGCGAGCTGGCCCATAGGTGGTACATGTCGCTACTACCGCGATCGATCATCTCCTTTGAGAAACTGGCGAATGACTTCACGTCATACTTCGCCGCCAAGGTCAAAAGACCCGAAGGCCCCCACCGCATGATGAAAATCAGGTAGGGGGAAGACGAATCTGACGCAGACTACATCGACCGAGTGGACGAAATCGTCCTCACCGGCGAGCCCATCAGCGACGAGCTTGCTCTCTATTCAGTCCTGAGGGGACTCTACGGTCACTCACCCATGTTTAGACATCTGACGAAGGACATCCCCCCAACCTATGCGATCTTCCGCGCTAAGGCTGCCGACTTTCTGGCTAGGCAAAAGCTTATCACCCTCCGCCTAGGCGAGGAAACGCCACCTCCTGTCCGAAAGACGGCGATCGCCAAAACCAAGAAGGCGGTCGCCAAGCCATCCGGAGATCTCAAGGACTTCGAGGACATGGAAGCCCATCTCCTCCATACGTTCAACCGAACTCCGGCCCACATTTTTATGCCATCAAGGGGCGCCAACCGTTGAACAAGCCAAAGGCGATAAGGGACCACGGTCATCTAGACCACAATCAATATTGTGCCTACCATAAGAGTCCTGGCCACAGCACTAATCAATGATGCGACCTCCTCAAACAACTCTGGAAATTGTTCAAGGAGGGCAAGTTGGACAGCTTATTGGCTTACCCGAAGCCCCTACGAATCTCCCAACACGATCGTCCGAGTCGAACGCGAATAGACTGGAAAGCTCATACGAGCCGACCCCACGATCAACCTCGGTGACCGTATCTACATGCTTCAACCAAGAGAAGGGAACTTCGGACGTCTCTCCCCGATTTCCCACCTCATTGAACAAAAGAGGATGACTTGCTCGCCCCCAAAAGTTCATCATCTAACATGATGGACCTAGGCAGCTATCGCCTCCCCGAGCACAACGTTTACCATCGAGGATCATCATCTGACATGATGGTCCGAGGTAGAAGAGTGCCGCCATGGTCGCGAAAATCGATGAAACCGACGATCCATCCATGCAAGGTTCCTTTGGGATTCGATCGCTCGCCCTACGTTTAAATACGAGGCGGGTGTAGCCGAAGGTCTCTCCAAATCAAATCAGAGGATTACTCGATCGCTCTCTAAAGTTCATCATCTACACGAAGAACCTAGGCAGGCGATCTCCTCCCCTTACACAACGTATACCGTCGAGGATCGTCATCTGACTTGATGGTCCGAGGTAGAAGAAGTGTCGCCATGGGCGTAGAGGATGATGGAACCGTTCTCTGTGCCCATGCAAGGTCCCTTTGGGCTACGATCTCCCGCCCTTCGTTTAAATACGAGGCCGGCGTAGTCTGAGGGCCCTCCAAAACTAATCTGTGGATGCGTTTGCCCGCCCTCGAAGGCTCATCACTTAACGTGGCCGGTCCTTTCTGGGCAATGCAACGCGTCCCTCCCCCCGTCTCAACATACACTGTCGAGGGTCGCCATCTTCATGGCGGGCCAAGGTGAAAGCAGAGCTAACAAGCCGTGGAAGTGGAGTTGATTAACCCAGCGACGCCCTGCGCAAGGAATCTTCCAGACCAAGACCGCACGCCCTTCGTTTAAATACGAGGCGAGGTGCAGCCTTCGGAGGATCCTACCAATTAAGTGAGTCACAAAAACATAGCCATCATACGGAATGTCACTCGTGCATAAGACACGGTCATGGAGTTCGGTACATCGATCTCCGCGATCGTGCACGACTTCTCAAGACCAAGATGGACGGACTTTCGAGGATTCGAAAAATTTGAAGACCGCTCACTCAACGATTTATTTTCGTCCCCTTACTTTTACTAAGTGAACAAAAATAAGGGGGAAGAGTGCGGAGCTATTTATGCGACGATCGTCCCTATTCAATCACATACGGAGGTTGGCATTATTCAAATGTTTGTGCAGCAATCGAATTTGTTGTAAAAGTTATCTATATGAGTTTATCAATTCACTTAGACCTACACACGCAACAATCTCTCCTCACACATTTGTACAAAGTCAAGCAATAGACTTAAAAAAGCAATCATTCAAGTGATAACTCGGAAAATCAAACGTTCATTACATTACTTGAAGTACATACATGGTCGCCCGAAGGCCTAAGTACTACAAAAATAAAGCTACAAAATTACAAGGCAAAAGAGCTAAAACAGTAAAAGAGAAGAGCCTCAGGCCCCTGCCTCGCCTTCGCCTTCAGCCCCCAGATCTGCCCGCGACCCTTTGCCAGCCTTCGATATGGCCTCCCCGTCCTCCGGAGCGTCAGGATGAATAAGGTTCGCTGGAGTTGGATACCAGCTCAGGTCCACACTGATGTCCGCGAGATCCAAGATCGGCACGGAGAAGTCGGGATGAATAGGGTGCTCCAATGCATACGCCTTGAAGTTTTCGGCTAGAGGGCCGACCTCCAGTCCTCCCTTCTTAGCGGCTCGGAGCGAGTCAGCGTACGCCATATAATCGGCAAACTCACTGAGGAACTCCACATTAAGAAAGGGATTGGCCTTGGTCGCCTCTAGCTCCCCTTTCAGCTCCGCCATCGCCTGTTGCGCACCCTGGAGCTCGACCTCCCTTGCAGCCGTCTCTCCCCTCGACGCCGCCAGCTCGCTATTTAGCTCAGTGACGGTCACCTTTAGTTGATCGGCCTCCTTCTCAGCGACCTTCTGCGACCATACGGTATCTGTCATCCGGTACCGAAACTGGTTGACCGTCACCCAGGCTTGCTCGGCATCCTTTCTCGCCAGCTCAAGTTCATGGCTCTTTCGCTTAGCTGCATCCGGGGAGTCCTTCTCCATTGCCACAATCCTATCATCGAACTCGGCATTCTCTTTCCGAGCCGCCTCGAGATCTGCCTGCAGGCGAGTAGTGGAAGGACGCCCTTCAAACTTCTGCACAGCCTGGGCGGCCATCGTCGCCGCCTAGAGAGAGAGAGAGCAAAAGTAGCCTGCATTGAATTCCCCGATCGCTGGCGAGTGATAGCATCTAAGTCCATCGTCCAGGCCTTCGGCAGAGCGGAAACGTCCCGGTTGACATATAACGGGATGTCACAGGCCTGGCGAGGAGATCGGCTCGCTAAGAAATCCAGCACCATCGGCGGGCAGGATGGGTCAGTGCTACGGATCCTACATCAAAACAACAAGAGTTAGCACATCTCCCACGCGAATGACAAATTTTAACTCAACAAGAAAAGTCTACCTCTCAGCCCTCTCGGGGTCGCGACCAAAGTATGGTTTCCCACGAGGGGTCTCAGCATCGGCGATCGCCATCTCCCATAATAAAGTCGCAGAGGGCGCAGGCTCAGTCGCCGGAGGAACAATGGTGATCGGAGGCGCGGCGATCGGCACCTCACTGGCAGGGGCATAAACTGGAGTTTCTCCCAAGCTCTGCTTTTTACGATTCGTCCGAAACCCCTCCTCCCGAACTTCCTCCTCAACCACGATTGGCTCTACGCAAGGCTCCACCTCCGAAATTAGTGGTAACGCCACCAGAGGAGCTCTAGATGACTTCTTCTGGCGAAGGCGGCCCAAAACTCCAGGGTTTGACATAGCTATCTCCGGTGGGGGCTCCAAGAAACGGGGAAAGCGGACCTCTACAATAAGGACAGTTAAACCACGGTTAGACACACACTCTCCAAGCAAGACGATCGCCAAGCAATTGGAGGTCGCAGAAACTCATACCTGAGACCGAGATATGATGTGGAAAACTGAATAGCCGATCTGACAACCAACGTCTCTCCTTGTTGATCTGGAAGGCGTCTAGGTCGTTGTCTGGCAAACTTCGAATCCACTCCCAGACAACCAAAAAATCAAAGGGAAGCTCGTCGGTCGTCGAAATATGGAAACCTAGAAAAGAAAGAACAAATTAGATCAGTTCAGATCATATCCGAACAAAGGGAGAGTCAGAGCTCTTACCCGGATTCCTCTCCCAAAAGCCCATTGGGATATTCAACTCGTCCATGGGATTGCCGCTCGCTAATGCCTTCCATGAACCGCCGACCCAGAACCATTTCGCCGGATCGCCCCGCACTTTGTTCGGGACTCCGAGGATCACCCAACCGGATCGGCCTTGAATATGATAGCCTCCGACCGGCCCCTTCTGAGCCGTCAGCTTGAACAGGTGGTTGATCTCCAACGGCGAAGGAAGGCGGTACAGTCGGTGACCGCCAAACAGGGTGAGAGTGCAAATTATCTGGAGCCAAGCATTCGGCATCAACTGGAGTGGCGCGACGTTCCAAGCATCCAGCAGATGGGTGACGGAGGACGACAAAGGAAATCGCAGCCCTGCTTCCATGATTGCTTCGTTCACGGCGACCATGCCCTCCGGAGGTTGATCGGCCCGTTCATTCTCAGCCGGCACAAATAGATCCACATCTGAAGAGACATGAAACCTCGTCCTCCAGACAGCCAGGTCCTTCCTGGCCAACGAACTCCTGATTTGGCCAAGAGACCATAGAGATCGCTGCGCAGCCCGAAAAAGCAATCGCCTAGGAGGTTGATAAGGATGAGCGATCGAATACTCCCGGTAATTGAACTTAGGATATGGACCAACCAACCTCTCTATGATTTCAGCGAAGGCCAGATAAGCCCGGCCAAAAGCACTGTGCTGCTCCCAGTAGGCCCTAACCGCCGAATCCCTCTCCATCTGCGAGCGCCTCCGCTCAACCGCCGCCTCCTTGGCGACGTCGGCTTCATTGAACAATGCCTCGACTTCCGCAGGGTTAATACCGGCCTGAATAGCCTCGGCGGCCGTCTCCAGATGGAAATCTGCAGAGGATCCTCCCCGGGCAGTCGATGCCCCGGCGGCGGAGCTGGTGCCCACTCCGTGTGAAGAAGATGTTCCAGTCATTCTCGAAGAAAAGAGGAGAAAAGGAGTTTTTTCTTACCAAGGATTGAGTCGGTCGACGATCGGCAGCAAGATCTCCAGAAAATTCTTCACCAAAGGTCTTCTTCTCCGATAAAGCGCATAAGGTTCTTAATACTGCAACCCTGCGCCCTTTTATAGGAGAAAGAAGGGACTTCCGAGCAATTAAGGAGAATATCAGGGGCCGAAGTGCAACCGTCGCTATTAATGACTCCCTTGAAACCCGCGATGCATCGTTTCGAGGACACACCAGACAAGGAGTCGCAGCTAATCGTCGGTATCCCCCAACAGGAATCCGACACGTGCCCCGAAGACTTTTCCACATCCATTATCTTTTCCCGCTCATTTCAGCAACCAACCAGGTCGTCCAAGTTCAAAGCCGGACCACTCAATGACTATTCCCAGTTCGGTAAAATGCAGAGTCACTCATCATAATTCAGCGATCGCCAACAGAACCACCTCACCTCACGTTTCCAACATCGGAGCGAGCTGGGGGCAATTGTTGTGCCGGGATTTATTCACCTCGACAGGCGATCGACTACGAGGCCGAGCGACCGAGTCCGCAACCAATCAAGCTACGGCAAACTTGCCTAAACGGAGATAACAGTCCACCTTCAAGTATTTAGCGATCGACCCTCGAGGCGATCGCCTTTTGGCATCTATCGATCGTCTCTGGTGCCCGACCTAAGACGACCGTCCTACGCCGCGAACAAGACCATCATCCGTCAAAGTCCACGAAGACTGGATCCCAAAGCAGGCGCCGCATAACATGGATCGTTGACCATAGCCTGTCACCACCTTATCACCTACCGACAAACCCACCGAAAGGTACAATGTGGGACCGCCCGTGACAGTGACTCAGACGCGTGCAGACTTCTCATTGGACCGCACAGCTGGATGCCAGCAACTCCTGCGAAATTTAAGGGGACCAGCCCATGAGCTAAAAGACGATCGCCCGCTTATTATAATACAGCAGAGGCGATCGCTCGGCGTGTCCCAGTCCTATAAATAGAGAACATCCAACAACTGGAGAAAGGTTCGGAATTAGTTCCTCTGAGGACTACTCATAGCAGAAATCGGTTCCAACTTCATTCACGGAAATACATACAAACATATACATTCCTTAAGGCTCTCGGTTTCCTCTCTTGGATCTACCTCAGGATTTCTCTCTCAGCACCTCTCATCCAGAAGATGGTCGGCAGAGGCAAGAACTTCCTGCAGTACAGATTCAACGAGACTCACAATCCTAGGAACTCAATCATATAGCTAATACACACCGTGAGAGACTGTCGAGCTCTCACCGTCGTCACAGCTCATCAACGTTGTTACAAGAACTCACAGAGCATCATATCTAGTTCTTCCGGCAATCTTCACGCTATATAGCTAAGATAACTAGGATCTTTACACTCATTGTAATAGTATTCTAACATTAATACTTGTATCCCAGAATATTTGTATTAATAATATCTCGCGAGAGCATTCAAGCCCGAGACTAACAACCCCGGCAAATCTTGTGTTATTTACCTTCTCTACGGAAGTGTTCTCGCACTTTGTTTTCTATCCATCCATTCCAGCGATATCTATCTCCGAATAATATTTTGGGTAGCAACAGTGTGGTTTGCCCCCCGGTTGGGCAAACACTTGCTCGTTTTGTGATGTTTAGCCTGGTAGATCCTCGTAGGGAGGATCTACGGCGTGTAATATTCCCATATGGTTTGGGGGTGTTACATTTATGGTATCAAAGCTTAGGTTGTGGAAACTTAGGCTGTCGGGTCAATTCGGGTCGTTATTTGTCGAGTAATATGTTGTCATGTCATTCGAGTTGTCGGGTGACAAGTTGAGTTGTGCGTAGTCGCAACGTGTCGTATGTGTTGTCAGATGAGATTAGTATCGTGGGCGACCGTCATCTCCGTGCGGCCTGTGGACGTAAGTCTCCTATTTTATGCTAGGTATCTGTGTTTCATGATTTCATTTATGTGAGATAATTGTAGTGCATAATTTTGGTTGCATGATAATGTGAAGTGGAATCCATGTTTGATACTTATGGTACACCGCGTATGTATTGAGCTGAATGTATTTATGGTATGGACACCAAGGGGTGAAATATAATGTGAAAACTGTGAACCTTGATATGTTCCATAAAATGTATCGACGGTAGAGTTCGTGAGGAACTCAAATAGATGGTCTTGACGTATGTTTAAACTTGGTGTTTATGCGTTGTATTTGATTGAATTGGTGATCTTGTTTGCCGATTGGGCATGTGGTTTCAAGTTCGATTATTTTTGGGTAGTTGTAATTATGTTCGCTGCGTGAAGGTTTGAAAACGGTTTCCTGAAAGTTTTTATGGGATCGAGTATGTTTGTGGAAAAAAAAATCAATTTTTGAAAATTTTACGATGGTGCGGTTAAACAATGGTTTTGTATGGATTTCAAAATCGGTTGAACTTTGACGAGTTGGTTATGTATTTTCAAATGACACTTTCATACAGTATTGGAAAGATGTGTTTTAAAGTACTTCGAACATTGTAAATTCATTCATTATCATTCAGTAAATTTTTTGCTCATTAATAATCATTCATCATTCATATTCATTCATTATATTCACCGTTCGACGTATTTTGAATCGTATATCAGTTATCATTCGTCTTTCAACCCGGTTGGAGAATCGAGTCGAGTTTATCATCATCATCCTTGTAGTGGGCTGTGTGTGAGGAGTAGCGCACGCTACGTACTCTCTTTAGCGCATGCTAATTGGGTACTGGTAGCGCATGCTACCTCTCATCATTAGCGCACGCTAACGTGTTGGAGACAGACAGTCCAGTAGGTACTAGACTGAATTGGTGTTATTCATAGCGCACACTAAGAGTGGATATAGCGTATGCTAGTAGTATTGATAGCGCACGCTGATCATCAGTGTAGCGCGCGCTAAGGTTCGATCAGACAGAGTCCAGTGAGTACTGGACTGGAATGGGATAATTCATAACGCACGCTTCGAGTAGAGAATAGCGTATGCTAATTGGTATTAGTAGCGCATGCTAAGTTATATGTTTAGCGCACGCTAACGCGAACAGGGCAGAGGACAGTAGGTTCTGGACTCCAATATTCTGGGCATCAACTATCAGGTAGCGCATGCTAACATAAGGTTAACGTACACTAATAAGAGGCGTTAGTGAACGCTACTAAGCTACGTAGCGCATGCTACTAAGCAACGTAGCACACACTAATGATTCAGACCGCAAGTACTGGAATACCCGGTAAACCCGCTAGCACACGCTAAGCTGGGTTTACTATATATTGGACAGTTCGGTTCAGATTCGTCATTTCTTCATCTCTCTTCCTCATCCCGGCGGTTTTGGGCGATTTTGGGCATTTTGTGAAGTGTTCTTAGAGCTGCAATAAACTATCAACATCTTCAAGCTTCTAGTTTGGATTAATCATCATTTAATCCTCTCCAATACATCAAATCAAGATAAACATTTCTTAAATCTTGAACTTCGGCATTTGAGTGTTTTCCTTCCGATCTCTTCGTGTTAGCTTGCTATTATGTTGGAATATGTTATAAATGGATTATCTACTTTGGATACATGTATTACTATGGATTTATTGGTGTATATTTCGGATTTGATGAATATTTGGGGAAATATTCAAGAACCTTTGATGTTTGACTTTGGTTATTTTGGGGGTTTCCGATTGATGTTGCCGTAACCTTGAGTTGTGGTTTCCTATTGGATTATTGATATCATTGAAGGTGTTTTGTGAGATTATATTAATCATTTGGAGGTTGGTTTCAATATAATTGGGGTTGGTCGTAACCAATGGAAGTATGTTTGCAACGTATTTGTTATAATGTCCCAATGAGTTTGTTTATTGTTGTATCGACTTTTGAGTTGGTTGTGATTTATGCTTGATACTTATATTAAGCTTTTGTTGGTAATTATGTTGTTCAAGGTTGCTCGAGCGGCCGATATTTCCTTTAGGACGTTTGTTCGAGGGAGGACATAATTTCATCACCGGTATTTGTTTAAGTTAATTCTTACTCGGGTAAAAGGATACTCATTCCTTTCGTTGTTGTTCATTCATATTCATAATTGATTCATGGTATATTAATCGTGTTGAGACTTGTAATTATCAAACTAATCATTCAATTCACGAGGAACGACGGTTCCAATCATTTTAGTGAGCTATCATTCATTTCACTATTATTTCATCTCGGTGAGTCATTCTTGACCCTTGTTGATTTGCTATACATTGATATTCATTATGGTCACTTTTGTTCTTGTGACCTTCTGGGTTCATATTGCGTGGCCGGGTGGTTATGTGTTGAATTTTTAGTCGGGCACACGATAGTCATGTGATACGGGTTCACCGACACAATGGACTGTGCATACGGTAACGTGCCTCCGTGAGACTAATTAGGTACAAGTGCGGGTGTGTCCGGACACTTGTCTTGTGCACTTGCACATCCCATTACGGGCGTACTATGATGCCCCTCTTCAGCTTGATTTCATAACTAATATATAATGATTGTGCTTGTTCAACGCTTGAGGATTGTTGTTCTGTGTAACTGAACCCGTTGGGGGATACTGTTTTCAGGTCATTGTAAGGCAAACACACGGGAAGAGAACGTTGACGGCGAGTAGTCCCAGTGATACTAGTAAGGCCTCCCAATCCTTTCAGTCGCTCATGTTTCATCATTTTTATATCCGCTGCAGTTTCCGTTTTGGATGTTCAATTTATTCAGTGTTTATATTTTATCTTCATATAAAATATACAAGTATTCTGTATTTTCCTGGGTGTATTGTACTTAAAACTCCTCATCGAAGTAATGGATGATATAATGTGGTTCGGTACTACAATTATATTGTTTAATTCATTAATCTTCATTCGCCGGGTGGGTCCAAGTTGGGGGTCCACGGCACTTTAATATCCGCCTAGTTTGGGGTGTTACAGAGTTGGTATCAGAGAGTAGTTTTGAATACTACCTTCCGAGTCATGTCTCATTTTAATTCATCGTTCATCAGATTAGTATCATTGGACTTTCGCGTCACGTGTGACCTGTGCAAGTGCCAAGCCCCTCAGACCAAAAGAACTGTAAGATTTCTGACGCCATGGTATAATTTCTGGCAATAAGAATCACTCATTCATCATTCACCAGTCAACAATCCTCAATCATCATTTTCATTTTGATCATGTCGATCATGTTAACTCATTAATCACTCAGTTCATTTCATTGCTTAGTTGTTGATCTTCAGAATCGTATCATTAATCTTGTTAACTTGTTCAAGATAATCATTACAAGAATTTCATCAGATAATCATGTCACCTCAGTTAACCCTTCATGTAATCGTGGTGTTAGGGCGCGTATGCTCATTATTATCATTTCGTAACTTAATCATAATGGGATATTCATGCGAGATCTATAATTATCATCTGAATTTCCTACTTCAGTATGGAGAGAGCCGTCAGAGGACGCAGGGGAAGAGGCCGTGGTGCGGGCCGAAACCCGGGAGCTCGTGTGAATACACGCGCGAACGCGAGGAATAATGTTAATTCATCGAGCAGCGACGCTTCCACTCATTCACCTGGAAATAATCTTTCACTGTCAGGGAGTCGTACCCGGGACACAGCTCAATCAGAAGGTGTTCGGGTTGACCCACTCGCTTTTATGCAGGGCATGATGGCCCAAATGACTCAGATGGCACGTCTGATGGAGACAATGCAGAACTCAACCGCTCAGAATCAGCAGGCTCCTCCACCGCCACCTCAGAGGAAAGAGAGGAGTGTGAGCAGTATTATTGGCGACATCTCTCGCCAGAGACCACCTACTTTTGAGGGCTCGTCTGAGCCGGCGGATATTATTCACTGGATAGATCATTTTGAGAAACTATTTGCTATGGTGGAGTGTCCCGAAGGGCATTAAGTTTCAGTTGCGGCTTACTATTTGGGTAAGAGCGCTCACTCATGGTGGATATCTCTAAAGCCCACTGATGGATCTTGCACTTGGGACCAATTCAAGACCCTCATGATGGAAAGATATTATCCGGCCCCACTTAGGAAGGCCAAGTTGTCGGAGTTACTCATTCCTGACCCCTCGGTGGAAGATGATGTTCTCGCCATCGCCGAGAAATTTCAGGAGCTACTTTCTTTCGCCTCATCTATTATCCACTCCGAGGCGGATAAGATCAAGTATTTCAGTAAGAGGTTGAAATCTCGTATGCGGATGCAGTTACTTAATCATCATTGCACCACTGTGGCCGAATTCATCGAGAAAGCTCTTACTTATGAGCTTAATGCTAAGGAAATTGCTAAGCAACAACCTTCATCGGCTAGCAAGAAATCAAAGAATCGTAATCAGTCCAAAGGCAGTCAGGAAACCTTCAAGAAGCCTCGTGTGGCCCCTACTTTTTCCAAGCGACCTCATATGATGCCTAGACCTGTGGAATCTCAGTCCCGAGGGGCCAGTTCGGCCATCACCTATTTCAACTGTGGAGAACAGGGTCATTTCAGTACCAAGTGTCCGAGGCAGACCATCACGTGTAATAACTGTGGGATTGTCAGGCATAAGGCCCGTTTGTGCCAAAGAGATTCCAAACCCACTCCGGCGACATCTCAGGCCCCGAAACAGTCAGCAGTTCAGAATCAGGCCACTCAGTCCGCATCGTTTAAGAAAATGAGAGCAAACAAAGGCGGAACCACAACTATCAAATGGGAGCATCCGGTTCCGGGGCTGGCAAGCCCCGAATTTATGAGATGAAGATGACCGACGATCCGGAGGCTCGAATGATCTCAAGTGTACTCGAAATTCTATCTCAACCTGTGTGTACCCTTTTAGATACTGGTGCATCTCATTCATTCATTTTCGAGTCATGCTTGAGTAGACTTCATATGGATAGTGCTACTAGTTGTGAACCTTATGTCATTGGACTACCTGACGGTAGAAGAATTATCGAAGATCGTGAGATTAAGAATTGTCCGATTCAGCTTAATGGTCGTGTTTGTTTGGCGGACCTGATCGTGGTAGATTTACTCAGAGATGATGTTATTTTGGGTATTGATTGGATGGATCGTTACGATGCCATACTTAGTGTCCATGAGCGCATGGTCACTATTGTTTCAGACGATGGAGTCGAGTGTGTATTTCAGGGAGGTAATCCCAGTTGTTCTGGAAGAGTCATTAATATGATGAAAGAAGTGAAATTACTCAATCAGGGGTGTGTTGGTTATTGGTGCTATATGACCAATACCAAGAAATCATCAGTGACCTTTGCGGATATCCCGGTAGTGAGAGAATATGCCGATGTATTTCCAGACTAGTTACCTAGTTTACCTCCACAGAGAGATGTGGAATTCACAATAGAGTTGGAGCCTGGTACGTCCCCATTATCGAAGGCACCGTATCAGATGGCCCCGACTTAAGTGCATGAATTGAAAAATCAACTGGAGGAATTGTCCGAGAAAGGTTATATCCGACCGAGTGCTTCCCCATGGGGAGCACCTGTGTTATTTGTCAAGAAGAAGGATGATTCCTTTTGCTTGTGCATAGATTATCGAGAATTGAACACGGAGATGATCAAGAATAAATATCCCCTACCCCGTATTAATGATCTATTGGATCAAATTTAGGGAGCTTCAGTATTTTACAAGATCGATTTAAGATCTGGGTATCATCAGTTGCGAATTCGAGAGTCGGATATCGCAAGAATGACATTTCGAACACGCTATGGGCACTACGAGTTTGTAGTAATGCCGTTTGGGTTCACAAATGCACCTGCGGTATTCATGGAGTAAATGAATTGAGTTTTCATCAACTATCTGGATCAGTTCGTGGTTGTCTTCATTGATGACATTTTGATTTATTCTCCTAACCGAGAGGAGCACGGATTTCACCTTCATCAGGTCCTTGACATATTGAGACGAGAACAACTCTATGGAAAATTTTGCAAATGTGAATTCTGGATGTCCGAGGTGACGTTTTCTCGGACATGTAATTTCATCAGACGGCATACTTGTCGACCCTCAGAAGACGGAGGCTATCCGAGATTGGCAACCTCCGAAGAATGTTAAGGAAATCTGAAGCTTTCTCGGATTTGCTGGCTATTACCGGCGATTTGTGGAAGGATATTCTAAAATCGCTCAACCTATGACGAACCTTTTGCGGAAGGATAAGAAATACATGTGGTCTGATGCGTGTCAATAGAGCTTTGAGGAACTTAAGAGCCATTTAATTTCAGCACCTGTCCTTTTCTTGCCACAAGGGATGGAAGGATTCGTGGTTTATAGTGACGTGTCCGGACACGATCTCGGATGTGTATTAATGCAGAATGGGAAAGTTATTGCCTATGCTTCACGACAACTAAGACCTTACAAGGTCAATTATCCAACCCATGACCTGGAGCTAGCAGCCGTGTTATTTGCGGTGAAGATTTGGTGCCATTATCTTTATGGCATCACCTGTCAGATTTTCACCGATCATAAGAGTTTGAAGTATATATTTACTCAAAAGGAGTTAAATATGCGACAGGGATGGTGGTTAGAACTAATCAAAGATTATGATATTGAGATTCAATACCACCCGGGTAAGGCGAACGATGTCACCGACGCCTTGAGTCGTAAGTCCGTTCAGGATCAAATGCTTGCTCGTTTGATTGTTCAGAAGGAACTTCAAGAGGAATTTCTAAGACCCGAGATCGAGGTCTGGTTACAGTGAGTGCAAGGGAAACTTTGCATGTTAGAGATTTCATCACCACTTGAGGAGGCGATCAGAGTGAATCAGGGTTCAGACCCATTTTTGTTGCGCATCCGAGAGGATGTGGCTCAGGGGAAAGACCCTGGATTTGTGGTCAATGAGGATGGACTTTTGCGAGTTAAGAACCGGTTATGCGTACCGGCGGATGACGAGTTGAAAAACTCAATTTTGAGAGAAACTCATGATACCCCTTATTACATTCATTTGGGGTCTATCAAGATGTACAAATACTTGAAACAAAATTACTGGTGGACTAATATGAAGCGGGAAGTCGCCGAATTTGTTTCGAGATGTTTAACCTATCAGTAAGTCAAGATAGAACATCAGCGACCAGTGGGTATGCTGAAACTGCTCCATATTCCAGAATGGAAGTGGGAGGATATTTCAATGGATTTCATCACAAATTTGTCGATAAGTCGGCGGGGCATGAATACAATTTGGGTAATCGTGGACCGTTTAACTAAGTCAGCTCATTTCCTTGAGATTAAGGATACGTTGGGTCCCGAGAGACTTGCCTAGTTGTTCATCAAAGAGATAGTTTGATTGCACGGTACTACTAAGAGTATTGTTTCTGATCGTGACGGGCGATTCGTGTCACATTTTTGGAAATTAGTTCATCGTGCCATGGGAACTCAGCTTAATTTCAGCACAGCTCCTCAGTCCGATGGACAATCAGAGCGAACTATTCAGACGTTAGAAGACATGCTGAGAGCATGTGTTCTCGACTGGAAAGACTATTGGGAAGCCCAGCTACCGTTGATCTAGTTCACATATAATAACAGTTGGCATGCCTCGATTAAGATGGCACCTTATGAGGCTTTATACGGTCGTCGTTGTCGATCTCCCTTGTGTTGCGATGACTTATCAGAATCAATCGGCACCAAGCCCGATATGCTTATTGCCACCCGCGAGAAGGTAGCCTTGATCAGGAGTTGTTTGTTGACCACTCAGAGTCGACAAAAATCTCATCCAGATAATCGTCATCGACCATTAGAGTTCGAGGCAGGTGACCACGTTTTGGTCAAGGTATCCCCGAGTCGAGGTATCTTACTTTTCAGGAAGCGGGGAAAGTTGAGTTCGACATTCATTGGACCGTTTCAAATTTTGGATCGAGTAGGCAGTCTGGCTTATCGATTGGATTTACCTCCAGCATTGAGCCGAATTCATAATGTGTTTCACGTCTCTCAGTTGCGAAAGTATGTTTCCGATCCGAGTCACCAACTTCAGTTCGATGAAATTGAGATCGCGGATGATCATTCGTATGAGGAGTGTCCTGTACGAGTCATAGAGCGACGTATCAAACAGTTGAAGAACAACACGATTCCTTTGGTTAAGATTCAGTGGTCTAGACACGGAGTCGAAGAGGCTACATGGGAAACCGACGATAGTATGGAGGAGAGTTATCCCGATTTGTTTGACCCTTAGTTTCGAGGACGAAACTCTTTTAAGGGAGGGAGTATGTAATACCCGGTTGTAAAGTCATTCATTATCATTCAGTAATTTGTTACTTAGTAAATTTTTCGCTCATTAATAATCATTCATCATTCATATTCATTCATTGTATTCACCGTTCGGCGTATTTTGAATCGTATATCAGTTATCATTGGTCTTTCAACCCGGTTGGATAATCGAGTCGAGTTTATCATTATCATCATAATCATCATCCTTATAGTGGTCTGCGGGTGAGGAGTAGCGCACGCTACATACTCTCTTTAGTGCACGCTAATTGGGTACTGGTAGCGCACACTACCTCTCAGCATTAGCGCACGCTAACGTGTTGTAGACAGATAGTCCAGTAGGTACTGGACTGAATTGGTATTATTCATAGCACACGCTAATAGTGGATATAGCGTACGCTAGTGGTACTGATAGCGCATGCTGATCATCAGTGTTGCGCGTGCTAAGGTTCGATCAGACAGAGTCCAGTGAGTACTGGACTGGAATGGGATAATTTATAACGCACGCTTCGAGTAGATAATAGCGTACGCTAATTGGTGTTAGTAGCGCATGCTAAGTTATATGTTTAGCGCATGCTAACGCAAACAGGGCAGAGGACAGTAGGTTATTGACTCCAATATTCTGGGCATCAACTATCAGGTAGCGCACGCTAACACAAGGTTAACGTACGCTGATAAGAGGCATTAGTGCACGCTACCAAGGTACGTAGCGCGCGCTAAAGATTCAGACCGCGTGTACTAGACTACACGAAAAACTCGCTAGCGCACGCTAAGCACAGGAGCTAGCACACGCTAAGCTGGGTTTACTATATATTGGATAGTTCAGTCAAGATTCGTCATTTCTTCATCTCTCTTCCTTATCCCGATGGTTTTGGGCGATTTTGGGCATTTTGTGAAGTGTTCTTCGAGCTGCAATCAACTTTCAACATCTTTAAGATTCTAGTTCGGATTAATCATCATTTAATCCTCTCCAATACATCAAATCAAGGTAAACATTTCTTGAATCTAGAACTTGGGATTTGAGTGTTTTCCTTCCGATCTCTTCGTGTTAGCTTGCTATTATGTTAGAATATGTTAGAAATGGATTATCTACCTTAGATATATGTATTCCTACGGATTTATTAGTGTATATTTCGGATTTGATGAATATTTGAGGAAATATTCAAGAACCCTTGATGTTTGACTTTGGTTATTTTGGGGGTTTCCGATTGATCTTGTCGTAACCTTGAGTTGTGGTTTCCTACTGGATTATTGATATCATTGAAGGTGTTTTGTGAGATTATATTACTCATTTGGAGGTTGGTTTCGATATAATTAGGGTTGGTCGTAACCAATGGAAGTGTGTTTGCAACGTATTCGTTAGAATGTCCCAATGAGTTTATTTATTGTTGTAACGACTTTTGAGTTGGTTGTGTTTCATGCTTGATACGTATATTGAGCGTTTGTTGGTAATTATGTTGTTCAAGGTTGTTCGAGTGACTGATATTTCCTTTAGGACGTTTGTTCGAGGGAGGACATTTCATCACCGGTATTTATGTAAGTTGATTCTTACTCGGTTAAAAGGATACTCATTCCTTTCGTTGTTGTTCATTCATATTCATAATTCATTCATGGTATATTAATCGTGTTGAGACTTGTAATTATCAAACTAATCATTCAATTCACGAGGAACGATGGTTCCGATCATTTTAGTGAGCTATCATTCATTTCACTATTATTTCATCTTGGTGAGTCATTCCTGCCCTTGTTGATTTGCTATTCATTGATATTCATCATGGACACTTTTTTACTTGTGACCTTCTGGGTTCATATTGCATGGCCGGGTGGTTATGTGTGGAATTTTTAGTCGGGCACCCGATAGTGTGATACGGGTTCACCGACACAATGGACTGTGCACACGGTAACGTGCCTCCGTGAGACTACTCAGGCACAGTGTAGGTGTGTCCGTACACTCAATCTTGTTCACTTGCACGTCCCATTACAGGCGTACTATGATGCCCCTCTTCAGCTTGATTTCATAACTAATATATAATGATTGTGCTTGTTCAACTCTTGAGGATTGTTGTTCTGTGTAACTGACCCCGTTGGGGGATGTTGTTTTCAGGTCATGGTAAGGCAAAGGCACGGGAAGAGAACGTTGATGGCAAAAAGTCCTAGTGATACTAGTAGGGGGCCCCAGTCCTTTCAGTCGCTCATGTTTCATCATTTTTATTTCCGCTGCAGTTTCCATTTTGGATGTTCAATTTATTGAGTGTTGTATATTTTATATTCATATAAAATATACAATTATTCGGTATTTTCCTGGGTGTATTGTACTTAAAACTCCTCATCGGAGTAATGGATTATAAAATGTGGTTCGGTACTATAATTATATTTTTTAATTCATTAATCTTCATTCGCCTGGTGGGTCCTAGTTGGGGGTCCACGGCACTGTAATATCCACCTAGTTTGGGGTGTTACAATGTGTTTGTGTGTTGGGACTAAGTCGTTGCAACATGCTTCTTATGTTGTTATGCTCGTCAGAGAATTTTGTAGTGTTTCTAAATGTCGGGATATACTATTAGAAGTTGATCCTTAACCTTCGGACCCGTTTTGAGGTTACTGAATTAAGTGTGCTGTCTTGTAGCTAGTGGTTATGGTCTCAAGGTGTTTTATATTACGGTCGTAAGCTGTTAGATGTTACGACGGTAAGAAGTTAGTTGTTACGCCTATAAGCTTCCGACTGTCACGACAATAACCTTGTTGTTACAGCTGTATCTGTGCTCTTTATCGATCGTTTGATTTCTGTTAATATAGTCGTATGGTCTGCTAATGACGATCGTGAACTTTAACTATTGTATCAGTAATGTTTCACTCGGTTGTTTATCCTGTATGGGTATTATTGATGTTGTTGATCGTTACCATTCTTGCTAATGAATTTCGGTTGTACACTTAAGTGTTGTGACTGCATCGTCTGATTTAATTGTATTATTCTAGGATGTTATCCTGTTGTGATTGTTGATTTGTGGAAATGATATTAGTACGAGTACAAGAGGTTTTCCACCCAGGAATGGTTAGGCGAAACCTCTGGGGGTCGATGCTAAGGGGCATGGCCGCGAATTATCATGTGCGTTGTTATTTGTGATGGTGTGGCGTGGTAACATGTGGTTACCATGTATGTCGTTAATGGTGATGATGATATATATTATAAGGTATTTTCAAAAATTTCATTTCAGCAAAAACGTTCAAATTCAAAAAATTTAAAGTATTATCATTTGAACGAATACCTCGGAAAATTTTACATTTAAAGAATGTTACAAATGTTTGACCTCAATGATATGTATGTGGTCTTGACCGTGTTTGTTTTGGTAAAGGTCGTACATTTTTGTTGATATGGCCTAGTGAATTACTTATGAATTTAAGTTCTATTGTTGCAGTGATAGTCGTGTATTCGTATAATGACTAGGAGTGAATATTCTATTATGTTGATGTTTGGTTGTCCTATGTTGATTCTGTGATGTTTTTATTTTGTCATTCTGAATGATTGTCCGTTCAGTATGCCTAGGGGTCGAGGCCAAGGACGTGATCGTGGTAGTGGATATAATCAGGAGCATGACAGGGCGACTTGCTCGCTATCGAGTACCAATCAGCTCAGTACAGATGGTCGGAATGACCAGTCGCGTGATCAGGGGCAATCAACCAGAGGTAATGTTGATATTGGCGCCGCCACCATCTTTCGTCAGGTAGTTAACAGTTGGCGCAGATGAATCAAACCGTGCACCAGAACGAGATCCCAGATGGGGATAATAGAGCTAGTAAGTGGTTACGAAATGTGATGAGAATGTGCCCGCCTCATTTTGTAGGTTCTTCTGACTCGTTAGGTTGGGAGAATTGGCTCTTCCAGTTGGACAAAACATTTGATGTTGTAACATGTTCGGATAAAAGGAGGGTACCCATTGCTCAGTAGCTACTCGACAAGGAAGCTGCAGACTGGTGGGAGGCTGCGGCGCCTCATGATCGTGCAGCTACTTGGTTTGAATTCAAGTCTGCTATGGAAGCTGAGTATTGCCCATTACTTGTTCGAGAACGCCGAATTGTTGAGTTTTTCTCAGCTACACCCCAAGATGTGTCAGTGTCTCAGGCTATAGTTGACTATAATCGGTAGCTGTGTTATGCTCGGAATCAAGTAAGAAGTGAGGTAGATAAGGTTTGTTATTTCAATATGCGTATGAAACCTCATGTTCAGCAGTGTATGGCTCCTTTTATGTGTAGAACGCTGAAGGACTATCAAGATCGAGCCTTAGCATTTTAAATGGCTAATGTCTACAAGGTCTGTATCTGTAGCAAAGAAACAGAACATTTCTAATGGCGCATCAGGAAGCAGGGGAATTGGGATTCCTGAACATCAACCCTCGTATCAGTTGAATATCGAATCGACTCGGTCAGCTGGAGAATCTAAAAGACCCAGGTCGGTGTCTTTAAGTTCTGGTAGTGCTCCAAGGTGTTTCAACTATAATTTTCTGGGCCCACGGGCGTGCGAATTGTAAGGCACCGCTGGTGACTTGTTACAACTGTGGACTCAAGGGACACCGAGTCCAGTATTGTGAGAGAGTGTCTAGTGCGGTTAATACTCAAGCTTTAGTACCGGTGTCGAGATTGACTCATAGAGATCATTGATGTCTGTTGCTCTTGCTTTTGATTTATTTTCGTGCTATGGTTCGTTTTAAGTTTCGGGACGAAACTTGTTTTCAGAGGGGTAGAATGTAATACCCGAGATTTTTATTTCCAGTTCCCTTGAACTATTTGTCTTTTGGTGTCGGTTAATTTTGTTTCGTTATGACTATGTGGAATACGTTTCTCTATTATATATGGTATGATGTATTCGGTTGTAGTGTTCGTCGAATGAGACTTGTTTCCGCGTGCGCTTCTTTGATTAAATGTGTACTTGTGGTGTGGTATGTTATGTTTCGTAATTTGCTCATTATTGTTTAGAATCATAGTCGGTGCGTTAGTGTGACCGAGACGTTGTCGAACGTATGATTGGACTTTCGGAATGGTGGCATAAGGGATACGGCCATAAGAATGCCGAGTTACGGCCGTAAGGATTGCGAGCATTATGGCTGTAATGCATGGTCTAGTTACGGTAGTAAGGTCGTGAGCATTATGGCCGCAATATGGCCGTAAGGCGCCTGCACATTTTGGGCAGTAGCCCGAGAGGTCCGGTTACGGCCGTAAGGGATAGGCCGATTTCGGCCGTAAGTGAGAGTGACTAAGTTACGGCCATAAGGTACTGCATGTTACGGCCGTAACATGCTCGGCTATATAGGGCCTGGGCGACGGGTCTTGTTCCATTTTTCCCCTTTCTCCTTCTCCCTTCGCAATTTTCGGCAGGATTTGAGAGTAGTGATCGGGAGCATCTTTGTGCATCATTTTGGGAAGTTTGATTCCTGTATAACATCTTCCACCACTCGAGTTCGTCCGGATCGGAGGTAACTTCTTGAAATCTCCTAGGGTTGACCTCCAGTATCTTTATCTTGATTTCGATTCTTGTTCATCTTTTCGTGAATCAATTAGTGTTATATAGTATTGTTAAACACATTTTACGGATTGTATAACCGTATCTTGAGTTCGTTTGAACCCAATCGGGATTTCTGGTGTTCTAAGGAAATCTTGAACATTTAATGTCTGATTAAATGTCTCAGAGGTTTTCCTTTGGTTCTTGGATGTGTTTTCCATTGTTTCCAATCGTTATACTCATAGTAATCATGTTTCCGTTGTGCTTCACAGTAAATTGTAAGTGTTTGGGGTTTTCGGGTCGTGCCGTGTTCATAGGAATATTCGGGTGTCGTCTATCGAGGCAAGTATCTTGCTTATATGATTCTGTCTTGCGAATAGAGTTTACGTGTTGGGTTTACGATGATTTGGTTTCCCTTCGTTAATATGATTCGTGGGGATTGATTAATTTGAACGTTGATTACAATTGCTCGTTTAATGTGGTGAATTTGTGCTGATGATATTAATCGTGTTGTTGTGTTGTGCGTGGTTGTTCTTGAATGAGGTACCGTGATGATTATGATAATTGGATTGGATTGATTATATACTTGGGTACGTATTGTTGTGTATTGTTGATTGGTTGGACAAAATTGTGATAAGGTGTATTGTTTCGTAGTAGTGTCTTGAGATGATCTTTGCGTACTGTGATATGAATATGTGGAACCGGGTATGGTCCGTCGTGACCTCTGGGGTTCGGTACATGATGTGTACGAACAGTGGATATGTGGAACCAGGTACGGTCCGTCTTGACCTCTAGAGTTTGGTACATGATGTGTACGAACAATATGTATGTGGGATCGGGTACGATCCGTCGTGGCCTATGGGGTTTGTTACTTGACGAGTACGAATAGTGATTGAATGGATAATATTTGATGTTGGGTCACGGACCCGTAATGATATCCTAGCTATTGTGTTTTGAAACAAGAATCAGGCTAAGGCCCTATCGATTTTGAAATAGGTTTTGTAACTTGGGGCGCGAGGTCTAAAAAGGTTTCTACTTCTAAAACCCCTGAGATGATGAGTTTATTTTCAAAAACTTCTTTGCTTGAAATCGAAATTCTAAAACCTCTCGGGAATATTTGATAGTTGATTGTTGTATTTGATTCGTAGTTGCTATTTCCTTGCTACATTTTGTATAGTATTATACTTGCACTAGCAAAATAGGGGAATTTTGCTAACCCCCAAGTAATCGGGGGTAGATGTCAGTTTTGCGTCCAGGTACACGCAGGTTCGTGGGAGCAGTCACAAGATCGGCATTAGAAGTGACGAGCTACAATACTAATCAAGAGTTGGGAGTTGAGTTGAGATATGTAGTATCGACAGGGTTGTAATCCGCCTTCCGCTATTTTGTATCTTTACCCCTGCATGGGTATTTATTGTAAAGAATTGTATTTTTCTATTTTGTCAGCCGTACGACCTCATCGATCAGTGTAGTTGGTTATAATTGACCTTGACGGTCCGTATTATTGTGTGGTTTGCCCCTGGCCGGGCAAACACTTGGTCGTTTTGTGATGTTTAGCCTGGTAGATCCTCGTGGGGAGGATCTACGGAGTGTAGTATTCCTATATGGTTTAGGGGTGTTACAACGAGATTTGATGTTTGTAGAATAAATTCAGATCAGAATATGAACAACGTCTTAGGAATCTAATGTTAAAAGACCATGTTTGTCAATTTATAAGAAAATCGGATGGGAAGCTTCTCCCCGACTCACAGAAGGCGTTTATGCTGTTTTTGAACGTAAAGTCAGAGGAAGATGTGAGTCACAATCACAACTATTGTCCATACACATGAATATCTTTAATTTTTGTCATTTTGTCAGATTTTCTGAATAAAAAAATGATACGCAATAAATGCATTCATTATTCTCTTGAGTAGTGGAAGCGCAATTAACGCCGTCACAGTTTGATAAATCTCTTTACTTTATTTTGCATCTATAAATAAACATTACAGTTTTTTTTTTCTGCATCCCTCAACTTGTATTCTTTTTCTTTTCTCTCTAAAATAATTTTCTTTTCAAAAAATAGAATCATCATCTTCCTCAAAAAAATTTAACTCCATCTGCATTTTTGGTGGAGCTAGTCATGGGAAAGAGGCTTGCTTTACTGAATCAGCCCACAACTTGGGTCGCACCTTAGGAGAAAAATGCATTCATGTGTTTACGAAGGACTAAGTCTATGATTAAGGGGACGCAATGCTGCTTCTGCCTATATGGAAGGAGTAAAAGTGTTGGGAATTATTCCAAAACCTCTGGTTGAAAGTAAAATCATCGGAGCAACTAGTGGATACACTACTACAAAACTAGCCTTTAACAGCACCCTTTTAACAGCGGTTGTTCAAAAACCGCTGTTAAAATGACGTGGTGGCATACTTGTAAATAGTGTGCAACAAATTAACAACGGTTATTCAAATAACCGATGTTAAAATAGCAACTTAACAACGGTTTTCTAATAACCGATGTTAAATTTATCCTGAAAAATTAAAAAAAAATGAAATTGCATTTTAATATCGGTTATTAAGGAAAACCAGTGTTAAATTTTTTATCGAAAAAAAGTAATATTAAATTTAAAAGTGACGATTAACAGCGGTTTACACAATAACCGCTGTTAAATTTTTTTTAAAAAAAAAATATAATTAATAGTGGTTGTTGCTTAACAACCGCTGTTGTTTGATCATTAAGAATAATAGTTCAGGTCATTATTTTTCTTCCTCCGCATGTCTCTACTGTACTGACCCAAAATACACTCCATCACCGTGCATCTCGATTTTTTCCCATCGCCCTTCCCGTCGCCGTGCATCTCGATTTTTTCCCATCGCCCCGAACAATCTCGCCAGACGAATAACCCTGGCCCCGAACAATCTCGTCGGACGATTAACCCCTGGCCCTAAACAATACCGTCGGAGCCTTCACCGTCTTTCTCTGGACGTGGCCTAAGCGACCATCTCCGAGCAACCCCCACCGTTGGCCACTTCTATTTCCGCGGCTGTCTTCTCGGATTTTCTGGCCGCCGCGGGGTTAAAACGTGCTGAGGTAAGCGTAGCTTTATTCCATTTTTTTTACATTTTTCTGTACCCTACGTTAGTTTGCATTGCATATTGGTTTAATTTTGTTTGTGCTAATTTCGAATATAATTATTCACTAACATGAATAATTTGTTCGGGTACTTGTACTTCTGGTAGAGTTAATCCTTGCTTTTGGGTGAGTTCTGCTTTGCACTTCTATTTAGGCTAGACATCTTTTGTTCTTGATATAGTTGAAGTGAGATACTTCTCGTAGGAATCTCACTCCCTCTGCTCGTAGTACCTAGGAAAGAGTAGTTTGATAATATTATGTCCAAATTTTTCTTTACAAATAAAAGATAGTCACTTGAGTTCAATAAGTATCGGTAATGGCCAATCAATAGTTTAACACAGAGAAAATTATTAAGATGTTAAATTCTAAGAAAATTTTATGAGTTAAAGGTATGTTCTGACCTAAAGGTATATTTACTATATGGTCGAGAAGGATAGCGTGATTACTCTTGTGTGTCTTTCAGTTTTTGTCTGTTACCTTTTAAAGCATGAATTACGTTGGGATAGATTTGGTTAACTTCTTAAGGATCTTCTCCCTTTGGGATAGATGTTAACTTTCATCTTAAGGATCTTCTCCCAATAGTTAATACAGGAAAAGGTGACAGTCTTTATAAAATAGTGAGATGACATAGTATATTAATAGCAATAACAGTTGTATGTTTTTGGTAGAAGATTAAAATAGCACTAAATGTGGTTGGTTCTAACTAAAGGAATTACAAATTGAATTTCACTATGTGTACAATAGAAAAGAAGAAAAATGGATCGAAGTTGGATGAATGCAAGTCGTAACAGTGATGAGTATCATAATGGAATCAAACAATTTCTTGAGTTCGCCCGACAAAATCGCCCGAAACCCGATGAAAGATATATTTGCCCTTGTGTCAAGTGTATGAATGGGAGACGACATGAAGCTGACATAATTCGTGAACATCTTATTTGTGAGGGAATAAATACGAACTATACGATTTGGATATGGCATGGCGAACTAGTAGACATTCCAACTGAAGACACACAAGTAGATATAGATGGTGATCAATTTGAAGACATGATTCATGATGTTGGAGAATAATTATTCTGACGAGCGCATGTTTATGATGCAGTGAAAAGTGATTCAGAGAATCCTTTATATTCGGGTTGTAAAAATTTTACACGCTTGTCTGCCGTGTTGAAGTTGGTTAATGTGAAAGCAAAAAATGGGTGGAGTGATAAAAGTTTCACCGAATTACTCGAATTGATACAGGAGATACTTCCAGAAGGTAATAAATTGCCTAACTGTACTTATGAGGCGAAGAAGGTTTTGTGTCCTATGGATTTAGCGTATAGGAAAATACACGCCTGCCCTAACGATTGCATAATGTACCGAAAAGAGTTTGAATTATTGCATAAGTGTCCTAGGTGCGGGGCATCACGCTACAAAGTGAAGCATGATGATTCTAGTGATGGAGAGAGCACACAACGAGGGCCTCCAGCGAAGGTGTTGTGGTATCTTCCAATTATTCCAAGGTTCAAGCGACTGTTTGCTAATAAGGATGATGCAAAGAATCTTATATGGCACGCAAAAGGGAGAAAATGCGACGGACTAATTCGTCATCCTGCTGATTTTGTACAGTGGAAGAAAATAGATCATTTATTTCCGGATTTTGGGGGTGAAGCAAGAAACCTTAGGCTTGGAATTGCCACATATGGGATGAATCCGTTTGGTAATTTAAGCACTAAGCATAGCTCATGGCCCGTCCTACTTGTGATCTATAATTTACTTCATTGGTTATGTATGAAGCGGAGATATGTTATGTTGTCAATGATGATTTCAGGCCCAAAGCAGCTAGGAAATGACATAGATGTTTATCTAAGTCCATTGATTGATGATTTGAAAATGATGTGGGATGAATGGGTTGACGTGATTGATGGGTACCACCAACAAAGATTCAAGCTACGTGCAATCTTATTTTGTACCATTAATGACTTTCCGGCATATGGAAACTTGAGCGGGTATAGTATGAATGGGCATCATGCATGTCCTATATGTGAAGAAAACACAAGCTACGTTTAGTTGAAACACAAAAAAAAAAACAGTTTACACTCAACATCGGAGGTTTCTCAAGCGCCTTCACCCATATCGTAGATTGAGAAAAGCTTTTAATGGATACCGAGAAGAGGGATTTGCACCGATACCATTAACAGGTGATCAAGTTTACGACCGCATTAAGAATATAAATAATGTGTTTGGTAAAGCTACAAAAAGTCCGTTGCGACAAACCTATGGAAGAAGAGGTCCATATTCTTTGATCTTCCATACTGGAGCAAACTAGATGTTAGGTAATTGGGGGTATGCATACAAGTAGATCCAAACAGACGATTACTTGGATATATCCCAAAGTAAGTAATACATTCAATCATATATATATATATATATATATTAGCTATATATGTATATAGTATTATATATTATATATTATATAATTGAGCAATATATTCTTTTTTAGTGTAATAAACAAAACAGAGGTTGGGAGTGTGGGTATTACGTCATGCACTGGATGTCGAATATTGTCCGAGCTCGTATTATCGATGGATGGATGGAGGTGATAAACTTTTATTTCAGTTTATTAAATTATTTAAATTAATTTCAGTTTTTTAAATAATTTCAGTTTAAAAGTGATTCGTTTAAGTTGATGAGTTTGTTAATTTATATATATGTTTATATGTACAGATGTTTGATGATGTTGCGGCACTTACTATATATAGTATTCGTGCAATTCAAATCGAATGGGCAAAATAATTTTTGGAGGTTATGGACCGTTTATGTGCGTAGACATTTGACATTTAATTTTTTAAGAATACTATTGTTTTGTTTAGTTAGTTCTTGAATTGTATTCGTTTTTGTGTTCTTCTTCTTCCTTTTCTCCTTTTACTTGTGCTTAATTTTGCTTGTTGTTGTTTGTTGCCGCTGTACTTGAATTGTGTTGTATTTTTTTTTGTATTGGATAGAATGTTATTGTATTTGATGGTTGGATAAAAGTTATTTAGTTGTATTGGTGAACGGATGAAATAAAGTTGTGTTGTTGAGATTTTATTTGATGTTTTGTGGTTGGATGTTGTTTTTGGTGTTTGGGATGCTGTTTTATGTATATGTGTAGCAGGTTGGAAATAAAAAAACAAACCTGGTATTTCAAAAAAAAATAGAATTAACAGCAGTTCTAAGGAGAAACCTCTGTTAATTTTGCAGTTCAAATTTAACATCGGTTGCTTACGAGAACCGCTGTTAACTGGACATTTAACAGCAGTTCCCGTAATAACCGCTGTTAAATTAACAACGGTTTCTTCATGGAACTGATGTTAACAGTACAGTTAACAGCGGGTTTTTTTTACAACCGATGTTAAATTAACAACGGTTTTTAAATGGAACCGCTGTTAAATGTCCAGTTAACAGCGGTTCACTACAGCAACCGATGTTAAATTAACAGCGATTTTCTGCCGAACCGCTGTTAAATTAAAAGCACCACCTTTAACAGCGGTTCCAGAACCGCTGTTAATGTGGCTCCAGAACCGCTGTTAAAGACCCAGTTTTGTAGCAGTGAGATGAGTTCAGAGCTGTAAATATCCAAGACCACATAACTCACGTGACAAATAATGTTGATGCCCTTATCATCCTTCCAGGTGGTTTTTGCACTCTTGAGGAACTTTTTCATGTGGTTACGAGAGCTCAGCTAAATGTTCATAATAAATCAATAGACCTGCTAAATGTCAATGGTTTGTTTGCTGGTTTACTATCTTTTATCGACTACTCTTTTGATAAAGGTTTTATTTCTGAGCGTGCTAAAAAAATCATAGTCATTGCAACAACACCAGAAGAGTTGATCAAAAAACTTATTACATTTATTCCTGAACCAGATCGAGCTCTAACTAATGTGGTTTGGATGGAAGACTTCACTGTGCGAAAATGCAAAATTGATGAATTCCTTTCCCTTTGATGTCTCACTTAAGTCCTCTTGTTGCTTTTACTTTTTAGAGGTGTAACAAATCGTGAACATGATGGCGGCTTAAGGAGTTTCTTTTTGATCTCTTGACGCACGTCTATTCATGATTTATGTATTGTTGTTTTTATTGCTCTAATTTTTCTCGTTTGTTTATAATAAAAGAATTGATGGAAGCGTAACGCAACTCTTCAGACTCTTTTGAAGGGCATCTAGGTTATTTGTGTTATACTTCTGGGTATATGTTTTCTTTTGTTGTTTTACCACACTTATTTTTCTTGCAGGTCCAAAAAGGCTTAAGCAAAGCGTCATCTTTCATAATAGGGAAAACTCCTTTAAACCCTTACTACATTGTTCTTTTTACAAAATAAGGATATTATTTATTTTTAAGTATGGGGGAAGGTGTATATTTCTATATATCAATATCTATATATATATATACATATATATATATATATACATATATATATATATATATATAGAGAGAGAGAGAGAGAGAGAGAGAGATACATATAATATATATATATATATTAATATAAAAAAGAGTTGAAAATCATGGCACCATTTTCTTGAGAAAATATTAGTGAAAAAATAAAATTTTGGGATGTCTCACTAGTTTTGATAATGGATTTGGATGAAGGTGTATGAGATTCATTACATAACACCATTTTCGTGAGTTTTGAGCATTAGATCCATCCATATATATACGCTCTATATTTTTTGTTGTGTGGTCTAACATATTGTGTTCATTCTAGAACTTGCTCATTTATACATCTCGAGAATACAATTATAAGCTGTTGCATATACCCCTTTTTAGCTTATATTTTTCCCACCCATTATATTTATCCTTAAATACCCCATTGAACCTTAGCCTATTTCTTTGATCAAGAACATTACTTTATCCATTATCCGTTCTTGTCGATGACTCATCCATTTGCACCATCTAGTCAAAGATTTAATTATGAACTAGATGTGTGACAAATAGGGATCGATATTTATAAGAGTATTGTGGAGATCAAGATCTTTCATCGAAACTGAAAGGGTATGAAACACATTGGAGTATTGAAGCGAATAAAAGAGAAATATAAATAAAGGCCGAAAAAATGAGGTCAAGTGCGAAAATTATCACTATGTATATAGAGAATAACACTTGAACTATTCCGTGAGTGATACATAATTCTTTCTAAAAGATCCATTGACATACTTTTTCTTACACAACAGTATGATCTTGTCAAATGAATATTCAATTACCCTATAAAGTACATAATAACTTGGAGATGATGGTTTGAGAGTTTTCATTACAAAAGAGGAGATGCTGATTGTTATTTGTAGGATTTGTAATGCATCTAAATTCACAATTGATCTCGGCTAGCAAACTTCATAATTTTTCCTTTATCCTACCCATACCCTAAGCCATGTTACAACCAAAAGAAAGACGTTTTGATTTATGCATGAGTTAACTTTTGTTTAGTAGTGGAGACTTGATTTTTGACCAAGCATATGGTAATAACACATTATGTTTTGATATGAGTGAACTCTTTTAAAATACCCGTATATACACTTCAGTGAAGAGTGACATCACCGTGAGAATATCGAATCTTTTTGCATTTGAGTCTCAATGAAGTTGTTAGAATTTGGTGGAGCATCCTAATTTTCTCTCATCTTACTTGGTTCATGATTATTTATTCTCTCTTGATATTGGTTCTGCCATGAATTTTTCAGCATATGAGTATTATTACTCGGGTATAAGATTTGCCCGAAGACGTGCAAAAGATAAATGTGGGGAAATTTGTTTGGTATATTTTCAGTAATATTTTTATTAGTGTTTATATATATATTTGTGTGTTTTGTGTGGTAATTTATAATTTTTACCATATATTTATATTATTTCATTTTGTTAGAATTGTCTATAATTTGATATCATTTTTAGATAATTAATTAGAATTAAATTATATCTGCAGGTTAACCAACCGGTACAAGACAGAATAATTTGTTCAAGTGCGATATTTATCTAAAATTCAAATATAGTCACGACTGGTCTCATTTTATTCAACTCGTCGAGATGATCATTTTAAAAAAAATTATCCGAATCCGAGTTCGTATGAAGAAGTTATGGCCGCTCGAAGGACAATTAAATAGACGGATCATATTACGCCACGTGTCAACACCGGATTGGGCAATCAAGTCAACTATAATATGATGTCATTCATGACGTAAGCAACCCCTTGGCAGCCTGAATGATTGTTTGTGGCAAATAAATATTTTAAAAATTATTATTTTATTGATTTTAGAGTATTATAAATAGGGGAGAAAAAAAAGAAAATGAAGATATTGTAAGAGAAAAAAAAAAGAAGAGATAGATGATATTGTAAGAGAGAGAAAAACAATATTGTGTAATAGAATTATATTTGAGAAATAATATTATGAAATATTTATTCATTTGTGTTATTATTATGAGTGAGTTAAATCTATAGGGAAACAGTGAGATTGATTTCAAATATATTCCATGAATTTCTTGGAATTAAAATATAAAATAAATAATAAAGAGATATTGGTGGATTCTAAACCCTAGTTAATTATTTAAAAACCAATTTATCTAAACTTCACTTAAAATTATTGTTACTTAACGCAATTATTATAACCATTCAAAAATTAAATTATTTGGGACTATGTTAAAATTTAATATAATTTGGTTTAAAATGATAGAAATATTTTTACTTCACTATCATAGTCCTCCTTGTGGAATCGGCCTTGCACCGCATATCTACATCGAACGAATCTTGCGCTTGCGAGCATTAGACTCTAGAGATAACAACACTTTTGGAAATTTATACCAATGTTGATATTCTTGAGATGTTTTGAGACTTGTGGACCGGGTAAAGCCAGGGGATTGCCTTGACGAGGGCTCTGGTGTAATATCCGCATTTTTCTTTCCCTGTATTATCATTTTTGGTGTATTTTTTGTTTTTAGTGACTCGCTTGTAACCATGTTGATATTTCGAGAATAGTTGATACTGGACTTTTTGCCATCCTATTCTCGTAATTTATTGTTTGGAATCGCCGTTTCGGGGTTGCCGCAAGCCCATCTTATGTCCTTATGGACGTTGTGAGTTTTTGCTTGGTGATTTGATGGCATATTGTATTATGTTGTCGTATTGTCCCTTAGAGAGCGTCGTGAACTCTTGATGTCTTTCCCTCCTGAGTTGGTTACATTCTGGATGTTTTCGGAGTCGTGTCGGGCTTGATGTTAGCCTTAGGTTCTTGCATACGAGCAGGCCACACGAGTTATCGATCGTGCGTGGCGCTCGTGCGCAGCCAAATGCTCGGCAGAGGACTCCAGAGACGCACGAGCAGGAAGCACGAGCTGGTGATCGTTTGCGTTGCTCGTGCGTGTTGGTCATAAGCTGGGCAGTGGCCTAGTGTTAGACCCTTAACATGGGTGACTCACTGGGCTCGACAGGCGGTCGAGTCACTGGGCGGACTGTGCCGACTGGGCGTGGCACGACACTAAGGCACGGGAATGAAAAGTGATTTGGAGGCTTCTTTGCAAGTGTGAGGCGTAGCTAAGACATGGAATCAAGACAATCTCGTGTTACTTTGAAGTTTTGGGCTGGTTCTAGGCTGGAGGCAGGCGAGTGATTCTTCAGCTTTTCAATGGTTACTGCCATCACCAGGCTTTATCCGTCTAAGCCTATTATAGGGGGGAGGTAGTTACTGAGGGCCATGCCCAAGGGGTGACCCAAGGTGCTCGGCCAAGGACTTGGCAAGGTGCTCGGTCTTGCCATGGGATTGGGTCACGGGTCGATCCAGAGGTGAAACCCGACCCGGATCGGACCGACCCGATCAGCAAACACTTCGGGCGCGGACAAGGCCTGGGCTGTGTGCCTACGGCCGAGAGGGTTCGTGCGGAACGTACGGACCATTTGCGGACATATGCGGGCATTGTTGGATCATTGTGGGCAACACTCGGGAATGTGCAAGTGGCTGGCCACTTGTGCATAAATCTATGGGAATTGACTCGGACTATGTGGGAACAAGACTTGGGCGCGAGGGAACGCCAGATCTGGCGCGCAAAATATTGGAATTGATGGTTCGAGGCAGTTACAAGTCATAGCAGTTGCATGGGGTGGCTATTAGGTAGTTCCAAGCAACGACATGACGGAACGGTTACTTGGAGCGGTTGTGCGGGAGCGGTTCCAAGTAGTTATAAGACGTGCGGGGCACATGTCAGCATGTGAGCAGTTACTTAGTGGACTGCATGTGCCAGGTGGAGTGCTGGGATCCATCAGGGCAGTCGCGGGACGGTTACTAGCAAGCGGTTGCGGACGGTTGCGGGACGGTTCCAGAAGACCTTGTACGTGGCAGTACAAGGCAAATGTGGGCAAGTTGCTGGGAAACTGCTCGGGACAAGTGGCAGGGACTCATGGTGGTCTTTTGCCACACGTCGACATGTGGAGTGTCGAGCTGAACCTAGCGGTTGGGGTTGTCAACCGATGTAGTCCTTTGCTTGGGCTATAAATAGGTGCTTTGTACAATTTTGTAGGAGAGGGGGGAGATCCGAGTGATCATAGAGAGAAGATCGTGAGGATCTTAGTGAGTTGTACAACGAGGCCTTTTCCTTGTATATTGAGAGTGCAAATAATATTCAAGGTTGGGGAATTGTCCCCGTAAATTGTCTGTGTGCCTTTACGTGTTTTGATAGTGTTCCGCTGCATACTCCTTCAAACACTAAAGGTGGTCTTGGGCTGTAACTCTGATCGTACTAAACACGAGTGTTGTGAGGCAAACACGAGAGTTTGGTGAGTATCGAAGGCTGACTGGTTGTTGTGTGGACAATCAGTGCTGGCACGGGGTTGAATTTTCGACGAAAAATTCTATTCCAATTCAGACCCGTGACAATTTGGTATCGGAGCTAGGTTGGTGGGTTCTGAGGAAAAGGTTGCTGCGTTATGGCACCTCGAGATCCAAGAGATGCGGATCACAGAGATGAGATCGCGGCTTTGGACGAGAGGATTCAAAGGTTGGAGACTTTGGTGGGGCAACCTCCACCAGTTCCGGTTGTAGCAGCAGTTTTCGAATGGATCTCAATGCTGGAGACCGATTTCGAAAAACTTCGTGCTATGACGAAAGAACTCCAGAAATCTATGGATGAAATCCCTAATTTCGTGGAAGGAAGAATCGTTTCAGTTCAAGAGGAGATCAGTTCCGTAAGCGAGGCAGTGGATGTCTGGCTGGGTGCAGTTAAGAACGAATGCAGGTTGTTGAGGATGGCGGTTATTGGCTGTGGGAGTCAAGGGAACTCGCCATCTTCATCCAGGTTCAAGATGCCCGATCCAAAACCATTTGGCGGCGATAGAAGCGCCAAAGAATTGGAGAACTTCCTTTGGGACATGGAAACTTACTTTCATGCTGCACATGTTCCAAGTGAGGATAAGGTCTCCATAGCTAGTATGTACCTTACTGGTGACGCCAAGTTGTGGTGGCGTACGCGTCAGTCAGAAGGCGCAAATGCCGATCGTGAGAAGATTGGTTCGTGGGAAATGTTGAAACAGGAACTCAAGGAGCAGTTCCTGCCGTGTAACGTATCGTGGGTTGCACGTGAAGCCATTCGTGAGTTGAGACACAAAGGGACTGTTCAGGAATATGTGAAACGTTTCAGTACGTTGCTGTTGGATGTGAAAGATATGTCGGAAGAGAACAAGGTGTTTAATTTCATGGCTGGATTACAACCTTGGGCACAAACCGAGTTGAGAAGGCAAGGTGTCAAGGATTTGCAATCTGCGATGGCTGCTGCTGATCGATTGATGGACTATCAAGTTGGTGGCCCAGGCCCGGAACAGGGAAAGAAGGGTGCTGGAAAGGGAAAAGGCAAGTTTGATGGTTTTAGAGCTACTAAAGAAATAACAGTGCAGGCCGAGGGATCGTCTCAGTCCAATAATGCGGACCGAACGAAGAATGGATGTTACATTTGCAGTGGTGATCATCGAATGAGGGATTGCCCAAAGCGGGGAAGGTTGAATGCTATCTTGTGCGAAGAAAATGGCGACGAGGGTGATGCTGAAACTGGTCGGATTGGGGTAATGCACTTAATGCAGGAAATGCCGAAAAAGATCCCGAAGAATGCTCGTGGCGAGGCAGACACTATGAAGCCTCCGGCCACCATGTGGAACTAATGGTGCTCATCGAGCACCAGGCCAACGGTGCAGTAAATGGTTGGCCGAAGGACAAGTTGGTGCGGGTTGATGGCTGATTTGTCCCGGATGATGGAAGATCTTTGCAGATCATGGTCTGTTCGTGTCAAGAGGGTGATTGATGCGGCTCAAATTTTGGTTTAAGGTGTGAGGTCGGAAAGTCAAGTTGCTTACATGCCTTCAAAGAAAACTTGTTGCATTTGGTAGGGATGCTATTCGACGACTTGGATCGAAACGTGGTTGAGTAAGGATTTGTTTTCCATACGTTCATATGTTGAATATATTTGTCGGTTCCTACTATGTTTTTCCATTTTTGAACTTGGTGTGCAAAGATGTTAGGATGTGTGTTCTGTGTGAAGCATGTCCAGGTCATGTGTAATTTTGACGAAATGATGGTGTGGATGGTGGCTAAGGTCCCGATTAGCTTGTTATTTTCAGTCGACTGAGAAGTCCCACGAGTTTCAGTTGGACTGACCATCCGAGCATTGAGAGGATGCTTACAGTTAATGTGTCGTCGGTGTTGTCAAAGGGACGCGTTACTGAAGTTTGCAAAAATGAGTAAGGAGTTGCAGCCTATTACTCGTTCCAGATAAGTCATTGGTTGTCCGTCTCAATGACTTAGTGGCTGGTTTACTTGTATATAGTTTACTTCAGTTTTTCGTTGTATGACCATTGTAAATATTTTCTAGGTCAAATTGTGTTTGGTTGTTTTCCTAGCAAGCGGGGATGTCCGCTTTCATATGTATGTAATTATGTCGAAGTGGCGTTAAATTAGGCATATTATGTATATATGTAAAATGTTAGATGGAAGATGCTGATTCAGTGTAGGAGACTTAGATGTTGAAGCTGATTTCAGTCGGTTCGCTGGGATGGTTTGAAGTACGTAGCTGTCTTATCATCGGAGGTTTATCGGATGAGGGATCAATTAAAGTGATTCAGCGGAAGGGTGAACCAAAGCTACATTGCAAATGGAAGGCGAGCTTCTCAAAGTATCGGACTATGACATGTTTAAGGGCTACACTTCTATTCCGACGAAGACGTCGGTTTCTTTTAGTGGGGGAGGTTTGTTAGACCCTTAACATGGGTGACTCACTGGGCTCGGCAGGCGGTCAAGTCACTGGGCAGACTGTGTCGACTAGGCGTGGCACGACACTAAGGCACGGGAATGAAAAGTGATCTGTAGGCTTCTTGGCAAGTGTGAGGCTTAGCTAAGACATGGAATCAAGACAATCTCGTGTTACTTTGAAGTTTTGGGCTGCTTCTAGGCTAGAGGCAGGCGAGTGATTCTTCAGCTTTTCAATGGTTACTGTCATCACCAGGCTTTATCCGTCTAAGCCTATTATAGGGGGGGAGGTAGTTACTGAGGGCCATGCCCAAGGGGTGACCCAAGGTGCTCAGCCAAGGACTTGGCAAGGTGCTGGGACTTGCCATGGGATTGGGTCACGGGTCGATCCGGAGGTGAAACCCGACTCGGATCGGACCGACCCGATCAACGAACACTTCAGGCGCGGACAAGGCCTGGGCTGTGTGCCTACGGCCGAGAGGGTTCGTGCGGAACGGATGGACCATATGCGGACATATGCGGGCATTGTCGGATCATTGTGGGCAAGACTCGGGAATGTGCAAGTGGCTGGCCACTTGTACATAAATCTATGGGAATTGACTCAGACTATGTGGAAACAAGTCTTGGGCGCGAGGGAATGCCATATCTGGCGCGCACAAGCTTGGCATTGACGGTTCGAGACGGTTAGAAGTCATAGCAGTTGCATGGGGTGGTTATGAGGTAGTTCCAGTCAACGACATGACGGAACGGTTACTTAGAGCGGTTGTGCGGGAACGGTTCCAAGCAGTTATAAGACGTGCGGGGCACACGTCAGCATGTGAGCAGTTACTTGGTGGACTGCATGTGCCAGGTGGAGTGCTGGGATCCATCAGGTCAGTTGCGGGACGGTTACTAGCAAGCGGTTGCGGGACGGTTCCAGAAGACCTTGTACGTGGCAGTACAAGGCAAATGTCGGCAAGTTGCTGGGAAACTACACGGGACAAGTGGCAGGGATGCATGGTGGTCTTTTGCCACGTGTCGACACGTGGAGTGTCGAGCTGAACCTAGCGGTTGGGGTTGTCAACCTATGTAGTCCTTTGCTTGGGCTATAAATAGGTGCTTTGTACAATTTTGTAGGAGAGGGGGGAAATCCGAGTGATCATAGAGAGAAGATCGTGAGGATCTTAGTGAGTTGTACATCGAGGCCTTTTCCTTGTATATTGAGAGTGCAAATAATATTCAAGGTTGGGGAATTGTCTCCATAAATTATGTGTGTGCCTTTACGTGTTTTGATAGTGTTCCGTTGCATACTCCTTCAAACACTAAAGGTGGTCTTGGGCTGTAACTTTGATCGTACTAAACACGAGTGTTGTGAGGCAAATACGAGTGTTTGATGAGGATCGAAGGCTGACTGGTTGTTCTGCGGACAATCAGTACCGGCACGGGGTTGAATTTTCGGCAAAAAAATCTAGTCCGATTCGGACCCGTGACACCTAGCACATGACCAAGCACCCGAGCAATTGGTCGTGCACGCTACTCGTGCGCAACCAATGCTCGGAAGTAACTCCCAGGGATGCAGGAGCAGGACACACGAGTAGATACTCATGCACTATGCTCATACGTGAGGATAGAAGTTGGGAAGTAGCCTGACGCATGACCAGACGCACGAGCACTTGGTCATGCGTGGTGGTCGTGCGTCTCTGAGGTATTTAAATGGACAGTTGCGTTTTCAGCGTCATTTTTCATCCCTTCTTCTTCTTATTCTCTGAGGGTTATGCAATTTAGGCGACTTGGAGGCTGAAGTTGGATCGTGTATCATCATCCATCCAAGATTTTGAGTCTCTAACACCAAGATATCATCATATAATCATCTTCTACCTCTTGAATCAAGGTAAATCTTCTAGAATCCTACTTTTGGGCAAATTGGGGGTTTTCGATTATATTGTCCGATTCGTTCCATGTTGTTGATTAATTCATGATGAATATGATTAATCTTGTTGGTATTCTTGGCTTCCCTACGGATTCATGGTGTATTTCGTGGTTTTTGTGTAATCGAGAGGGTTTTGTTGCGATCCACCCTCGTTGTCGTTTTGTACGAATGCACATGAATCGTAGGCGGGTTTTCGGGGGTGTTCCATTTCTGTAATCGTATAGAAATGGTTGTGATTGTATTCTTCGAATCGTTAGGTTCGGTTTTATCAGTTCCTAGCGGTCATGTTTGATTTCCTTCCATTCGTGTCGTCGTCGATTACTCGAGGCAAGTATTTTTTGGAAACCTTTATGCTTAACATGAAATGATAATGTATATTGTGTGTGCTTTGCTCACCTCGGGAGGGTCCGACGGGGCCTCGAGGGAATCTATGACTTCACTCTGGATTCACGAGTTTGATTCGCTAGCCAGCTCGGGAGGGTCCTTAGAGGACTCGAGTGGGATCAGTGGCTTCACCCCGGCCCTAGGCGATGCCTGTGCATGATTTATTTTATGATATGGCCAGCTCGGTGTAATATCCGTAACTTTCCATTTTTAGCAGTTTCCATTTTTGGTGTATGTCTATTTTTATTGACTCGCTTGTAACCGTTTCGACATTGTGAATCTACTTTATTCTTGGAGTTTTTCCATTTGGACGAGTTTTGGAGATGTTTTCACGTAATTTCGTTTTATGACATGTTTTGCCATATGAACGTTCGATTCTCGTAAAACTCGTTCGTTTTCATTGTTTCTTGGTTTGTGCAAGTTTGTATGGTTGAATTGGTCATGTTGAGACTTCCGGTTTGTAAATCCGATGTCGTTTCGTGATTTTTGGGCACTTGGGCCATTTTTGTAATTTCCTACAAGTTTAGGGAATCTCATTTTCGTTGTTGCATTACGGACCCTCTGGTGGCCGGAATTATATTTTCTTTCAGCGCTTAACTCCGTTGTCTTGTATACTTCGTGTTTATGTTTATGGATTCTGGCCTTGTCGTGCGTTTCGAGTTTTATACCTTCGGCAGCAGCATACTGCTGATCTGAGCAGTACTAAACTGCTGCGTGGGTAGCGCACGCTACTCCTTGTTACCTTGCGTGTGCTACCGATGTGGAGTTAGCGTACGCTAACTTGTTATTGTTAGCGTGCACTAGCGAGTTGTAGCAGTAGCTAATGGACCGTTTATGGCCCCGTTAGCGCGCGCTATCTATGATAGTTAGCGTGCGCTAACTACACGTTTTATATATATCAGCAGGCAGTTCAGAAACAACATTTTTCACTCTTTTCTTCCGTTTTCTTCACGGGGCGACTCCAGAGGGCGATTCCCTTTAGCTTTGATCGGAGAATTCTTCGTATTCCATCACCGTATAATCGTGTTAGCATATTACCATCAGCCTAATCATTCTCCATCGTCCGAATCCGAGGTATTTTCTTCAGGAACCCTAACTTGTCTAACTTGGGGGTTTTTTCGGGTTTTTCGTGATTCATTCAGAATTGTTCATATGTTGCAAAATTTCTTACCGATTGTTGTTATTGGGTGATTCCCAATCCATTTTCCTCGAATTAATCCTTGAATTGTTGATACGGGGAGATTTTGCGTAAACCCTCGCCCGTATCGATTGATCGGTCATTATCGTAGTTTACAATCGGGGTTATGGGTGTATTACAATCGATTATTGTTGTCTGTTGGGACTGAACTATGTTGATCCTTCGTTTAGGAACCGTCGTTTTCCACCCGGGCCGTTCGTAGTCTTATTTCATTTCCGATTCTTCAAGAATGTCTCAAAGGCAAGTACTTTACATTTGTTTACATGTTCTAGTATTTGAATTGTGGCTATTCGTGGTTGTTGTGGATGGATATGTGTATGTTCACCTAGGGACGGTCCGACGGGTCCTCTAGGTATACGTATTGCCGTGTGTGTGTGTATCCTGAACTGTGGTTAACCACCCAGGGATGTCCGACGGGGCTCTGCGGGGTACGGTGGCCGTGAGTCTCGTACCAAGGTTAACTTTGAATTGTTTTGTTGGAGAAAATGTGTTTTGTGTTTGTGCACCGTATAATATTCCGGAATATAAATGATTTCTAAAATAATTTTGGCGCATATATTCATCTGATTAGAATGTAGTTCAAATGGATTGTACTTACACTAGCAGTTGTTGCTAACCCCTTAAATGGGGGAAATACTTTTGTATTTCAGGTACAGGTCTTGGAGATAAAGGAGCACTTGAGGCGTATGAGGATGATGGGCAAGCATGATACTGTTCAGTAGTTGATTGTTGGTGTTCTGTTCTGTCGGTTATTATTGATGTCTTGTTTTGGGATTTCTGTATTATAAAATTGGTTTAAGTACTCGAGTACTTCCTTTATAAAATTGTTAATGTTGTGTTCCCGTTTTGGGAAATGGATTGATGTCGTATTTTATTTGTCGGATTGTAGTCTTTTATTTGAATTGTCGTTTTGTTGATGTTTGTATGTTGTTGTTGAATGTCTTGTTGGTACGTTAGCCTGGTGAATTCCACAGTGTGGGGTCCACGACACTGTAATATGCTCTGATCGTCTTGGGGGTGTTACAGAATATTGTATCAGAGCTTAGGTTTATGGATACCTAGGTTGTCGGTTATTTGGGTCTAGTCGAGTGTCGTTTTTGAACAGTATCACTGCCATGCCATCATCTCAGTACGCTGGTGCTCGTAAGTTTTCCTAACTTGACTCGTTGCGTTGTTATGTTCTTTACCTTCTTGGTATCCTGCTGGTAGAGGACGCGGACGCGGTCGCGGACGCGGTAGGGGATGTGGCGCAGCCGGTGGGGCGGCCATGTCCGATAACTCGGGAACCGATTCGGCTATGCCTTCTTTGTCGAACAGTGTCCCGCCTAGTTCCGGGGGTCAGCAGGACCAGTCTGCTAGCTCCGGTAATGCACATGAGAATGTTGGAGTGGCGAACATTTTACAGCAAGTAGTGAACCAGATGACGCTACTAACTCAGGCCGTCCTGGTCCGCCAAGCTAATGCCAACCCGGTTCCGCCTACTGGATCCATAAATGATAAGCTACTTCAGGACGTGATTCGTATGCGTCCTCCGTAGTTTGTTGGTGCTTCCGACCCTTCTGGTCTGGGATGTACAACTTTGAAAGAGTACCAGAATAAGGCGATGGCTTATGAGATGTCGTTTGCTGCGACAGAGATGGCAGCCGAGGGGAAGAAACAGAAGACCTCCGGCTAGTTTTCGGGAGGCAAGTCTGGTGGGCATTCGAAGGCTCAGTCTTGTTCGAGAGTCTTCGGGGATCAGTCTCCGTCATTTGGGTGAGCAAACGATTCCAAATCTGCTCCTACTGGTTCCGTTCGTGGTCCTACGTGCTTTAATTGTGGTCGTCCCGGCCACATGATGAGTGAATGTGATAGGCCCCCGATTCAGTGTCTTGCGTGCGGTCGGATGGGACATCGTGCTAAGTTTTGTACAGATGCAGTTCGGGCGCCAGTTACTCAGATATCAGCCCCAGCTGCGGGAGAGCCGAGTGTGAATCAGGCACCGACAGTTCCTCAGCAATAGCAGAGTTTTGGTAGAGGTCGAGGACGTGGACAGCCTTCCAGAGGGGGAGCTTCTAGTGCGGGGTCTGTTCCGCCCCGAGTATATGAAATGAGATGAGCAGGAGACCCAGATGCGACGGTGGCTACAGGTACCGTTCACATCCTTGACCATCCTTTTTCGTATTATTCGATTCTGGTGCTACACATTCTTTCATATCTGTGGATTGTGTGCGTCGTCTGCATATTGATTGCCTAGTTGCGTGTGAACTATTTGTTGTTAAATTGCCTAGTGGGGATATCATCATAGGGGATCGTGAGATTAGAGATTTTTCAGTGAGTATCGCGGGGAGGGTTTGGCCTTCTAACCTGATTGCGGTAGATATTAGAGATGAAGATTTGATTCTGGGTGAAGATTGGCTGGACCGTCATAGGGCAATCATGAATTATAGAACGAGGACCATTTCGATGTTAGCCTCTGACGGTACTGAGCATTATTTTGTGGGGCGTAAGCGGAGTAGCCAGAGACTCCTGATCAGCGCTGCGAGGGCGGTGAGGCTTCTTCGGGGAGGTTGCACGGGTTATTGGTGTTACGATTTGAGATCAAAATAAGGGGGAGTCGAGCTCTCGTATATTCCGGTAGTGTGTGAGTATCCTGACGTCTTTCCAGATGAGTTGTCGGGTTTGCCGCCGGACCGAGAAGTTGAGTTTACTGTCAATTTAGAGCTGGGTGCAGCATCGATTTCTAAGACGTCATACCGTATGGCGCCTGCTGAGATGCTTGCATTGAAGAAACAGTTGGGAGAGTTGCTAGACATGGGGTATATTCGACCGAGCGCATCACCTTGGGGCGCACCGGTCGTATTTGTGAAGAAGAAGGATGGGTCACTTCGTTTGTGTATCGACTACCGAGAGTTGAACACAGTGACCATTAAAAATAAGTATCCGCTCCCGAGGATCGATGATTTGTTCGACCAATTGCAAGGGGCAACCGTGTTTTCGAAGATTGATTTGAGATCGAGGTATTATCAGCTCCGAGTGAAGGATACCGATATTCCTAAGACGGCCTTTCGAACGAGATACGGTCACTACGAGGTTGTGGTTATGCCTTTTGGGCTAACCAACGCCCCAACCGTGTTCATGCAGCTTATGAACAAAGTCTTTATCGAGTACCTCGATAAGTGTGTAGTCATTTTTATCGATGACATCCTGATTTACTCGAGGAGCGAGGAGGAGCACGCCCGTCAGTTGCATATAGTGTTAGAAATTTTGAGAACTCAGCATCTTTTTGCGAAGTTCTCAAAATGTGAGTTTTTGTTACGGGAGGTTATGTTTCTCGGTCATGTGATCTCGGCCGAGGGTGTTCGTGTGGACCCACATAAGGTGGAGGCAGTGTTGGATTGGGCGCTGCCCAAGAACGTGAAGGAAGTCCGTAGTTTTCTGGGTTTGGCCGGATATTACCATAGATTCGTCGAGGGATTCTCTAAGCTCGCTCGACCTCTGACTTAGTTGTTACAGAAGTCAGAGAAGTTTGTGTGGACCGATGAGAGGCAGAATAGTTTTGAGGAATTGAAGAAACGGTTGACGACTGCTCCTGTTCTGGCTTTACCGAGTGGTAATGAGGGTTTCTCAGTTTTTAGTGATGCTTCGGGGCAAGGGCTCAGATGTGTACTTATGCAGCACGGGAGGATGATTGCCTACGCTTCAATTCAGTTGAAACTGTACGAGTTGAATTACCCTACGCACGATCTTGAGTTGGCCGCAGTTGTATTTGCATTGAAGATCTGGCATCATTACTTGTATGGCTCGTCGTGTCAGATTTTCACCAATCACAAGAACCTGAAGTACATTTTCATGCAGAAAGAGCTTAATATGAGACAGAGGAGATGGTTGGAGTTGATTAAGGATTACGATCTCGAGATCCTTTATCATCCGGGTAAGGCTAATGTAGTAGCAGATGCCTTGAGCCGGAAATCGGTAACACTTCGGGAACTTGAGTTACTTACGGCTCAGTCGAGACTTCAGCGAGAGTTTATGAGGTTGAGCATTGAGATTGTGCTACCAGAGAGTTCCGTGAAGTTGCGTACACTTGAGATTTCGTCGTCTTTAGTCGACGACATTAAGTCGGGATAGTTAGAGGACCCGATGTTTGTTTAGCTTCGAGAGAATGTGGGGAAGTGGAAAGCCCCGGGATTCGTCATACATGAGGATGGTGTGTTGAGATTCCAAGGTCGGCTTTATGTTTCGAACGACTTGGAATTGAGGCAGAATATTATGAGAGAGGCTCACGCGTCGCCTTACTCAGTCCATCTGGGCTCGAGTAATTCAGTTTGTGGCTAAGTGTTTGACTTGTCAGCAAGTCAAAATCGAGGAAAAATTTTTGGTGGAACGACATGAAGAATGAGGTAATTCAGTTTGTGGCTAAGTGTTTGACTTGTCAGCAAGTCAAAATCGAGCATCAGCTGCCAGCCGAGTTGTTGAAACCACTTCCCGTCCCGGAATGGAAGTGGGAGGATACCTCCATGGATTTTGTCACGAACTTTCCAAGGACAAAGACCGGAATGAATATGGTGTGGGTGATCGTAGACCGATTGACTAAGTCGGCACATTTTCTGGGCATCAAGGACACTTGGGGTCCGGAAAAGTTGGCTCGTGTTTTTATCATGCAGATAGTGAGGCTTCACGGTACGCTGAAGTCTATTATTTCGGATAGAGACGGACGGTTTGTATCGCACTTCTGGCAGGCACCACATAAGGCTTTGGGGACACGTTTGCATTTGAGTACATTTTTCCACCCTCAGACCGACGAGCAGTCCGAGCGTACCATTCAGACGTTCGAGGATATGTTACACGCGTGTGCGTTAGACTGGAGTAGTGACTGGGAGGAGCATCTAGCCTTGATTGAGTTTACGTATAATAATAGTTGGCACGCATCGATCAAGATGGCACCGTATGAGCCACTTTATGGCCGACGTTGCCGATCACCGATATGTTGGGATGAGCCGTCCGATCTAGTTGGCACCGAGCCAGACCTCGTGTTAGAGACGAGGGAGAAAGTTGAGTTGATTAGAAAGAGAATGTTGGCTGCTCAGAGTCGACAAAAGTCTTATGCGGTTGTTAGGCGTCGACCTTTGGAGTTTACGGTGGGAGATCATGTTTTGTTGAGAGTGTCTCCATCGAAGGGAGTTTTCCGTTTTGGAAAAAAGGGGAAGCTCAGCCCGAGATATATTGGGCCTTTCGAGATATTAGAGAGAGTCGGTGAGTTGGCATACCGTTTGGCTTTACCTCCGTCGATGAGTCATGTTTATAGCGTATTCCATGTTTCCTAGTTGAGGAAGTACGTTCCGGACCCGTCCCACATTATTGATTTTGGAGATGTGGAGATCGAGAAGGATGTTACGTTTGAGGAGAGGCCTGTTAGGATTTTGGAGCGTCGAGACAAACAGTTAAGGCACAAAACCATTCCTTTGGTTAAGGTGCAATGGTCGAGGCATGGAGTAGAAGAAGCGACGCGGGAATTAGAGGAGGATATGCGTTCGAGGCACCCTGAGATTTTTGATTCTTAAGTTTCGGGACGAAACTTTATTTTAGAGGGGGAAAATGTAATATCCGTAACTTTCCATTTTTAACAGTTTCCATTTTTGGTGTATGTCTATTTTTATCGACTCGCTTGTAACCATTTCGACATTGTGAATCTACTTTATTCTTGGAGTTTTTCCTTTTGGACGAGTTTTGGAGATGTTTTCACGTAATTTCATTTTATGACATGTTTTGCCGTATGAACGTTCGATTCTCATAAAACTCGTTCGTTTTCGTTGTTTCTTGGTTTGTGAAAGTTCGTATGGTTGAATTGGTCATGTTGAGACTTCCGTTTTGTAAATCCGACGTTGTTTTGTGATTTTCGGGCACTTGGGGCATTTTTGTAATTTCCTACAAGTTTAGGGAATCTCATTTTTGTTATCGCATTACGGACCCTCCGGTGGACGGAATTATATTTTCTTTCAGCGCTTAACTCCGTCGTCTTGTATACTTCGTGTTTATATTTCTTGATTCTGGCCTTGTCATGCGTTTCGAGTTTTATACCTACGGCAGCAGCGTACTGCTGATCTGAGCAGTACTGAACTGCTGCGTGGGTAGCGCACGCTACTCCTTGTTACCTTGCGTGCACTACCGATGTGCAGTTAGCGTACGCTAACTCGTTATTGTTAGCGTGCGCTAGCGAGTGGTAGCAGTAGCTACTGCACCATTTATAGCCCCGTTAGCGCGCGCTATCTATGATAGTTAGCGTGCGCTAACTACACGTTTTATATATATCAGCGGGCAGTTCAGAAACAGCATTTTTCACTCTTTTCTTCCGTTTTCTTCACGGGGCGACTCCAGCGGGCGATTCCCTTCAGCTTTGATCGGAGAATTCTTCGTATTCCATCACCGAAGAATCGTGTTAGCATATTACCATCAGCGTAATCATTCTCCATCGTCCGAATCTGAGGTATTTTCTTCAGGAACCCTAACTTGTCTAACTTGGGTTTTTTTTCGGGTTTTTCATGATTGATTCCGAATTGTTCATGTATGCTGCAAAATTTCTTAACGATTGTTGTTATTGGGTGATTCCCAATCCATTTTCCTCGAATTAATCCGTGAATTTTTGATATGGGGAGATTTTGCGTAAACCCTCGCCTGTATCGATTGATCGTTCATTATTGTAGTTTACAATCGGAGTTATGGGTGTATTCCAATCGATTATTATTGTCCGTTAGAACTGAACTATGTTGATGCTTTGTTTAGGAACCGTCGTTTTCCACCCGGGCCGTTTATAGTCATATTTCATTTCCGATTCTTCAAGAATGTCTCAAAGGCAAGTACTTTACATTTGTTTACATGTTCTAGTATTTGAATTGTGGCTATTCGTGGTTGTTGTGGATGGATATGTGTATGTTCACCTAGGTACGGTCCGACGGGGCCTCTAGGGACACGTATTGCCGTATGTGTGCGTATCAGGAATTGTGGTTAACCACCCAGGGATGTCCGACGGGGCTCTGCGGGGTACGGTGGCCTTGAGTCTCGTACCAAGGTTAACTTTGAAGTGTTTTGTTGGAGAAAATGTGTTTTGTATTTGTGCATCGTATAATATTCCGGAATATAAATGATTTCTAAAATAATTTTGGCGCATATATTTATCTGATTAGAATGTAGTTCAAATAGATTGTACTTGCACTAGCAGTTGTCGATAACCCCTTAAATGGGGGAAATACTTTTGTATTTCAGGTACATGTCTTGGAGATAAACGAGCATTTGAGCCGTATGAGGATGATGGGCAAGCATGATACTGTTCAGTAGTTGATTGTTGGTGTTCTGTTCTGTCGGTTATTATTGATGTCTTGTTTTGGGATTTCTGTATTATAAAATTGGTTTAAGTACTCGAGTACTTCCTTTTTAAAATTGTTAATGTTGTGTTCCCGTTTTGGGAAATGGATTGATGTCGGATTTTATATGTCGGATTGTAGTCTTTTATTTGAATTGTCGTTCTGTTGATGATTGTATGTCGTTGTCGAATGTCTTGTTGGTACGTTAGCCTGGTGAATTCCATAGTGTGGGGTCCACGACGCTGTAATATGCCTTGATCGTCTTGGGAGTGTTACACTCGGGAGGGTACTTAAAGGCCTCAAGTGGGACCAGTGACTTCACCCCGGTCCTAGGCAAATTGATGATTGACTGTTTGTTTCTGGAAAATACATGTCTGGTTTTGGTTTTGAAATGAATTTGGTGCATTGTACTATGAAATGTGTAAGCGAATGGTTTGCCTTGATTACTTGTACTAGCGTAATTCTAACACCTTTGGTGACCCGTTTTGGGGAAATTCTTGTTATGGATTTCATGTTATGTTCAGCCGGACGAGCGGGCGCTGGGACAGTACGAGGATGCTATAACACCCCCAATCCACTCAAGGATATTACACGCCGTAGAACCCTTCCTCAAGGATCTACCAGGCTGGTAACAACATAGAACATCTCAACAATGCCTTTAAGGCTTAAATGACTCAGTAGACCGATTTGGTCTTTCAATAAATACATACAACTCAAACTCATTACATGCCCACGCAGGGGTCGAATACAACACTGTCCCGTACAACGGGAAAGAATACTGTAGCGGAAAATAAACTACAACTAAATCAATGACATCATACGGATCCTTGTGTGATTAGTATCGTTCATCTTTCATCATCCTTCGTGCCGACCCTGTGTTATGCTCCCAAACCTGAATGCAGAAACAGACATCCACCCCCCGAATACTGAGGGGTTAGCAAAACTCCACTGTGCAGAATTAATCATTCTCAAAATGACGACATGGTCATGAACGAGTCGTCAAAACGGACTTCCGCCGAAAAAAAAAAGAAATTATCGGAAATCGAAATTACGGGTATTACACACTACCCTCCTTAAAAGAAGTTTCGTCACGAAACTTAAAACAAGTAGGGAGAAGCGATATCCCGCTAGGAAGACTCAACGAGGTACACAAGAAACACGTAACTTATGCCCAACGGCGAAACGTTACAAGCAACGCAAAGGAATATACGGCGTGAAAACACCTCCACGACGACCAACAAAACACCACCGGTAGAGACAACAAGTGACGAGCGTCATCAAACAGATAGTACAATCAAGTCGATTATCCGAACAGTCACAAAACACAACGAACGAAAATCAATAAGATTGACCAACCCAATGGTTCATCAATCAAAACGCGAGCCAAACGCTGAACAAATATGGAATTCCACCGCCCAAGGGTTGGAAGATCGAAAACGAGACTAATTTCCCGAGCTTAAGTGAATTACGAAGGAGTCTGAACGTTCAACAATCACGAGACGAGATCAACAAAAACCGAACAATCAAACGATTGAACCACAAAGATCGAGACAACAAAAATCGAACAATTATGTTCGAATCACGAAGAACAATAAAATTCAATCAACAACTCCAAGGCTCACAAGAATTGAACCGAACTCAGAAAAGTCACAGCGATAACCAGATCGACTCAAAACAAGGTCACAGCTCGTTCAAACGATGAAACCAAAATATAGAACAAGTTCAGAAAGTATCAATCAACACGAGCGAGTCGATAGACTTGAGAGAGAGAAAAATGCGGAAGTCAAAAATGATACGGGCATTACATTCGACCTCTTCTAAAAGAAATGTCGTACCCGAAACTTACCACAACGAAATCAAGGTGACAACACAACAAGCAACCAAAAGAAACATCCTTCAAAGGCCTCTCAAAGCCGATTCTGATAATTGTGGTGAAGCGCGAACTCCGAAAGTCTTGGTAGCCAATTCACAAAACTGAATTCGGTGTCTCTCGGGTCCACACTTGAGACGCGTTACCGACGAGAAAGATAATTGGTACGTGCATGCCCCCGGCACACCGCGGTTGGAAACGCCTCGGCTCGACATACCGAATATACAAATGCTAGAGACCATGGACGTAACATCGCAAAACAACATACCGGAGATGCCAACTCAGCATAACATATCAACACATACAAAAATCACGACAACAACCGCAACGTTCGAAGATTACAACGGCCCGGACGATACCCAGTATATAATTACTAAACATCACGAAACAAGCACGTATGTACACAATCATACACACCCTCTCCGACCATGATGGGTTTTAAAAACGAAAACCACCTTTTGAAAATAATTTAGAAAAACACCGGTTGATCTTGAGTATCACCTTTCAAAAAAAGTACAAACATGAAACATTGTTATCGAGACTTTGGAAAACCATTTCGCATTTGATAAAAATGAGGACACTTTCTCTTTGTGAAAAACTTTCAGAATATTCGACACTCGGGTCTAAGTAAAAGTGTTTCTAAAACATTGAAAATATCTCAAAACATTTTGGTCCTCGAGGTAGAAAATTTTTGAAACATATTGTGGCACCTTGGATGTACCACGAGAATATAATTCATTTTAAAAGTACATCTCGAAATTTATTTTCTAAGATACTCAAGGTTTTCAAAGATAATTCAATGGGCTAGAATGCCCAAAAATTTCAGGTAATTACACGGAACATTATAGCGCCGTGGGTCCCGCGCCGGAACCCACCAGGCTAAAAACCATTTACAAAAACGCCAAAAAGGCCGATGACGGTAATATTTCAAAAACTCACAAAAGTCATTTACAAAATACTAAATACCGTCATAAGAATTTCACCATAATGCCAAAAACTCGATTAAGGGAATTGGTTTTCGAAATAAAACTCAGTCAGTAACATACCGAAAGCCATTACAAAAGAACTCACGCAGCGGATAAAAGAAAAACAGTCCAACATGCACAATCCAGCGACACTACTCCTCATATGAACGAAATATGAGAGTCAAATAAACACATATCACGAAATCAAAATCCATAAGAGGATTCCGTCAATTAACTCATAATCATACCTGTAACTCGCATCAGACGAGGCACAAACACAAAGAAGGGAGACTTACATCCACAAGTCGCACGAAGATGATGATCGCCCCACGATACTAATCACGACCAACCAACTCAGAAGACGCGTCGCGACACGACTCAGTCAGACAAAATCCGACGAGACAAAACTCAACAAACATCACTAAACCCGACAGCCTAGGTTTCCACAACCTAAGCTCTGATACCATTTATGTAACACCCCCAATCCGCTTAGGGATATTACACGCCGTAGAACCCTTCCTCAAGGATCTACCAGGATGGTAACAACATAAAACATCTCAACAATGCCTTTAAGGCTAAAATGACTCAGTAGACCGATTTGGTCTTTCAATAAATACATACAACTCAAACTCATTACATGCCCATGCAGGGTCGAATACAACACACTCCCGTACAACGGGAAAGAATACTCAGCGGAAAATAAACTACAACTAAACCAATGACATCATACGGATCCTCGTGTGATTAGTATCGTTCATCTTTCATTATCCTTCGTGCCGACCCTGTGGTATGCTCCCAAACCTGAATGCAGAAACAGACATCCACCCCCTGAATACTCGGGCGTTAGCAAAACTCTACTGTTTTGCTAGTGCAAGAACAAAGTGCAAATACGAGCCATACAATTCACATTCCACGAATAACAATAACCAGGAATCCTCAAAGATCCAAATGTATCGAAAAGTACTTCCCGAGGCAAGTGTTTGGGTAAAACATTCCAAAACCGAAAGATCACAAATCAAGGAAAACAATTTATAAAAACAGTTTAAAATGCCATCTAGAGTTTTAATAGAAAATAAATTAGGATTATCAAATCCTTCTCTTATCAAAATCAACAGGGTACTCGACCAGTATACGGAAAGCAATTTGCAAGAAAACCATTCAATCAACACAAGCGAATCTTCACAAATATTTCCACGGGGTTCTCGACCCAATCTAAATAATATCAACACAAGATCAATCATCTCAACATCACACGAGGTCCTCGACCCAAAACACAGAATGTCAACACAGTAATATCAAAGACACAGCCTCTCGTCCGACCAATACTGCTCAAGACCCCTGATTAATTAACCCTCGGAGATCTCGTCAAATGTCCTTGGTTAATTAACCCTGATACCAACGTTTAAAAATAAGTTGAAACAAACTTTCAGAAACACGAATCACGGTCTATATCGAGACCAGCATTTTGAAAAGTGTTAAAAGAATTTTGAAATACGATAATCATTCGGTAACGGGGTCTTAGCTATCACTCAAATATCCATTACCAATAAGCCTGCCAGGAGTCTCCACTGAAACACCTGTGCACCGGTGTTCACTCCGACATGTCGGCCGCCCCTTGTATATGTCACCGGGCCGGCGTCACTCCCGTAAGAGCCGCCCCTTGAACACGCATCAGGTTAAACACCGGCGTTCACCAACCAAATGAAGCCGCACATTGCAGCGCACACCAGGCCGGAGTACACGCCCCGCCCTCAGAGGCTCCCGGATATGACGTCTCTCACAACAAGTATTCACATTGTCACAAACATTAAGCAACAGTCAATTGTTGTAACAATTATTAAATCAATACACCAATTCACATAATTTATCCGCCAGTCCACGACCACACGAATAAATAACAACACGCACGTCAACCATAACGCGACGGAAAGAAGCAATATACGTACACACACATTATAAAGCGTAACATCAACACCAAACATATCCAAAGGATTCAGGTAGTCACTTACAACCCACACAATTTACAAAACACACGCGTTTTGAATGTGAGCCTTTAACGAGGCTAGCCGAATCTTTTGAAAACTCATTTCAAACAAACAACAAACATACCAAGACGATCACCAATCATCATATCCACAAAACAAGAAATGTATGGACAAGGTACTTGCCTCAAAATCAGCACGCAAGTATCCCGACGAACACGGCTCAACCGGAAAGCTTCAAAATGCCCGATGCTATCGAAAAGGAAGATGACAACGAACGGAAGGGTTCAACTCGGTTTCTTCACAAGAAACTCGACCCTAATAACATATAATTAATAAATCAACAATCATACGAGGAAGAATAATCGCAGAACGTCCGAAAACCCTTCTATGACATTCTACCGGACACCTTCAAGGCGTCGATCAAGAACTCGACCAAAAAAAACGAATCGATACGATCCAACCATGGAATAACAAGGGAAATGATATAATACATCTAAATAATCAATAATCCATCAATAATCTAAGTTATTACGGCTCAAACGGACGAAATCCAACAAAAATCCCAATTTCCCCAAAACTAGATTATCAAGAAATCTAACCTTGATTCGGTAGATCGGAGGAGGTTATGGGATGATTGATTGATGTTAGAAACTCAAGAACTTCGTGGATTGATAGATAAACAACATCTAATCACGTAATCCAAGCCCCAGCCGTGGAAGGAAAAGAAACGAAATGAAAAACGGGTGAAGAAGTAGCCTGCCCGACCATATATATACTGCCCAGTGATGCACGAGCAGGCACGCACGAGCGGCTGGTCGTGTGTCGGGTCGTGCGCGCCCACTGCCAGCAATCTGCCGGGACGCACGAGCACTGGGCACGAGCACTCGCTCGTGCGTGTGTAGTCAGGGCCGCACGAGCACCTGATCGTGCACGCAGCTCGTGCGCCACGCTCGTGTGCACCTGGCCGGTCCCTGCCACACGTGGCCGGCCCGTGCCTAGCCGCCATGACTCGACGACTCGAATTCCCGAAAACGTATGGAACGAACACGACGAATAGTATAACATTCAAAACATGAGTGAAGCACTAAACAAAAACATGGCTCCGACAACCCGAAGGTTGAAAGGACGATACGAAGGCAAACACCCCAAAATTTTGGGAAATTACGAAAATGGCCCAAAACGTCCGAAATACACGATACACGATCGAAACACCAAACCAAAGCTCGCAACATGAATAATAAAATTCAATGAACTTACGAGAAACTCGAAACAGCAGTTTCAAACGAGATTCACAAGAATCGAACCCAAGTGCGGAAAAGTCGCCAAAAAGCACGGAACTCAACAAAACGACACCGAAACGAACTCGGATGACAAAAAGTGCAGAATTAATCATTCTCAGAATAACGACATGGTCATGAACGAGTCGTCAAAACGGACTTCCGCCGAAAAAAAGAAATTACCGGAAATCGAAATTACGGGTATTACACACTACCCTCCTTAAAAGAAGTTTCGTCCCGAAACTTAAAACAAGTAGGGAGAAGCGATATCCCGCCAGGAAGACTCAACGAGGTATACAAGAAACGCGTAACTTATGCCCAACGGCGAAACGTTACAAGCAACATAAAGGAATATACGGCGTGAAAACACCTCCACGACGACCAACACAACGCCACCGGTAGAGATAACAAGTGACGAGCGTCATCAAACAGATAGTACAATCAAGTCGATTATCCGAATAGTCACAAAACACAATGAACGAAAATCAATAAGATTGACCAACCCAACGGTTCATCAATCAAAACGCGAGCCAAACGCTGAACAAATATGGAATTCCACCGCCCAAGGGTTGGAAGATCGAAAACGAGACTAATTTCCCGAACTTAAGGGAATTACGAAGGAGTCTGAACGTTCAACAATCACGAGACGAGATCAACAAAAACCGAACAATCAAACGATCGAACCACAAAGATCGAGACAACAAAAATCGAACAATCATGTTCGAATCACGAAGAACAATAAAATTCAATCAAAAACTCCAAGGCTCACAAGAATTGAACCGAACTCAGAAAAGTCACAGCGATAACCAGATCAACTCAAAACAAGGTCACAGCTCGTTCAAACGATGAAACTAAAATACAGAACAAGTTCAGAAAGTATCAACGAACACGAGCGAGTCGATAGACTTGAGAGAGAGAAAAATGCGGAAGTAAAAAATGATATGGGCATTACATTCGACCTCTTCTAAAAGAAATGTCGTATCCGAAACTTACCACAACGAAATAAAGGTGACAACACAACAAGCAACCGACAGAAACATCCTTCAAAGTCCTCTCAAAGCCGATTCTGATAACTGTGCTGAAGCGCAAACTCCGAAAGTCTTGGTAGCCAATTCGCAAAACTGAATTCGGTGTCTCTCGGGTCCACACTTGAGATGCGTTACCGACGAGAAAGATAATTGGTACGTGCATGCCCCCGGCACACCGCGGTTGGAAACGCCTCGGCTCGACATATCGAATATACAAATGCTAGATACCATGGATGTAACATCGCAAAACAACATACCGGAGATGCCAACTCAGCATAACATATCAACACATACAAAAATCACGACAACAACGGCAACGTTCGAAGATTACAACGGCCCGGATGATATCCAGTATATAATTACTAAACATCACGAAACAAGCACGTATGTACACAATCATACACACCCTCTCCGACCATGATGGGTTTTAAAAATGAAAACCACCTTTTGAAAATAATTTAGAAAAATACCGGTTGATCTTGAGTATCACCTTTCAAAAAAAGTACAAACATGAAACATTGTTATCGAGACTTTGGAAAACCATTTCGCATTTGATAAAAATGAGGACACTTTCTCTTAGTGAAAAACTTTCATAATATTCGACCCTCGGGTCTAAGTAAAAGTGTTTCTAAAATATTGAAAATATCTCAAAACATTTTGGTCCTCGAGGTAGAAAATTTTTGAAACATATTTTGGCACCTTGGATGTACCACGAGAAAATAATTCATTTTAAAAGTACGTCTCGAAATTTATTTTCTAAGATACTCAAGGTTTTCAAGGATAATTCAATGGGCTAGAATGCCCAAAAATTTCAGGTAATTACACGGAACATTATAGCGCCGTGGGTCCCGCGCCGGAACCCACCAGGCTAAAAACCATTTACAAAAACGCCAAAAAGGCCGATGACGGTAATATTTCAAAAAATCACAAAAGCCATTTACAAAATACTAAATACCGTCATAAGAATTTCGCCAAAACGATCAAGACCATAATGCCAAAAACTCGATTAAGGGAATTGGTTTTCGAAATAAAACTCAGTCGGTAAAATACCGAAAGCCATTACAAAAGAACTCACGCAGCGGATAAAAGAAATACAGTCCAACATGCACAATCCAGCGACACTACTCCTCATATGAACGAAATATGAGAGTCAAATAACCACATATCACGAAATCAAAATCCATAAGAGGATTCCGTCAATTAACTCATAATCATACCTGTAACTCGCATCAGACGAGGCACAAACACAAAGAAGGGAGACTTACATCCACAAGTCGCACGAAGATGATGATCGCCCCACGATACTAATCACGACCAACCAACTCAGACGATGCGTCGCGAGACGACTCAGTCAGACAAAATCCGACGAGACAAAACTCAACAAACATGACTAAACCTGACAGCCTAGGTTTCCACAACCTAAGCTCTGATACCATTTATGTAACACCCCCAATCCGCTCAGGGATATTACACGTCGTAGAACCATTCCTCAAGGATCTACCAGGCTAGTAGCAACATAGAACATCTCAACAATGCCTTTAAGGCTAAAATGACTCAGTAGACCAATTTGGTCTTTCAATAAATACATACAACTCAAACTCATTACATGCCCACGCAGGGGTCAAATACAACACACTCCCGTACAACGGGAAAGAATACTGTAGCGGAAAATAAACTACAACTAAACCAATGACATCATACGGATCCTCATGTGATTAGTATCATTCATCTTTCATCATCCTTCGTTCCGACCCTGTGTTATGCTCCCAAACCTGAACGCAGAAACAGACATCCACCCCCCGAATACTCGGGGGTTAGCAAAACTCCACTGTTTTGCTAGTGCAAGAACAAAGTGCAAATACGAGCCATACAATTCACATTCCACGAATAACAATAACCAGGAATCCTCAAAGATCCAAACGTATCGAAAAGTACTTCCCGAGGCAAGAGTTTGGGTAAAACATTCCAAAACCGAAAGATCACAAATCAAGGAAAACAATTTATAAAAACAGTTTAAAATCCCATCGAGAGTTTTAATAGAAAATAATTTAGGATTATCAAATCCTTCTCTTATCAAAATCAACAGGGTCCTCGACCAGTATACGAAAAGCAATTTGCAAGAAAGCCATTCAATCAACACAAGCGAATCTTCACAAATATTTACACGGGGTTCTCGACCCAATCTAAATAATATCAACATGAGATCAATCATCTCAACATCACACGGGGTCCTCGACCCAAAACACAGAATGTCAACACAGTAATATCAAAGACACAGCCTCTCGTCCGACCAATACTGCTCAAGACCCCTGATTAATTAACCCTCGGAGATCTCGTCAAATGTCCTTGGTTAATTAACCCTGATACCAACGTTTAAGAATAAGTTGAAACAAACTTTCAGAAACACGAATCACGGTCTATATCGAGACCAGCATTTTGAAAAGTGTTCAAATAATTTTGAAATACGATAATCATTTGGTAACGGGGTCTTAGCTATCACTCAAATATCCGTTACCAATAAGCCTGCAAGGTGCCTCCACTGAAACACCTGTGCACCGGTGTTCACTCCGACATGTCGGCCGCCCCTTGTACGTGTCACCGGGCCGGCGTCACTCCCGTAAGAGCCGCCCCTTGAACACGCATCAGGTTAAACACCGGCGTTCACCAACCATATGGAGCCGCACATTGCAGCGTACACCAGGCCGGAGTACACGCCCCGCCCTCAGAGGCTCCCAGATATGATGTCTCTCACAACAAATATTCACATTATCACAAACATCAAGCACACAGTCAATTGTTGTAACAATTATTAAATCAATACACCAATTCACATAATTTATCCGTCAGTCCATGACCACACGAATAAATAACAACACGCACGTCAACCATAACGCGACGGAAAGAAGCAATATATGTACACACACAGTATCAAGCGCAACATCAAGACCAAACATATCCAAAGGATTCACGTAGTCACTTATAACCCACACAATTTACAAAATACACGCGTTTTGAATGTGAGCCTTTAACGAGGCTAGCCGAATCTTTTGAAACCTCATTTCAATCAAACAAACAAACATACCAAGATGATCACCAATCATCATATCCACAAAACAAGAAATGTATGGACAAGGTGTTGATACCCAAAATATTATCCGGAGATAGTATTGCTGGAATGATCGAGTAACAAACAAATGCGAGAACACTTCCGTGAGAAAATAATTAACACAAGATTTGCCGGGGTTGTTAATCCCGGGCTTGAATGCTCTCGCGAGATGTTATTAATAAGTATACTGTTGAGTACAAATATTAATGTTAGAATATATTACAATGAGTGTAAAGACTTCTAGTTATCTAAGCTGTAGAGCGTGTAGATTGCCGGAAGAACCAGATATGAAGATCTGTGAGTTCCTGCTTGGGATGTATTATATGTGTGTATGAATATCACTATGAATGTGTAAGTAGTTGCCATATGAGTCTTTGATTCTCTCTCTCTGTATGTTTTTTGCACTGTGTTCGCGGTGAATTCTTCTGATGCCTGCTCCCGTGTTATGAGCCTCCTATTTATAGGAGACAAGGTTGCTGGGACTTCTCCAGTGATCGCGGGCGATCGCCGCTTTCTATATTATAATATGATGGCCGATCGTCCCATCACGTGGGGCTGTTCCCTTAAAGTCTGGGGCTGCTGCTGGTGGCCAGCTGTGCAAGCCAATGGGAAGCCTGCACGCGTCCTGAGTCGCTGTCCGGGGGGGGCACTTTGTACCTTTCGGCGGCCCTGTCGGTAGGTGAGGTAGGTGACAGGCTGGGGTCAATGGTCTTATCTGTCGGTGCCTTTTGCGGATCTACATGTGGGTCACCGTCCAAGATTCGGTCTTCGACGACTTTGACGGATGTTGGATTCATATGTGGCACGAGACGATCGTCTCTGGTTGGACATCATAGACGATCACCAAATAACAAATGACGATCGCTGGATACCAAAAGACGATCTCCATGGGTGCCGACTGCTGGGTGTTTGCCCAGAGTAAGCCTTCTATGGTTAGCTCTCTGATCGTTAGGCCGACCGCCATTGAGGTGTATTAATCGCCGCACAAAAATTGCCCCCCAGCTCGCTTCGATGTTGAAAACACGGGGTGAGGTGGTACTGTTTGGCGATCGCCAATGTTCAGAAGATCAGACGATCTAATTTCAAATTTGGGCGATCTCCTTTTGCGCTGGGAGCAGCGGGAAATGAAGGCGGGCTCTCGAAACGTTGCAGGGACACACGTCACGCTATCATTGGGGGAGTCCGACATTTTGTCAGACTCGTCGCCTGGCGTGCGCTCGAAAAGACGCATACGCGGGATTCGAGGGCCGCATTTAATGTGTCCCCCCACTGACGGTTGCTTTCCAGCCCTCGGAATTTCGTCTATTTGCACAGAGACCCCTGCTTCCGTCTATAAAAGGGGCTAGGGCTACTTCATTTCTACTCTACACGCATCCTTGCCTTCTTGCTGAGACTCTGCAGAAATTTCCGAAGCTTCTTGTGCCGATCGTCCTTTTTTCTTAGGTAAGATAACCAATCTTCTTTCTCCCTTTACTTTTTATAATATGTCTGGAGGATCTAAGACCTTTGAGACCGGAATCACCTCTGCCGCTGCGGCTTCGCCTGACCGGGAGGAGATTCCCATGGGACTTCATATGGAAATGGCCGTTGAGGCTATTCGTGCGGGGATTGCACCCGCAGAACTTGAAGAGCTCTTCAACGAGGCCGAAGTGGCGAGAACGGCAACGACGGAGCAGGGGGGGCTCGCCGACGGATGAAGACGAACTGGTCCGGATGTCTTGGGAGCGGGACAGTGTATTCGGCCCCGCCTATATGGCTTTTGCTAAGCTTATGGAGGGGATCGCCGGAACCTGTCCAGAATTTGATTTCGAAGCTTACTCCGCCGCTCATCCTTACGAACATGTGAAGCGGACGGCGTTTCGGGCTGCCGACCCGTCTCAGTGGACTCTTGGTCAGATCCGGATTTCGGCGACCCGGAAAGACTTAAGACGCTGGAGGGCGAAATATCACATTCCTTCTGATGTTTCCCTGCACGTGCCCTCGGAAAACGAGCGTGCCGATCAATCTCCCGAGGGTCTGGTCGCCGTTAATGAGATGATTATGGAGGCCGGCCTGCGGTTCCCCTTGTCGTTCGCCATATCCTATTTGTTGATCGCCTGGAATTTGGCGCCGCCCCAACTGACGCCGAATGCCTGGCTACAGATCATCTGCACTCAGACACTTTTCGGCGGTCACCGGTTGTTCCGTCTCCTTTCTGCGATGGAAATGATCTATCTCTTCAAATTGGCTGCGCAGAAAGGGTCGGTCGGCGGTAACCATATTCAAGGCTGAATGGGAAGAGTGGTCCTCGGGGTGCCGAACAAGTCTCGGGGCGATCTGGCAAAATGGTGCTGGGTTGGCGGAGCGTGTAGGTCGGCGTCGAGTGAAAGGCCGGAGGAAGAGTTGGAGGTTCCCACCAATTTTCGGGAGAGGAATCCGAGTAAGGGTTTTAACTCTCCATTTGATCGGATACGTCTTGGACTGATCTAATTTTGTTTTCTTTTTGCAGGATACCTTGTTCCGGCGATCAGCGATCTCCCCTTCGATTTCTTGATCGTTTGGAGCGAATTCGTGCCTTGCCGGATTCCTACATAGACGTTCGCTCACTCGGTCACGAACTTCATCGGCTTGGGGCTCGATTGTTTCGCTTCCCTCGTCATCTGAAAGTTCCAGGTATAAATTTTACTTCTTCCTTGCTTGACGATCGTCTGATTGAAGGAGGTGTTTAACTTGTTCGAATTTGTTCTTTGGCAGAGATTCATTTTCCCCGCTTCGTCGAGCCACCGCAGGAGATCGCCATGTCTAACCCTGGTCTCATCAGTCGTCTTCACCAGGGTAAGAAGACGGGTCGCGTTGCTGCGACGACGTATCGCCCCGTTCCCATGGTGAGGCCCGCTGTGGTGCCGGTCGCCGAGCCAGAAATTCAAGAGGAGGAACACTCCAACGCAACCGCAAGAGGCGGAGGCCGGAGGAATCCCTGCCTACTACTGAGGCGGACATGTCTATTTTGGAGCCTCCGGTTGCCGCGACTCCTATTTCCACTGTTCCGATGGTGGAGGGATCTGGCTTCAGGCCCTCGGCATTCGGCTCCAGGTCGTCTGCTGGCTATTTGAAAAAGGTGGCGATCGCCAAAGCTGAAACTTCTCGGGGCAAGCCCTATTTTGGCCGCGACCCCGAATTGGTCAACAGGTAAGACCGGATTGATCTTTCCAAGTTATGCAATTTGAGTATGGTATATTCTAACTCCTTTGTCTCTTTCGTTTGTGTTGCAGGGTCCGTCTTGCTGATCCGGACGTCTCGCCGATGGTGCTGGATTTCCTGGCGAGCAAGTCTCCGCAGAAGTCCCTCGACGTCCCTACTTACGTCCAAAAGGCCATCACCTCTCTGCCCAAGGCTTGGACGACCGATCTTGATGCGATCGCTCGTCGGCGGTCTGGAGATGCCATGCAGGCGACACTTGCCCTCGCTCTCCAGACGGCGAAGATGGCCGTTCAAGTTGCCAGGGATTACGAGGGGCGACCCTCTAATGCTCGCCTCTATAGCGACCTCGAGGCCGCCCGGAATAAAAACATCGATTTTGCCAACCGAATCCAGGCTACTGAGAAGGAGTACTTAGAGACGGCCAAACGGGCTAAGCAAGAAATCGACCAGATGAAGCAGGAGCTAAGCCGCTCCAAGGAAGTGGCCGATCGGTTCCGCGACCAGGAGAAGGAAGCTCGCCGGATGCATGTGGCCTCGCAGGAAGAGGCGACCGGGCTGAAGGCGACGGTGGATCGGCTCAACAGCGAGCTGGAGAAGGCAAAGGGAGAGCTTGAGAAGGCTAAAGGAGAAACGGCCGCCAAGGTGGTTGAGCTAGCGGAAGCTGAGAAGACTACCACGGAGTTGAAAGGGTAGCTTAAGGCGATCGAGACCGATCCCTACCTTAATGTGGCACTCGTCGGCGAGTTCGCCTATTATGTGGCCTACGCCGACGCGGTCCGAGCCGCCAAGAAGGTAGGGATCGAGATCGGTCCCTTGATGGAGAGCTTCAAGGCCTATACACTTGAGCACCCTTTGCATCCGGAGTTTTCCTTGCCGATCCTTGACCTCGTCGACTGGGGGATTGACTTGAGTTGGTATCCTTTTCCGGATAAACTCATCTATCCTGAGGCCGATGGGGGATCGCATGCCGATCCACCACCTAGGGGCGAAGATCAGCCGGAGGGACCCTGAGAGATTTCTTTGTTTTCTTTTACTTGTAATTTTTGCTTTCTCTTTGTATTGCCTTCGGGCTTTGTTTTGTACGATCTCCCTGATAATGAATAAAATACTCCTTTTTTGCACCTGTGTCTTTACACGTCCGATCGCCTTTTAACGTTTGCATGTGAATTTTTACAAGTATGTGTATGATTTCTTCCGATGTCTTGTTCACCCGACCGATTGTCTGAATGTTTGAAAGTATTGACATGTTTGGAAATTCTTACTTATAAATGTTGTTGAACAATTCCGATTGTCTTGCGTGTGTTTGAACGAAGCCGATCGAGTATGGTTCCTTCTGTCTGATCGCATTTAAGATTTTCTCCCCTTCTCTGCCCCCTTGTTTTTGTTTACTTATTGTAAGTAAGGGAACAAAAACAGTACGTTTGGTGAGCTATTTTCAGTTTTGCCGACTCTGAGGAATCGTGCACGGTCGCGGAGTTCGATGGACCGACCTCCACAACCGTGTCTTTGTGTGCGAGGGATATTCCCGCGACTCACTTTATTGTGAGGGTCCTCCGTTAGGCTGCGCCCGCCTTGTGTTTAAACGAAAGATTGGCGGTCTTGGTCTGGAGGAGTCCTTGCACGGGGCGTCGTCGGTTTTGTTAGCACTTTTCTACCTCGGTTCGGCATGTTAGATGGTGACCCTCGACGGTATATGTTGTGAAGGGGTAGGGACGCGCCGCCTTGTCTGGGTACATCATGTTAGATGATGTACCTTGAGGGCGCGCGAACATGTCCGCAGATTAGTTTGGAGGGTCCTTCGGCTACGCCAGCCTCATATTTAAACGAAGGGAGGGCAATATCAGCCCATAGAAACCTTTCATGGGCGAAGTTGTCGGTTCCATTGACTTCGAGGACCATGGCTGCACTGTTTCTATCTTGGATCTCCATGTTCGAACGATGATCCTTGACGGTATACGATATGCCTGGTGGGGCGATCGCTAGAATAGATGGGATAGAATGAAATCTCATTATATTCTTTGTACACTGGGTAGTTGAAATTGAATACAAAATTTTCACTGGTAGTACTTCTTCAGATGTACGGCGTTCCAGGGATATTGATCCGGAGTACCGTCAGGGTGTTCAAGTTCGTAGGCTCCCTTAGTTAGCCATTTAGATATCCTGAAGGGCCCTTCCCAGTTCGGGCCAAAAACACCTGTGTGGTTCTGTATCTTTTTGAGGATGAGATCGCCCACTTGAAACCTTCTTTCCTTGACCTTCGAATTGAAGAACTTCTCGGATCTCCTTTTGTGGATTGTGTTCTTCATTTCTGAGGTCAATCGTCATTCTTTGAGCATGTCGAGGTCGATCCGTCGGCCCACATCATTGTTGGTCGTCATCTCTTGTTCGGTTCGATGGCTGAGGACGGCGATCTCCGAGGGGATCACCGCTTCTGTTCCGAAGGCGAGGGCGAATGGGGTTTCGCCGGTTGAATTACGGGTCGTCATTCGATAAGACCACAAAACGTCTGGGAGTTCGTTCACCCATCGTCCTTGCCTGGACTCTAGTCACGCTTTAATCGTGTGTTTGAGGATTTTGTTCACGGCTTCTACCTGCCCGTTCGTCTGAGGGTGGTAGGGGGATGAGAACAACCTCTTGATTCCCCACTTCTCGCAGAATTGCATGACTTCTAAGCCGTCGAATTGCTTTCCGTTGTCGGAGATGATGGCTTGGGGCAGACCGAATCGGCATATGATGTTTTTCCAGATGAACTTGATTACTTGCTCTTGGCCGATCTTGTTTAGCGGTTCGGCCTCAGCCCATTTGGTGAAATAGTCGACCCCTACGATGGCAAACTTACAGCCCCCTGGCGCCGTCGGCAAGGGACCTATAAGGTCGATGCCCCATTGGGCGAAAGGCCATGGGCTGTACATTGAAGTGAGCTGCTCGGGGGAGAGCTTGATGTTTGGGCCCATTACTTGACACCTGTGACACGATCTGGCATAGGCGATCGCATCCTTCTGAAGTGACGGCCAGAAAAAACCTTGCCTGGTTGTTTTATGGATGAGAGCTCGTCCGCCAGCATTGTTCCCATAGATCCCGTCATGTATCTCGGCTAAAACGAGCCGACCTTACTCTGGTGTAATACACTTTAGGAGGGGAAGGCTGAAAGTTCGCCTGTAAAGCCCGTCATCCAATAGGGTGTATCTGGTCGCACGGAGCTGGAGTTGGCGAGCTTTGGTACGGTCGTCAGGGACCGTTCCCTCCTTTATGTATTTGATGAACGGAGTCATCCAGCTCTCCTAGGCAACGGCGACTGTGGTAACCAGGTTTCTATCAATCGTCGGCCTTGCTGTTTTGTAATTTAGATATTAGAGAAATCGGCTGCCCCATCCGACGACGCTAGCTTGGATAGGGCATCGGCCTGGGAGTTGTTCTCTCTCGGGACTTGTTCGATTAGCACTTCCTCAAATTTCGTGCGTATTTCGGCGACCAATTCTTGGTATTTGACTATCTGTTCACGGCGCGGCTCATATTCTCCCTTGACTTGGTTCACGACCAAGAGGGAGTCCATGATGATATGGAGGCGATGAACATCTAGGGCGAGGGCTAGATCAAGCCCGCCTACCAAGGCTTCGTACTCGGCTTCATTGTTGGTCGCACGAAACCCGAAACGCATGGCATTTGTGAAACTTTGGCCGTCGGGGCTAATGAGGACAATCCCTGCCCCTACTCGCGAGTTGGTCGCTGAACCATCCACGTACAGCTTCCAGGCAGGGCGACTAACCTGGGACGGACTGTGAGGGAATGTTAATTCCACCACGATGTCCGCCAGAGCCTGGCCCTTGATCGCCGTGCGGGGAGCGTAGGTGATACCGTATTGGGTGATCTCCAGTGACCACTTGAGGAGTCGCCCATTGGTGTCCGGTCGGTGTAGAACTTGCCTTAGAGGGAGAGTCGTCAGAACCTCCACTTGATGTTCGAAGAAGTAGGCCCTTAGCTTGCGAACACTCATGACCAGAGCGTAGGCGATTTTCTCCAATGGTGTATAACGCGTCTTTGCGTCGTGGAGCGCTTGACTAATGTAGTAGATCGACAAGTGGACTTGTCCCTCTGCTCGCACCAAAACGGCACTCAGTGCGACCTCTGAGGCCGCTAGGTAAAGGAATAATTTCTCACCGGGGATCGGCTTTGCCAGGATCTGAGGGTTAGATAGATATTCCTTGATTTTGGCGAACGCTACTTTACTCTCCTTCGTCCATGCGAACTTCTTGTTCTTTATGGTCGCGAGGAAAGGCTTACTTTTATCGCCGAGCCGAGATATGAAGCGGTTAAGGGCGGCTAAACAACCTGTGAGTCGTTGCACTTGCTTGACATTCCATGGCTCCTGCATGTCGAGGATCGCCTGAATCTTGGTGGGGTTCGCCTCGATCCCTCTTTAGCTTACGATGTGACCCAGGAATTTTCCGGAAACCACCCCGAAGTTGCATTTCTTGGGTTTCAATTTCATGTTGAACCTCTCGAGGATGGCGAACATCTCGGCGAGGTCATTGAGGTGGTCTTCCTTCTTGAGGCTTTTGACCACGATGTCGTCAATGTAGACCTCCATGGTTTTTCCGATCTGATTGACGAACATTCTGTTGACTAGACGCTGGTAGGTTGCCCCCGCATTCTTCAAGCCGAACGGCATTCGGCTTTGTGTGTTGTACTCGAGAGTCGGAATGTTGCATTTGTCCATCATGGGTATGGGCTGATATGGATTGTTGCGATATGTACTCGTATGTTTAATAGGTACGGTACTTGAGATGTATGGCTATTATGTCTAAATAGTACCAGGTTGTATTCTTATGTGTAGTCGAATTTGCCGGTCACCATTGCTGTTTTATGCTGTTTGTTTGACCTGGATGGTCGTTGTTGGTTGTTGTATAGGTTTGGGTTCCCGAAATGGACCCACGGCACTGTGACAGTCCTGACTCGGGCGGGGTTGCTACAGTTTAAAAATACATTTCTCCTTTATATAGCTAAGTCGACAGTGCCACAAGTAATTTGTATTATAATCGTTGAGCCTAGGTTTCTTGGTTCTAACATTATAGACTTCCAAAGTGTTAGAATCATCTAAATTTATATTGTAAATGCCAGTATGCAACTTAGTAGTACCATAAAGCAAGTCATCAAGGTAAATATAAATCATCTTATTCTTATTAAGAAAATTATAACCTTCACAATCTAATCTATAAAAGTGAAATAATAGTCATATCCATAGGAGGAACATAATAGCAATTGTTCAAAACTAACAAAGGCCAATTGGGTAAGATTAGATCATAAGCTCTAACAGATAGTGCAAAAAGTCTTGCTCCATTACCAACTCTTAGATATACTTCCCCTTTCTTCAGCTCTTGACTGTTTCTCAACCCCTACATATTTATACAAATGTGATATTCACATCCAGTATCTAATATCCAGGAGAATAGAGTTAACTTCTATAATGAATATACATGTGGTAGTATCTACCGTTGGTACGCTTTAACTCTTCCAAGTAAACCTCGCAATTTCTCTTCCAGAGACATGGTTTATTGCAATTGTGTCAATTTCAATCTTTGAGAGCTTTTACCTTGGAAATTGTTAACTGGGGCTTCAGTCTTGGCAAATTTTGTCTTACCTTTGCCATTGCCTTTACTCTTGAAGGACTTTCCTTTGCTGACCATCAGCACGTGGTTTGGTTTCTTCTAAATTTTTGGTCAGCCGTTTAGGTATCCTATGCAACTCAGCAATAGACTTCTCCATCTCATTCATCTTATTGTTCATAATGAACTGATCGATAATATTAGGTACTGAGTTTAGGATCACATCCGTGGAGTGCCCCTTTGAAGGTGGAAAACCAAGCCTATCAAAATGAAAAAAAAAAAAAGCCTATCAAAATGAACAATGTGTCCTTTCATCTTGAATAGTGAGCGTTGACAAATGTCTCATCAACCATCTTGTAAGCATACAAGGCTTGAAAGATCTCATACCTAACTTTCCTAGCATGCTTCGAGAAAATATCCTCGAGGTTAGCATTAAGCTCATAAGCTTCCATTTCTTCTAGATTCTTATAAAGTTCTGGACAAATAGTAGTCAGCATAAGACAAGTGACATCAACAGAATCATCATAATATTTCTGCATTTGTCTTTTTGTTGTCTTTTTAGCATTGTCATCTCGGGAATTTCTTCCTCAAAAAAGTAAAACTTTATTTTTTGCTTGAGAATTATTCTCAGGCTCCAAACAGTTGCAGACGTTTTCTTTGAGCTTGTCCTTCTCAATGATGGATCATATTGAAATGGTGGATGTATTGTTTGATTCTGTTCTATTATCTGTAGAGTTTTAAAAATGCAACATTTTAGTGAAATTTCTATTTCTCGAAAAATACTTCCACTAAAATAAAGTATCCTCAATTTTACAATATTTCTAATTTTAGTGGGCTAAGACCCATTTTGCGCAATTCTAAACTCATCTTTGGCGCATGATACCCAAAGTTGAGCTACTTTAGGTGGATAACTCCTTATTGGTTATATCATTTGTAATTCTTAGATCTCACTTACGAGATTCATCATCTTATAGTTATAATCTCATCTTGTGCCTTTAAGGTTCAAAATTAATTTGACTTCCTAATTCATTAAAATATAGAGATACCACCATTACATATCATATCTTACTAAGATAATACAAGCACCCAATTTTGTCATAACATGCTCAAGACGATCGAAGTTTTGATAAGTATTTTAAATGAATGACATTGAATTTTAATGAGGAATTTTATCTTATGTTTAATGTCTATATTAGCTAAGATACATCTAAACATATGTTGCATCACATACATGGATATATTTAAACATACATCAAATCACATGACATAACAAAGTATATAACTATGTATAGCATAACCATAATTCTAACGTGATTTTCATGAGCCAACATGAAAATCAAAAAGGCCAATCTAAAGGGGAATAATTGGTTTGTATTGATGTTAAGACTCATTTCAATGTCATACGTGATCAATTGACTCCATGAATTCGTCCTTCATGTCATTCTTGTCTTTGTTATATTAATAAAAAACTATACTATACTAGAAAAGTAAATTACAAGAGGGGGAAAAAACAAGCATGCTGTTAAATATACTACTCGCACGCCGTAAAAAACAATTATAATTAACAACATGCATGCCACTAATAATCATGGCATACACTAAATATATACTAAAATTAATTATCATATAATTAATAAAACAGACAATTAATATAACCAGGCTGACAATCAGATTAAAGAAAATCTACATGCCAAAATCAATAATCGAGCACAGCAGCCCAATTGCCAGCTGGTCGCCCAACATTGATCGTTGCAAGTTTAAAAACCACCTGCTGTGACTTATTATTTTTGTTACAATCTTAGCATTAAGTCCGTTTAAGCAATATACTAAACATAACATGATTGCACAATTACCATAACCAGTCAATGCAACAGAGATAGCGCGACGATAGATACGCGTACATGTTCCATGGATCAAATCCCACCTTCAGGAAAATAATTTTCTCTTATTTACGCAGTGGTGTGCGGGTCGTGGTTCATGGTTCACTAACTTGATCTGGACGCGACCTGATCCACTGTGCTATTTTAGAACAATACTAGACAACATATTTTGCAAAAAATAGTCCAGAAATTAATTTTGACGATTCGATTAATCAGATTAAACCAGAAAAATTATTTATAAAATCTCATTTTATAAATACTATAGAGAACATAATCTATAAATTCAAAGACTATAACTTTGTTCTACATAAATAATTAAATTACTTGCAAGTTGGCTCTGATATCACTGTTAGGTTTTTCATGTAGCGAATATATCATATAAGAGTAAAATGCAGCAAAATAAATAAATACAAAAACCAATCGAGGATCTCATGCAGTTATTTAATTGTTTAATTGAATTGGGTTAATCGAATTACCTTAATTTGATGAATTGATCTAAATCCAGATTGGAAGCTGATGAGTAACATCTTCATCTTCTGATGATCCACACACGGATAATATGCACAAGTCAAATTGCTAGATCTTTATGAATAATATTGACTAATGGATGAACGAGGACTTCCATTATAGAAAGGGGGCATCCAAAAATGCTGTAGGGAGGGGGCGATTTCTCTGCTCACAACTAGGGTTGTATGATAATTTTTTAGAATAGTTCTTTGTAATAGATCCCCTATTTATGCTAAGTAATTCTAGAGTCAAGACAATATTATTTGCTTAGTTACCCTTCAACTTATGAAATAATATAATATATATAATATCCTATATTATATTACTTCTGATTAAGTATTCTAATAAAATATAATATCTAATATTATATTTATTATTTCTAGTTGATTTATTTAAATAATATTATATATATAGTACCTTATATGATATATGACTCATTATTTAATTCCTTTACAAATATAATATTCAATAATATATGTACTAATTATTCTTATTTGTCTTTAATTATTGTATGTGTGACACAAAAGACTTATATTATGTTGGTAATAATTTGAAACCTTATTTCATAATATATCATAAGCAGTATCTTGCATGACATTATGGCTACCCAACTATTTTAATTATATAGTCACTAAAATATTTAACGTGTCAATTCTTTTTGTCACTCGATGTCATATTTGAACTAAGTCATCGATACTATCATACTTATATTGAAATGCTTTCTCAATCTTAGGTACACTGATTGAGTCGAATGTCTCTTCATTTGAGCATGACCATACATTTCCTTCAGTCCTACTTATCAAGGGTCCCCGTAAATATCTCTCTCCAGAAAATCTCATCTTGATTATTCATTATCCTCTACATAACTCCCACTAATCATGATCACTAACCTTTACGATCACATGTTTGATTACGTCAAGGCACAACAGTTGTCATGTTGGACTCCATGATAATCTAAGGTTCAAGGATTTATTGACATATTTTTATATTGAGATTCAATTATGACACTTTCATGCGGTGATCCCAATATGGGTATGTCCAGTATTGCGTTCTCCGGCTAATACCAGATACATAACCATCCAATGATTATCAGTCAAACTTATACTAGTATATTAATCACTTGAGTCTCCACCCTTAAGTGATTGGACCGGGGATATTTGGGTAGTCTTATTATCGTGGATAACTATTATTCGATTATTATAACATTATAACATGCACATATTACGATAATTAATGAGAAATTGATGTTATCAAATAACTTGTGTAAATATGACAATTTACAAATATATGCACATAAAATATCATAGCGTACTATTTCCAACAATGGATACAAGGTATCTACCCTCCATCAAACTCATGGAAATCAAAATCTAAACTAAAATGCTATTTCTATGAGTATGTTGGTTGTTGTTTTTGGGAAAGGTTGATAGATTCATAGTATGCATTAGATGCCTCCGGTTGTGACAAATCAAACCCCTAAATTCCGTATGGGTTGTCGAGTAAGATTGAATTCTCAGGCTGACATGGGTTGATGTTTTAAACATAGATAGTTCAACAAGTCATACATACTATATGGGTTCAGGCAAGTGAACTAGAGAAAATAAAGATCAAATCATCTATTAGATGAGTTGGTATTTGACACCACTTTATAAACCTAATAGACCATAAACAGTATGAGTCGCCCTCTATTAAGTTCTATAAAGAACTTGATCCCCACTAAGAGTTGATCAGTCGATGACCCCTAATTTTCCACATGGAAGTGTGGCTTCCCGATAAAATTAGTGGGAGCCGAGTCCTAAATATAAAAGTCCTTTATTCTAAATACTTGGATCACAATTTACATAACATTAATTATATCTATTTTATTCTATGCAGTATTGAATTCTCAAAAATGACTATAAATCCACTCGAAATATTACTTGAAAACAACATCTAATCGGACAAAACTTTGTCGGGCTCTGAAATCTGAGGATAGTCCTCAGTATTAAGTCGTTTGGGTGTCTTGGAGGAGGAAATACTAGAGATCCATGCTAGGACGTAAGGTTATAACAGGTATGCATAAATGTTTAACTTGAGGGTCCAGCAGAAGATGTGCTTATAATATTAAGTTACTCATTAGATTAGTTCGATCCAATATTTCGTTGGTATAAGACAAACTCAATGTAACACCCCCAATCCGCTCAGGGATATTACACACCGTAGAACCTTTCATCAAGGATCTACCAGGATGGTAACAACAAACGAACAACTCGACAATGCCTTTAAGGCTAAAAAGACTCAGTAGACCGATTTGGCCTTTCAATAAAAACATACAACTCTAACACATTACATGCCCACGCAGGGATCGAATACAAACTACTTCCTGCATACAACGGGAAAAATATCAAATGAAATAAAATACAACTAAACCAATACGAAATCAACGGGTCCTCATGTGATTAGTATCATTCATCTTTCATCATCCTTCATGCCGACCCTGTGCTCTGCTCCAAAACCTGAATGCAATACAGACATCCACCCCCCGAATACTCGGGGGTTAGCAAAACTCTACTATTTTGCTAGTGCAAATAAAAAGTGCAAATACGAGCCATATAATTCAAATTCCAAGAATAACAATAACCAGGAATCCTCAAAGATTCAAATATAACGAAACGAATACTTCCCGAGGCAAGAGTTTGAGTAAAACTTTCCAAATCTGAAAGATCACAATTAACGAGAACGATTTGAAAAATGGTCTAAAATACCCTCGGGAGTTTTAATAGAAAACAACTTAGGATTATCAATCCTTATCCTTTCCAAAAATCAACAGGGGTCACATCCCAAAGGTTTTGTTTTCGCAAATAGAAAACCGATAACAATTCACAGGGCCAGAGCCCAACTTCACGTGTCCTCGACTGACATAAAATCAACACAATGTAATCACGCACAAGCATCGCCTTGGGAACAGGGTAATACCATTGATCCCGCCCGAGGCCTCGAAGGACCCTCCCGAGCTGGCTAGCTAAACAAATCACAACACATGCATCGCCTTGGGAACAGGGTAATACCATTGATCCCGCCCGAGGCCTCGAAGGACCCTCCTGAGCTGGCTAGCTAAACAAATCACAACACATGTATTGCCTTGGGAACAGGGTAATACCATTGATCCTGCCCGAGGCCTCGAAGGACCCTCCCGCGCTGGCTAGCTAAACAAATCACACACATCTCACGGTTGGATCAATCGCTTGTTGCATCCTGGCCACATGATCACATGCCATGTGCCACCGTAGATTAACTTTGGCGCTCACGGTTGGATCAATCACTTGTTGCATCCTGGCCACATGATCACATGCCATGTGCCACCGTAGTTTTTATTAGGCTCTCACGGTTGGACCAATCGCTTGTTGCATCCTGGCCACATGATCGCATGCCATGTGCCACCGTAGGCCCCGCCCACATCCATACATTCACACACAGCACAATACAACACATATATTCAAACAATTCACCCAGAGGCATCAAACACTTAACAAAACACCACGTCAAACCACAATGCACCGAAATGAAATAATATACGTCCACATGCAATACCAAGTGCAACATCAACACCAAACATATCCATAGAATTCACATAGTTATTCACAAACCACACCATTCACAAAACACACGCATTTTGAAAGCAAGCCTTTAACAAGGCTAAACCGAATCTTTTGAAAGTTTAATTTAAACGACCAAACAACCACATTTAGACGATCACTAATTATCATATCCACAAAACAAGAATTATATGGACAAGGTACTTGCCTCAAAATCGGCACGCAAGTATCCCGACGAACACGGCTCAACCGGAAAGCTTCGAAACGCCCGATGCTTTCGAAAAGGAAAACGACAACGAACGGAAGGGTTCAACTTGGTTTCTTCACAAGAAACTCGACCCTAACAACATATAATTAATAAATCAATGATCGTACGAGGAGGAATAATCGTAGAACATCCGAAAACTCCTCTAAGACATTCTACCGGACACCTTCAATGCGTCGATCAAGAACTCGACCAAAACAACGAATCGATACGATCCAACCATGGAATAATGAGGGAAATGATATAATACATCTAAATATTCATCAATACATCATAATCCTAAGTTAAATCGGATTAATCGGACGAAAACAACCAAAATACCCAAATTCCTCAAAACTAGATTTCTAGGAAATCTGACCTGATTCGGTAGATCGCAGGATGTTATAGGATTGATGATTGATGATATGAACTCCAAGACATCATGGATTTATTGTCCAACAACATCTATCCATGATCAACACAACCCCAGCCGCGGAAGAGAAGAAAAACGAGTGAGAAATGGCTGAAGAAAACGTCTGCTCGCCTTAAATAGGCTGACTGCCGGCCGCCTTACGTACGTAACCGGCCATGGCTAACTCGCTGCCTTGAAATGCCGGAAACGTTACGTACATTACCGGCCAGGGCCTTACGTACGTAACCGGCCTTACGTACGTAACTGCCGAGCACTAACGGCCGTAACTCTGCCAGTGCCGGACTGGGCCCAGACTGCCCGACCATGACTCGGCCGGGACCAACTCCGACGGCCTGAACGACCCTGAAACCCGAACCTGAATACGAATCGAAGATACGGTTACGAAGTACTCGCAAAGACGAATTCCAGCACTAAGAGAACACACGATTCTGACCACCCGAAGGCTCGAAATTCGATAACGGAAAGTAATTACCCCAAACTTTGGGAAATTACGAAAATGGCCCAAAACGCCCGAAAATCACGATACGTGATCGAAACACCAAGCCAAAGCTCGCAACATGAATAATAACATTAAATGAACTTACGATAAACTCGAAACAATAGTTTCGGACGAGATTCGCAAGAATCGAACTCAAGTGCGGAAAAACCGCTAAAAAGCACGGAACTCAACAAAACGACACCGAAACGAGCTCGGATGACAAAAAGTACAGAAGTAATCATTCTCGGAATGGCGAAACGGTCATGAGAGAGTCGTCAAAACGGACTTTCTCCGAAAAAAAAGAAATTACCGGAAATCGAAATTACGGGTATTACATTCTACCCTCCTTAAAAGAAGTTTCGTCCAGAAACTTAAAACAAGTAGGGAGAAGCAATATCCCCGCCTGGAAAACTCGACGAGATACACAAAAACCGTAAACTCGCGCCCGACGGCGAAACGTTGCAAGAAACGCAAAGAGACATACGACGTGAAAACACGCTCCACGACGACCAACACAACGCCACCGATAGAGACACAATAAAACCAACAAGTGACAAGCGTCATCAAACAGATAATCAACACGCGATCCAATCGCTGAACAAATACGGAACTCCACCACCCAAGGGTTGGAAGATCGAAAACGAGACTAATTTCCCGAACATAAGGAAACTAGGAAGGAGTCTTGAACGTTCAACAATCACGAAACGAGATCAACAAAAACCGAACAATCAAACGATCGAACCACAACGATCGAGACAACAAAAATCAAACACTAATGTTCGAATCACGAAGAACAATAAAATTCAAACAACAATTCCAAGGTTCTCATCTCGACTCGAGACAATATATGATCCGGTGAAAACAACAAGATGTGCATTCACATAAGATCCACAGGAAAGGGAATAGCAATTGAAAAATCACAACGACAAACGAGTTATTCCGAAACAATACCACACTCGTTCGATCAACAAAAGCAAGGGGCAGGACAAGCTCAGAAAATGTCAACGAACATAAACGAGTCGACAGAGTCGTAAATACAAAAGTTCAAAATCCGATCCACTTCGAATAAAAGAACTAGTAGAACCAAAGGGTGTTACTTCCGAACAAGGTTCACAAGAATCGAACCAAACTCGGAAAAGTTACAGCGATAACCAGATCGACCCAAAACAAGATCACATCTCGTTCAAACGATGAAACCGAAATACAGAACAAGTTCAGAAAGTATCAACGAACACGAGCGAGTCGATAGACATGAGAAAGAGGAAATGCGGAAGTCAAAACGATACGGGCATTACATTCGACCTCTTATAAAAGAAGGTCGTCCCCGCAACTCACAACAACGGAAACAAGTAACCACACAAAAACCAACCGACAGAAAAATCTCCACTGGGCCTCTCAGAGCCGATCCTGATAACTGTACTGAAGTTCGTGCCCCAAAAGACTCGGAACCCAACTCGCAAAACTGGATCCTGTGTCTCTCGGGTCCACACTTGAAAAGCGTTACTGACGAGAAGGACAATTTGCACGTACATGCCCCCGGCACAACACGTTCGAAATGCCTCAGCTCGGCATATCAAAAATACAGATGCTAAATACAATGGAACATAACACCGCAAAACAACATACCGGAGATGCCAACTCAGCATAACATATCAACATATACAAAAATCACAACAACAGCATCGTTCGACGATTACAACGGCCCGAACGATAGCCAGCACACAATCATAAACATCATGAAACAATCACCAATGTGGATAAACGCATAAAAATCCAAGCTTTAACAGCTCACATAGGTGCGATAACACGCAAGCCACCACGAAATGACAACATCAAAGATCATCATCACACCTCCCACAACGGGCTAACAAAACATATGCGTGGCGAACGACTCAACGTTCACACCACCAATTCAATCACAATTCGGAGGGCTAACACCCTAACAACAATACCAACATCGTACACACCTTCTCCGACCACAAGCAGGAAATGATGGGTTTTAAAAACGAAAACCACCTTTTGAATATAATTTCAAAAAAAACACCGGTTGAACTTGAGTATCACTTTAAAAAAAAAGTACAAACGTGAAACATCGTTATCGAGACTTTGGAAAACCATTTCGCATTTGATAAAAATGAGGACACTTTCTCTTAGTGAAAAACATTCAGAATATTCGACCCTCAGGTCTAAGTAAAAATGTTTTTAAAACATTGAAAACATCTCAAAACTTTTTGGTCCTCGAGGTAGAAGAATTTTGAAATATATTGTGGCACCTTGGATGTACCACGAGAAAATAATTCATTTTAAAAGTACGTCTCGAAATTTATTTTCTAAGATACTCAAGGTTTTCAAAGATAATTCAATGGGCTAGAATGCCCAAAAATTTCAGGTAATTACACGAAACATTATAGCACCGTGGGTCCCGTGCCGGAACCCACCAGGATAAAACCATTTACAAAAACGCCAAAAAGGCCAATGACGGTAATATTTCAAAAACTCACAAAAGCCATTTACAAAATACTAAATACCGTCATAAGAATTTCGCCAAAATGATCAAGGCCATAATGCCAAAAACTCGATTAAGGGAATTGGTTTTTGAAATAAAACTCAGTCGGTAAAATACCGAAAGCCATTACAAAAGAACTCACGCAGCGGATAAAAGAAATAAAGTCAAACATGCACAATCCAACAACACTACTCCTCATATGAACGAAATATGAGGGTCAAATAACCACATATCAAGAAATCAAAATCCATAAGAGGATTCCATCACTTAACAAATAATCATAAAAATAGCTCGTGTCACACGAGGCACAACACAAAGAATGGAGACTTACATTCACAGGTCGCACGAAGATGATGATCGCCCCACGATACTAATCACGACCAACAAACTCAGACGACGCGTCGCGACACGACTCAGTCAGATAAAATCCGACGAGACAAAACTCAACTGACACCACTGACCCGACAGCCTAGGTTTCCACAACCTAAGCTCCGATACCATTTATGTAACACCCCCAATCCGCTCAGGGATATTACACGCCGTAGAACCTTTCCTCAAGGATCTACCAAGCTGGTAACAACAAACGAACAACTCGACAATGCCTTTAAGGCTAAAAAGACTCAGTAGACCGATTTGGCCTTTCAATAAAAACATACAACTCTAACACATTACATGCCCACGCAGGGGTCGAATACAAACTACTCCCGTACAACAGGGAAAAATACTGGAGCGGAAATAAAATACAACTAAACCAATACGACATCAACGGATCCTCATGTGATTAGTATCGTTCATCTTGTTGGGAATAGTGCCCTAGGACATTCGATGTGCCTAGATTTGTAATTGTCACATTTAAATAAAGTTATTTGATATCATTTATTTCTCGTTGATTATTATAATGTGTGCATGTTTTAATATTATAATAATCGAATAATAGTTATTCACGAATAATAAGATTATTCAAATGTCCCTGGTAAAATCGCGTTGAGTAGAGACTCAAGTGATTAATATACTAGTATAAGTTTGATTGATAATCATCGGATGATTATGCGTATGGTACGGATCAATCTTATGGGTATTGGTTGGAGAACTAATACTGGACCGACCCGCATTGAGATCACTGCATGGAAATGTCATAAGTGAATCTCAATACGATGTCAATAAATCCTTGAACTCGAGATTATCATAGAGTCCAACATGATAATCAAGTATGCCTTGACGTAATCCAACGTCATCTGAAACATGGTGATCATAAAGGTTAGCGATCGGGATTAGTGGGAGTCATGTAGAGGGCAATGAATAATCAAGATGGGGATTTGTCCCTCTCTTAAGTGAGAGAGATATCTGCTGGGCCCCTCGATAAGTAGGACTGAAGGAAATGCATGGCCATGCTCAAATGAAGAGTCATTTGATTCAATCAGTCTACTTAAGATCGAGAAAGCATTTGAACATAAATAAGTATGACAAACTCCATCACTTAGTTCAAATATGATATCGCGTGACAAAGGGATTTGACACGTTAAAAGGTTTAATGGACTATTAACTTATATTATTTGGGTAATCATAATGTCTTGCTAGAGGCCGCTTATGATTTATTATTTAATAAGGTATTAAATAATTGCCAACATAATATAAGCCTTTTGGGTCACACATACGACAATTATAGACAAGTAGGAATAAATATCAACTGGGAATAATAAATATAATATTGGATATTATATTTATAAGGAGATTAAATAATAAGTAATATATATAATATCGATATTATATATATTGTATTATTTAATAAGTTGAGGGCAACTAAGCAAATACTAGATTATTGAATCTAGGGTTTACTTAGTATATATATAAGGTCTTGGACAAGGAGTTGTCATGAGAATACAAGACCTAAAAATCGGCCCTTCAAGGAGAAGAAAAATCGGCCATCTACATCATATTGTAGGAGAACGGAGTCGGTCGTCTCTCTTCCCTTAGTTGATCTTGATCAATAGTACAATCCTTCTAGTAAGGAATTTGTGTTGTACTATTTATCAATATTATTCGTAAGGATCTAGCAATCCGGCTTGTGGAATTGTTCGTGTGTGGATCACCAAAAGAGGAAGGAGATATTCATCTACTTCTAGTCCGGATCTAGAATTGTTCAATCGGATTAAGGTAATTCGATTAACTCTTTTATTAAACAATTAAATTACTGCATGAGATCCTAAATTGGGTTTTCACATTTATTGTTCCGCTGCGTTTTTACTCCGATTATTTTGTATTCGATACATAGAAAACCCAACAGTGGTATCGGAGCCAACTTGCATGTAATTTAATTGTTTGTGTAGAACATATTTATGTGTAAATTATGTTCCTGATTATGTTTATAAAATATAGATTTTATAAAATATTTTTCTGGTTTAATTTGATTAAATCGGATCGTCAAAAATAATTTTAGATCGTTTTTCGCAAAATCGCTGCCCGTCGAATCGCTGTCGAACACGATGGCCGGCGTGTCGGGCAGATTCGGGTCCGGGTCGAGTCGGGCCGACCCGCTGGTTGTATTAATTATCAAAAATAATTTTGCATCACCAGGTTTTAGAACCCTTTAGGTCCAGGCCAGCAGACTAGCTTCTTACCATGCGCGCAGAGAGTTTGTTTTGGAAATAATACAAGGAAGGTTTTATTAAAATCAAATAAATGCTTTTAAATATTGCAAAAATACTTCCGCAAAACCGGGATTCGATCCGCGCCATTCGGCTACCCTTGAGACCACTTACCATCTCACTGGATCTTGTTTTGGTAACTTTTCGCAGTTCCTTTTATAAGTCCTTTTGTTATAAAAGTAAATTTGGAAATAATAGTTGCAAAATGTTGCAACCGCAACCGCCGGGTTTCGAACCGGGCAAACCGTGCGGATCTCGTTGGCGACCATCTCGGCGAGTCCAGCTTTTGTTCATGTGATGACACAAATTTTAATTATTGTCTGATTGTCAGATAATTTGATTATTTAGTATATTACATGCTTTATTAATTATTTGATAATTATTTATGGTATGTGTGTGGTGTATGGCATGACCATAAATTGACCAATGGGGTTGGTTAATTTAATTTCTGATGGGTTGGTTTTACGGCTGCGTGTCGCTTAATTATAATTGGTTTTACGGCTGAGTCGTCTATTTAAATTGTTTATTATTTTACGGCCTGCGTGTCGTTTGTACTTCTTGTAATTTAATTTATTAGTGTAGTATTAAATTTCATTAATGTAATGAAGACAAGAAGGACGAGATAGATGGACTCGAGGAGCAAATTGATCGCGTATGATGTTCCAAGGAGTTGGAAGATCAATGAAGACCATATTTAACCCTTTAGATGACCTTTGTGATTTTCATGTTGGCTCATGAAAATCACGTTAGATTATGGTCATGCTATACACGGTCCTATGCTTTATTGTCATGTGATGCGATGTATGTTTAAATTTATGCATGTATGTGATGCTATGTATGTTTAGATGTATGTTAGCAAACATAGACATTAACATAGGATAAAAATCCCTCGTTAAAATTTTAATGCCGTTCATTTGTAAAACACCTATCAAGACTTCGATCATCATGAGTGGGTCATGCCAAAGTCGGGCACTCGGATTATCTTAGTAAGGTAGGATAGGTAATGGTGATACCTATACGTTTAATGAATTTGGAAATCAAAATAGTTTTGAACCTTAAGGCATAAGATGGGATTATAACATGCTTGGGCATACGATGCCAAATCCCATGATATAATCTAAGAGTTACATATGATGTAATCGATAAAGAGTTATCCACCTAAAGTAGTTCAATTCTAGGCGTCATGCCAAAGCCGAGTTTAGGATTGTACGAAATGGGATCTTAGCCCACTAAAATTACAAATGTTGTAAATTGAGGGTACTTTGTTTTAGTGGGAGTATTTTTCGAGAAATAAAATAATGTGACTAAATATTTTGCATATTGAATTTTGTAGAATGGCATCAAACAACACATCCACCATTTCATCGCGATCCGTCCTTGAGAAGGACAAGTCAAAGAAAATGGCGGCAACTATCTGGATTGGATCCGAGCACGAGAATAGTTCTCAAGCAAGAAAGAAAGTCATGTTCTTGAGGAAGAAATTCCCGATGAGCCACCGACAATGCAAATAAAGCAACAAAAGACAAATGGAAGAAACATTGTGATGATTCCATTGATGTCGGTTGTCTTATGTTGGCCACCATTTGTCGTAACTTGAGAAGAATCTGAGGAAATGGAAGCTTATGAGCTAAATGCTCACCTCAAGGAAACTTTCTCGAAGCATGCTAGGCAAGAGAGGTATGAGACCTTTCAATCCTTGTATGCTTGCAAGATGGTTGAGGGGACATCTCGCTGCTCACGTGCTCAAGATGAAAGGATATATTGATCATCTTGAAAGGCTTGGTTTTCCACTTTCTAAGGAGCACTCCACGGATGTGATCCTAAACTCATTGCCGAAAGTTTCGGTCGTTCATTATGACCTATAATATGAATGAGATGGAGAAGTCCATTCTTTGGTGCATGGGATGCTTAAAGCAGTGAGGTAATATTAAGAAGAAACCAAACCATGTGTTGATGGTCAAGAAAGGGAAATCCTTTAAGAACAAAGGCAAGGGCAAGGGTAAGGCAAAAGTTGCCAAATCTAAAGACCCTACTAGGCCGGGTTTCAAGGCTAAAGCTCCCAAAGATGGAAATTGCCATCATTGCAATAAACCAGACACTGGAAAAGAAATTGCAAGATTTACTTGGAAGAGCTAAAGCGTACCAAGGGCGTGAGACTGCCACATGTATATTTGTTATAGAAGTTAACTTATCTACCTCTAACTCCCGGGTATTAGATACTGGATGTGGATCTCACATTTGTACAAATGTGCAGGGGTTGAGAAGCGAGAGAATCAAGAAAGGGGAAGTAGATCTAAGAGTTGGCAATGGAGCAAGAGTTGCCGCACTAGCCGTAGGAACTTATGATCTAGTTTTGCCCAATGGGCTTTTGTTAGTTTTGAACAATTGCTATTATGTTCCTGCTATGAATAGGAATATTATTTCATTTCTACATTAGATTGTGAAGGTTACAGTTTTCTTATTAAGAATAAGATCATTCGTATTTTCTTTGATGACTTGCTTTATGGTACCGCAAAGTTATACACGCCTTTACAATATTGATCTAGATGAGTCCGACACTTTGGAAGTCTATAACATTGCATCCAAGAAACCTAAGCTCAATGATTCTAATCCGACTTACTTATGGCATTGTCGACTTGGTCACATAAACGAGAAACGCATTTCTAAACTCCATAATGATGGACTTTTAGACTCTTTTGACTATAAATCATATGGGACATGCGAATCTTGTTTATTGGGCAAGATGACGAAGAATCCTTTCACCGGTCATGGAGAAAGGGCTAGTGATCTATTAGGCCTAATACATACGATGTATGCGGACCTCTTAGCACTCATGCCGAGGCGGATACCAATACTTCATTACATTCACCGATGATTTTAGCCGATATGGATATGTTTATCTTATGAAGTATAAACATGAATCTTTTGAAATGTTCAAAATATTCCGTAATGAAGTCTGAGAATCAACTTGGCAAGACAATTAAAGCCCTTCGATCAGATCGAGGTGGGGAATACTTGAGCCAAGAATTCGATGATCATCTTAGGAGTTGTGGAATTGTTTCGCAACTTACTCCTCCGGCACACCTCGGCATAACGGAGTGTCCGAGAGGAGGAATCGAACTTTATTAGATATGGTTCGATCCATGATGAGTCGACAGCTTCCATTATCATTTTGGGGCCACGCCTTAGAAAGCAGACATTCACCCTTAACCGTGTTCCATCTAAAGCGATTGAAAAGACACCATTTGAGAAATGGAGTAAAAGACCAAACTTGTCTTTTCTAAAGATGCAGGGTTGCGAAGCGTTCGTAAGGCGCCAAGTGTTTGACAAACGGCACGGATCGAAAGATGTTTATTTGTGGGATATCCTAAGGAAACTAAAGGATATTACTTTTACAAGCCCGCAGAGAACAAAGTGTTTGTTGCTCGAAATGTTTGTATTCTTAGAAAGGGAATTTATTTCCAAAAGAGACAGTGGGAGAAGAGTAATTCTCGAGGAAACTCGAGAACCACAAGAAGACATCGCTTCACCGATGGAAACCGAACAAGCTCAACAAACGGTTGAAGAGCCCATTCAAAGTACACAAGTCCCACGCAGATCGATAGGATGCGACATGAACTGAGAGATATGGTTATCTCGTAATGCAGGATGATGATGCATCGCTCATAGATGATGAGCCTAGTACCTATCTGAAGCCGCTTCAGACCGAGTCCGAGGAATGGCTAGAAGCCATGAAGTCGAGATGCAATCCATGTATGACAATCAAGTTTGGAACTTGATAGATCCACCGAGGGTGTTAAAACCATTGGGTGCAAATGGGTCTATAAAAAGAAGAAAGACATGGATGATAATCACAAGCCTATAAAGCTAGACTAGTGGCAAAAGGTTATGCAGATTCATGGTGTTGACTATGATGAGACCTTTTCGCCGAGTCATGCTTAAATCAATTAGAATTTTATTTGCCATTGCCGCATACTATGATTATGAAATATGGCAAATGGATGTCAAAACAGCATTCCTTAATGGAAACTTACTCGAGGATGTGTATATGACACAACCGAAGGTTTTGTTCATCCGTAAAATTCTAAAAAGGTTTGCAAGCTTCAAAGATCCATTTATGGGTTGAAGCAGCTTCTCGAGTCGGAATCTTCGTTTTGATGAAATCACAAAGAGTTTGGGTTCATTCAAAATGAAGATGAACCTTGTGTGTACAAGAAGGTTAGTGGGAGAATAGTTGTTTTCTTAGTCTTATATGTAGATGACATATTACTCATTGGAAATGACATTCCCACCTTGCGCATACCAAGACTTGGTTGGGAAGTTGTTTCTCAATGAAAGACTTAGGAGAAGCCGCTTACATTCTTGGGATAAAGATCTATAGAGATAGATCAAAGATATTGATTGGTCCGAGTCAAAGTACATACATTAATAAAATATTGAAGAGGTTCAATATGCAAGACTCCAAGAGAGGACTCTTGCCAATGTCACATGGCATTCATCGAGTGAGACTCGCAGTCCTAAGACTCTGATGAGCGAGCCCGTATGAGCAAGATACCATACGCTTGGCTATTGGATCGATCATGTATGCCATGATTTGTACTCGACCAGATGTATCGTTTGCTCTTAGTATGACAAGTCGATACCAATCGAATCCGTGAAAGTCATCGATAAAGAAGGAAAACCATCCTAAAGTTCTTGAGAAGAACTAAGGATGATTTCCTAGTTTATGGAGGGTGGGAAACGAGCCGGTCAGTAAGAGGTTACGCCGATGCAAGTTTCGAAACCGACAGAGACGATTTCAAATCGCAACCGGTTATGTGTTTGTATTGAATGGAGGTGTGAGTTGGAAGAGTTCCAAGCAAAGCACGGTTGCCGATTCTGACATGTTTGTACTGGCAAAGATCGGATGCGGCTAAGGAAGCCGTATGGATCAAGAAGTTCGTTACGAACTAGGAGTGGTGCCAACCATCCGTGGTCCCATAAGCCTTTATTGTGACAATAATGGTGCTATTGCACAAGCTAAAGAGCCTAGGTCCCATCATAATTCCAAACATATACTCGTAAAATATCACCTAGTCGAGAGATCGTCGGACGAGGAGATATTACAATATGCAAAGTAGCAACAAGAGAATGTTGCATCCACTTACCAAGCCTCTCTCACAAGGAAAGCATGTTGAGCATGCTAGAGCGATAGGACTAAAAGTCATGTATGAATGGTCCTAGTGCAAGTGGGAGATTGTTGGGAATAGTGCCCTAGGACATTCGATGTGCCTAGATTTGTAATTGTCACATTTAAATAAAGTTATTTGATATCATTTATTTCTCGTTGATTATTATAATGTGTGCATGTTTTAATATTATAATAATCGAATAATAGTTATTCACGAATAATAAGATTATTCAAATGTCCCCAGTAAAATCGCGTTGAGTAGAGACTCAAGTGATTAATATACTAGTATAAGTTTGATTGATAATCATCGGATGATTATGCGTATGGTACGGATCAATCTTATGGGTATTGGTTGGAGAACTAATATGGACCGACCCGCATTGAGATCACCGCATGGAAATGTCATAAGTGAATCTCAATACGATGTCAATAAATCCTTGAACCCGAGATTATCATAGAGTCCAACATGATAATCGCTATGCCTTGACGTAATCCAACGTGATCTCGAAACATGGTGATCATAAAGGTTAGCGATCGGGATTAGTGGGAGTCATGTAGAGGGCAATGAATAATCAAGATGGGGATTTGTCCCTCTCTTAAGTGAGAGAGATATCTGCATTGGGCCTCGATAAGTAGGATCAAGGAAATGCATGGCCATGCTCAAATGAAGAGTCATTTGATTCAATCGTCTACTTAAGATCGAGAAAGCATTTGAACATAAATAAGTATGACAGACTCCATGACTTAGTTCAAATATGATATCGCGTGACAAAGGGATTTGACACGTTAAAAGGTTTAATGGACTATTAACTTATATTATTTGGGTAATCATAATGTCTTGCTAGAGGCCGCTTATGATTTATTATTTAATAAGGTATTAAATAATTGCCAACATAATATAAGCCTTTTGGGTCACACATACGACAATTATAGACAAGTAGGAATAAATATCAATCGGGAATAATAAATATAATATTGGATATTATATTTATAAGGAGATTAAATAATAAGTAATATATATAATATTGGATATTATATATATTGTATTATTTAATAAGTTGAGGGGCAACTAAGCAAATACTAGATTATTGAATCTAGGGTTTACTTAGTATATATATAAGGTCTTGGACAAGGAGTTGTCATGAGAATACAAGACCTAAAAATCGGCCCTTCAAGGAGAAGAAAAATCGGCCATCTACATCATATTGTAGGAGAACGGAGTCGGTCGTCTCTCTTCCCTTAGTTGATCTTGATCAATAGTACAATCCTTCTAGTAAGGAATTTGTGTTGTACTATTTATCAATATTATTCGTAAGGATCTAGCAATCCGGCTTGTGGAATTGTTCGTGTGTGGATCACCAAAAGAGGAAGGAGATATTCATCTACTTCTAGTCCGGATCTAGAATTGTTCAATCGGATTAAGGTAATTCGATTAACTCTTTTATTAAACAATTAAATTACTGCATGAGATCCTAAATTGGGTTTTCACATTTATTGTTCCGCTGCGTTTTTACTCCGATTATTTTGTATTCGATACATAGAAAACCCAACACATCTTTCATCATCCTTCATGCCGACCCTGTGCTCTGCTCCAAAACCTGAATGCAATACAGACATCCACATGATCACATGCCATGTGCCACCGTAGATTAACTTTGGCGCTCACGGTTGGATCAATCACTTGTTGCATCCTGGCCATATGATCACATGCCATGTGCCACCGTAGTTTTTATTAGGCTCTCACGGTTGGACCAATCGCTTGTTGCATCCTGGCCACATGATCGCATGCCATGTGCCACCGTAGGCCCCACCCACATCCATACATTCACACACAGCACAATACAACACATATATTCAAACAATTCACCCAGAGGCATCAAACACTTAGCAAAACACCACGTCAAACCACAATGCACCGAAATGAAATAATATACGTCCACACACAATACCAAGTGAAACATCAACACCAAACATATCCATAGAATTCACATAGTTATTCACAAACCACACCATTCACAAAACACACGCGTTTTGAAAGCAAGCCTTTAAAAAGGCTAAACCAAATCTTTTGAAAGTTTAATTCAAACGACCAAACAACCACATTTAGACGATCACTAATTATCGTATCCACAAAACAAGAATTATATGGACAAGGTACTTGCCTAAAAATCGGAACGCAAGTATCCCGACGAACACGGCTCAATCGGAAAGCTTCGAAACGCCCGATGCTTTTAAAAAGGAAAACGACAACGAACGGAAGGGTTCAACTTGGTTTCTTCACAAGAAACTAGACCCTAACAACATATAATTAATAAATCAATGATCATACGAGGAGGAATAATCGTAGAACGTCCGAAAACTCCTCTAAGACATTCTACCGGACACCTTCAAGGCGTCGATCAAGAACTCGACCAAAACAACGAATCGATATGATCCAACCATGGAATAACGAGGGAAATGATATAATACATCTAAATATTCATCAATACATCATAATCCTAAGTTAAATCAGATTAATCGGACGAAAACAACCAAAATACCCAAATTCCTCAAAACTAGATTTCTAGGAAATCTGACCTGATTCGGTAGATCGGAGGATGTTATAGGATTGATGATTGATGATATGAACTCCAAGACATCATGTATTTATTGTCTAACAACATCTCTCCATGATCAACACAACCCCAGCCGCGGAAGAGAATAAAAACGAGTGAGAAATGGCTGAAGAAAACGTCTGCTCGCCTTAAATAGGCTGACTGCCGGCCGCTTTACGTACGTAACCGGCCATGGCTTACGTACGTAACCGGCCATGGCTAACTCGCTGCCTAGAAATGCCGGAAACGTTACGCACGCCGTGGCCTTACGACGTAATCGCCTTATGTACGAATCGCTGAGCACTAACGGCCGTAACTCGGCGGCCGCCGGGCCTGCATCGCCTGCCGCCATGACTCGGCCGGAACCAACTCCGACGGCCCGAACGACCCCGAAACCCAAACCTGAATACGAATCGAAGATACGGTTACGAATTACTCGCAAAGACGAATTCGAGCACTAAGAGAACACATGATTCCGACCACCCGAAGGCTCGAAATTCGACAACGGAAAGTAATTACCCCAAACTTTGGGAAATTACGAAAATGGCCCAAAACGCCCAAAAATCACGATACGTGATCGAAACACCAAGACAAAGCTCACAACATGAATAATAACATTAAAGGAACTTACGAGAAACTCGAAACAACAGTTTCGGATGAGATTCGCAAGAATCGAACTCAAGTGCGGAAAAACCGCTAAAAAGCACGGAACTCAACAAAATGACACCGAAACGAGCTCGGATTACAAAAAGTGCATAATTAATAATTCTCGAAATGACGAAACGGTCATGAGCGAGTCTTCAAAACGGACTTTCTCTGAAAAAAAAAGAAATTACCGGAAATCGAAATTACGGGTATTACACTCAAAGTGCAGCTTCATGGCAAGTAGCAGTCTTTAATAAATACTAATATATGATTCTTTCTCCTGTAAGTGAGCAGGTGAATGTTCTGTTGGGATTCGGTGCCTAAAACGAAGGCCCCGCGGAAGCGGTAAAACGAAAATTAATTCGATCTGAATCCCTACGAGGATCGATCGAGCTACGCATATACGAATATAAAAGAAACAAAGGAAGATTCAAAATCATAACCTTGTCGTCCGTTGATTATATGGAGTTCCTTCTCTTGAGCTATTCCCCAAACGATCCAAAGTGCTCCAAGCCCTTGGATGATCCAACGCCGAAAAAACCGCGTCTCTACTTGTCACGCGCCGGAGAAACGAACGGAATGACAACACTCGATTAAACTCTAAGGTTACGGCTAGAATCAAGTGATGAAGGTTTGATTATAACACTCTAAGTGTTTTATGTTGGAATATTTATTCCACACATTATTTAATTTGTGTTTTGATGATTAAAGTTGCTAAACTACAAAACAACATCGAGGCGAAGCAAAACGGCGAAGCAGACGAAGACGCAAAAATTGCAATCTGGACTGCATTAGCGCACGCTAAGGGACATATGTTAGCGCACGCTAACGAGGAGTCAGCTGCATTCCAGCCTAGTATCGAAGTAAGCTGCAGTGAAATCAGCAGATGGATAGCGCACGCTACACTCTATTATTAGCGCACGCTACCCTCTATTATTAACGCACACTATCGAGCCATGTTACTGTTGTGGAAGATATTCAAACACAGAATGACGTATGCAATGAAGTCATCATTAGCGCACGCTACAAAGGATGATTAGCGCACGCTAAGATGTTTGAATCTAGTCAATCCGAACGTTGGGAAAAGCGGTCAAAGTCGCATATCAAACGGTCACTTTGACAATCCATGCAACGGATATATGGATTAGCGCACGCTACAAAGGTAGTGGTAGCGCACGCTAATCGTAAGGCGAGCTACCGGATCAAATATAAAGTGATTAACGCACGCTACATGAAAGCCTTTACGACGCTAGAGCAAAAATGTGCGATAGCGCACGCTAAGAAGGAAGGCTAGCGCACGCTAGCTAGTCAACCGGGCAAGAACGGCTAGTAAGGAGGAAGAAGGCTATAAATACCAAGGAGTTGGTATTATTCCACACAACAACATTGAGCAAAGCATACATACGTGTTATATCATTGTAAACATTATAGTTGTTGTTCTTGAGCTTAATTAAGAGTGATTGAGTGTTATACACAAGATCATACACGAGCGATAAAAAGAAAAGATACGATTTGATTCGGTGTTATTAGGATCAAGGATCCGGCATTGTTAGAATCACAATCGCTATCTTAGTGAGGTTTATCTAGTACCGATAGAAAGCTAGAGTGGTTGATTCCTTATCCAATAGAAAAGGAAAAACGGTTTTACTCGGACCGATAGAAGACGAGCTTGTAACGGTAATCCCTCGACCGATAGAAGAGAGGCGTAGAGGTTTTGATCTTAAGCCTAAGGAAAAAGATACATCGAGAGAAGACGTAGGCTTCGTTAATAGCCGAACCTCTATAAATCCTTGTGTGATTTATTTTTCCGCAATTTATTTTAGCTTCCGCATAAAACGGCGCAAATATCCGATTTGGTACCCAACAATTGGTATCAGAGCGGTACTCCAATACGCGGCTTAACATCCGAGGAGAAAAGATCCAATGGCGTTTCAAATGGGTCCCGTCGAAGGCCTTGCTCTCAACCGACCACCATTTTTTGATGGCTCAAACTTCATGACATGGAAGAAGAAGATGTCGATATTCATTCGAGCTTACGACATCGAACTTTGGAAGGTGATTTGTCTTGGTCCCAAAATCCCGACGAACTCAAACGGAACTCTCAAAACCTTTGAAGAGTATGACGATGCGGATTGGAAAAACGACCATTATAATTGCAAAGCGACGCAATTATTATACTGTGCTTTAAATCCGGAAGAACACAACCGGATATCATCGTGTGATAGTGCCAAAGAAATCTGGAAAATGCTTGAGGTAACACACGAAGGTACGTCTCAAGTCAAGGAGACGAAGATAAACATGCTCCTTCACGATTATGAATTATTCCAAATGAAGGACGACGAATCCATCTCGATTATGCTTGACCGATTTTCGGTTATTACTAATGGATTAGCATGTTACGGAAAACCACTTTCGAGTAGTGAGAAAGTAAAGAAAATTCTCCGATCACTACCTCGAGAATGGGACGGTACGGTTACCGCAATAATGGAATCAAAAGATTTAAATACTCTCGATTTTAGTGCTCTCGTTGGTTCTCTTATCAACTACGAGATTGTTCTAAAATCTCGGAATGCCAAACCGAAACCGAAGGAGAGGTCGATAGCCTTCAAGGCTAAAATGTCGAAAAAGAAAGAAGAAACCCCGGTGGACGAAAGCGACGAAGAAGTGGCATATTATGCCAAAAATATTAATAAGTTCCAACACTTATTAAACCGGAGAAAGAAGGACATTCAAGCGGGCGAACCTAAGAAATTCGACAACACTTGTCGATTATGTGGTAAACCAGGCAACTTTGCTAAGAAGCACGAGTAAAGCAAAAGGAGGTTCTAATCGCAACATGGAGCGACGAAGATCCCGATGAAGATTTTCTTGAACAAAATAATCTCGCGCTCATGGCCCGGAGTTCATTCGACGATAGCGACGTCGAAAGCCAAGTAAGTAACTCCTACGACGAACTTTTTGAAGCATTCGAGTTACTTCATACGGACTATCAAAATGCTTTAAATGAAATTAAGTCCCTCAAGTCTAAATATAAAACTTTGGAAATTGAAAATTCCAAAATACTTGAAAAAGGGAAACTTGTCGAAATTGATCATTCGAAATGCCTTGAAAATGAAAATATTTTAAAAAATGATCTTTTAAAAGTTCAAGATGAACTAAAAATTTTGACAAAGAAATTCTCGTGCGGCAACGATAAATTTGAACAAATGTTATGTGTTCAAAAATATACTCTAAATAAAGAGGGGTTAGGATTCAAATCACGTTCGAAAAACGAATTCGTTAATTTCAATATACCCCATTGCGAAAAGTGTTTAAAAATCGGGCATCACATTTCAAATTGAAAAAGCCCAAAACGGACGATAAAAATTAAAAAGATTTGGGTTCCTAAAGGAACAAACGTTTCAAACATCGTCTATGTTTCAAAAGAAAAACCAACTATCGGTTGGATCCCCAAAAATAAATTTTGACAAATGATATTTTACAAAGGGGGAGAAGGAAATAATATTTTCAGGGGGAGTTTATACCCTTATGAATGCATAAATTGGTATCATGCATATTTATATTTCATTTGGTATCCTTTATTTTTTTACTTTTTGATGAAAACAAAAAGGGGGAGAAAGATATGAATTGAGATAAAAAATGATAAAAATGAGAAGGAGATGAAGAGGAGATAAAAATGAGAAAAGTTGAAAAGAAAAGAAGACGGAGTTGAAAAAGCATACAAATAGGGGGAGTTGAAAAAATTGAAAAACGAAAAACGACGGAGTTGAAAAATGAAGAAGTCGAAAAAGAAGAAAAAGAAAAGAAATGGAGAAACTAACAAAACGATCAAAGCCGAAAACTTTGATTCGTATAAATATACAGATATTATTTTTTTACAGATTATCCAATTCAAGGGTTGTTTTGTAATCATCAAAAAGGGGGAGATTGTTGGAATATTTATTCCACACATTATTTAATTTGTGTTTTGATGATTAAAGTTGCTAAACTACAAAACAACATTGAGGCGAAGCAAAACGGCGAAGGCATTTAAGACGCAAAAATTGCAATCTGGATCGCATTAGCGCACGCTAAGGGACATATGTTAGCGCACGCTAACGAGGAGTCACCGCATTCCACCTAGTATCGAAGTAAGCTGCAGTGAAGTCGGCAGATGGATAGCGAACGCTACACACTATTATAAGCGCACGCTACCCTCTATTATTAACGCACGCTATCGAGCCATGTTATGTTGTGGAAGATATTCAAACACGTAATGACGTATGCAATGAAGTCATCATTAGCGCACGCTACAAAGGATGATTAGCGCACGCTAAGATGTTTGAATCTAGTCAATCCGAACGTTGGGAAAAGCAGGTCAAAGTCAGCATATCAAACGGTCACTTTGACAATCCATGCAACGGATATATTGGATTAGCGCACGCTACAAAGGTAGTGGTAGCGCACGCTAACTGTTAAGGGCAGTAGCTACTGGACTGAAATATAAAGTGATTAACACACGCTACATGAAAGCCTTTACGTACGCTAGAGCAAAAATGTGCGATAGCGCACGCTAAGAAGGAAGGCTAGCGCACGCTAGCTAGTCAACTGGCAGCAACGGCTAGTAAGGAGAAAGAAGGCTATAAATACCAAGGAGTTGGTATTATTCCACACAACAACATTGAGCAAAGCATACATACGTGTTATATCATTGTAAACATTATAGTTGTTGTTCTTGAGCTTAATTAAGAGTGATTGAGTTTTATACACAAGATCATACACGAGCGATAAAAAGAAAATATACGATTTGATTCGGTGTTATTAGGATCAAGGATCCGGCATTGTTAGAATCACAATCGCTATCTTAGTGAGGTTTATCTAGTACCGATAGAAAGCTAGAGTGGTTGATTCCTTATCCAATAGAAAAGGAAAAACGGTTTTACTCGGACCGATAGAAGACGAGCTTGTAACGGTAATCCCTCGACCGATAGAAGAGAGGCGTAGAGGTTTTGATCTTAAGCCTAAGGAAAAAGATACATCAAGAGAGGACGTAGGCTTCGTTAATAGCCGAACCTCTATAAATCCTTGTGTGATTTATTTTTCCGCAATTTATTTTAGCTTCCGCATAAAACGGCGCAAATATCCGATTTGGTACCCAACATTTTAATTTATATCTCTCAATGTATCTTGAATTTTCTCCAAGAGAACTCAAGAATAAAATGAAGAAGATGATGAAGACTTGAGAAGAATAATTTTCTCTCACTCTTTTCTTTCCTCACTTCTATTTTCACGTATGGAATAATTGTTTGTGGAAAAGAGAAGTCTTCCTTTTTTATTCTATTCCTTTTCACATGATACAACTCATCATACGAGTGATCAACCCCACCATCAAAAGATACCATGACCCCAATATCTTTATCACTCAATAAAGAATGAAATAAAGACAAAATGAAGGTGGGTGGAAAAAGAGGTGGCGGCTATGTGGATGAATCGGACGAGTTCTGTCCGTTTTGGACTCCCGTGAGTCCAAACAGATAAAATCTGATTCCGTTCTGATGTATTTATATCGATTAATTAATCCAATTAATTAATCATATCAAATACATAATGACATAATTAATTTCTCCAAGAAATAATTATATTCATGAATTAAATTAATCACCCGGTAATTTGTTTAATTCATTAGGCCGTAAATTAATTTATCCAATAAATTAATTTAGACATCCAATGTCCCAAATTAGATATCCAGTATCTTAATATTCATTATTAGAGAATTAGCTTGATTAATTCCGTCGTCAATCCTATTGCACGACTCGGTAGGTTCGTCTCAGTCAGCAATGGGAGGAACCAAAGAGTAGTAGCACCACCCAGCCAGCCTGGCGGCCTACACTGTACCCCAACTGAGAACGAATGATTGGGATCACTCAAGAACCATTCTGTCGTGAATACCAGTATACGTATAAACCCTTCTTTCAGATGTCCCGATCAAGTTATAGGGTCACGGTCAGTCAAACCCTATCTGTTACTTGACGCTATGCATGCGTTAATGCAAATCGAGATCATCGAGCTCTCGTGTATCCAATACAACTAGCTCCAATGCTTTGGCCAAAGACTTATGATCTCATCTGCCAATAACCGCATATGACATTTAACCCGTTCACTAACAGGAGAAAGAATTCTATCTTGGTATTCAGTAGGACCTGCTACTTGCCCATCAAGATGCACGTTGAGGTTGTAATATCCGCAATTTCGGATTTCCGGTAAATTTTTTTTTTTCGGCCGGAGTTCGTTTTGACGACTCGATCATGACCGTTTCGTCATTTCGAGAATGATTAATTCTGCACTTTTTGTCATCCGAGTTCGTTTCGGTATCGTTTTGCTGAGTTCCGTGCTTTTTAGCGACTTTTCCGCACTTGAGCTCGATTCTTGCGAATCTCGTCCAAATCAAGAGTTTCGAGTTTCTCGCAAGTTCATTTAATGTTATTATTCATGTTGCGAGCTTTGGTTCGGTGTTTCGATCACGTATCGTGATTTTCGGATGTTTTGGGCCATTTTTGTAATTTCCCAAAGTTTGGGGTAATTACTTCCGTTGTCGAATTCCGACACTTCGGATGGTCGGAATCGTGTGTTCTCTTAGTGCTTGGATTCATCTTTGCGGGTACTTCGTAACCGTATCTTCGATTTTTACTCAGGTTCGGGTTTCGGGGTCGTCCGGGCCGTCGGAGTGGCCACGGCCGAGTCACGGCCGGAGCAGGGCACAGGACGGGCCGAGTTACGGCCGTAAGGTGCCGGTTACGGCCGTAAGGTGTCCGAGTTACGGCCGTAAGCATGATCGGGTACGGCCGCACGAGCGCCGGGCGGATTTTGACGAAGGCCGATTACGGCCGTAAGGTGTGCGAGTTACGGCCGTAAGTGTCCATTTAGTCTTGGCGATTTTTGACGAATGCCGGTTACGGCCGTAAGGCCTGCCGAGTACGGCCGTAAGGTGTCCGAGTTACGGCCGTAAGGCCTGCCGGTTACGGCCGTAACTCTGCCGGCTATATATAGCTTTGGCTCGGCGATTTCATTTCCTACCCGATTTTTTCCTTCTTTCGGCGATTGGCGACGGGTGCGACGGGAAATGGAGTTCTTGGCCGATTCTAATCATTTCCAAGGCATTTTGGAAGATTCTTGTGGATTATATCATCATCCAATCCGTGTTCTTCGTCAAATCAAGGTGTTCGGGGTTTTCCGGGTTGTGCCGTATTCGTCAATATTCGGTGCCGACTATCGAGGCAAGTATCTTATTATACGACTTGTATCTTGTGAATAGTAATTACGTATGATTTGTATGACGATTTTGCTTGCCTCCGCAAATATGTTCCGTTGAGTTGGTTGTGTTTTCCGAAATTTGAAGGCTTTGTGATAATAGTGATATATTGGTATACGTGTTAGGCGTTGTGCCATTTGTGCAGGATTGCGATGTACATATGAGATGGTTGTACACGTGTTTGTTCGATGTATTGTGTACCGAATGTGTGTTGTGTTGGTTAAGAGTCGTTGTGATGATCATGATGTTTGTGTTGTTTTGGTTTACATGTTTGATTGTACCTTTCAGCGTAATGTGGAATGACTTGACATTTAATGATTGTGAATTGTGTCGAGTCGATGTGTGTGTGATCCAGGTAGGGTCTGACGAGGCCTCTGGAGTTCGGTACATGATGTGTACGAACAAAGTGTGTGAACCAGGTAGGGTCTGACGAGGCCTCTGGAGTCCGGTACATGACGTGTACGGACAAGGTGTGTGATCCAGGTAGGGTCTGACGAGGCCTCTGGAGTTCGGTACATGATGTGTATGAACGATGTTGTAGCCGGGTAGGGTACGTTGAGGCCTCCGGAGTTCGGTACATGATGTGTACGAACAGTGTGTGTGGTCCGGGTAAGGTCCGTTGAGGCCTCCGGAGTTCGGTACATGATGTGTATGAACAATGTGTGTGGTCCGGGTAAGGTCCGTTGAGGCCTCCGGAGTTCGGTACATGATGTGTACGAACAGCGTGGGTGGTCCGGGTAAGGTCCGTCGAGGCCTCTGGAGTTCGGTACATGATGTGTACGAACAATGACCGTAGCGATGATTGTTTGGGTAACATTTTAAATATGGGTCTCGGACTCATAATGATATATTATCTAGTGTGCTTTGAACGAGAATCGGGCTAAGGCCCTAATGTTTACAAAAAGGTTTTTGTAAATTTGGACTCGATGTCAAAAAGATTTTCTGCTTTAAAAATCCCCGAGATGATGTGTTCCTTTTCAAATATCTCTTACTTGAGTTCGAAATTTTAAAACTTCTCGGGAACATTTTGATAATGGATTTCCGTATTAAATTCGTAGTTGCTTTTTGCTTGTTACATTTCGTATGGTTTGATACTTGCACTAGTAAAACAAAGGAGTTTACTAACCCCCGAGTAATCGGGGGTGGATGTCTGCTTTGCGTCCGTGTACATGCGTATTCGGGGAGCGATTCTGATTGCACAAGAGGATGACGAGCTGCGATACTAATCATGAGTCGAGAGTTGTTTTGATTTTTTTTTTTTGTTGTGTTGTCAGAGTTGATTTCAGTCTTCCGCTGTATTGTATTTAGACCCCTGTGTGGGTAATGTTATTTATGTCAGTTTTATCGATTGGGTTGTGTGACCTCATCGGTCTGTGTATTCACGTGTAAGTGACCATATCGGTCTGTATCATTTTATTGTTTGACCCTGGCTGGGCAAGCATTTGGTTGTTTATGGATGTTTAGCCTGGTAGATCCTTGTGGAAAGGGGTCTACGGCGTGTAATATTCCCATATGGTTTTGGGGATGTTACATTTATGGTATCAGAGCTTAGGTTGTGGAAACCTAGGCTGTCGGGTCGAGTCAAGTCGTGATTGTCGAGTAATGTGTTGTCTTGTCGTTCGAGTCGTCAGGTGACAAGTTGAGTTGTGCGTAGACACAACGTGTCGGTTATGTTGTCGGACGAGATTAGTATCGTGGGCGACTGTCACCTCCGTGCGACCTGTGGATGTAAGTCTCCTCTTTTATGCATAATATCTGTATTCATGATTTTATTTATGTGTGATATTTGCGGTGCATAATTTTATTTGTACGGTGTTGTGAATATAGTTGTATTTAATACGTGTTATATATAGTATATGTATAAAACTGGGCCTATTGTTGTTTTACCTTTGAGCCACTGTGAGGGGTGGTATGGTGTAAAAAATTGAGAACCTTGATGGGTTTCGAATAAGGTATCGACGATTGAGTTCGTGAGAAACTCCGATGAATGGTTTTGTTGTATGTTTAAACTAGATGCTGTGAGATGCATTCAATTGGATTGTGCATGTTGGACTGTATTCCTTTTCCGTGCGTGAGTTCTTTTGTAATGACTTTCGGTATTTTACCGGCTGAGTTTTATTTCGAAAACCGATTCCCTTAACCGAGTTTTTGGCATTATGGCCTTGATCATTTTGGCGAAATTCTTATGACGGTATTTAGTATTTTGTAAATGGCCTTTGTGAGTTTTGAAATATTACCGTCATTGCCCTTTTTAGCATTTTTGTAAATGGTTTTATCCTGGTGGGTTCCGGCGTGGGACCCACGGCGCTATAAAGTTTTGTGTAATTACCTGAAATTTTTGGGCATTCTAGCCTTTTTGGCATCGTCCTTTTTCTTTGGCATTGAATTATTTTCGAAAACTTGAGTATCTTAGAAATAAATTTCGAGACGTACGTTTAAAATCAATTGTTTTCTCGCGGTACTTCCAGGGTGCCACAATATGTTTCAAAATTCTTCTACCTCGAGGACCAAAATGTTTTGAGATATTTTCAATGTTTCATAAACACTTTTACTTAGACCCGAGGGTCGAATATTCTGAAAGCTTTTCACTAAAAGAAAGTGTCCTCATTTTTATCAAATGCGAAATGGTTTTCCAAAGTCTCGATAATGATGTTTCACATTTTTACTTTTTTTTTTGGAAATGTGATACTCAAGATCGACCGGTGTTTTTCTAAATTATTTTCCGAATGAGGTTTTCGTTTTTAAAACCTATCCATTCCCGTTTGAGGGCTGGGTATGTATGTATGATGTTGGCTTTGTCGCTATGATGTTAACTCCCGAATATGATCGAGTTGGTGGCATGAACGTTGAGGCGTTGCCACGTATTTGTTGTACTAGCCCTCTGTGAGAGGTGTGAACTGGTACTTAATGGTTGTCGTCTCGTGGTGGATTGCGTGTCCCACACGAGTGTGAGATGTTGAAGCTTGGGTTTGTACGTTGGTGTACATATGTGATTGTTTCATGATGTTTGTATTACGTCTTTGGTTATCGTCGCCATTGAGATCGCCAAACGATACCGTCGTTGTTGTAGTGTTTGTGTGTGTATTACTTTACGATGGTAATCGTTGTATATGCTATGTGTTAGAATTCCTTGTTGTGCTGAGTTGGCATCTCCGGTATGTTGTTTTGCGGTGTTATGTTCCATTGTATCTAGCATTTGTATTTTCGGTATGCCGAGCCGAGGCATTTCAACCGTGATGTGCCGGGGGAATGTACGTGCAATTTGTCCTTCTCGTCAAGAACACATTTCGAGTGTGGACTCGAGGTCATCGAATTCGGCTTTGCGAATTGGCTACCGAGACTTTCGGAGTTCGCGCTTCAAAGACAGATATCGAATCGGCTTTGAGAGGCCTTTGAAGGATGTTTCGCCGATCACTGTTGTGTCGTCTCCTTGATTTCGTTATTGTGAGTATCGGGGACGACCTTCTTTATAAGAGGTCGAATGTAATACCCGTATTGTTTTGGACTTCTTCATTTTCTCTTTCTCCAGTCTATCGATTCACTCGTGTTCGTTGATACTGTCTGAACTTGTTTTGTATTTCGGGTTCATCATTCGAACGAGCTGTGATCTTTTTTTGGGTCCACCTGGTATCGCTGTGACTTTTCCGAGTTCGGTTCGATTCTTGTGAACCTTGTTCGGAAGTAACATCTTTTGGTTCTACTAGTTCTTTTATTCATAGTGGATCGGATTTGGAACTTCTGTATTTTCGACTCTGTCGACTCGTTTATGTTCATTGACATTTTCTGAGCTTGTCCTGCCCCTTTCTTTTGTTGATCGAACGAGGGTGGTATTATTTCGGAATTACTCGTTCGTCGATGTGACTTTTCAATTGTTATTCCCTTTCCTGTGGATCTTATGCGAGTGTGCATCTTGTTGTTTTCACCGGATCATGTTTTGTCTCGAGTCGAGATGTGAACCTCGGAGTTGTCGGTTGAACCTTATTGTTCTTCGTGATCCGAACATGATCGTTCGATTTTTGTCTCGATCGTTTGTTTGTTCGGTTTTGTTCTCGTTTCGTGATTGTTGAGCGTCCAGGCTCCTTCCTAATTCCCTTAAGTTCGGGAATTTAGTCTCGTTTTCAATCTTCCAACCCTTGGGCGGTGGAATTCCGTCTTTGTTCAGCGGTTGGGTCGCGTTTTGATTGATGTACCATTGGGTTAGTCAATCCTATTGATTTTCGTTCGTTGTGTTTTGTGATTGTCCGGATAATCGACTCGATTGTATTGTCTGTTTGATGACGCTTGTCACTTGATGATTTTATTATGTTTCTACCTGTGGCGTTGTGTTGGTCATCGTGGGGCGTGTTTTCACGCCGTATGTCTCTTTGCATTGCTTGTGGCGTCCCGTCGTTGGCGCGAGTTTCAGTTCTTGTGTATCTCGTTGAGTATTTTCTGGCGGGATGTTGCTCCTCCCTACTTATTTTAAGTTTCGGGACGAAACTTCTTTTAAGGAGGGTAGAATGTAATATCCGCAATTTCGGATTTCCGGTAAATTTCTTTTTTCGGCCGGAGTTCGTTTTGACGACTCGATCATGACCGTTTCGTCATTTCGAGAATGATTAATTCTGCACTTTTTGTCATCCGAGTTCGTTTCGGTATCGTTTTGCTGAGTTCCGTGCTTTTTAGCGACTTTTCCGCACTTGAGCTCGATTCTTGCGAATCTCGTCCAAATCAAGAGTTTGAGTTTCTCGCAAGTTCATTTAATGTTATTATTCATGTTGCGAGCTTTGGTTCGTGTTTCGATCACGTATCGTGATTTTCGGATGTTTTGGGCCATTTTTGTAATTTCCCAAAGTTTGGGGTAATTACTCGTTGTCGAATTCGACACTTCGGATGGTCGGAATCGTGTGTTCTCTTAGTGCTTGATTCGTCTTTGCGGGTACTTCGTAACCGTATCTTCGAGTTTTACTCGGGTTCGGGTTTCGGGGTCGTCCGGGCCGTCGGAGTGGCCACGGCCGAGTCACGGCCGGAGCAGGGCCTGGACTGGCCGAGTTACGGCCGTAAGGTGCCGGTTACGGCCGTAAGGTGTCCGAGTTACGGCCGTAAGCATGATCGGGTACGGCCGTACGAGCGCTGGGCGGATTTTGACGAAGGCCGGTTACGGCCGTAAGGTGTGCGAGTTACGGCCGTAAGTGTCCGGCTGGTGCTGGGCAGATTTTTGACGAATGCCGGTTACGGCCGTAAGGCCTGCCGAGTACGGCCGTAAGGTGTCCGAGTTACGGCCGTAAGGCCTGCCGGTTACGGCCGTAACTCTGCCGGCTATATATAGCCTGGCTCGGCCAGATTTCATTTCCTACCCGATTTTTTTCCTTCTTTCGGCGATTGGCGACGGGTGCGACGGGAAATGGAGTTCTTGGCCGATTCTAATCATTTCCAAGGCATTTTGGAAGATTCTTGTGGATTATATCATCATCCAATCCGTGTTCTTCGTCAAATCAAGGTGTTCGGGGTTTTCCGGGTTGTGCCGTATTCGTCGGAATATTCGGGTGCCGACTATCGAGGCAAGTATCTTATTATACGACTTGTATCTTGTGAATAGTAATTACGTATGATTTGTATGACGATTTTGCTTGCCTCCGCAAATATGTTCCGTTGAGTTGGTTGTGTTTTCCGAAATTTGAAGGCTTTGTGATAATAGTGATATATTGGTATACGTGTTAGGCGTTGTGCCATTTGTGCAGGATTGCGATGTACATATGAGATGGTTGTACACGTGTTTGTTCGATGTATTGTGTACCGAATGTGTGTTGTGTTGGTTAAGAGTCGTTGTGATGATCATGATGTTTGTGTTGTTTTGGTTTACATGTTTGATTGTACCTTTCGGCGTAATGTGGAATGACTTGACATTTAATGATTATGAATTGTGTCGAGTCGATGTGTGTGTGATCCAGGTAGGGTCTGACGAGGCCTCTGGAGTTCGGTACATGATGTGTACGAACAAAGTGTGTGAACCAGGTAGGGTCTGACGAGGCCTCTGGAGTCCGGTACATGACGTGTACGGACAAGGTGTGTGATCTAGGTAGGGTCTGACGAGGCCTCTGGAGTTCGGTACATGATATGTACGAACGATGTTGTAGCCGGGTAGGGTCCGTTGAGGCCTCCGGAGTTCGGTACATGATGTGTACGAACAGTGTGTGTGGTCCGGGTAAGGTCCGTTGAGGCCTCCGGAGTTCGGTACATGATGTGTACGAACAATGTGTGTGGTCCGGGTAAGGTCCGTTGAGGCCTCCGGAGTTCGGTACATGATGTGTACGAACAGCGTGGGTGGTCCGGGTAAGGTCCGTCGAGGCCTCTAGAGTTCGGTACATGATGTGTACGAACAATGACCGTGTAGCAGTGATTGTTTGGGTAACATTTTAAATATGGGTCTCGGACTCATAATGATATATTATCTAGTGTGCTTTGAAACGAGAATCGGGCTAAGGCCCTAATGTTTACAAAAACGTTTTGGTAAATTGGGACTCGAGGTCCAAAAGATTTTCTCGCTTTAAAATCCCCGAGATGATGTGTTCCTTTTCAAATATCTCTTACTTGAGTTCGAAATTCTAAAACTTCTCGGGAACATTTTGATAATGGATTTCCGTATTAAATTCGTAGTTGCTTTTTGCTTGTTACATTTCGTATGGTTTGATACTTGCACTAGTAAAACAAAGGAGTTTACTAACCCCCGAGTAATCGGGGGGTGGATGTCTGTTTTGCGTCCAGGTACATGCAGATTCAGGGGAGCAGTCACAGGATTGGCACAAGAGGATGACGAGCTGCGATACTAATCATGAGTCGAGAGTTGTTTTGATTTTTTTTTGTTGTGTTGTCAGAGTTGATTTCAGTGTTCCGCTGTATTGTATTTAGACCCCTGTGTGGGTAATGTTATTTATGTCAGTTTTATCGATTGGGTTGTGTGACCTCATCGGTCTGTGTATTCACGTGTAAGTGACCATATCGGTCTGTATCATTTTATTGTTTGACCCTGGCTGGGCAAGCATTTGGTTGTTTATGGATGTTTAGCCTGGTAGATCCTTGTGGAAAGGGGTCTACGGCGTGTAATATTCCCATATGGTTTTGGGGATGTTACAAAGGTTGACCCCCGCCTTCCGGTTTACAAGGTCAAACTACTATAATGAAAATCTTGACGTGACAATCACATCCCTACTAAATCCTCAAGTCGAAGGATCACGAATACCTATCACAACCTTTCGATTCCGTCATTGACTGTCCCGGAGTGAAATCCGTGTGACGAATCGAGGGTGAGTCGGTTCAAGTATACTAATCCAATTAGCATACCTATAATGTGTGCTCCCACTAAACATTAGCGTTCGACAAGCACTCTCCATGTCAAAGAACACGTCATACAAGTCTTCACATAAACTTAATGCCCAGTCAAGTTTCATCGACTTGCGAACGATTAAGTATTTGAGCTATAAACCTTTCCAGTGCCGACCTCCTTATCCAATAAGGAGTGGAACGTTTTGCTCTCAAATACATGGACTAGTTTCTATATGTATATTTATGAGTTAGGAACGCCAGTAACTACCAGTAAATAAAGAAACATTCATTGCCTTATATTAATGATTTACATAATTACAAGTACAATGCCCTCACTCAATATCCTCTGAGTGGCATTCGAGGTCATATTCCCAACAATCTCCCACTTGCACTCAATGCTACACATTATGGTATCTAATACCCATGTTCTCCAGATGACGCTCTAAGCTAATCTGAGAAAGTGGCTTGGTCAGTGGATCAGCGATGTAGTCGGCTCACTCTACTCTATGCAGCACAATGTATCTCTTTGCGAACAAATTCTCTCACGAGATGATATTCTCTCTCAATATGTTTGGTACTGTTATAAAACCTTGGCTCCTAGGCCTGTACTACAGCTCTTGCAGCACAGCACACGGTGTCATGTGAAGTTTACCCAGTAACTTCTAAGTCCGTCCTTTGGAGGCCCCCGAGGCCACTTTATACTCAGCCTAACATGTGGAATTAGCAGTCGCACTATACTTGGCACTATGCCAAGATACTGCTCCTCCATTAAGAGTAAATGTAGCCAGAAGTAGACATAGAATCGTCTTTCTGTCCTAGGAATTCTGAATCAGTGAATCCCATCATTCAGTTCTCCACCACCATATATAAGAACCAGATCTCTAGTCCTTCTAAAGTACTTGAGAACGTTCTTTATGGCGGTCTAATGTTCCCGAACTAGGTTAGCCCGAAACCTACTTACCACGCTCCCAGTATGCGCAATGTCAGGTCTCGTACACAATAAAGCATATGTAAGGCTACCCACTTCCGAAGTATATGGTATATAACTCATTTCCTTTCATTGTTCCTCAGTATGAGGACACATCTTCAAGGAGAGTTTTATTCTATGTCACATCGGTAGGAATCCTCTTTTAGAATCATCCATCTTAAATCGCTTTAAGATTTTATCTATATAGAGGGCTTGGGAAAGACCTATTATTCTCTTCGCTCTATCCCGGTAGAGTCAAATATCAAGAATATAGGTAGCTTCTCCCAAGTCTTTCATGGAGAAAATTACTCGAAAGCCAAGCTTTCACAGAACTGAGCATTCCCACATCATTTCCTATTAGTAGAATGTCATCTACACATAGTACTAAGAATGCGATCTAGCTCCCACTAACCCTCTTGTATACACAAGGTTCCTCTTTATTTTGCATGAAGTCAAACTCTTTGACTGCCTTGTCAAAACGAAGGTCCCAACTACATGAAGACTGCTACAGTCTATTTCATGAAGTCTACATCCACCATTGCTAGGTCATTTGGTCGCGGGTCGGTCTCTTGTTTATCACCTGGAACCTCGTAGAAACCCAGTTCCTCCAAGTGCATAAAACTATACCTCTCAGGTAATTGAGACACCCTACTAGACCTACGAGGTGGTTGTACTTGTGTTACAGAAGGTTCGGTTCCAATTTCTTGCACAGATGTTTCCCGAGGAGTTTCATTGTGTTCTTCTAAAGAAATACTTCTACCTGCTCCGCCTTCCTGAATGAACTCATCTTCCAAGAAGTGTGCTTGTAAAGCAACAACGATCTTTCGATCTTCAGGAATGTAGAATAGATATCCCATCGTCCCAGACTGGAATCCAATGAAATGTCCCTTCGCAGACCTAGCTTCCAACTTCTCCACCTTCGTCTTCTTAACATATGCGGGACATCCCCAAATCCTAATGTGATTAAGACTTGGTTTCCTGCCCTTCCACATCTCATGTGGAGTTTTAGGAACGGATTTGGAAGGATATCTGTTCAAGATGTAAGCGGCAGTCAGGAGTGCATACCCCACAGGTAAATCGGTAAGTCAGTATAGCCCAACATGGAACGGACCATGTTCAACAAGATCCGGTTCCTTCTTTCTGACTCAACATTCACACCACCAATTCAATCACAATTCGGAGGGCTAACACCCTAACAACAATACCAACATCGTACACACCTTCTCCGACCACAAGCAGGAAATGATGGGTTTTAAAAACGAAAAACACCTTTTGAAAATAATTTCAAAAAAAACACCGGTTGAACTTGAGTATCACTTTAAAAAAAAAGTACAAACGTGAAACATCGTTATCGAGACTTTGGAAAACCATTTCGCATTTGATAAAAATGAGGACACTTTCTCTTAGTGAAAAACATTCAGAATATTCGACCCTCAGCTCAAAACTTTTTGTCCTCGAGGTAGAAGAATTTTGAAATATATTGTGGCACCTTGGATGTACCACGAGAAAATAATTCATTTTAAAAGTACGTCTCGAAATTTATTTTCTAAGATACTCAAGGTTTTCAAAGATAATTCAATGGTCTAGAATGCCCAAAAATTTCAGGTGATTAAACGAAACATTATAGCGCTGTGGGTCCCGCGCCGGAACCCACCAAGATAAAACCATTTACAAAAACGCCAAAAAGGCCAATGACGGTAATATTTAAAAAACTCACAAAAGCCATTTACAAAATACTAAATACCGTCATAAGAATTTCGCCAAAATGATCAAGGCCATAATGCCAAAAACTCAATTAAGGGAATTGGTTTTTGAAATAAAACTCAGTCGGTAAAATACCGAAAGCCATTACAAAAGAACTCACGCAGCGGATAAAAGAAATAAAGTCAAACATGCACAATCCAGCAACACTACTCCTCATATGAACGAAATATGAGGGTCAAATAACCACATATCAAGAAATCAAAATCCATAAGAGGATTCCGTCACTTAACAAATAATCATAAAAATAGCTCGTGTCACACGAGGCACAACACAAAGAATGGAGACTTACATTCACAGGTCGCACGAAGTTGATGATCGCCCCACGATACTAATCACGACCAACAAACTCAGACGACGCGTCGCGACACGACTCAGTCAGATAAAATCCGACGAGACAAAACTCAACAGACACCACTGACCCGACAGCCTAGGTTTCCACAACCTAAGCTCCGATACCATTTATGTAACACCTCCAATCCGCTCAGGGATATTACACGCCGTAGAACCTTTCCTCAAGGATCTACCAGGCTGGTAACAACAAACGAACAACTCGACAATGCCTTTAAGGCTAAAAAGACTCAGTAGACCGATTTGGCCTTTCAATAAAAACATACAACTCTAACACATTACATGCCCACGCAGGGGTCGAATACAAACTACTCCCGTACAACGGGGAAAAATACTGGAGCGGAAATAAAATACAACTAAACCAATACGACATCAACGGATCCTCATGTGATTAGTATCGTTCATCTTTCATCATTCTTCATGCCGACCCTGTGCTCTGCTCCAAAACCTGAATGCAATACAGACATCCACATGATCACATGCCATGTGCCACCGTAGATTAACTTTGGCGCTCACGGTTGGATCAATCACTTGTTGCATCCTGGCCACATGATCACATGCCATGTGCCACCGTAGTTTTTATTAGGCTCTCACGGTTGGACCAATCGCTTGTTGCATCCTGGCCACATGATCGCATGCCATGTGCCACCGTAGGCCCCACCCACATCCATACATTCACACACAGCACAATACAACACATATATTCAAACAATTCACCCAGAGGCATCAAACACTTAGCAAAACACCACGTCAAACCACAATGCACCGAAATGAAATAATATACGTCCACATGCAATACCAAGTGAAACATCAACACCAAACATATCCATAGAATTCACATAGTTATTCACAAACCACACCATTCACAAAACACATGCGTTTTGAAAGCAAGCCTTTAACAAGGCTAAACCAAATATTTTGAAAGTTTAATTCAAACGACCAAACAACCACATTTAGACGATCACTAATTATCGTATCCACAAAACAAGAATTATATGGACAAGGTACTTGCCTCAAAATCGGAACGCAAGTATCCCGACGAATACGGCTCAATCGGAAAGCTTCGAAACGCCCGATGCTTTTGAAAAGGAAAACGACAACGAACGGAAGGGTTCAACTTGGTTTCTTCACAAGAAACTCGACCCTAACAACATATAATTAATAAATCAATGATCATACGAGGAGGAATAATCGTAGAACGTCCGAAAACTCCTCTAAGACATTCTACCGGACACCTTCAAGGCGTCGATCAATAACTCGACCAAAACAATGAATCGATATGATCCAACCATGGAATAACGAGGGAAATGATATAATACATCTAAATATTCATCAATACATCATAATCCTAAGTTAAATCGGATTAATCGGACGAAAACAACCAAAATACCCAAATTCCTCAAAACTAGATTTCTAGGAAATCTGACCTGATTCGGTAGATCGGAGGATGTTATAGGATTGATGATTGATGATATGAACTCCAAGACATCATGTATTTATTGTCCAACAACATCTCTCCATGATCAACACAACCCCAGCCGCGGAAGAGAATAAAAACCAGTGAGAAATGGCTGAAGAAAACGTCTGCTCGCCTTAAATAGGCTGACTGCCGGCCGCCTTACGTATGTAACCGGCCATGGCTTACGTACGTAACCGGCCATGGCTAACTCGCTGCCTAGAAATGCCGGAAACGTTACGTACGTTACCGGCCAGGGCCTTACGTACGTAACCGGCCTTATGTACGTAACTGCCGAGCACTAACGGCCGTAACTCGGCCAGTGCCGGCCTGGGCCCAGACTGCCCGGCCATGACTCGGCCGGAACCAACTCCGACGGCCCGAACGACCCCGAAACCCAAACCAGAATACGAATCGAAGATACGGTTACGAAGTACTCGCAAAGACGAATTCGAGCACTAATAGAACACACGATTCCGACCACCCGAAGGCTCGAAATTCGACAACGGAAAGTAATTACCCCAAACTTTGGGAAATTACGAAAATGGCCCAAAACGCCCAAAAATCACGATACGTGCTCGAAACACCAAGCCAAAGCTCGCAACATGAATAATAACATTAAATGAACTTACGAGAAACTCGAAACAACAGTTTCGGACGAGATTCGCAAGAATCGAACTCAAGTGCGGAAAAATCGCTAAAAAGCACGGAACTCAACAAAACGACACCGAAACGAGCTCGGAATACAAAAAGTGTAGAATTAATCATTCTCAAAATGACGAAACGGTCATGAGCGAGTCGTCAAAATGGACTTTCTCTGAAAAAAAAGAAATTACCGGAAATCAAAATTACGGGTATTACACTCAAAGTGCAGCTTCATGGCAAGTAGCAGTCTTTAATAAATACTAATATATGATTCTTTCTCCTGTAAGTGAGCAGGTGAATGTTCTGTTGGGATTCGGTGCCTAAAACGAAGGCCCCGTGGAAGCGGTAAAACGAAAATTAATTCGATCTGAATCCCTACGAGGATCGATCGAGCTACGCATATACGAATATAAAAGAAACAAAGGAAGATTCAAAATCATAACCTTGTCGTCCGTTGATTATATGGAGTTCCTTCTCGTGAGCTATTCCCCAAACGATCCAAAGTGCTCCAAGCCCTTGGATGATCCAACGCCGAAAAAACCGCGTCTCTACTTGTCACGCGCCGGAGAAACGAACGGAATGACAACACTCGATTAACCTCTAAGGTTACGGCTAGAATCAAGTGATGAAGGTTTTATTATAACACTCTAAGTGTTTTAATTTATATCTCTCAATGTATCTTGAATTTTCTCCAAGAGAACTCAAGAATAAAATGAAGAAGATGATGAAGACTTGAGAAGAATAATTTTCTCTCTCTCTTTTCTTTCCTCACTTCTATTTTCACGTATGGAATAATTGTTTGTGGAAAAGAGAAGTCTTCCTCTTTTATTCTATTCCTTTTCACATGATACAACTCATCATACGAGTGATCAACCCCACCATCAAAAGATACCATGACCCCAATATCTTTATCACTCAATAAAGAATGAAATAAAGACAAAATGAAGGTGGGTGGAAAAAGAGGGGGCGGCTATGTTGATGAATCGGACGAGTTCTGTCCGTTTTGGACTCCCGTGAGTCCAAACAGATAAAATCTGATTCCGTTCTGATGTATTTATATCGATTAATTAATCCAATTAATTAATCATAGCAAATACATAATGACATAATTAATTTCTCTAAGAAATAATTATATTCATGAATTAAATTAATCACCCGGTAATTTGTTTAATTCATTAGGCCGTAAATTAATTTATCCAATAAATTAATTTAGACATCCAATGTCCCAAATTAGATATCCAATATCTTAATATTCATTATGAGAGAATTAGCTTGATTAATTCCGTCATCAATCCTATTGCACGACTCGGTAGGTTCGTCTCAGTCAGCAATGGGAGGAACCAAAGAGTAGTAGCACCACCCAGCCATCCTGGCGGCCTACACTGTACCCCAACTGAGAACGAATGATTGGGATCACTCAAGAACCATTCTGTCGTGAATACCAGTATACGTATAAACCCTTCTTTTAGATGTCCCGATCAAGTTATAGGGTCACGGTCAGTCAAACCCTATATGTTACTTGACGCTATGCATGCGTTAATGCAAATCGAGATCATCGAGCTCTCGTGTATCCAATACAACTAGCTCCAATGCTTTGGCCAAAGACTTATGATCTCATCTGCCAATAACCGCATATGACATTTAACCCGTTCACTAACAGGAGAAAGAATTCTATCTTGGTATTCAGTAGGACCTGCTACTTGCCCATCAAGATGCACGTTGAGGTTGACCCCCGCCTTCCGGTTTACAGGGTCGAACTACTATAATGAAAATCTTGACGTCACAAGCACATCCCTACTAAATCCTCAAGTCGAAGGATCACGAATACCTATCACAACCTTTCGATTCCGTCATTGACTGTCCCGGAGTGAAATCCGTGTGACGAATCGAGGGTGAGTCGGTTCAAGTATACTAATCCAATTAGCATACCTATAATATGTGCTCCCACAAAACATTAGCGTTCGACTGTCACTCTCCATGTCAAAGAACACGTCATACAAGTCTTCACATAAACTTAATGCCCAGTCAAGTTTCATAGACTTGCGAACGATTAAGTATTTGAGCTATAAACCTTTCCAGTGCCGACCTCCTTATCCAATAAGGAGTGGAACGTTTTGCTCTCAAATACATGGACTAGTTTCTATATGTATATTTACGAGTTAGGAACGCCAGTAACTACCAGTAAATAAAGAAACATTCATTGCCTTATATTAATGATTTACATAATTACAAGTACAATGCCCTCACTCAATATCCTCTGAGTGGCATTCGAGGTCATATTCCCAACAATCTCCCACTTGCACTCAATGCTACACATTATGGTATCTAATACCCATGTTCTCCAGATGACGCTCTAAGCTAATCTGAGAAAGTGGCTTGGTCAGTGGATCAACGATGTAGTCGGCTGACTCTACTCTATGCAGCACAATGTATCTCTTTGCGAACAAATTCTCTCACGAGATGATACTCTCTCTCAATATGTTTGGTACTGTTATAAAACCTTGGCTCCTAGGCCTATACTACTGCTCTTGCAGCACAGCACAAGGTGTCATGTGAAGTTTACCCAGTAACTTCTAAGTCCGTCCTTTGGAGGCCCCCGAGGCCACTTTATACTCATCCTAACATGTGGAATTAGCAGTCGCACTATACTTGGCACTATGCCAAGATACTGCTCCTCCATTAAGAGTAAATGTAGCCAGAAGTAGACATAGAATTGTCTTTCTGTCCGAGGAAGTCTGAATCAGTGAATCCCATCATTCAGTTCTCCACCACCATATATAAGAACCAGATCTCTAGTCCTTCTAAAGTACTTGAGAACGTTCTTTATGGCGGTCTAATGTTCCCGAACTAGGTTAGCCCGAAACCTACTTACCACGCTCCCAGCATGCGCAATGTCAGGTCTCGTACACAATAAAGCATATGTAAGGCTACCCACTTCCGAAGTATATGGTATATAACTCATTTCCTTTCATTGTTCCTAAGTATGAGGACACATCTTCAAGGAGAGTTTTATTCTATGTCACATCGGTAGGAATCCTCTTTTAGAATCATCCATCTTAAATCGCTTTAAGATTTTATCTATATAGAGGGCTTGGGAAAGACCTATTATTCTCTTCGCTCTATCCCGGTAGAGTCGAATATCAAGAATATAGGTAGCTTCTCCCAAGTCTTTCATGGAGAAAATTACTCGAAAGCCAAGCTTTCACAGAACTGAGCATTCCCACATCATTTCCTATTAGTAGAATGTCATCTACACATAGTACTAAGAATGCGATCTAGCTCCCACTAACCCTCTTGTATACACAAGGTTCCTCTTTATTTTGCATGAAGTCAAACTCTTTGACTGCCTTGTCAAAACGAAGGTCCCAACTACATGAAGACTGCTACAGTCTATTTCATGAAGTCTACATCCACCATTGCTAGGTCATTTGGTCGCGGGTCGGTCTCTTGTTTATCACCTGGAACCTCGTAGAAACCCAGTTCCTCCAAGTGAATAAAACTATACCTCTCACGTAATTGAGACACCCTACTAGACCTACGAGGTGGTTGTACTTGTGTTACAGAAGGTTCGGTTCCAATTTCTTGCACAGATGTTTCCCGAGGAGTTTCATTGTATTCTTCTAAAGAAATACTTCTACCTGCTCCGCCTTCCTGAATGAACTCATCTTCCAGGAAGTGTGCTTGTAAAGCAACAACGATCTTTCGATCTTCAGGCATGTAGAATAGATAACCCATCGTCCCAGACGGGAATCCAATGAAACGTCCATTCGCGGACCTAGCTTCCAACTTCTCCACCTTAGTCTTCTTGACATATGCGGGACATCCCCAAATCCTAATGTGATTAAGACTTGGTTTCCTGCCCTTCCACATCTCATGTGGAGTTTTAGGAATGGATTTGGAAGGATATCTGTTCAAGATGTAAGCGGCAGTCAGGAGTGCATACCCCATAGGTAAATCGGTAAGTCAGTATAGCCCAACATGGAACGGACCATGTTCAACAAGGACCGGTTCCTTCTTTCTGACACACCATTTAACTGAGGAGTACCTGGAGGTGTTAGTTGTGAAACTATTCCATGTTCCTTAAGGAACTCGTCAAACTCCGTACTCATATACTCGCCACCTCGGTCCGACCGAAGTGCTTTGATATGATTACCAGTTTGTTTCTCGACTAGGGCCTTGAATTCCTGAAATTTCTCAAAGGCCTCGGATTTATGTTTCATTAAGTATACATAACCATACCTAGTATGATCATGTCCAAACATAATAAAATAACGTGCTGCTTCCAAAGCACCACATACGTCAGTATGGATTAATCCCAGTTTATCAGCGGCTCTTTCAAAAGTCCCTGTGAAGGGGGACTTAGTCATTTTGCCTTTAAGGCAAGATTCACAAGTAGGAAAGCGATCCGATCCCAATGGACCCATAAGTCCATCTTTTTCCATTTTGTAAACCTTGGTCTGACCAACATGACCAAGTCTAAGATGCCATTTCATAACTTGATTGGTTTCATCCCTACCACGTTTTCTAGTCATAGTATTCACAACTACTTTGTTGCTGAGATTTAGATGATCAATCCATTTAACAATGTAGCAGTACCCACTAGTTTATTTCTGAAATAAGTTTTGCAGGAACCATCACCAATGAAAAATGAAAAGCCTTTTCGGTCCATGACCGGAATGTATACAATGTTTTTTGTGCCCCTTGGGCAAAACAAGTACATCTTCTGAAGTCAAAACAAAACCGGATTCTAAACCCAAAAGAAGTGATCCTATGTCGGTCGCCTCAACACTATGCCCGCTTCTGACTGTGATCATAACTTCTCCATCTCCAAGCTTCCTACTTTGTTCCAGATCCTGATTCATGGTACAAATATGAGAACTAGCACCAAATTCATGTATCCAGGAAGTAGAAAATACAGTAGCAGAATAATTTGTTTCCAAAACTAAAAGTTCTGTACCTGAAGTGCCATGAAGAATCGGACAGTCTCTAGCCCAGTGGCCCAGCTCACCATACTTGAGACAAGCATCTTTCTTCTTCTTGTTCTTCGGAACCATCAGGGCCTTGCCCTTTCCCTTAAAGTCCTTGGCTTGTGGTCCCGTCTGCTTCTTGGTCTTTTTCTTCTTGTTCTTAGACCTCCAAGGTCCAGAAGAAATCACAAGAGCAGACTCCTTCATCCGCGGAGTCTTCATTTGAGACTGAGCGGTCACAAGTTTATTCATTAGCCCAGCTAAATTACATGCAATCTCATTACAGTTAAAGTTTATAACAAACTGTGAGAAGGAATCAGGAAGAGACTGTAGGATAAGGTTGGTTTGGAGAGAAGTATCCATTTTAAAATCAAGAGCCTCCAATCTCTCAATCATGGATATCATTTTGAGGACGTGTTCCCCAACCTTCTCACCTTCCTTCATCCTTGCACCGAACAGTTGCTTGGATATCTCATATCTAGCAGTTCTGCTGTGCTCACCATAAAGCTCGGTTAAGTGAGACTGAATCTGCCTTGCAGAAGTCATTTTCTCATGAGCTCTCTGAAGCTCATTAGACATAGAAGCCATCCTATATGTACGGACTTTTACGTCATCCTTAACCTAATTTTCGTGGTTTTCGATCTCTTCCTAATTGGCTCTGGTCCGCACAGGAGGCGCTGGAATGTCCGTCTCCAAGACGTATCCCAGTGCCTCTATACTGAGGACAATCATCAGATTGCGGATCCAGTCCACAAAGTTAGGTCCAATCAGGGTGTTCTTTTCGAGTAGAATTGCGAGTGGATTCATTGTCATATTGAGAGTTATGTCTGCATTAAGTATAACAGATTAATTAGTGACTTGTTATATTATGATCTGAGTATAGAATTAAGGTCTTTACTATTCTTGTTACCCAGCTCCCACTATTTTTATCGGAACAACACACTCCCATGTGAAATCCGGAAGTATCGTCGCTCTACTTCATAGTGGTGATCGAGTTCTTTATAAATCTTAATAGACGGCAACCGAACAGGTTTATAGTCTATTAATTTTCATAAAGTGGTGTCCAACACCAACCCATCTAATGGATGATTCGATCTTCTTTTTCCCCTTGTTCACTCCCCTCAACCTATACAGTTTTTATGGTTCGTGAACAAGTTAAGTTTATACCATCGACGCAAATCAGTTTCACAATTGAATCTTATCCGGCAACCTATCAGGTTTGTAGGGATAAAATTTGCTCCAACCGAAGGAATCCAATGCACTCCCGGTAATTTATCCTTCCTCCCCGAACGACTACCCCGATAACTCGGAAGCATAGCACATCCAGTTTGGATTTCAATTTCTCGAAAGCTCGATGGAGGGAAGGAAAACCTTGAAACCTTATAAACTTAATAATTTGTTGTGGGAGAATTTTCGTGATTAACGTTACACTTTGCACATTAATCATTTTAGCGCGTTTGTTGCATTCATACAAAATGAAACAACCATTCACAACCTAGTTGCTACCAACATGTGGTTCATGGACCGTTCCTAGAAAACAAAAACTCCGTAATCTAATTACAAGTCTTCGTCTTGAATCTTCGTCTTCTCGAAACGGATCTTCCTCCGGTCTTCTTCATTACATATTAATTTTACATTGAAAAATTGCATCCTAGATACAAATATTTCTAGTAAAATAAATAGGCTCAAAACGGCCTTTACAACCCAATCGAATAAAACGAACGATTCAAACTAAGTCCATGAACCACATCCCCATTCAAAAGCATTCATTCAATAAATACTTAATAAATGGATAGCGAGAAGATTGCATATGATCCAATCAAAAATCAACAATAAATAGAATTGATCCAATCAATTCAACAATAATCGATAATTTAATTTTCATCCGTAGTGTACCCTTAAAATATTTTCTTTGAATTTTCCTTCATCAAAAATTCCAAATTAATGATTTTAATACAGGAAAATTCAATAATCGAAAATATACTGAAAAACGAGACCTGGTGCCAACACTGAAACCGCCCAAAGAAGAGCACCCCGCCTGGCCCTACAGGACGCGCCCGGCTCCAGACAGGAAAAGGGGCCCCGACCATGCCCGGACGCGCCCGACAGGAAACAGCACGTACCTGACCGGATACAGCAAGTGCTCGACAGGATACAGCAAGCATTCGGCCGGATCCAGTGAGCACTCGGCTGGATACAGCAACGCACTCGGCAGGATATAGCAAGTGCTCGGCCGGATCCAGCGAGCACTCGGCTCGATATAACAACACGCTCGGCACTGACTCGGCAGATACAGCAAGGGTTCGGCCGGATCAAGCAAGCACTAGGCTCGATACAGCAACGCGCTTGGCCGGACTCGGCAGAATACAGCAAGCGTCTGGACGGATCCAGCAAGCGTCCGGCTCGATACAGCAACACGTTCGGCCGGACTCGGCAGAATACAGCAAGGGTTCGGCCGGATCCAGCAAGCACTCGGCTCAATACAGCAATGCGCTCGGCCGGACTCGGCACAATACAGCAAGCGTCCGGCCACGGGCCGGACGTGCTCGGCCATACTCGGCAACTGTATGGAAAATCGTCCAATGATTCGATACAGCTCGTTTTCGGGCAGATTTCTAAAATCCTGTTATTCCTGATCTGAATATTATTAATATAAATCATATTTCCAAGAAAAATCTGATTTATACCATAACATAAAATCATGGAAAAACGACTATACGACGAACAATAAAATATCTACGATTATCAAAGTGATTCTAAATCACAAAATAAGCATTCCAAATGCTAAATATCGTATATACGATCGCAAGACCTTGCTCCAATACCACTGTTGGGATTCGGTGCCTAAAACGAAGGCCCAGCGGAAGCGGTAAAACGAAAATTAATTCGATCTGAATCCCTATGAGGATCGATCGAGCTACGCATATACGAATATAAAATAAACAAAGAAAGATTCGAAATCATACCCTTGTCGTCCGTTGATTATATGGAGTTCCTTCTCTTGAGCTATTCCCCAAACGATCCAAAGTGCTCCAAGCCCTTGGATGATCCAACGCCGAAAAAACCGCGTCTCTACTTGTCACGTGCCGGAGAAACGAATGGAATGACAACACTCGATTAGCCTCTAAGGTTACGGCTGAATCAAGTGATGAAGCTTTGATTATAACACTCTAAGTGTTTTAATTTATATCTCTCAATATATCTTGAATTTTCTCCAAGAGAACTCATGAATAAAATGAAGAAGATGATGAAGACTTGAGAAAAATAATTTTCTCTCTCCTTTTCTTTCCTCACTGCTATTTTCACGTATGGAATAATTGTTTGTGGAAAAGAGAAGTCTTCCTCATCATGATACAACTCATCATACAAGTGATCAACCCCGCCATCAAAAGATACCATGACCACAATGTCTTTATCACTCAATAAAGAATGAAATAAAGACAAAATGAAGGTGGGTGGAAAAACAGGGGGTGGCTATGTGGATGAATCGGATGAGTTCTGTCCGTTTCGGACTCCCGTGAGTCCAAACAAATATAATCTGATTCCGTTCTGATGTATTTATATCGATTAATTAATCCAATTAATTAATCATTTCAAATGCATAATGACATAATTAATTTCTCCAAGAAATAATTATATTCATGAATTAAATTAATCACCCGGTAATTTGTTTAATTCATTAGGTCGTAAATTAAATTATCCAATAAATTAATATAGACATCCAATGTCCCAAATTAGATATCCAATATCTTAATATTAATTATGAGAGAATTAGCTTGATTCATTCCGTCGTCAATCCTATTGCGCGACTCGGTAGGTTCGTCTCAGTCAGCAATGGGAGGAACCAAAGAGTAGTAACACCACCTAGCCAGCCTGGCGGCCTAGACTGTACCCCAACTGAGAACGAATGATTGGGATCACTCGAGAACCATTCTGTCGTGAATACCAGTATACGTATAAACCCTTCTTTCAGATGTCCCGATCAAGTTATAGGGTCACGGTCAGTCAAACCCTATCTGTTACTTGACGTTATGGATGCGTTAATGCAAATCGAGATCATCGAGCTCTCGTGTATCCAATACAACTAGTTCCAATGCTTTGGCCAAAGACTTATGATATCATCTGCCAATAACCGCATAGGACATTTAACCCGTTCACTAACAGGAGAAAGAATTCTATCTTGGTATTCAGTAGGACCTGCTACTTGCCCATCAAGATGCACGTTGAGGTTGACCCCCGCCTTCTGGTTTACAAGGTCGAACTATTCTAATGAAAATCTTGACGTCACAAGCACATCCCTACTAAATCCTCAAGTCGAAGGATCACGAATACCTATCACAACCTTTCGATTCCGTCATTGACTGTCCCGGAGTGAAATCCATGTGACGAATCGAGGGTGAGTCGGTTCAAGTATACTAATCCAATTAGCATACCTATAACGTGTGCTCTCACTAAACATTAGCGTTCGGCAGGCACTCTCCATGTCAAAGAACACGTCATACAAGTCTTCACATAAACTTAATGCCCAGTCAAGTGTCATCGACTTGCGAACGATTAAGTATTTGAGCTATAAACCTTTCCAGTGCCGACCTCCTTATCCAATAAGGAGTGGAACGATTTGCTCTCAAATACATGGACTAGTTTCTATATGTATATTTACGAGTTAGGAACGCCAGTAACTACCAGTAAATAAAGAAACATTCATTGCCTTATATTAATGATTTACATAATTACAAGTACAATGCCCTCACTCAATATCCTCTGAGTGGCATTCGAGGGCATATTCCCAATATGTTCTACGCGGTTAGTATTAAATAAGAACAGAAGTCTTTGGCCAAAGAAATAAGCTCGTCGTATTTGATCCACGGAAACTCCATGATCTTGATTTGCACTAACCCATACATAGAGTCGAGTTGAAATAGGGTTTGGCTTAAACGTCTCCATTAAATTTGACAGGACATATGATTGAAGGGTTTATACGTATACAATATTCATAATAAAAAAAGATTTTGGAAAGATTTCCATCATTCATTCTCAACTGGGTTACGATGTGAGCCACCAAATTGGCTAAGTATTACTCACTCTTTTGATCCTTATATTGCTGACTGAGATGAATCTACAGAGTCGCGCATACAGTACCAGTGTCGGATGAAATTAAACATATTTTCTCCTCATGAATATTGCATATTGAATGCCTAATTTAATTAAATTTATTAGATAAACTAAATCGGTCAACCGAATTAAACTAATTACTGGGTAGTGAATCTAATTCAAATTTAATTATTTCTTGGACAAATTAATAATATTGTATTTGATATAATACATTATGGCGGACTAGAGGCGTATCTAACGGACTAGACTCAAGATGTTCTGGAACATAGAGTAAGTGGTTCATAATACCTACTCTCACACCCCCTTGACCACCCACCCCTCAGTTGGTCTTTGTAATATCCGCAATTTCGGATTTCGGTAATTTTCTTTTTTTTTTGAAAGAGCCCATTTGACGACTCGCTTGGGACTGTTTCATCATTCTGAGAATGATTAATTCTGCACTTTTTGTCATCCGAGTTCGTTTCGGTGTTGTTTTGTTGAGTTCCGTGTTTCTTAATTACTTTTCCGCACTCGAGTTCGATTCTTGTGAATCTCGTTCGAAACTACTGTTTCGAGTTTCCCGTAAGTCCGTTTAACTTTTTTAGACGTGTTGTGAACTTCGGTTTGGTTATTCGATCACGTATCGTGATTTTCGGGTATTTTCGGCCATTTTGGGCCATTTTGTAATATGTCGATGCTTGCGATACTTGTTGGTAATATATTTGTCAATAGCCGGTTCGCGGTATCGACATATCGATTGTTATTGTTGATTGATGTTCCATTGAGATATTGTTGTCGATAGCCGGTTCGCGGCATCGACGCATCGATTGTTATTGTTGATTGATGTTCCATCAAGATATTGTTGTGAATTTTCGTCATTGATTACAGTGTTTTTTATTGATGTCGTATTGGCTGATTGAAGGCATTGACGTATTCGATTATCATCTTCGTTATCAGTAACCGATTAAAGGTGCCGAGACATTCGTTGTATAATTGTTATGGGTTAACCGTTCTAAAGGTAATTGGTGTATTGAATCGGGATTATCAAAGATAATTCCCATCCGTTGTATAATTATTATCGGTGAACCATTCTAAAGGTAATCGATGTATTGAATTTGGATTATCGAAGATAATTCCCATCCGTTGTATAATTGTTATCGATTGACCGTCCTGAAGGTAATCAATATATTGAATTGGGACTGTCGAAAACATTCCCATCCATTGTATCGTTGTTATCGATTGGCCGTTCTATGGTAATCGACGTATTGAATTGGGACTGTCGAGGATAGTTCCCATCCATTGAATTATTATTGTCGTGTTGGCCGACTCACGGAAGCACACTATTATTCTTGTGAACTCGGTAATTTTGTGGTCGTTGAGGGTTGAGGATTTCCCGGATTGTTGTGTTGTGATTATTGCTCGTGTTAATCAGTCCCTAGGGATTTTGATCTCAGGATGGTTGTTTTGAATATTGTTGGTCGTGTCGATCTTTCATTATTCGTGTGTCATCGTTCACTTGGTGAGTCGTATGATCCGTATTGGATGTGTTATCCTTTGAGTTTCGTTGTCATGTTGTATCGTGACATATCCGGAATCATATATACGTTCCGATTGGTTATTGTGTAGGATTTTTAGCTGGGCACATATATAGTCATGCGTGAATATTATTTTCGTATTGGACTGTGCACACGAGACGTAGTTTCGTGAGGCTAATTAGGTACATTGTCCCACGTATATTCTGGATTCCGTATACGGGATGGACATGTGCACGGACACATTTCCGGATAGGGCGTACTGTGATGTCCATCTTTGAGCCGTACAATTTTGGTCGTTCATACTCCATTTAAATGTGTGGATGTGTTCGACGTTTTGTGATTAAGCGTTCATACGCCAGAGGGGTATGTTCGACAGTCAGGTTTGTTTCTTTGAGATCTGTATTGTGATGATTTACAGCTTCGGGCTGTTCGTCTTTCAGTCCATCGTGATATTTTGGCAGCTTCGGGTTGTTCGGCTTTCAGGCCATTATGATATACATCTTCGGCTGAGGGCTTTCAGGCCATTGTGATGTATCGGTATTTCCGTTGGAGCCTTCGGGCATTGTGATTCTTATTTATTTCAGCGTTGGTTTAGTTTACCTTCGGGTAATGTATTGTTGTGTTCTATATTGATGATTCGTCGTTGGGCATTTATGTTCTAACCTATTGAGCAGGTATTGATCGTATGCCGTGGTCATAGTGTTCCACGAATGCTCAATTCTTACTTTGGTTTGTGAGCATCTCGTACTATCATTGTTGTACTGTTCATTCTGCCTTTGGATGCATATCATGTTGTACATGTATTTGATATTCATTATCTGGATAAGTGACCCCGTCGGGGCGGAACATGTTTTCATGTTTTAGGTGCTTGCGAGGAGAGCGTTGAGACAGAGGGGCATGACGATGGCGACGAGGCATTCGAGCGATACTAGTTCGAGATATTTTGGGTTCATGTTGGTCAGACAGTTTGGAGTACTCCAATTTTGTTCAGTCGTTGTCGTTTTGTATTATCCGAGTAAGGCTCGCGGATTTTGTTGCATTTTATTTTGGCCATGTAGGCCCATCCTTGTCGTTGAAATTCCATATCGGAATAGTATGTCGGATATCATAGTAGGGTCTGTGATTTCCTATTTTGGTTTGTTGTATTTTAGTCGTGTTTGCCTGGTGGATCACCTGGTATGGGGTCCACGGCACTGTAATAACCCAATGGGATTTGGGGGTGTTACAACCTGCCGGTCGTAGCGTGCGCAGTTCCCGACAGTAGCGTGTGCTACTTGCCGATCCACCCGAGTCCAAAACCCCACTGCCCTACTGCCTCGGCCGACTAGCGCGCGCAGCCAACCGGCCGTAGCGTGCGCTACGCCGGTTCCTGCCGCACCGTCACGACGATTCCATGGCTGTCCGGCCGGTACCATAGCCGTCCGTCCGAGGACGCAAGCTGTCCGGCCAGACCATAGCCGTCGGCGGTGCGACCACCAAGACTCGACGACCCGATTATTGGAAATCGCACGGAACGAACATGACAAAACGCTCGTGGGCAACATCATCGACCCGAAATGAAATACCATGCAACAATTAATCACACACGACCATGAAAAGGGTCAAGACAACAAATACGAATGCGGATACCCACAACTTTGGGTAAATTACAAAATGGCCCAAAATGCCCGAAAATCACGATACGTGATCGAATAACCAAACCGAAGTTCACAACACGTCTAAAAAAGTTAAACGGACTTACGGGAAACTCGAAACAGTAGTTTCGAACGAGATTCACAAGAATCGAACTCGAGTGCGGAAAAGTAATTAAGAAACACGGAACTCAACAAAACAACACCGAAACGAACTCGGATGACAAAAAGTGCAGAATTAATCATTCTCAGAATGATGAAACAGTCCCAAGCGAGTCGTCAAATGGGCTCTTTCCAAAAAAAAGAAAATTACCGAAATCCGAAATTGCGGATATTACAAAGACCAACTGAGGGGTGGGTGGTCAAGGGGGTGTGAGAGTAGGTATTATGAACCACTTACTCTATGTTCCAGAACATCTTGAGTCTAGTCCGTTAGATACGCCTCTAGTCCGCCATAATGTATTATATCAAATACAATATTATTAATTTGTCCAAGAAATCTGCCAAGCCTCCGTTCCACCGTCCGTTCCGGACGGAAACCACCTCCGGTCGTCGGAATCTATGGAGCCGTGTCTATGGCCGGAGACCATGAAGAACGCCCGGCGCTTGAGCTCCCTCTCGCCAGAAAAAAAATGCCGGAACAGCTCGACCGAATTTGCAACGCCTTCCGATCCGGAAATTCCGACCGGTCGTCACTGCTCCAGTCACGAGCCACCTGCCGCCGTATATCTTCAGTCATCGTCGGAGACGTCAGCAACACTTCGGTCATCAACTCCAGTTCGTCGCCGGAAACTATGAAGAAGCCGGCTGCCATCCAAGCTCTACCTCGTCGGAAAAAAAACGAGAGAGAGAGAAGACGAGAGCTGGAGAGAAGAGGGAGAGAGAGAACGAGAGAGAGAGGAAATGAGAGAGCTGGAGAGAAAGACAACGTGAGAGGGAGAAAGAAGGTGAGATGATAACATATATATATATATATATCGTGAGGGAGAGAGAGTATATAAGTTGAGGGAGTGAGAGAGGTAACATGACAATGATTATAACATATATATATATATATATATAAATGATCCCCTCAAAGATACCCTAGCCCTACCGGCCGAAGGTTGACTACGGGAAAGGTTCCTACCACCGACCACGCATTACGTACGGAAACCTCAGGGCGTAACGTATGTAATCGCAACAAATTAGCGTACGTAATGCTACATAGGTAGCGTACGCTATGGCTATAAACTTAGCCAAAATTCCAAACTCGCCAAGCAACAACCAAACGACGAAACCAAACCGACAACCAGTATAAATATTTCGATCCCGAAATATTCTAATACAATATACATTGTATCGGTCCAAACAACAACACTTGTACAATTCCAAATGAATACGTACAACTCAACAGTAACACGAAAAAAAAAAATTTACCCCCGGATATTACACAGGTAGCGCGGGCTACGGCCGGAAGACTGCGCACGCTACCTGGCCAAGACAGTAGGGCAGTGTGGTTATGGATTGCGTCCCAGGCCGATAGCACACGCTAGCGCGGCAGCCTAGGGCACATTAGGCTGCACCAGTATAAATGTAACACAGCAGTCCAGTTTCGGTCATTTTTTCCATTTCTATCTTTCTCTTCCGCGGCTCGAGCCTTGGGGATCTTGAAGCCATGTTGTTGAAAAACAAATCCATGAAGTTCTTGAGTTCATATTATTGATTGATCATCCTATATCATTATTTGATCCAGCGAATCAAGGTGAGATTTCCTAGAACCCTATTTTGAGAAATTTTGGGGTTTTTGCGTTTTTGTCTGATTCGCTCCGTATTATTGATTAATCCATGATGGGTCTGATTAATCTTAGTAGTATTATTGTGTTTAACATCATTTATTCCATTGTTCTTCGCCGAATCAAAGTATATTTCTTGATTTCCTTCGAATCGACTTTTTGGGGGATTTGTTTTTGATCTCGTTTTCCATCCATTTTTGATGAACTGATTGTTGTAAGATGATGTTTTTAAACATATCATATGGATTGAATATCCGTATTTCAGTTGGGAATTCTATTTTCATGTTTTGTCGGGTCGATTCATGTTCTTGGCCATTTTGGGGGAAATCCTTGAACTTTCATCGTTTGTTCCTTGAATTTAGTGGCTTTAGGTCGTACTTTAGAATTCATTTTCATTGTTATTGTTGTCCTTCGTAGTTTATTATTACGTGTTGGCGTTCGGTGGAGTCGGCGAGTTCGTAGTCGGTTCGTGCCAACCTACTTCGGTCGATTCTCCACGTTGTGGTTATTCGAGGCAAGTATCTTTCCCATACATTTCATGTTTCATAGGCGTAATTGTTGATAAATGATTTTTATACGAATCCAAATGTTTAATGAACGTTAAAAAGGATTGGTATGTTCTCGATAAATATTATCTTTCAACGATAATTCGTATACTTCGTGAATGGGTGTGTTCTCGGATTATGTTTGTTAGTTTCGTATGTTGAAGGATGTTGTGATCACATTTAGTAAATGTATTAAACCGTAATCATTTACCGAGGATTACTTGTTGTTATGTGTGTTTGTCCGGTGAATACGTGACGGGTGATATTGGTTGTTACTCCTTTGAAAGGAGGTTGTGATGCTTAATGTTGTTTGGCTTGATAAGTGATTATTGTTGTGTGCTTGATGTATGTGATGTGCCTCCGGGTAGGATTGTTGAATCTCCGGTATCCATACTTGCTAGTATGTGTCGGGCGTGGCCGTAGGGTTATCCACCGGGTATGTCTTGCGGGGACTCCGAGGTTCGTGGCTTGTTAGCCCGATGCCGAGATAACTGATGGGGTTATCATCGGGTATGTCTTGCGGGGACTCTGAGGTTTGTAGCTTGTTAGTGCGATGCCGGGACAACTTATGGTTGTGGTTTGGTTAAGTGTGTATCTGTGCTTGTAGTCACGTGAATGTTGTTACGGTGACATGTGAATTGATTTCGTTTCCCTGTGGGTTATTCACTCGGGTTTGTTCTACGGGAGCATCTGAGGTCCGTGGCTTGCTAGCACAGGACGCAAATATTCTGTGGAAATAGGTTGTTATGGTATGATCGGGTCGTGGATCCCATGTGTTGTTATCGTAACTTTGTTTTTGGGAAAATGACTTTTGGGCTGTGTCCCTAAATGTTTTTCGAAAGGCTTGAGAATTCTTAAATCCTAAATGTTTTCAAAACTCCCGAGATCGTGAAATATTTTTACAAGATGTATATTGGGTGTTGCTACCCAAAATATTATCCGGAGATAGATATTGCTGGAATGGATGGGTAGCAAACAAAGTGCGAGAACACTTCCGTGGGAATGGAAATAACACAAGATTTGCCGGGTTTGTTAGGCCCGGGCTTGAATGCTCTCGCGAGATGTTATTAATACGAATACGTTTGAGTACAAATATTAATGTAAGAATGCGATTACAATGAGTGTCAAAGATCATAGTTATCTAGCTCTTGAGCAAAGCTCTGTGTGTTCTTGTTCTCGTTTCTGCCGACCGTCTTATGGGTTAAGAGGTCTCGAGATTGAGAGAGAAATATATCCGAAGTGTATAGCGTTTCCAAGAGAGTGAAAGCTGAAAAAAGCCAAGCCCTAAGAAAACCCATAGAGCAGCCCCTTTTCCAAGTGCAGGAGGCCTTCTATTTATAGGACCGGCCGTAGGTGGGCGATCGCCTTTCCTGTGTTATAAAAAGGGGGCGATTGTCTTTTAGCATATGGGTTGGTTGCCTTAAAGTCCGAGGCTACTGCTGGCAGCCACCTGTGCGGTCCAATGAGAAGTTTGCACGCGTCCTCAGTCGCTGTCCCGGGCAGTCCCACTTTGCACCTTTCGGCGGGCCTGTCGGTAGGTGAGTAGATGCTGACATGCTATGGTCAACGATCCATGTTCTGTGGTGCCTTTTCCGGATCTGCACGTGGGTCTCTGTTCGAGGTTCGTCTTTCGCCGATTTAGACATGCTGGCTTTGCGTGGCAAGAGGCGGTCGTCATTGGATGGGGAATCAGAGTCGATCGCCAGGTGCCAAGAGACGATCGCCTTAGATGTCGATTGCTCGGCACTTGGGCTTGATCTGGGATCTCAGATCAGAAAGTCTGCCTCGGTCTATTCGACTCTAACTCGGTCGCCTGTCGTCTGTACCGATCGCCTGTTGAGGTGTATAATTCTCGACACAACAATTGTCCCCCAGCTTGCTCCGATGTTGAAGACATGGGGTGAGGTGGTTCTTACTGGCGATCGTTGAGGATAAAGACGGGCAACCCTTTGTGCGGACTTTGGTTTCGGACTTGGGCGATTTGATTGATTGGCGAGCTATCTTCGGTTTTGTATCTGAACTGTAGGAAGTTTCTTCAATTTTGATGAATCCTCGAAAGGCCGTCCATCTCGGTCTTGAGGAACTGTGCACGATCGCGGAGTTCGATGGACCGATCTCCACGATCATGTCTTGTGCGCGAGAGACATTCCGTCAGATGGCTAAGTTCTCGCGACTCACTTAATTGGTAGGGTCCTCCGAAGGCTGCGCCTCGCCTCGTATTCAAACGAAGGGTGTGCGGTCTTGGTCTGGAAGATTCCTTGCGCGGGGCGTCGTCGGATTAATCAACTCCACGTCTGCGGCTTGTTAGCTCTTCTTCTACCTCGGGCCACCATTAAGATGGTGACCCTCGATGGTATACGTTGAGACGGGGGGAGGGACGCGTCGCATTGTCCGAGAAGGATCTACCACATTAAGTGATGGACCTTTGAGGGCGGGCGAACGTGTCCACAGATTAGTTTTGGAGGGCCCTCAGACTACGCCGGTCTCGTATTTAAACGAAGGGCGGGCGATCGTGGCCCAAAGGGACCTTGCATGGCCGAAGCAGTCGGTTCCATCGACCACCAGGACCATGGATGCACTCTTCTACCTCGGATCGTCATGTTATATGCCGACCCTCGACGGTGTACGTTGTGCGGGGGAGGCGATCTCGTGCCTTAGTCCATCATGTTAGATGATAAACTGTAGATGGCGAACGAGTCCTCCAGTTTCGGAGATGTTGCTTGATTTTGGCGATCGGGTTGGAAGACTGATGATCGTCGTTCGGTCGCCGATCACGTTACTCATAGGTGGAAAAGTAACCTTTGCCTGGCCAAAAAGTCTGCGGGCTTGGCGCGGAAGATCACGTAGGTCGGGGGGATGTCCTTCGTAAGATGCCTGAACATAGGCGAAAGACCATCGAATCCCCCCAGGACCGAGTAGAGGGCGATCTCGTCGCTCACGGGCTCTCCGTTGAGGATGATCTCATCAACCCGGTCAATGTAGTCTGCATCAGACTCGTCTTCCCCTTGCCTGATTTTCATCATGCGGTGGGGACCTTCTGGTCGAGCAACCTTGGTGGCGAAGTACGACGTGAAGTCATTCGCCAGTTGATCAAAGGAACTGATGGATCGTGGTGGCAATGAGATGTACCATCTATGGGCCAGGTCGCCCAGTGTTAGCAGGAACATTCGGCACCTGGTCGCGTCTGATGCCCCACACCCGGTCATGTAGATCCAAAACTTGCTCAGGTGAGTCTCGGGATCCGACCTCCCCTCGTACATAGGCATTTGCGGAGAAGCGATCATACGCTGCACGGGGTTGATCTCGATGTGGATCGCGAGTGGCTCGCTCGGCCCGGCGATCTTGCTATTGGCGCCCGCCCTAGTTTCTAGGAGCGCCTTCATGTCATCGAGCTGCCGTTGCATTGCGGCCATTACCGTAGCTTGGTCGCTTGTGGTTTGGCTCTTGGAGCGGGCGCCGAGGCGATCGTGTACCGATCTCCTAGGCTCCGCTGTGGGCGATGAGGTCGTTGCCTCCGATCTTGGTTCTTCGGCGAGGAGCCATATGGTCGTCCTGCCTTCTGGGAGTTGGGTATGCCGAACTCCTGGTGACGGATTCGGGCTCCGTCGTCTCATGGCTGGGACCAGAATGCCCCGGTCGCCACGATGGGTCGCTTCCTAGGCGGCTGAAAACGGAGGTGTCCCGCCTTGCGAGCGCCTTTTCTTACGAATCGGGGCCTCTTCGCGGTCGCTCGGCCAGTAACCCCTTGAACTTCCATTTGCTCACGCGGCAGATGGCGGAGGGGGTTATAGCGGGCGCGTAGAATGCTTTCCGTCGCTCCCGTAGGATGGCCATGACCTCTTCGATCTGTTCCGCGGTTTGGAACTGATCGAGCGAGAGGCTTGGGCCGTCCCTTAGGGGCGGGATCGAGAGTCTCGGGTCGCCGCGGCTACCCTCCGCCATGGGCTGGGGCTCGAATTGAGATGGAATGAGGTGTCCGGTGGATCGGCCAGCGGCTTTCTTTGTTGTGGAGGCAGAAGTCATGATTCCGAAAGCTTTATTTGAAGAGTAATGAGTGTCTCTTCAAGTATATGCCCCGGAGAACAGTGAGTGTTCTTCGAGATGGTAGGAGTAAAAATGAAGGTTCAAGCCCTCCTTCTAGCGCCAATTGTTGCTGCCCGAAATATTATCCGGAGATAGATATTGCTGGAATGGACGGGTAGCAAAAGAAGTGCGAGAGCACGTCCGTGGGAATGGAAATAACACAAGATTTGCCGGGTTTGTTAGGCCCGGGCTTGAATGCTCTCGCGAGATGTTATTAATACGAATAAGTTTGAGTACAAATATTAATGTAAGAATGTGATTACAATGAGTGTAAAAGATCCTAGTTAACTAGCTCTTGAGCGAAGCTCTGTGTGTTGTTGTTCTCATTACTGCTGACCGTCTTAGGGGTTAAGAGGTCTCGAGAGTGAGATAGAAATATGTCCGAAGTGTATAGCGTTGCCAAGAGAGTGAAAGCTGAAAAAAGCCAAGCCCTAAGAAAAGCCAGAGAGCAGCCCCTTTTCTAAGTGCAGGAGGCCTTCTATTTATAGGACTGGCCGTAGGTGGGCGATCGACTTTCCCGTGTTATAAAAAGTGGGCGATCGTCTTTTATCACATGGGTTGGTTGCCTTAAAGTCCGCGGTTACTGCTGGCAGCCAGCTGTGTGGTCCAATGAGAAGTCTGCATGCGTCCTGAGTCGCTATCCCGGGCGGTCCCACTTTGCACCTTTCGGCGGGCCTGTCGGTAGGTGAGTAGATGCTGACAGGCTGTGGTCAATGATCCATGTTCTGCGGCGCTTTTTCCGGATCTGCATGTGGGTCTCTGTTCGAGCTTCGTCTTTCGCCGATTTAGACATGCTGGCTTTGCGTGGAAAGAGGCGGTCGTAATTAGCCGGGGCATCAGAATCGATCGCCAGGTGCCAAGAGACGATTGCCTTAGATGTCGATTGCTCGGCACTTGGGCTTGATCTGGGATCTCCGATCGGCAAGTCTGCCTCGGTCTATTCGATTCTAACTCGGTCGCCTGTCGTCTGTACCGATCGCCTGTTGAGGTGTATAATTCTTGACACAACATCGGGTTTACCCCTATCTTTTGATTTAACCATTTTGATCAAGTGAATTACCTCGGGAAGTATGTTTATGATTTCTAAGTCCTTGGAGTATGATATGTATGGGTTGTTTTCGTATTTTATACTTGCTAACCCCCGAGTATTCGGGGGGTGGATGTCTGTATTGCATTCAGGTTTTGGAGCATAGCACAGGGTCGGCATGAAGGATGATGAAAGATGAACGATACTAATCACATGAGGATCCATATGATGTCATTGGTTTAGTTGTATTTTATTTCCGCTCGGTATTCTTTCCCACTGTATGGGAGTGTGTTGTATTCGACCCATGCATGGGCATGTAATATGTTTGAGTTGTATGTAATTATTGAAAGACCAAATCGGTCTACTGAGTCATTTTAGCCTTAAAGGCATTGTTGAGATGTTTGATGTTGTTACCAGCCTGGTAGATCCGTGAGGAAAGGTTCTACGGCGTGTAATATCCCTGAGCGGATTGGGGGTGTTACATAAATGGTATCGGAGCTTAGGTTGTGGAAACCTAGGCTGTCAGGTCAAGTGGTGTCTGTTGAGTTTTGTCTCGTCGGATTTTGTCTGACTGAGTCGTGTCGCGACGCGTCGTCTGAGTTTGTTGGTCGTGATTAGTATCGTGGGGCAATCATCATCTCCGTGCGACTTGTGGTTGTAAGTCTCCCTTCTTTGTTTTTGTGCCTCGTCTAATGCGAGTTACAGGTATGATTATGAGTTAATTGACGGAATCCTCTTATTGATTTTGATTTCGTGATATATGGTTATTTGACTCTGATATTTCGTTCATATGAGGAGTAGTGTTGCTGGATTGTGCATGTTGGACTGTATTTCTTTTATCCGCTGCGTGAGTTCTTTTGTAATGACTTTTGGTATTTTACCGACTGAGTTTTATTTCAAAAACCGATTCCATTAACCGAGTTTTTGGCATTATGGCCTTGATCGTTTTGGCGAAATTCTTATGATGGTATTTAGTATTTTGTAAATAGCTTTTGTGAGTTTTTGAAATATTACCATCATCGGCTTTTTTTTGGCGTTTTTGTAAATGGTTTTTAGCCTGGTGGGTTCTGGCGCGGTACCCACGGCGCTATAATGTTCCGTGTAATTACCTGAAATTTTTGGGCATTCAAGCCCATTGAATTATCTTTGAAAACCTTGAGTATCTTAGAAAATAAATTTCGAGATGTACTTTTAAAATGAGTTATTTTCTCCTGGTACATCCAATGTGCCACAATATGTTTCAAAATTCTTCTACCTCGAGGACCAAAATGTTTTGAGATATTTTCAATGTTTTAGAAATACTTTTACTTAGACCCGAGGGTCGAATATTCTGAAAGTTTTTCACTAAGAGAAAGTGTCCTCATTTTTATCAAATGCGAAATGGTTCTCCAAAGTCTCGATAACGATGTTTCACATTTGTACTTTTTTTGAAAGGTGATACTCAAGATCAACCGGTGTTTTTCTAAATTATTTTCAAAAGGAGGTTTTCGTTTTTAAAACCTATCCATTCCCGTTTGAGGGCTGGGTATGTATGTATGATGTTCGCGTTGTCGTTATGATGTTTGCTCCCGAGTATGATTGAATTGGTGGCATGAACGTCGAGATGTTGCCACGCATTTGTTGTACTAGCCCTCTGTGAGAGGTGTGAACTGGTGTTTACTATTTATCGCCTCGTGGTGATTTGCGTGTTGTCGCACGAGTGTGAGTTTTTAAAGCTTGGATGTTTGTGCGTTTATGCACATGGGTGATTGTTTCATGACGTTTGTGATTGTGTGCTGGCTATCGTTCGGGCCGTTGTAATCATCGAACGATGCCGTTGTTGTTGTGATTTTTGTATGCGTTGATATGTTATGCTGAGTTGGCATCTCTGGTATGTTGTTTTGCCGTGTTATGTTCCATTGTATCTATCATCTGTATTTTCGGTGTGCCGAGCTGAGGCATTTCAACCGTGATGCGCCGGGGGAATGTACGTGCAAATTGTCCTTCCTCGCCTGTGATGCGTTTCAAGTGCGGACTCGAGGGACATTATGTTCAGTTTTGTGAGTTGATTATCGAGACTTCCGAGGCACGGACTTGAGCATTGATATCAGGACCGGCTCCGAGGAGTCCCTGAGGGGCGTGATCTATCAGTTGTATGATATGTTATTTCCTTATTGTTGTTTCGAACTTCAAAAATTAAGTTTTTTTATTCGAAGTGGTTCGAATTTGGAACTTCTGTGTTTTCGACTCTGTCGACTCGTTTATGTTCGTTAACATTTTCTGAGCTTGCCCTGTCCCTTGCTTTTGTTGATCGAATGAGGGTGGTATTGTTTCGGAATTACTCGTTTGTCGTTGTGACTTCTCAATTGCTATTCCCTTTCCTGTGGATCTTATGTGAGTGCACATCTTGTTGTTTTCACCGGATCATGTTTTGTCTCGAGTCGAGATGTGAACCTCGGAGTTGTCGGTTGAACCTTACTGTTCTTCGTGATCCGAACATGATTGTTCGATTTTTGTTGTATCGATCGTTGTGGTTCGATCATTGATTGTTCAGTTTTTGTTGACACTGTTTCGTGATTGTTGAGCGTTCAGACTCCTTCCTAATTTCCTTTAGTTCGGGAAATCAGTATCGTTTTCGATCTTCCAACCCTTGGGCGGTGGAATTCCGTATTTGTTCAGCGATTGGCTCGCGTGTTGATTGATGTACCGTTAGGTTGGTCAATCGTGTTGATTTTTGTTCGTTGTGTTTTGTGATTGTTCGGATAATCGACTTGATTGTATTATTTGTTTGAGGACGCTTGACACTTGTTGGTTTTATTATGTTTCTACCGTTCGCGTTGTGTTGGTCGTCGTGGAGCGCGTTTTCACGCCGTATAATCCTTTGCGTTGCTTGCAACGTTTTGCCGTTGGGCATAAGTTACGCATTTCTTGTGTATATCGTCCAGTTTTCTTGGTGGGATATTGCTTCTCCCTACTTGTTTTAAGTTTCGGGACGAAACTTCTTTTAAGGAGGGTAGAATGTAATATCCGCAATTTCGGATTTCGGTAATTTTCTTTTTTTTTTTGGCAAGAGTCCGTTTCGACGACTCGCTTGGGACCGTTTCATCATTCTGAGAATGATTAATTCTGCACTTTTTGTCATCCGAGTTCGTTTCGGTGTTGTTTTGTTGAGTTTCGTGTTTCTTAACGACTTTTTCGCACTCGAGTTTGATTCTTGTGAATCTCGTTCGAAACTACTGTTTCCAGTTTCCCGTAAGTCCGTTTAACTTTGTTAGACGTGTTGTGAACTTTGGTTTGGTTATTCGATCACGTATCGTGATTTTAAGGCGTTTTGGGCCATTTTGTAATTTACCCAAAGTTGTGGGTATCCGCATTCGTATTTATTGTCTTGACCCTTTTCATGGTCGCGTGTGATTAATTGTTGCATGGTATTTCATTTCGGGTCGATGATGTTGCCAACGAGCGTTTTGTCGTGTTCGTTCCGTGTGATTTTGGATAATCGGGTCGTCGAGTCCTGGTGGTCGGGCACTGGCTGGACGGTTGCGGGTCCTGGCCGGGTGGTTGCGGGTACTGGCAGGACAGTTGCGGGCACTAGCCGGACGGGTGCGGCAGGAACCGGCGTAGCGCACGCTACAGCCGGTTGGTTGCGCGCGCTAGTCGGCCGAGGCAGTAGGGCAATGGGGTTCTGGACTCGGGTGGATCGGCAGGTAGCGCACGCTACCGTCGGGCACTGCGCACGCTACGACCGGTAGGTAGCGCGCGCTACGGCCGGAAGGCTACGCACGCTACCTGGCCGAGACAGTAGGGCAGTGAGGTTCTGGATTGCGGCCCGGGCCGATAGCGCATGCTAGCTCGGCAGCCTAGCGCACGCTAGGCTGCACCAGTATAAATATGACAGAGCAGTCCAGTTTCGGTCATTTTTTCCATTTCTATCTTTCTCTTCCGCGGCTGGAGCCTTGGGGATCTTGAATCCATGTTGTTGAACAACAGATCCATGAAGTTCTTGAGTTCATTTCATTGATTGATCATCCTATATCATCCTGTGATCCAGCGAATCGAGGTGAGATTTCCTAGAATCCTATTTTGAGAAATTTTGGGGGTTTTGCATTTTTGTTCGATTAGCTCCGTATTATTGATTAACCCATGATGGGTATGATTAATATTAGTAGTATTCTTGTGTTTAACATCATTTAATCCATTGTTCTTTGTCGAATCAAAGTATATTTCTTGATTTCCTTCGAATCGACTTTTTGGGGGATTTGTTCTTGATCTCATTTTCCATCCGCTTTTGATGAACCGATTGTTGTAAAATGATGTTTTTAAACATATCCTATGGATTGAATATCCCTATTTCAGTTGGGAATTCCATTTTCATGTTTTGTCTGGTCGATTCGTGTTCTTGGCCGTTTTGGGGGAAATCCTTGAACTTTCGTCGTTTGTTACTTGAATTCAGCGGCTTTAGGTCGTACTTTAGAATTCATTTTTGTTGTTGTTGTTGTCCGTCGTAGTTTATTATTGTGATTTGGCATTCGGTGGAGTCGGCGGGTTCGTAGTCGGTTCGTGCCAACCTACTTCGGTCGATTCTCCGCGTTGTGGTTATTCGAGGCAAGTATCTTGCCCATACGTTTCATGTTTCATAGGCGTAATTGTTGATAAATGATTTTTATACGAATCCAAATGTTTAATGAACATTAAAAAGGATCGGTTTGTTCTCGATAAATATTGTCTTTCAACGATAATTCATATACTTCGTAAATGGGGGTGTTCTCGGATTATGTTTATTAGTTTCGTATGTTGAAGGATGTTGTGATCACATTTAGTGAATGTATTAAACCGTAATCATTTACCGAGGATTACGTGTTGTTATGTGTGTTTGTCCGGTGAATACTTGACGGGTGATATTGGTTGTTACTCATTTGAAAGGAGGTTGTGATGCTTAATGTTGTTTCGCTTGATAAGTGATTATTGTTGTGTGCTTGATGTATGTGATGTGCCTCCGGGTAGGATTGTTGAATCTCCGGGATCCATACTTGCTAGTATGGGTCGGGCGTGGCCGTAGGGTTATCCACCGGGTATGTCTTGCGGGGACTCCGAGGTTCGTGGCTTGTTAGCCCGATGCCGAGATAACTGATGGGGTTATCATCGGGTATGTCTTGCGGGGACTCCGAGGTTCGTAGCTTGTTTGTGCGATGCCGGGATAACTTATGGTTGTGGTTTGGTTAAGTGCGTATCTGTGCTTGTAGTCACGTGACTGTTGTTATGGTAACATGTGAATTGATTTAGTTTCCCTGTGGGTTATTCACTCGGGTTTGTTCTACGGGAGCATCTGAGGTCCGTGGCTTGCTAGCACGAGACGCGAATAATCTGTGGAAACAGGTTGTTATGGTAGGATCGGGAGGTGGACCCAATGTGTTGTTATCGTAACTTTGTTTTTGGGAAAATGACTTTTGGGCTGTGTCCCTAAATGTTTTTCGAAAGGCTTGAGAATTCTTAAATCCCAAATATTTTCAAAACTCCCGAGATCGTGAAATATTTTTACAAGATGTATATCTGGTTTACCCCTATCTTTCGATTTAACCGTTTTGATCAAGTGAATTACCTCGAGAAGTATGTTTATGATTTCTAAGTCCTTGGAGTATGATATGTATGGCTTGTTTTCGTATTTTATACTTGCACTAGCAAAACAGTGGAGTTTTGCTAACCCCCGAGTATTCAGGGGGTGGATGTCTGTACTGCATTCAGGTTTTGGAGCATAGCACAGGGTCGGCATGAAGGATGATGAAAGATGAAGGATACTAATCACATGAGGATCCGTATGATGTCATTGGTTTAGTTGTATTTTATTTCCGCTGCGGTATTCTTTCCCGCTGTACGGGAGTGTGTTGTATTCGAACCCTACGTGGGCATGTAATATGTTTGAGTTGTATGTAATTATTGAAAGACCAAATCGGTCTACTGAGTCATTTTAGCCTTAAAGGCATTGTTGAGATGTTTGATGTTGTTACCAGCCTGGTAGATCCTTGAGGAAAGGTTCTACGGCGTGTAATATCCCTGAGTGGATTGGGGGTGTTACAGTCTTAATTATTCCCCTTAAGGTGGTCTTAATCTTGTCATGTGAGGGGAAAAATTGATAGAAGACTTCGTAATTATGGTGTGTGATAAGATAAAAATTATCACCACCTCAGTATTTTTTGAAATACACAGCCCAAGAACAATGAGGTAGAGAGAGAAACTTTATTTTTATTATTTCAAGTGAAGTGGTGGCCCGCACCTATTGGTTCGATGAAGGTTAACGCTGATGGGATGGCTAAAGGTTGTACGGGTTTGGGTGCTATTGGTCTGATTTTCAAGAATCATTTGTGTCGGGTTTTTGGTACTCTCTCTTTCTTTTTATTTCAGTTTTTATGAATGCTTTTATATTTATGACTTTTCTCCCTACTTTCCCTTGACTATCCACTTGTGAGATTAGCTTGATATTTCACTTTTGGTTGGCTCAGCCCGATCCGTTTGTGGTGTCCATTGGCACTATTTATGTACTCCATTTCATTTCTTGTTTTTTAATAAAATTGACCTTGATGAGTCGAAAAACCTTGTTGTGAGTGTTCCTTTTATAGATAGTTTAATCTTACAGTGTGAAGATTAACTAGAAGGCTTCCTCTATTTTCTTCTAGCTATGTTCTTGGAGAACAGGAAGATAGATGTTTATTTTAATTATTTATAAAAATGCGTGAATCGTATAGACTTGGATTCTTCCACGTTAGATTTCCAAAAGCTTCACATATTAAACATGTGCCTCACCTTCTAATCAAAGTCAAGAAGTCGGGTCTACAAGGGTATGATTTTAATTCTTATATTTTTAATGGTTCGTCTGTATCGTCCTTGATTGATCCTCTTTAGGAATTTGGATGAGCATAATTTGGGTGATTTTGATTCTGCCATATATTGAATTTAGGCATGAATCACAACAAATGTGATAACTGCACTCTTTTTCCGATTTATTTTGTATTTTCATGACTCGCTTATACTCGATTTGTTGATTATGTTATGTTATTGTATTTATCGTTTCACATCTTCTTGTCTTTGTCATAATTTTATAATACTTTGTTATTTTTTTATTTCCTTGTTAATTCGTGGAAATGCGTCTTTTGAACTGTTATTCCTATAGTTCAATTGTTGTTATCCCGAGGCATGATAGCGCTTGGGTTCATAATTGGCGTGTTTGTGTAAGTGCTTTGTCGTTTTTTCTCTATTCGGTATGTTACCGTTGTTTTGGGGATTTTCGATTCTTTTTTCATTTGTCGTGATTATTCTTTCTACTCGACGATCGCTTACAGAAGTTGCATTGTGTTACAACCGTAAGTTTTATATCAGGGGCTACGGCGTATGCTGTAATACTATATATGTATATTGGAGTTAGTTCGAGCATTGACTTCTAAAGGCCTACTTATAGCCATAAACTTCAGGAGTTACAGAGGCATAGTCAGAGATTTACAACCGTAAGCCCTAATAGTTATGGTCGTAACGTGCGCATGTATAAAACATACACAACATTTTTTCAACGTATTTCTTCTCATCTTTTCAATTTTGGGCAATTTGAGAGTGATTTTTTGAGGGTTTCTTGAGAGAACATTGAACTAAAGGTTATATTACTATCCTTAACATGAAACTCCCTATGTTCATCTCCAAATAGATGTATGAATTCCTTAGAACTTAATTTTATGTTTTGAGATTTTGGTTAGAAAATGTCTATTTAACTCGAATTTAACATCAACATATGACTTCTGTCGGCTCTCGGCGTTCAATAACTTCTATCGAATCAAGGCGATCTTCTCCCTTGTTTGTGTTAATAGGTCTGGTTCTACTCCAAGAAACTCATATGATTCGTCCCAACAGAGGGGTGAACGACATCATCTCCCATATAACGCCTCGAATGGAGCCGTACCGATCGAACTGTTCTAGCTATTATTATATGTAAATTCGATCAATGGTAAGTGAGTCTCCCAATCTTCTTTCCAGTTCAAGGCGCATTCCCTTAACATATCTCCCAGTGTCTGGATAGTTCTCTCCGATTGTTCCTACATCTAGGGATGATAAGCGGTACTAAAATCCAGTACCGAGTGCTCGATGTACTACCTACCAGAAGTGTGATTCGAATCGTCCATCGCAATCTGAAATGATACTCTTCGGGGTACCGTGTAGCCATATAATCTCTGCAATGAATATAAGATCTAATTTCTCTGGTCCGCAAGTGTCTTTAATGCCAAGAAAGTGTGCTCATTTGGTTAGTCCCCAAATCATATTCATTCCTACTCGCCTTTTCGGCATTCCAACAATAAAATCCATCGTGATGTCTTCCCATTTCCATTCTGGAATCTGTAATGTCTATAATTTTCTGGCAGGTTTTTAATGTTCAGCTTTAACTTGCTGATAAGTTAAACATCTCAAAATGCACTCCGCTACTTCCTTCTTCATATTCGGCCACCAAAAGTTCCTCTTCAAATCTTTGTACGTTTTGCTCATACCCGGATGAATCGAGTACGTGGTAGAATGTGCTTCATTTAAGTTCATCCTAATTGGGTACACAAGTCTTGTCTTGAAATTGAGGAACTCCATCTTCGTAGATCATGAATCCCGGTGCCTTTCCCTTAACAACATCTTTCGGAAGCTGAACTGTTGGGATGAATACAACCTGTTTTGATAATTGCCACCCTACAGCATAAGGTCTTTAAAGTCAGCATTTTGCTATAAGTATGGAAGCTATTACGAAACTTCATACAGTCTATCCATACAGCAATATATCTTCCTACATAGTCCGTTCCTACAATGCTTACACTTTTATACAGCAGAGATGAAGAAAGTTAGATCCAACATTCTTGTTGTAGGAGTTTTACTTAGGAAAAGTAAAAAACATCCAACAGGACTCAAGAATAGATTTAAATCATTGTGAAATAAACTTTGTTCATTCATAAAATTTCATGGTTAAAGCAGCATATAATGCTGATAGGACAGCATTTAACACGGCCGAAAGAGACTACAGTCTGAAACGCAATGAAGAGTATTTAATGCAAAGTCAAAGAGAATGTTTGCAGCATTAAATGCGAATCGCCTTTAATTTAGACATTCTACCACCGCCAAATCAAAGCTATATAAATCTCACCAACCGGCCAACGGCTACATTTATAATGGATTTATTTCTAAGTTTATAAATAGCTCCAAGTAGAGGACATCAGAGACTAACAAAAAGAACACATACGTGAAATTATCTCGTGCAATATATCTGATAATTTGATCTGACAATCAGAATATCAAGCTAAGAAAGAGCAGTATATTTCCTGAGCATACAAAATTATCAAATCAAATAAATATATAGTCTTCAACGCAAATAGCACATCATACAACGAACGATCATCAAAACATACAGTTGCTGTTTGAACTTGTTCTACCTTATTATTATGTTGAGATCAACCTTAGCCCTGTGTGGACTAAGTCCGTGCTAGTTCTGAACTGTGTGGGAAGAATAGCATTGAATATGAAGCTTCGATCTGTATGAGAAGAAGCAAGTCGAAAGAGCCAAAGCCAATATGTGAGAACGGCCCAAGTTGTTGTCATTGTATCAATCTATGTGGACAATACAGGTTTAGTTAAAGTTACGAGTTGTGTACATAGTGATTGTAATGAACTTTTTACTCCTGTATGGAGGACCAGTGGACGTAGAGAAGTTTACCTCGAACCACTTATATCTGTGTGTAGTTTACATTCCGTCCTTACTGTTTTCATATCAACCTGTGATTAAAGTATACATATTGTGAAAACCCTATACGCATCAAGCAAACAGGAGATTGCCTAGTTGCTGTATTTACATCAACTCAATATTAGTCTTCCACTATGCAACTAACGTCGAAAGAGATACAACTTATTCAATCTCCCACCCCCTTTTAAGTTGTTTACTGTATACTCTGTGGCCAAGAAGTCGTATCGGAGCGGTTGATTCTAAAAAGAATCAGTCGATTTTTAACTGAATCAGGTCGACAAAAATCACGAGCTTTTGAAAACTTTAGTGTCATTTTTTATTTTTGATTTATCCTACTTCTATAATGGACACCTCCATGACAAATAAAGTTTCTATGTTTTCTATTAACGAATTTGATGACTGAAGAGTTAGGATGGAAGCTCATCTCATAGCAATGCACTAAGAGATGCTATTTCTCATCCACGAAGGACCTACAAAGATTATGAAGGTCAATACAGCCGCAAGAATGGAAGGGCAACCCTATGCGAAGATGCTCGAGAAGGAGTGCGATCAATGGAAATCTATGAGTGCAAGCATGCAAACCTGGACAACATCGCCAAGAATGCGCTATTTGTCACTCTCGACAAAGGCACATTCTCCAAGGTAAAAACTTGTCAGACACCCAAATAAATATGGGAAAACTCAAGCTCATTTGCGAGGGAACTGAGCTCTCAAAAGAAAATAAAATTTCTAAACTAACTCAGTAATTTGAGTCCTTCGAAATCAAACCCACTAAAACGCTTGAGTAGGTTGACCTCATATTTACTGACATTGTCGGTGAACATAAATCATTGGATAAAGTGTATACCCAAAAGGAGAAAAAATTGAAAATGTTTAGATCACTCCCTGCCCGATGGGACATATAAAACCACAGCTATGCGTGTGTCATGTAACTTAAATGATATTTCCACTTTTGACCTCTTTTCTGACCTGAAAGTATTCGATTATGATATAGACATGAGAGAGAAATTTGAAGAGTCACCTGCCAAAATTACAGCACTGGCTGCTGTATCTGACAGGAGACATAGTTCAGCACCCAGCACATCCGAATCGGCAAGCAAGGCAGCAGACAGCGATGATGATATCCTGTCACAAGATGAGATGGTCTTGCTCATGCACAAATTTGAGAAGTTCATCAAACAGTCTGTAAAGGCCCCATACAGGCCCAAGTCATTTAACAGGGTAATCTCTGAATACCCTTCATCTGGAGATTCTAACCTATGCTATAATTGGAGGAAGCCATGACATTATACAAATAAGTGTCCTCAACCAAAAGTGCAAAAGTTGCCTAGAGCTGAGCAACATGAAAAGAATGAGAAGAGACGTGTCTGGAGAAACAAGCTTAAGGCCATTATTGGTGAATCAGAAGCCTCGCCTGCATCGAACAAGACCGGGGAGTGCCTGCAGGCGATCACTGACAGTGACTCCTACGATGATGAGATTGGGGATAAAGCATATATGTGCTTTATGGCCAAAGAAATAGAGGATGATGATAACAGCGATGATGGGGTAAACTCAAACTCAACTATTCATATCAATGCACCGCATACATTTAAAAACATGATGAATGAAGTTAAAAATATTCAAAAATCCCATGAGATGCTCAAACAAAAAGATATACAGCTCGTCATTTTAAACCTAGAGATGAAAGACGAAAATAACTTGCTAAAAACAACTGAAAATATGTCTTTGGATTGCGAAAATAGCAAAGTCACTCATGCTAAACTCATGGAAAGAAATCATCAACTTGAAAAAGAACTAAATGAGGCAAAGTCTCATAGTGAGTGCAAGAAAAATGATTATACTTTACTCGAAGCTAAAGTACAAACTCTCGAGAACGAGAGGGAGGACTCGAGACCATCCTGAAATCATTTGAAAAATCTTCAAGAAGGATTGAAGAAATTTTAAGCACTGGCAGCATGCCCACGATAAATGTGGCTTAGGCTATAACTCGTTCTCCCATAAGGGAAAGACTAGTATGGTGTTTATTGGTGGAGTGGAACACATTCCTGAATCCGAAAAGGCCCCAAGTACCGTAAAGGTTGCAGCTGCCCCTCGTCGTATAGAAAAGGCTGCGATTCCGCCCCCAAGTTCGTATCATAAGCAGCAGAAACCTCAGCCTCCAGACCTATATGACAAAATGAAAATCAACAGTATGCTCCATCGCCATCAGCCATTCATAAAGATGGTTGTATCTAAGTATCAGAGACACGCACCGCAATACTACCAATAATACAGTGTGCCTAGATACTGGATACAGGAGCCCCGTTATCTATCCAGGAAACAGGCTGCCGTGCAGTACCCCCAACAAATCTGGGAATCCAACTGGAAACCTAGAAGGCAAGCTATAAGACCAAAGAAAATGGTACCCCCTCTGAGACGGCAACCGTACTGGAGCCAAAACCTAAATTTTTCATGCATAGGTAAAATTCATTTCTCTTGAAAGATTACAACTCTTAATCTAAGCTTAATGTTTTACTATTTGTTTACGAAGCTTTTGCAATATTTGAACAAGTATAAAAACTTGTTAAGTCTTAAAGCTGTAAGAACTTGTCTGCGGACAATTCATAGGTTAAGTTGTATTCAACCTGGACCACACTGTAATATTGTGCCTACACACCAATCATAAGTTCTGTTGTAATACAGTCATGTAGGATTTTTCATTTATTTTAACTTGCCTGCGAGCTGTTCATATTTTCTAGACTAAGTATTAAAGATCAGATCATTCGGACATAAGACTCGAAGAATTCCTCTCTGTACCAAGATGAAGACATCTAGAGAAGAGTTTTGGCATTATCAAAAAGGGGGAAATTGTTTGGATAAACATTCCTGTTTTGATAATTGCCAAAATACAGCAAAGTAGTCTCAAAGAAGTCAGAATACTGTCAAGTATGGTAGCTATTAGAACTCTTCATACAGCCCCAACATACAATAAAGAGATCTTTTACAGTCCATCATAAAGAGCCTTCTTCATACAGTAAAGAGACATAATATGTTGGATATAACATACAAGCTGAAGGTTTTTACTTAGGAAAAGTAAAGCACATCCAACAGGACTGAATATAAAAAGCTCTAAAGCGTTGTGAGATAAACATTGTTTATTCATAAATTATTCACGGTTAAAGCAACATTTATTGCTGATAGGACAACATTTAATGCAGTTGGAGAGAGACAAGTCTGAACGCTCTAAAGAGCATTTAATGCAAAGACATAAAGGATGTTTGAAGCGTTAAATGCGATCTGCGTTAATTTAAACATTCAGCAACCGTAAATCAACATCAACGTCTCACCAACCAGCAACAACTTCATTTATAACGGATACATTTCCAAGGTTATAAACACCCTCAAGCCAGAGGACTTATACACACATGGAAAACATAAGTTATTCATTATCGCGAAAGCTTTGATAGATTACTCTGACATTCTAGCGATTACAAAGAAGTATATTTTTTTAGCATATAACAGTATCCAAGCGAAGAAATATATAAGTCCTCAATGCAAATAGCACAACATACAACGATTGTTCATCAAAGATAAAGCTGCTGTTTGAGATTTGTTCTACCTTACTATTGAGATTATTATTAGCCCTGTGTGGACTAAGGATCCTTGCGTATTCCGACCTGTGTGGGAATAATAGCATTGAAGACAAAGCTTCGATCTGTGTGAGAAGAAGTGAGTCAAAAAAGAGCTCAAGCCAATCTATCTGAACGGCCCAAAGCTGCAGTCCCTGTATCAATCTGTGTGAACGATACAGAGACAGGTTTAGTTAAAGTCACGTAGTTGTCTACGTAGTGATTTTAATAAACTCTTTCTCATGTGTGGAGGACCAATGGACGTAGAGGGGTTTGCCTCGAACCACTTTAAACTGTGTGTTATTTACCTTCTGTCTTTACTGTTTTCATTCTATTGTGATTTATCAAGTATACAATGTTAAACCCTGTGCGCATCAAACAAATAGGATAACACCTAGTTGCTGTATTTACAGCAACTCACACAATAAACTTACACTATGCAAATTAACTTCGAAAATTGTACAACATATCGTACTTCTACTTTCTAAGTTGTTTATTGTATACTAAGTGGCCAACAAAAGCAAAGAAATATACAGTCCTCAACACAAACAACACATCATGTAATGAAGTATCATCAAAGCATACAACTGCTGTTTGAACTCGTTCTACCCTATTCTTTTGTTGAGATCAACTTTAGCCCTGTGTGAACTAAGTCCGTGCTTGTTCCAATATGTATGAATGGCCCAAGCTGTAGTCATTGTATCAATCTGTGTGAACGATACAGAGACAAGTTTAGCTAGAGTCACGTAGTTGTGTACGTAGTAATTTTAATAAACTTTTTACTCCTGTTTGGAGGACCAGTGGACGTAGAGGGGTTTACCTGGAACCACTGATATTTGTGTGTGTTTTACATTTTGTCCTTACTGTTGTCATATCAACCTCCGAATTATAATATATATTGTGAAAATCCTGTATGCATCAAGCAAATAGGAGATTGCCTAGTTGTTGTATTTACATTAACTCAATATTAGTCTTCCGTATGCAAATAACTTCAAAAAAGATACAACTTATTCACCCTCCTTTAAGATTTTTACTGTATACTTTTTTGGCCAAGATGAATGAATAAAGGGTTGTTAGATTGCTTAGATTTAATATCTTCAATCACTAAGGATGTGATCTCAAGGAAACACAGTTGTCCTTGATTCCTTTGAGGCCAAACTTTAATCTCCAAAACAATCAACTCTTGCCTGAGTCTTAGATGTAAAAGCTAAGAAATATACAGTCTTCAATGCAAAACAGCACATCATACAACGCAGGATCATCAAAGCATACAACTGCTCTTTGAACTTGTTCTACCCTATTCTTTCGTTGAGATCAAATCTAGCCCTGTGTGGACTAAGTTCATGCTAGTTCCAATACGTGTGAACGGCCCAAGCTGTTGTCACTATATCAATCTATGTGAACGATACAGAAAAAGATTTAGCTAAAGTCATGTAGTTGTGTATGTAGTAATTTTAATAAACTTTTTACTCTTGTGTGGAGGACCAGTGGACATAGAGGGGTTTACCTCGAACCACTGATATCTGTGTGTATTTTACATTTTGTCTTTACTGTTTTCATATCAACCTGTAATTTAAAGTATACATATTGTGAAAACCCTGTATGCATCAAGCAAATATGAGATTGCATAGTTCTTGTATTTACTGTTGGAACATTTTGTTCCATACAAGCTATAATAATGTTTTGATGATTTAAGTTGATACACAAAACAAAACAACAAAGAGGCGAAGCAAAGTATCAAAGAAGACGGAGTCGCAAAAAGGTGTTATGAACATGCATAACGTACGCAATGAAGATTGCATAGCGTACGTAAGAGGACGACAGTAACATACGTAATATGATATTGATAACGTACGAAACCAAGTGTCTCAGAGTTCAAATGAGAAGAACGTTGGAGATGATGTAATGGCATAGGTCAGCAAGCAACAGACATATTGACTATATATAACGTACGTAACAGTTGATTGATTAACATACGTAATGATCAAAACAAATGCTACTGGACTGAAACTGGGGGATGTTAACGTACGTAACTGGGATGATTGAACGTACATTAAAGTGCTAACGGACGTAATATTGAAGTGCTAATGGTCGTAATGAAAGGTCAGAAGGCTAACAGCTAGTTGAGGCTTTGGAGCCTATAAATACCATTCATATGGTATTGTTTCACAACAACAACTTCAAGCAAAACATTCATTGATCTGAGGTTCATATATACTCTATTATTGTTGTAATATTGAGCTTATAATGTTAGTTTGAGTGTTTGTGTAATATCCAACTGTAATTTTCATTTTTATCTGTCATTATATATTTGGATAAATTGATTATCGTAAGTCATTCCATTTAGTATTATGTTGAGGTATTATAAATTTGAAATTCATATCGTTGTTATTTCATACTCGATGATTCGATGTTAATTAGAGAGTTGCATTTCTTTGAACTTTTCTGTTGATGTAGCATACGTTACGTAGCATGATTAACGTACGTTAATCTTGTGCCTTAACGTGCATAATGTTTCCTCTGTTGCGTACGCTAAGAGGGAATCTGGCATCAGTTTACTTCAGCACGTGAACTTGTTATCCGTTGGCATGCATGTGGGTGGTGTCTGAGATATCGTGTCAACAGAGTCAACTTTTATTAGCATGCGTAACCCCTTTTTACTAGCGTGCGCTATTGGCCTGCAGATCCAAGACAGTAGCCACTGTAAGCCACTTACGTACGTAATATCGACCGGTTAGTGTACGTAAGTGTGTTAGCATATGGTAAATTGTCCCGATAGCGTGCGCTAAGTCTGCACAGTCTATTTATAGGACCATCCTATTTTTCATTTCTTCACAACTCCAAATCGATTCTCTCTCCATATATCATCCCTCTGCACTCCCAAACCGATATCAACCTCCCCCAACTTCCTTCTAAGCCTTAAATCTTGGAGTGGAGCTCATTTCCTTGGAGATTAGGAGGTGTTCTTGAGCTTGGAGTATATTTTCTCATAGCATTGAGGTTGTTCTTCATTTCTGGAGGTAGGTGTACTTTCTTCTCTATATTGTTTTCATATGTTGATGTTAGTAACGAATTATACTTCACCTAGAGTTAGATTAATCAAGTAAAACATAGTTTTAATCCAACCTTTTTAAAACTTTTAATGAATATGATAAATAAGGGTTTGAGATGGATGTGTTCTTGAGGATATAGTGATTTTAACCATGTTGTAACTATCATGCTCATCTTACTGGACGAATTTAGCTTAGTAGAACACCTTTGAATCAGTTAACTTCACCATAGTTGGATTTAACTAATAGAGTTGTTATCATAAAGTGATTAAACACCATTTTAAGTTTTCACTTACCTTGGGAAGAACTTGGCCATGTTAGAAGTAGAAGGATGTCTTCTTGCTCAGATTTCTTAAGAATCATATTCTCCTTATGTTTAGGTTAGCAAGATTTTGAATGGTTAAGGATATTTGTGAAAACAACAACAACTTTTCATTAATCTAATGTGTTGAGAACTTAGAATGTTTTGATCATCATACTAGATAGATGATGAATTCATCATGATGTTAATGGATCTTCCAGCCTTGTAAAAAAAGAATTTGATAACCTTCATGAATATGGTGTAATCTCATAACTAATAACATTGTTGTAAGCTTAATATTCAACTTAGATGAGAGGAGAATGATCACAATGGTGCGGATTTTACCTTTCAACATTTTAATATTTTAGAAAGTTTAATCATCATAAGATGATCTTAACAACATAATTGGTTATTCAACATGCCCTTGATAGAATTCTTATTTATGATGAATCATGTGAACATTCGGTAAAAGTATTGTAAACCGATTTTTATGGTTGTAATAATGTAAAAAGAACTCTTGGCATAAGGCTTCGATATTTTGAGATAGAAAACTATTCTAAGGATTATAGGGTGCCGTCTTACTAATCCTATATTGATAATTGTACAAATATGTTATTGAGTAAAATGTATTTCGTTTAAGGTTGATTGTTCGAGTAAACGATATTAGTCGAGGGTCGTTCGTTCATTCGTTCGTTCGTTCATTTCGAAAAGAAGAGGATTATTCCTGCCTCTGTATTGAGGCAAGTTATCTTGCTTGGTTATAATGATGATTAGATTCTTGTGATGGTTATACGTTTCATGTGTATGAACTGTTTATGTAATGTTTGTCGCGATTTGACATTGTCCTTGACGTTATTCCGTTTTCGTCATGGGGTTGCATTCCCAAATACGTCGCTTTGAATCGTTGATATCGTTGGTCTTTATTTTCACTTCGGTGAGTTTTCTTGATCCTTAATCAGATATGTGATTTATTGAATTCGTTGTCACGTTGTATCGTGACATATCCGGAATCATATCTGCGTTCCGATTGGTCATTGTGTAGGATTTTTAGCCAGGCACATATATAGTCATGCATGGATATTATTCCACATTGGACTGTGCACACGAGACGTAGTTTCATGAGGCTAATTAGGTACATTGTCCCACGTATATCCTGGATTCCGTATACGGGGCGGACATGTACACGGACACATTTCCGGATCGGGCGTACTGTGATGTCCATCTTGAGCCATATTGTTAATCGTTCATAGTCCATGTGTGATTGGATGTGTTTGACGGTTTGTGACTGATTGTTTCATACGCCCGAGGGGTATGATTAATAGTCGGAATAATTTCCTTGAGATCTATATATGTGAATTGTATAATGTCGGAAGAATTAATTATCATGTATATCTGACCCTGTGTTACGGGCGAAATACTTGTGATGTATTTTAGGTCAAGGAAAAGGCAAGGCACGGGAAGAGCATGTTGACGGCGAAGGGTTCGATAGATACTAGTTCGGGGGCCCCAAGTCTATTTGTCCGGTTATGTTAAAACCATGCTATGTTATTTTATTTCCGCTTCATTTAATTACTACCTGGTTGTATTGGTATTTGAAGTATTTTCCATCTCCATATGGTTTATACTTGTATTTCGGATCCTGTGTACCATAAGGCCATTGGCCATATTTTTAATAAACTCCTAATCGGAGAAATGACTAATTATTGTGGTTCGGTATCACAAGTAATACTTATTTAATCTGTTTTTGGATATCGCGTGGTGGGTCCCAGTGTGGGGTCCACAGCACTGTAATAGCCGCCTTTTGGGGTGTTACAGAAGATGGTATCAGAGAGTTGTTTCTTTTTATGAGTCATTGTGAAATGAACTAGTATCAAGAGACCTTCGTGTCATGTGTGACCTGTGCAAGCGCCCGACCCTACGAGCCAAATACGGTATGTATTTTACGAGCCATGATGTAATTACTGGCATGATATTGATATCGGAATGGATCTTTTTGTTGATCTTATTATTTCGAGGATTTGTGGTAGGATTTATTTTATTAATAATTCGAGATAAATGCTGGATTGATTATATTATTGAAATTGTTTGACTTGACATCGGTGTAATATTCGGTGCGACATTCGTGGTATCGATAATTAATTGTGAATCGTTTCCTTGAATATGTGATTCCTTATTGCTATTAACTTAGCATGAATTTTGAATAGTATCTTGAACTGTACTTATGGTTATCATTATGATTGATTCTTTCAGTATGGAAAGAAATATGAGAGGTCGTGGCAGAGGGGGACGAGTCCGCGGAAGGGGATGAATCCCGATACCTCGAGCCAACAGAAGCGCGAATGTGGATCATAGTTCTGCAGACAGTGGTTCACCTTCTAGGGATCAATCGCACCACAGTGGGCGCAGGGATGTGCGTGTCGATCCTTACGTTGTGATGCAGTGCATGATGACGCAGATGACCCAGATGGGTCAACTAATGGAAGCTATGCAGAGGGCCACTACTGTCCAGCAACAGGAGCCTCATTCTCCTCCTGTGCTTGGCGGAGCCGTGAGTCAGATTATTAGCGACATCTCTCGCCAGCGACCTCCGACCTTTGAAGGCTCCTCTGAGCCTACTGACATTATGCATTGGATCGAGCATTTTGAGAAACTTTTCAAGATGGTGGACTGATCGGAACAGAACCGCGTCTCGGTAGCCGCGTACTATCTTAGAAAAAGTGCCCATACCTGGTGGCTTTCAGTGAGGCCAGTTGATGGTGTTTATACTTGGGAGGAATTTAAAAACCTCATGCTAGACCGTTACTATCCAGGGCACTCCGTGAGGCCAAACTGTCAGAATTGCTGAACCCAGACCCGTCTGAATACGATGATGTGTTATCTGTTGCCGAGAAATTCCAGGCACTCCTTCCTTTCGCCACGGCAATTATCCGAACAGAGGCTGATAAGATCAAATACTTCCTCAAGAGGCTTAAACCCGAATGAGAATGCAGCTGTTAAATCACCACTGTACTACCCTACCAGAGTTCATCGAGAAAGCTCTGGAGTACGAACTCACCGCAAAGGAGATTTCCAAGAAACAACCACAGTCCAACAATAAAAGATCCAGGAACCAGAACCAGACTGAGAGTAATCGGGGGACATTCAGAAAGCCCCAGTCATTGCCAAACCCTTCTGATCGACCACCCATGGCGTCGAAGCCACCCGGATCACACTCTCGAGCGGTTCCCTCGTCCGTGGCATGTCATAACTGTGGAGACCATGGGCATATCAACTTCCAATGCCCAAAGCCTGCCATCACATGCCATACTTGTGGTAAGAATGGTCATCGTGCTTGTTTTTGCAGAAGTGGGCCCGAACCTGAACCAGTAGCGTCTCATGCTCCAGTTTAGTCCTCTGTCCAGAACCGGGCGCCTCCGTCCGCTTCCTATCAGACCACCGGGGCGAATAGGGGAATGGGCCATGGAAATCAAAGTGGTACACCTGGTGCCGGAGCTGCGAAACCCAGGATTTACGAGATGAAGAAAGCTGACGATCCCGAGGCCAGCATGATTTCAGGTATACTCGAGATCCACTCCCAGCCTGTGTGTGTTCTTTTTGATACCGGTGCTTCACACTCCTTTATATCTTCTTCTTGTTTTAGTAATTTGCCTCTAGACCATGTTATCAATTGTGAACCTTACGTGATCGGTCTACCTGATGGTAGAAGAATTATTGGAAGTCGTGAAGTCCAGGACTGCCCAATTCGTTTGAACGACCGTGAGTGGTTGTCAAATCTGATTGTAGTCGATTTACCTAAGGACGATATAATCTTGGGTATCAATTGGATGGATCGACATGATGCAATACTTAGTGTCCGCAAGCGAATGGTAACTGTCACTTCTGATGATGGATTCGAGTGTATTTTTCGAGGTGATAATCCAAGTCATTCCGGGAGAGTCATCAACGCTATGAAAGCAGTGAAACTGCTTAATCAAGGGTGTATTGTTTATTGGTGCTACATGACCAAAACAGCTGATCGGCCAGTTGAATTGGCTGACATTCCGGTAGTCCGAGATTACCCAGACGTATTTCCAGACGAGTTACCAGGCTTACCTCCTGATCGTGACGAGGAGTTTATTATTGAGTTAGAGCCAGGTACATCCCCGCTTTCAAAAACACAATATCGTATGGCTCCGACTGAGATGCAGGAATTGAAGAACCAGCTTGAGGAGTTGACTGAAAAGGGCTATATTTGACCTAGTGTATCCCCTTGGGGAGCACCAGTGTTATTTGTATGGAAGAAAGATGGATCTCTGCGCTTATGTATTGATTACCGTGAGCTGAATAGGGTAACCATCAAGAACAAGTATCCTTTTCCTCGTATTGATGATTTATTGGATCAACTTCAGGGAGCTGCCGTGTTTTCTAAGATCGACTTGAGATCTGGTTATCATCAGTTGAGGATTCGAGAGTCTGAAATTTCAAAGACAGCCTTCCGTACTCGCTATGGGCATTATGAGTTCGTGGTGATGCCATTTGGACTGACTAATGCACCGGCGGTATTCATGGAGTTGATAAATCGAGTTTTTATTAACTATCTGGATCGCTTTGTAGTCATTTTTTATGACGACATTCTGATTTACTCTCGTGACCACGAAGAGCACGAGCATCACCTCCACCAAGTTCTCGATACATTGAGGCGGGAACAGCTTTTTGGGAAATTATCTAAGTGTGAATTCTGGATGCCTGAGGTTATCTTTCTCGGGCATGCGATATCAGTCGAAGGGGTGAGAGTGGACCCACAAAAGACAGAAGCCATTCGAGATTGGCTACCACCAAAGAACGTGAAGGAAGTACGTAGTTTTCTCGGCCTAGCAAGTTACTACCGACGGTTCGTAGAAGGATTTTCTAAAATTGCGCAACCGATGACTAACTTACTGCGGAAGGATAAGAAGTATGTTTGGTCAGAAGCATGTCAGCAAAGTCTTGATGAGCTCAAGAGTCGATTGATTTCGGCACCTATTTTGGTCTTACAAAAAGGAACGGAGGGATTTGTGGTATATAGTGATGCGTCAAGATAGGGCCTTGGATGTGTACTAATGCAGGAAGGGAAAGTGATTGCCTATGCATCGAGACAATTGCAACCCTATGAAGTTAACTATCCGACCCACGACTTGGAGCTAGCAGCCGTGGTGTTTGCTTTGAAAATCTGGCGTCACTATCTGTATGGAGTTACCTGCCAGATCTTTACTAACCACAAGAGACTAAAGTACATTTTTACTCAGAAGGAGTTGAACCTGAGGCAGAGGAGGTGGCTAGAATTAATCAAGGACTATGATATCGAGATCCTTTATCATCCGGTCAAAGCGAATGTGGTTGCCGACGCTTTGAGCCATAAGATAGTGCAGGAGCAGATGGTGAGCCGTTTGACAGCACAGAGAGAGTTGCAGTTAGATCTTATGAGGACAGATATTGAAGTTTGGTTACAACGTGTTCACGGACAACTTTGCACGCTTGAGATTTCTTCGTCTCTTGATGATATGATCAAATCGAAGCAAATTACGGACCCATTCTTATCTCGAGTTCGGGATGAGGTAACTCAAGGGAAAGCCCCTGGATTCATGATCCACGAGGATGGATTGATACGCTTTAGGAATCGAGTTTGTGTACCCGTAGACGAAGAGTTGAGGAACTCTATCATGAGAGAAGACAACGCTACCCCGTACTCTATCCACCCGGGATCTAGCAAGATGTATAAGGATTTAAAGCAGAATTATTGGTGGGGGAATATGAAACGTGAGGTTGTCAAATTCGTTTCGAGATGTTTAACCTGTCAGCAGGTTAAGATTGAGCACCAACAACTCGCAGGAATGCTGAAACCGCTCCCGATTCCCGAGTGGAAATGGGAGGATATATCGTTGGATTTTATCATTAGCTTGCCGACGAGTCGTCGAGGAATGAATACGATTTGGGTGATTGTGGACCGTCTAACCAAATCAGCCCACTTCTTGGAGATTAAGGACACATGGGGACCCGAGAGATTGGCCCAGTTATTTATTAAGGAAATCGTGAGATTACATGGTACCCCCAAGAGTATTGTATCATACCATGACGGGCGATTCGTGTCGCACTTCTGGAAGGCAGGTCATCATACGATGGGCACGCAGTTGAATTTCAGTACGGATTTTCATCCGCAGACCGATGGTCAGTCTGAGAGAACCATCCAGACTCTAGAGGATATGTTGAGAGCATATGCTCTTGATTGGAAGGACGATTGGGAAGCCCAGCTACCTTTGCTGTAATTCACTTATAATAATAGTTGGCACGCTTCGATTCAGATGGCACCGTATGAGGCATTGTATGGCCGTCGTTGTAGGTCCCCTTTGTGTTGGGACGAACTATCAGAATCTCTGGGTACGGAACCCGATATGTTATTAGCAACCCGTGAGAAGATCACTTTGATTAGGAGTCGGTTGTTAATGGCTCAAAGTCGACAGAAGTCCTATGCTGACCATCGTAGACGACCGCTTGAGTTCGAGGTTGGTGACCATGTGTTAATGAAGGTGTCTCCTACCCGAGGTGTTTTTCGTTTCGGGAAGAGGGGCAAGCTGAGCCCGAGGTTCATTGGGCCGTTTGAGGTTTTGGAGCGTGTAGGTGATCTGGCCTATCGACTAGCTTTGCCACCGGCTTTGAGTAGGATTCACAATATGTTTCATGTCTCACAGTTGAGGAAATATGTTGCTGATCCGATCCATGTACTTCATTTCGGAGAGATTGAATTAGCGGAGGATCATTCGTACGAGGAGCGTCCTGTGCGGATACTCGAGAGGAGGATCAAGCAATTGCCGAACAAGACGATTCCCCTACTGAAGGTTCAGTGGTCACGACACGGAGTCGAGGAGGCTACGTGGGAGACCGAGGATAGTATACGAGTGAGATTTCCCGAGTTGTTTACCCCTTAGTTTCGAGGACGAAACTCTTTTTAAGGGGGGGAGAATGTAATACCCGACTGTAATTTTCATTTTTATCTGTCATTATATATTTGGATAAATTGATTATCGTAAGTCATTGAATTTAGTATTATGTTGAGGTATTATAAATTTGAACTTCATATCGTTGTTATTTCATACTCGATGATTCGATGTTAATTATAGAGTTACATTTATTTGAACTTTTCTGTTGATGTAGTGTACGCTACGTAGCATGATTAACGTACGTTAATCTTGTGCCTTAACGTGCATAATGTTTCCTCTGTTGCGTACGCTAAGAGGAAATCTGGCATCAGTTGACTTCAGCACGTGAACTTGTTATCTGTTGGCATGCATGTGGGTGGTGTCTGAGCTGTCGTGTCGACAGAGTCAACTTTTATTAGCGTGCGTAACCCCTTTTTACTAGCGTGCGCTAATGGCCTGCAGATCCAAGACAGTAGCCACTGTAAGCCACTTACGTACGTAATATCGACCGGTTAGCGTACGTAAGTGTGTTAGCATATGGTAAATTATCCCGATAGCGTGCGCTAAGTCTGCACAGTCTATTTATAGGACCAGCCTATTTTTCATTTCTTCACAACTCCAAACCGATTCTCTCTCCATATATCGTCCCTCTGCACTCCCAAACCGATATCAACCTCACCCAACTTTCTCCTAAGCCTTAAATCTTGGAGTGGAGCTCATTTCCTTGGAGATTAGGAGGTGTTCTTGAGCTTGGAGTATATTTTCTCATAGCATTGAGGTTGTTCTTCGTTTCTGGAGGTAGGTGTACGTTCTTCTCTATATTGTTTAAATATGTTGATGTTAGTAATGAATTATACTTCACCTAGAGTTAGATTAATCAAGTAAAACATAGTTTTAATCCAACCTTTTTAACACTTTTGATGAATATGATAAATAAGGGTTTGAGATGGATATGTTCTTGAGGATATAGTGATTTTAACCATGTTGTAACTATCATGCTCATCTTATTGGACGAATTTAGCTCAGTAGAACACCTTTGAATCAGTTAACTTCACCATAGTTGGATTTAACTAATAGAGTTGTGATCATAAAGTGATTAAACACCATTTTAAGTTTTCACTTACCTTGGGAAGAACTTGGCCATGTTAGAAGTAGAAGGATGTCTTCTTGCTTAGATTTCTTAAGAATCATATTCTCCTTATGTTTAGTTCAGCAAGATTTTGAATGGTTAAGGATATTTGTGAAAACAACAACTTTTCATTAATCTAATGTGTTGAGAACTTAGAATGTTTTGATCATCATACTAGATAGATGGTGAAATCACCATGATGTTAATGGATCTTCCAGCCTTGTAAAAGAAAGATTTTTATAACCTTCATGAATATGGTGTAATCTCATAACTAATAACCTTGTTGTAAGCTTAATATTCAACTTAGATGAGAGGAGAATGATCACAATGGTGCAGATTTTACCTTTCAACATTTTAATGTTTTGGAAAGTTTAATCATCATAAGATGATCTTAACATCATAATTGGTTATTCAACATGCCCTTAATAGAATTCTTATTTATGATGAATCATGTGAACACTCGGTAAAAGTATTGTAAACCGATTTTTATGGTTGTAATGATGTAAAAAGAACTCTTGGCATAAGGCTTCGATATTTTGAGATAGCAAACTATTCTAAGGATTATAGGGTGCCGTCTTACTAATCCTATATTGATAATTGTACGAATATGGTATTGAGTAAAATGTATTTCATTTAAGGTTGATTGTTCGAGTAAACGATATTAGTCGAGGGCCGTTCGTTCATTCGTTCGTTCGTTTCGACAAGAAGAGGATTATTCCCACCTCCGTATTGAGGCAAGTTATCTTGCTTGGTTATAATGATGATTAGATTCTTGTGATGGTTATACGTTTCATGTGTATGAACTGTTTATGTAATGTTTGTCGCGATTTGACATTGTCCTTGACGTTATTCCGTTTTCATCATGGGGTTGCATTCCCAAATACGTCGCTTTGAATCGTTGATCTCGTTGGTCTTTATTTTCACTTCGGTGAGTTTTCTTGATCCTTAATCGGATATGTGATTTATTGAATTCGTTGTCATGTTGTATCGTGACATATCCGAAATCATATCTGCGTTCCGATTGGTCATTGTGTAGGATTTTTAGCCAGGCACATATATAGTCATGCGTGGATATTATTCCGCATTGGACTGTGCACACGAGACGTAGTTTCGTGAGGCTAATTAGGTACATTGTCCCACGTATATCCTGGATTCCGTATACGTGACAGACATGTACACGGACACATTTCCGGATCGGGCATACTGTGATGTCCATCTTGAGCCATATTGTTAATCGTTCATAGTCCATGTGTGATTGGATGTGTTCGACGGTTTGTGACTGATTGTTTCATACGCCCGAGGGGTATGATTAATAGTCGGAATGATTTCATTGAGATCTATATATGTGAATTGTATAATGTCGGAAAAAGATACTTAGAGAGGGCGTAGGCTCGTCTATATCCGAACCTCTATAAATCTGTGTGTCGTTTTATTTCCGCACTTTATTTTACGCTTCCACAACGGCGCAAGTTTCCGATATTGCTCCAACAATTGGTATCGGAGTGGTACCTCCAATACAAGGCTTAACATCCTAGGAGTCGATCCAAATGGCGTTTCAATTTGTTCCAGTCGAAGGCCTTGCTCTTAACCGAACACCTTTTTTGATGGCGCAAATTTCATGTCATGGAAGAAAAAGATGTCAATATTCATCTGAGCGTATGACATCGAGATTTGGAAGATCATTTATCTTGGCCCGAAAGTTCCAATCAAATCTGACAGATCTCTTAAGTGTTTCGAAGAATATAATGACGAGAATTGGAAGAACGACCATCTAAATTGTAAGGCTACTCAACTTCTATATTGTGCCTTAAATCCAGAAGAGGTCAATCATATCTCGTCGTGTGAAAGTGCTAAAGAGATATGGAAAATTCTTGAAATCACACACGAAGGGACAACTCAAGTCAAGGAGACGAAGATCAATATGCTTCTCTATGACTACGAGTTATTCATGATGAAAGGTGACGAGTCCATCACCATCATGATCGATCGATTTTCGGTCATCACCAAAAGACTAGCTTCGTTCGGTAAACCATTATCTAGTAGTGAAAAAGTCAAGAAAATTTTACGATCACTACCTGTTGAATGGGACAAAACGGTGACGACGATTATGGAATCGAAAGATCTCAATAATCTTGATTTTAGTGCCCTTGTTGGTTCACTAATAAATTACGAGATTGTACTTAAATCTCGAAATGCAAAGCCGAAACCGAAGGAATGATCAATAGCCTTGAAGGCTAAGATGTCGAAGAGAGAAGAAATTCCGGTGGATGATAGCGACGAAGAATCGGCATATTATGCCAAGAATATTAATAAGTTTCAAACCTTATTAAATCGGAGAAAGAAAGACATCTCTGGCGAATCTAAGAAATTCGACAACAATTGTCGATTATGTGGTAAACCAGGCCACTTTGCAAGGAATTGTCGAGCTAAACCCAAGAAGGAGGTTCTCGTTGGAACATGGAGCGATGAAGACGAAGATAATGATTTTATCAATTAAATAATCTCGCTCTTATGGCACGAAGATCATTCGACGATAGCAACGTCGAAAGCCAAGTAATTCTTACGACGAACTTTTTGAAGCATTTGAATTATTGCATACGGATTATCAAAATGCTTTATCCAAAATTAAATCCCTTCAATTTAAAAATAAATCATTGAAAATTGAAAATTCCAAAATTCTTGAAATGGGAAAATTTGTCGAGATCAATCATTCAAAATGCCTTGAAAACGAAAATATTTTAAAAGATGATCTTGTTAAAATTCAAACCGAGCTAAAAAATTTGACGAAGAAATTTTCTCTCGGAAACGAGAAATTTGAAAATATGCTCTCGGTTCAAAAATATACTTTAAATAAATAGGGATTGGGATTCACACCTCGTTCTAAAAACGAATCCTTAAATTTAAAGATTCCCCATTGCGAAAAATATTTGAAAATCGGGCATCACATTTCTAACTGTAAAAGGCCACGCTGAACGATTAAAATTAAACAGATTTGGGTTCCTAAAGAACAAATATTTCAAATATCGTCTATATTTTAAATGAAAAACCAACTCTTGGTTGGATCCCCAAAAATTGATTTTTTTTATCAAAATATTTTACTTAGGGGGAATAATAATTTTTTATGGGCGATAATATTTTCAGGGGGAGTAATACCCTTCTTTTTTAAATTGTTATATTCATCATTTGGTATCATGCATATTTTATATTTGGTATTATTACATTTATTTTTTTATTACACTTTTTGATGAAAACAAAAAGGGGGAGAGAAAGGAGAAATTGAAGAATGGGATTAACCCTGAAAGGGGGAGAAAAATCGAAATCGAAGAAAAGTCGAAAAGTTGAAATTGAAAAGAAAAATGGAAGTTGAAAGGAGAAAATGAGAAGAAAAAGTCGAAAAGATAAAGTTGGAAAGAAAAATGAGGAGACGTCGAAAAGATGATGAAAATTTGAAAATTCGAAAAGAAAAAGAAAAGAAAAGGAGTCGAAAAAGAAATGGGAGAAGAAACTAATGAAACGGACAAAGTCGAAAACTTTGGTCTGTACACATATACATATATTTGTATTTTTTTCAAGTAAATCCCATTGACGAAGTGTTGTTTTGTAATCATAAAAAAGGAAGAGATTGTTGGAACATTTTGTTCCATACAAGCTATAATAATATTTTGATGATTTAAGTTGATATACAAAACAAAACAACAAAGAGGCGAAGCAAAGCATCGAAGAAGACGGAGTCACAAAAAGGTGTTCTGAACATACATAACGTACGCAATGAAGATTGCATAGCGTACGTAAGAGGACGACAGTAAAGTACGTAATATGATATTGATAACGTACGTAACCAAGTGTCTCTGAGTTCAAATGAGAAGAACGTTGGAGATGTGATAAGTGTCAGTTTTATACACTTATCCATAGTTTGTATCGATAAATTTCACCCATAATTGAGGTAGTCTACTCGTTTTTGCTTTTAATTAATTAGTTTTTAATAATTTTATTTTTATCAGATGAAAATGTAAATTTAGTCTTAATAGGATTGAATTACTGATTTACTCAAGAAATAACATGTTTATAAAATATTCTCTTTGTTGAATTTTTATGTATTCATGTTGTATGGCTTTCCGAGATGAGTTCGGCAGTCTTTCCGGATTCAAAATCTGAGTTATATATCAAAAGTTAACATCTGAAGAAGATTTGGGGCAAAAACGCAAAGTCTAAGAAATTTCTAGGCTGAAAATGAAGTTTGAAACTCCATACGGGCGTAACATCATAATATACGGGTGTAATTCACAAAGCAAAAAGCCGTAGCCATGTTACGGCCGTAGCCATGTTACGGCCGTAACTACTCAATGTTACGGCCGTAAGTCATCCAATTTAAGGCCGTAACTCCTCAATGTTACGGCCGTAACTCTTGACAGATTGTAATCATTTGTGTAATTTTTTATAATTTTGGTGTATTATTGAGGGGATGGCTGGCATTGATCCGATCTATTGTAATAATGCTGGATTTTTGGAGCTATTAGATAACTTTAGGTGTATAAATAGACCCCTTAGATCCATCATTATTCATCATTCATCTTATATTTTTCCACTTTTTGTAATATTTTCTTTTTGTGTGAAGAACACACTTGTGTTCTTGAGTGATTTGTGTAATAGTGGTATAGCATATGTTGTTAAGGGAGTTTATTGCTTCTTTCTCCTTTATCTACTAAAGGAGTTAGGATCAATTATTTCTCTTTTTCAACTAATAATGACCACTCAAGCTTGTATTATGTTGAATAAACCCTTTATGGGCTAAGTTACCTTAGTTGGGATTATAAACAAGGTTAGTCATGTTATTTAAGTGATACGAATTCTCGCTGGTTATGCGAATTCGCTATCGATACAGCGGAAGACTTTTTGACGAGCGGAAACTATCGGCAAGAAACTGTCGGGAACTGGTGACAACCGCTCGCTACAGCAACAATACTGATAATTGATGAAGACGGTAATTCGATACAGCAACAGGATAGGAATTTGGCCAACTGGAAAATGACTAATACCCACCTCCAAACAATGACACTCAAACAAAGACGTTTTGGACGGAAACAAAGTTAAAACAGGAAATAAGTTCGAAGGATCGAACAACACTTTATGCGAAATATCGGACAAGTATACAACTATATCGAAAAATAAACAGAATATCGAAACAAGATATAAACAGATGTTTTATCAAATTAGACCTATAATTTGATAAAGTGATTTCTCCTCAAGACCTATTGAGAATCAATCAGATTAGTATTCGAAACGCGTCGAATAAAAACCAAGTTCTGATGAAAAGCATTCACCAGGGAAAAAAACACAAAGTGTTCTCAATTCTTCAACATTCAATAATCTTTTCATTACAACTCTACTGCCACTATTTATAGGCAAAAGCAGCCTGACAAGATAATTTAAACTAATACAAGCTGAGCTTAGAATAATAAAAGATAATAAAAAGGTTCCTCATGTCACTTGTGGACAAAAGTAAAAGCTGGGTCTTTGCCTCCAAGTTGTTTGTTGACAGCCGCCCTTTTTGCCAAGAATCCTGCTGCTTTTGTAAGAGAAAGCTGAACATTCTTTTATTTGTTTAGTTGCCACTTGATCCTTTTCCCCTCCCCAAGGTGCTGCTTGTCTTTTGTTTAAGTTACTCCAATTCCGACTATCAAGGTAACTCCGTGCCTCGTTTCTGTTTTCTCGCCTAAGTAGGTTGTAGTGCGATCGAGGTGTTTTACGTCAATTCTTACTTCATCTTCTTCGCTTGGAGTATTCGGCTTCGTATCATCCCCTCCCCCTTTAAGAGGAATTGTCCTCAATTCTGCAATCCCGTCATCATCAAGATAAGGAGAAAGATCACCTATGTTGAAAGTAGCATGCACTCCATAGTCGCCCGGAAGTTCTAATTTGTAAGCATTGTCGTTCACCTTCACAACTATTTTAAATGGCCCCTCGGCTCGTGGCATTAACTTATTCTTACGCTTACTCGGGAATCGTTCCTTCCTCAAATGTAACCAAACTAAATCTCCAACCTCGAATAGTCTCGGCTTTCTTTGCTTGTTCGACTTCCTTTTGTACGCCTCGTTTATTTCTTTGATTCGATCCCGCACCTGTTCGTGTAATTTCATCATTGATTTTAGTTTTGACTCCGCATCCTTATGCACCAATTCGTCACTTGGTAGTGGAATTAGATCTAGCGGCATGTAAGGATTCAGTCCGTAAACTACTTCAAATGGAGAGTGTGCAGTGGCATGAGTAGGAGATCGATTATAAGCAAACTCCGCATGTGCGATTTCGTATCCCAGTCCTTTTGTGTTTTGCTCACCAAGCCTCGCAACAGCGTCCCCAGTGTTCGATTCGTTACTTCAGTTTGTCCGTCGGTTTGAGGATGATGTGAAGTACTAAACAAAAGCTTGGTTCCCACCTTCCTCCATAATGTGTTCCAAAAGTAGCTTAGAAACTTTGAGTCTCGGTCCGAAACAATAGTTTTCGGAACTCCATGTAATCGCACTACCTCTCGGAAATACAGGTCAGCAACATTACTCGCATCATCGGTTTTGTGACAAGGAACAAAATGAGCCATCTTTGAAAAACGATCGACGACCACCATAATCGTGTCCTTACCTCGTTGGGTTCGAGGCAAAGCCACAATGAAATCCATTGAGACATCTTCCCATGGCCTCTCCGGAATCGGTAAAGGTGTGTAGACTCCTGATTTGAATGAACTTTTCGCAACATGGCACGTCACACATTTACTGATTATATTATTAACATCCCCCTGCATCCTTGGCCAGTAAAAATGTTCCTGAAGCACTTCTAATGTCTTGGCCGAACCGAAGTGGCCAGCCAAACCTCCCCCATGAGCCTCTCGAATCAGCAATTCGCGAATCGTGTGCCTGGGTAGACAAAGACGATTTCCCTTAAAAAGAAAGCCCTCCTGTATCGAAAATTCTCCCACCGGGCCTGGTTTGCACCGGGCTAAGGTCTCGCCAAAATCCGCATCACCTTCGTAATACTCCTTTACTGTATCGATTCCAAGCAAACGAACATCAAGAGTGGCTAGTAAGGCATAACGCCTAGACAATGCATCTGCCACAATATTGCTCTTGCCATCCTTATACTTTGATGAGAAGTGAAATGATTGTAAGAATTCCACCCACTTCGCATGCCTGGGACTTAACTTGTGTTGCCCGTTAATGTACTTCAAAGATTCATGGTCCGAGTGTATGATGAAATGCTTTGGCCGAAGATAGTGACTCCAATGATCTAGGGCCCTCACAATCGCATAAAACTCCTTGTCGTAGGTACAATAATTCAGACGAGCACCGTTTAACTTCTCGGAAAAATAAGCAATAGGTCGCTTTCCCTGAATGAGAACCGCTCCAATGCCCACTCCGCTAGAATCACATTCCACCTCAAACGGTTGCGAAAAATCGGGTAATGCTAAGATTGGTGCTTCGCACAACTTCACCTTCAACTTTGCAAATGACTCCTGAGCAGCCCTGCTCCAATTAAACGTGCCCTTCTTCAAACATTCGGTTATTGGGCTTGCAATGGTACTGAAGTCTCGAATGAATCTTCGGTAAAATAAAGCTAGTCCATGGAACGATCTAACCTCCGTCACTGTAGTGGGAACCGGCCATGACTTAATTGCTTCGATCTTCGCTTGATCGACCGACACTCCATTCTTTGAAACAACATAGCCAAGAAAGACTATACTTTCGACCAAAAATGAGCACTTCTCCTTTTTTCATACACGGTCTCTAAGGGTTTCAAGACTTGCCTCAAGTGTTCGAAATGTTCTTGCAATGATCTTGTAGATCAAAATATCATCTAAGTATACAACCACAAATTTCCCTAAAAATGGCTTAAGTACCTCATTCATCAAGCGCATGAAAGTACTCGGTGCATTTGTAAGACCGAACGGCATAACGGTCCATTCATACAGCCCGTGTTTAGTTTTGAAGGCTATCTTCCACTCATCTCCTTCTCGCATTCGACCGTGATAACCACTTCGTAGATCAACTTTTGAAAAGATCACCGATCCGTGTAATTCGTCCAACATGTCATCAAGCCTCGGAATCGGAAATCGATACTTGATGGTTATATTGTTCACAGCTCGACTGTCAATACACATCCTCCAAGATCCGTCCTTCTTTGGAACCAGTAATACCGGAACCGCACAAGGGCTTAGGCTTTCTCGAACATATCCACGATCCATCAGTTCTTCGATTTGGTTTTGTAATTCCTTTGTCTCCTCGGGACTACATCTATAGGCAGCTTTGTTAGGGAGCGACACACCCGGTATGAGGTCGATCTGATGTTCAATCCCGCGAATTGGTGGTAAACCCGACGGTAATTCTTCGGGAAAAACATTCGCAAATTCGCGTAATAAGGCATCCATCCTTTCGTTCCGCACAACTATGTTACCATTCCGTGTCTCTTTCAGAACCAACAAGTACACACACTTGCCATCATTAATAGCATGTTCCACCTCCCGTTCGCTAGCAAACATGGCCAGTTTTGGTTTTTCACTCCTACTAGAACTCATAGAGTGAATAGCTTGCGGTGACATTGGTTTAAGCACAATCTTCTTGCCCTTATCCCGTAACTCGTACTCATTGCTTCTTCCTCGGTGTAAAACATCCCTATCAAACATCCATGGTCTCCCCAACAGTACATGGCATGCATCCATCGGGAGTACATCACATAATACGTTGTCTTCATATGAACCCATGGCTAGTCCAATCCTCACTTGTTTAGTTACCATTATTTTGCTCCCATCATCGAGCCAATGCAAAGTGTAAGGTTTTGGGTGAGCCGTAGTGGTCAGCCCGAGTTTAGTCACCATCTCGCTGGAAGCGACGTTGGTGCAACTCCCTCCATCAACGATCAAACTGCACCATTTCTTTCCAATTTGACACTTCGTGTGAAATATTTGATTTCGCTGTTCCGAATCATTCGATCTGACTTTGGCCTGTAGCTTTCGCAGAACTAAAGCCGTGTCATAGCTTGGGGCATCGTAAGTCTCGCATTCTTCTCCTTCTTCGTCCTTAATGTCGAAATCAAATACGTCACCCAGTCTTTCTTCCTCGACCAACAACTCATCTCGGATCGTGATGACTTCCCCGAGTGTCACCACTCGTTTGTTTGGACAAGCATTTTGATAATGCCCGAACCCTTGACATTTGAAACATCTCACTTTAGCCAAACTCGTCTCCTTGATGCGTAGTACAGTCGCCTTAGCCGGATTCGCAACAGAATCGGAGTCAGATAGCTTGCCTTAACAGCTGAACTAGACCCGACGCTTGGGTTTCCAAATTTGACTGGAAACTCGGGTTTGTACAGCTTCATCCTGTTCTGAGCTTCTAACTTCACACATAACCCGCATAATGTATCGAAGTCCTCGTATGGGTACAGTTCCACCGAGTTAGCTATGCTTCGGTTTAAGCCACGCAAAAATCGCGACATCTTCTGCTCCTCATTCTCCTCTATCTCTCCCATTAAGGTTAGGTTCTCAAACTCCTCAATGTACTCACTGACATTTAACTTGCCTTGCATGAGATCCGCAATCTTCCTGTATAAGGATAACCGGTGTGATGTTGGCACATATCTCTTACGAAGTTTTCTTTTTAACGAATCCCACGAACGGATCTTTTCCTTCCCCGCACGAGCTCTTCGTGTTTTAATTCCTTCGTACCAAAGTGAATCTCCTTTCCCCAACTTGAGAATTGCATACTTACACCTTTTCTCATCGTCAAGGTCTTTAAATTCGAACATACGATCAATTTTTCGTTCCCATTCCAGGTAAACTTCAGGGTCGGTCCCTCCAACGAACTCTGGAAGCTCGTTCACCTTGAACTCTTCGACATGGCGTGAGGGTCGTTCATAGTCACCACGCCTAGGTTGCCAACGCTGGTCGCGTTGTTCTGGTACGTCACGTAATGCGTCACGAAGTTTTGCCAAGAAATCAGCGTCGTTGAGATCCATAATGCCAAAGATCAAGAACTTGGTCTCCGATACCACTTATGATACGAATTCTCGCTGGTTATGCGAATTCGCTATCGATACAGCGGAAGACTTTTTGACGAGCGGAAGCTATCGGCAAGAAACTCCGGAATCGGTGACAACCGCCGCTACAAAGAATAATATCGATAATTGATGAAGACGGTAATTCGATACTGCAACAGTATAGGAATTTGGCCAACTGGATAATGACTCGAAGCAGTCCACCTCCAAACAATACACTCGAAACAAAGACGTTTTGGATGGAAACAAAGTTAAAACAGAAATAAGTTCAAGGATCGAACAACACTTTATGCGAAATATCGGACAAGTATACAACTGTATCGAAAAATAAACAGAATATCGAAACAAGATATAAACAGATGTTTTATCAAATTAGACCTATAATTTGATAAAGTGATTTCTCCTCAAGACCTATTGAGAATCAATCAGATTAGTATGCGAAACGCGTCGAATAAAAACCAAGTTCTGATGAAAAGCATTCACCAGGGAAAAAAACACAAAGTGTTCTCAATTCTTCAACATTCAATAATCTTTTCATTACAACTCTACTGCCACTATTTATAGGCAAAAGCAGCCTGACAAGATAATTTAAACTAATACAAGCTGAGCTTAGAATAATAAAAGATAATAAAAAGGTTCCTCATGTCACTTGTGGACAAAAGTAAAAGCTGGGTCTTTGCCTCCAAGTTGTTTGTTGACAAGCGCCCTTTTTGCCAAGAATCCTGCTGCTTTTGTAAGAGAAAGCTGAACATTCTTTTATTTGTTTAGTTGCCACTTGATCCTTTTCCCCTCCCCAAGGTGCTGCTTGTCTTTTGTTTAAGTTACTCCAATTCCGACTATCAAGGTAACTCCGTGCCTCGTTTATGTTTTCTCGCCTAAGTAGGTTGTAGTGCGATCGAGGTGTTTTACGTCAATTCTTACTTCATCTTCTTCGCTTGGAGTATTCGGCTTCGTATCATTAAGTTTGTATAAAGATCTATTATGAATTACTTATTATTGTGTGTGATTTTCATTGTTTTAACAATCTTTATTTATTTGGCCAATAAATGACGATATTTATGGTCTTCATATATTTCGAAAGAAAATATGTTTGATTAGATCAAATGATCTTCACTCTAAGTTGTTCTAGGGGATAGAAATATACCTCTAGACCTTAGATGATTCTTTGAATTATTTTCATAAAACCTAATGCTATGTATTGAAGCCAATCAACATAGAAATATAGTGGATTGATTCAATATATAAGGGGCGTTTTATAGTTCGAAAGAGAAACCGTCTTTTTAAGGAAAATCGAATCTACACAACATAATAAGTAAATTCATATTATGATCTCCTATACATTTTATATAACTAATGATGAACTAAGTTTGTAATCCCTACTATTTCATTATATCTTTTATTAATCTATTATTAGTGCAATCTTTCATTTCTTTGAATATTAGAACTATTATTGCAATTTTCTTTGCAATTGTCAAACCAAATTCTTAAATTGTGTGTTTCAATCTTATAAATCTATATAACAAATAGTTAAATAGTGTATAATTCAATATATAACCTAACTTCCTCGTGGGATCGATAAACCGGACTCAAAAAGTCCACTTACTACTTGATACGATATCGTGCACTTGCGATAGTTACACTAAAGAACGTGTCAAGTTTTTGGTGCCGTTGCCGGGGAAGTATAAGTGTTATATTTGAAATCTTACATTGTAAACTATTGTTATAGATAAAATTTCTCGACATTATAACTTAGTACTCAATTGTGTTTGTCCGGTCAAGTGGCGGATAACGGTACTCCGTGACTATTAAAGTCGGATTCTTCAGTTTCCCACAACAACTGATATTTGTAGATATTTTCTCTTTTATTTTTATTTTTTTATCATGGAAGAAACTTTGAATAAAATTGAAAAAAGATTTCCCTTTCTGAGCAAAAATATCATTTTAAAAATTTACAAGACAAGACTTGAAAGGATGAGGTTGCTTATGAATAAAAGCATACCTTTTGACATAAGATTCATAATTGAAGCCAAAGTGAGAATAGCAGGTGAATTCACAGAAATACCTACTAGATTTTTACGAGGGCTAGGAAAAAGTTCATATGCCAAGAAACGACGAGCAAAGATAATAGCCGTTTGCTATAAATGTGCTAGATGGAACTGTAATTTAAAATGTCGATCTTTAGGAATTCCATCTACAAATAGAGAAGATAAAATTCAGTTCATTAAGGATGGTCTGAATAAAGAGAATTTAGATAATATCGAAATTTCTCTTGACACGCATCCTAGTGGACTCGTACATTCCGGAATTCGATGTTTGTGGAATAAATTCAAACTAGAATATGAACAACGTCTTAGGAATCTGACATTAAAAGACCCTGTTTGCCAATTTGTAAGAAAATTGGATGGGAAGCTTCTCCCCGACTCATAGAAGCCGTTTAGGCCATTTCTGAACGTAAAATCAGAGGAAGATGTGAGCCACAATCACAACTACTGTACATACGCGTAAGTATCTTTTATTTTTGTCGTATGGTGAGATTTTCCTAATAAAAAAATGTGATACACGATAAATAAATTCATTATTCTATTGAGTAGTTGAAGCGCAATCAATGCAATCACAAACTTGTTAAACAATTTTACCTCATTTTTCTTCTATAAATAAACATTGTGCTTGTTTCTTTTATTCATCCCTCAAACTTGTACTTTTCTCTTTTTCACTCAAATATATTTCTTTTCAAAAATGGAGTCATCATCTTCCACAAAAAAATTTAGCACAGTCTGCATTTTTGGTGGAGCTAGTTATGGAAAAGAGGCATGCTTTACTAAAGCAGCCCACAACTTGGGTCGTACCTTAGAAGAAAAATGCATTCATGTAGTTTACGGAAGGGGAAGTCTAGGATTAATGGGACGAGCTGCTGCTTCTGCCTATATGGAAGGAGTAAGAGTGATGGGAATAATTCCAAAACCTCTGGCTGAAAGTAAAATCACCGGGGCAACTATTGAAGATGAGGTTAGATCTATAAATATGCAAGATCGCATAACTCACATGATAAATAATTCTTGTAACACCCCGAGATATTCGGAGTATATTACAGCGCCGTGGACCCCTACATGGGACCCACCAGGCTACAACAAGAAAACTCCACTCGACTAACCATCTCGGTTAGCGAGGACACACATTTAAATAATATGACATATAAAGATACGCCCGGAACAACCGGCGAAATAAGCATCAACCGACAATGTAACAATTTAAAGTAATATAATACGACGATTGAAATGAAAAGCCTAAGTACTCGCGAGTACAATCTATAAGTTTATAACTGTGGAAACAACCATATTGAAATGGACAAAAGAAATAAGAAGACCCAAATGCACATGTCAACGACCCTGGCCAACATCCTCGTACTGTCCCAGTGCTCGCTCGTCCGGATAATCATAACCTGAAATCCATAACAAGAATTTCCCCCAAAACGGGTCCCCAAAGGGGTTAGCAATTACGCTAGTACAAGTAATCAAGGCAAACCAATCGCTTACACATTTCATAGTACAATGCACCAAAATCAATTTCAAATGTCAAAACCAGACATGTCTTTTCCGGAAACAAACAGTCAAACAATTTGCCTTGGGAACAGGGTAATACCATTGATCCTGCCCGAGGCCTCTAAGGACCCTCCCGAGCTGGCCATATCATCAAACAAAACACGCACATGCATCGCCTTGGGAACAGGGTAATACCATTGATCCCGCCCGAGGCCTCTAAGGACCCTCCCGAGCTGGCTAGCTAAAGAAACTCATGAATCCAGGACTCAACCCTTTGGACTCCCTCCGTGATCCCGTCGGACCATCCCGAGGTGAGCGAATCACACACAAAATACATTACCATTCCACGTTAAGCATAAAGGTTTCCAAGAATACTTGCCTTGAATAATTGATGACGCAACGAATGGAAAGGATAATCACCGACGAATGCTAGGAATCAACGGAACTGAACCTAACGATTCGAAGAACATAATCACAACCAACTCTAGATAAATACAGAAATGGAATACACCCGCAAACCCGCCTACGATTCATGTATATTCGTACAAAAATAACAACGAGGGCGGACCACAACCAAACCCTCTCGATTTCGCAAAACCATGAAAATATACCATGAATCCGTAGGAAAACTAATGATATTGACAAGATTAACTATATTCATCATGAATCCACCAACAAAACGGAACGAATCGGACGAAAATCCCAAAACCCCCAATTTATCTAAAAGTAGGGTTCTAAGAGATTTTACCTTGGATTAGGATGAAAGATTCGTGTTGATGTTGTTATAATACACCAAGAACTCAAGGAAGATGTTAGATGAGATGATTGGATGAAGAAATCGCCAGGAAAATCGCCCGGAATCGCCTTAGCCATGGAGAGGAGGAAGAAATGAGAAATTGTGTTCATCTCGGTCAACTCCCTGGTTTATATAGCCAGGGAGTGTTAGCGCGCGCTAATCCTCAAGGTTAGCGTGCGCTAACGGGATAAAACTACAGGCCATACAGTTAGCGTCCTAGTCCAGTAGCCAGATTTCTGGCCATTAGCGTGCACTACTCGAAACGTAGCGTGCGCTAATAATCTCTCGGTAGCGCGCGCTATCGACCAATAGCGTGCGCTACCTGGACATCAGCCGAGTCCAGAAGCAACTGTCCAGTACACGCCTGATCCAGTTAGCGTGCGTTATCCACCAAACATAGCGTGCGCTAAAGTGTATCGGTAGCGCGCGTTATCAACCAATAACGTGCGCTACCTGGGCAACAGATTGAGTCCAGTAGCAAACTGCCCCGTACTGGACACTCACGCTAGCGCACGCTACTGGGAATCTCAGCGTGCGCTAGCCCCCGACATTAGCGTGCGCTCGACTACGTAGCGTATGCTAATTCGCCAGTCCAGGGGGCTGGAACAGCACTGCCATTCCCAGGGCTTGTTCTCTAGCGCGCGCTACGAAGTAGTCGTAGCGTGCGCTACTAAGTGACCCCTAGCGTGCGCTATGCAGAAAAGATAGCGTGCGCTAGGTACGAAATATAAACGGTCCAAAACACCGGATTATGAACGAAACGTCAAACGGAACATCTCAAGACGCATCAAAACATAGATTGAATCCACGGCAACCCCAAAACAGCGGTTCCGCACAACAATAATGAGAATCAGATCAATAGATGACGGGAAAGATACACTGTAAGGTACACGAGGGTCACTACGACCGAGAAATACACCGAAAAAGAAAATACAAGGGGAAAGAAAAATGCAGATATTACATTCTACCCCTCTAAAAATAAGTTTAGTCTCGAAACTTAAGAAACAAACAACTCAGGGTACCTAGCACGCATGCTATCCTCGGTTTCCCAAGTTGCTTCCTCGACACCGTGTCTCGACCACTGCACCTTGACCAATGGGATGGTCTTATGCCTCAGTCGTTTCTCACGATGCTCTAAAATCTTCAAAGGACGTTCCTCAAAAGTAATATCCTCGGCGACATCAATCTCACCATAATTGATGACGTGACTAGGATCCGGGACATATTTCCTTAGTTGGGAAACATGAAAAACGCTATGAACATGACTCAGGGCTGGAGGTAACGCCAGACGGTATGCTAACCCACCGACTCGCTCGAGAATCTCGAAGGGTCCAATAAATCTCGGACTCAACTTCCCCTTCTTCCCGAAACGGAAAACTCCTCTCGTCGGCGACATCTTCAGCAAAACGTGGTCTCCCACCTCGAATTCTAAAGGTCGACGACAGACATCGGCGTATGACTTATGTCGACTCTGGGCAATCAACATCCGTTCCCAAATTAATTCTATCTTCCGCCTCGTCTCTAAAACGACATCCGGTTTGGTCCCGACCAAATCGGACGCCTCATTCCAACAAATCGGCGATCGACAACGCCGCCCGTAGAGCGCCTCATACGGTGCCATCCGAATCGACGCGTGCCAACTATTGTTGTACGTGAATTCGATTAATAGCAAATGCTCCTCCCAGTCACTACTCCAATCGAGAGCACAGGCACGCAACATATCCTCGAATGTCTGAATAGTGCATTCCGACTGTCCATCTGACTGGGGATGAAAAGAGGTACTCAAACGCAACCGGGTACCCAACGCTTTATGCACCGCCTCCCAAAAGTGCGATAAAAATCGGCCATCACGATCCGAAACAATAGACTTCGGAGTACCGTGAAGCCTCACAATTTGCGCGATAAATACACGAGCCAACTTCTCCGGGCCCCAAGTGTCCTTGATGCCCAGAAAATGTGCCGATTTGGTCAGACGATCAACAATCACCTATACCATATTCATGCCCGACCTTGATCTCGGCAAACTCGTAACGAAATCCATCGATATATCTTCCCATTTCCATTCCGGAACGGGAAGTGACTGCAATAATCTAGCCGGTCGCTGATGCTCGATTTTGACCTGCTCACAAGTCAAACATCTCGCTACAAACTGCGCGACTTCTTCCTTCATATCATTCCACCAGAAATTCCTCCTCAGGTCCTTGTACATCTTACTCGAACCAGGATGAACGGAGTAAGGTGTAGCATGGGCCTCGGGCAGAATACTCTGTCTCAATTCTAAGTCGTTCGGTACACAAAGCCGACTCTGGAATCTCAAAACACCATCCTCATGAATCACAAACCCAGGAGACTTTCCCTTAAGAACGTTCTCTCGGATTTGAGTAATCATCGGATCCTCTAACTGCTTCAGCTTAATTTCATCGATCAAAGAAGACGAAATCTCTAAAGCACAAAGTTGCCCGACAGCTCCAGGCAACAAAACCTCAACATCTAACTCGATCAAAGCCCGCCGAAGCTCAGACTGAGACGTAAGGACCTCAAGCGTTCGCAATGCAATCGGTTTCCGACTCAAGGCGTCGGACGTTCGCCTGGCCCGGATAATAAAGGATTTCAAGGTCATAATCCTTAATCATCTCTAACCAGCTCCTCTGCCTCATATTCAACTCCCGCTGAGTAAATATGTATTTCAGACTTTTATGATCGGTAAAAATCTGACAAGCAGAGCCGAAAAGGTAGTGACGCCAAATCTTGAGTGCAAAAACAACTGCCGCTAACTCCAAATCATGAGTAGGGTAGTTCAGCTCATACGGCCTCAACTGTCTCGACGCATAGGCAATGTTCTTGCCGTGCTGCATAAATACGCACCCAAGACCCTGACCCGAAGCATCACTATAAACGGCAAAACCCTCGTTGCCACATGGCAACGCCAAAACCGGGGCTGAGGTCAAACGCTTCTTCAGTTCCTCAAAACTCAACTGCCTCTCGTCATTCCAGACGAATTTCTTGGATTTCTGGAGCAACTGTGTAAGTGGACAAGCTAGTTTCAAGAAACCCTCGACGAACCTACGGTAGTAACCGGCCAAGCCCAAGAAACTACGGATCTCCTTCACATTCTTGGGCGACGCCCAATCCAACACTGCCTCAATCTTCTGCGGATCTACACGAACCCCCTCGGCTGAAATCACGTGACCTAAAAACGTCACTTCCTTCAGCCAGAACTCACATTTCGAGAACTTCGCATAGAGTTGCTCGGTCCTCAAAATGTCTAACACTACTCGCAAATGATGGGCATGCTCCTCCTCGTTCCTCGAGTAAATAAGAATATCGTCAATGAAGACGACGACACACTTATCCAAATACTCGATAAAGACTTTGTTCATCAGCTGCATGAACACCGCCGACGCATTAGTTAACCCGAAAGGCATAACTACGAACTCATAATGTCCGTATCTCGTCCGAAAAGCTGTTTTCGGCACATCGGACTCCCTCACCCGGAGCTGATAGTACCCCGATTTCAAATCAATCTTCGAGAACACCGCAGCTCCCTGCAACTGATAGAACAAGTCATCAATTCTCGGCAAAGGATACTTGTTCTTGATGGTCACCTTGTTTAGTTCACGATAGTCGATACACAAACGCAGTGAACCATCCTTATTTCGCACAAATAGGACTGGTGCGCCCCAAGGCGAGGCGCTCGATCGAACATACCCTGACTCAAGAAGCTCGCTCAACTTCTTCTTCAATTCGGACATCTATGAAGGTGCCATGCGATACGGCGCCTTCGAAATAGGAGCCACGCCCGGCTCTAACTCTATAGCAAATTCGACCTCATGATCCGGTGGCAATCCCGGTAACTCGTCAGGAAATACATCAGGAAACTCACTAACGATTGGAATCGACGAAAGCTCGACTCCACCACTCTCCGCCTTCAAGGCGTAGCACCAATAACCCGTACACCCCTTTCGCAAGAGTCTCATCGCCTTCAAGGCGTTAATAACTAACTTCTGGTTTCCCCTCTTTCGCCCCGCGAAAGAGTGCTCGGTGCCGTCCTCGGCTAACATAGTGATGATCCTCGTGCGGTAGTTCATGATTGCACCATGCTGCTCGAGCCAATCATCCCCGAGAATCAAATCCTCACCCTCAATACCCACAACAATAAGATTAGAGGGCCAGACCCTCTCACAAATAAACATAGAACAGTCCCGGACCTCTCGATCACCGACAATTCTATCACCGCTAGGAAGTTTAATGATGAAAGGCTCGCAAGGTGACAAGCAGTCGAGACTCAAACGGCGTACACACTCTAGAGAAATGAATGAATGCGTAGCACCCGAATCAAAAAGCACACTGACAGGATGGGAATGGATATGAACGCACGGTGCACTCGCCACGAGAGCCTTTGGGTCATCGGCTCTCCTCATCTCATAGATACGCGGCTGGGCAGAGCCGACACTGGAAGCTCCTCCCCTAGCAGACTGACCCCGACCCCTACCTCGGCCGGCACTCGGTGGAGGCGGTGGAGCAAATGAGCCCTGGTTCACACTCGGCTCCAAAGGTGCTGGGTAAGAAGAACGGGCGCCGCGAAGCTGTCTGATCTGATCACAAAAGAGGGCCTTGTGGCCCAACTGTCCACAAGTATGACAAGTAAACTTCGAACGAGAACACTGCTGGTTCCTATGGCCCTGCAGACCACAGTTAAAGCATGTGGGTTCACGAGCGGAGGTTCCGGCGGCACCTCGAAAGCTCCCAGAGAAACGAGCCGAACCGCCCATAGAAATATTTGCAGCCTGAGATTTCTGCTGGCCTCCACTCTTGGGACCAGAAAAATTTCCGACCGACTTCTGCTTCTTGCTCTCACGAGCCACATCACTAGCCGTCACCGACATATCAAAAGCGAGGGCCCTACTCTGATAATCCTTCAAAGTAGTGCAGACGAGTCCAGACATATAGTCCCAAATGGACAGTTTCATCCTTCTAGAAAAATAGAAAATTTTGTCGCTCTCTTCGACAACTTGGGTCTTCACATAGCCTAACTCCTTGTTAAAATCGGCAGTGGCTTGGGATACGGGAATATCCCAAGGTTGAGCATCGTAGAAAGCATGGACTGGAGCCTGTCTAACTGGCCACAGACAATATTCAGTCTCCATCAGCTCCTGAAATTCGGCCCACGAAGCAACATGATCTTTGGGCCCCACGGCATCCCAGCAATCCATAGCGTCCCCAGTGAGAAAGTACTGGACAATAGGGACCTTGCGGTCCTCGGGACAGTTGGTGGCAACGAAGACCTTAGATATCTCCTTGATCCACCCCTCCCAGCCGATTGGGTCTGATGCTCCCGAAAACTGAGGAGGATGCATCTTGATGACATCTTGGAGCCAACGGTCTGCTCCGCCCCGATTAGCATGGGCCTGATCGGGGTTTTGAACCACTTGAACTATCGCCGCCATTTGGTTTACCATTTGCTGCATAACGGCCGCAATACCAAGGTCGGCGCGCTCCTGAGAAGAAGCATGATTGTGACGGTCACCGGTACTGCCGACTCCCGAAGAATGCGATGTGGCCGCCCCACCGGCTGCCCCACGTCCTCGGCCGCATCCACAACCACGACCACGATTTCCTCCGGCATCCATACTGGTGTTAAGAGATAACAGAAGTATATCGAGGATGAGTAAGGGAGGAAAAAGCAACTACGGTGATAAGCAAAAGAGGGAGAATAACCACAGTTCAAGAAACGGAATACAGTACGAGAAAGTAAAGAATCGAGTAAGGAAACTTACGAACACTGGAAGTACTGAGATGCCGGCAGCGGTGTGACAATGTGCAAAACAAAACACGACTAGACCCAAATAACCGACAAGCCTAGGTATCCATAAACCTGGACTCCGATACCATTTTCTGTAACACCCCGAGATATTCGGAGTATATTACAGCGCCGTGGACCCCTACATGGGACCCACCAGGCTACAACAAGAAAACTCCACTCGACTAACCATCTCGGTTAGCGAGGACACACATTTAAATAATATGACATAAAGATACGCCCGGAACAACCGGCGAAATAAGCATCAACCGACAATGTAACAATTTAAAGTAATACAATACGGAGTTTGAAATGAAAAGCCTAAGTACTCGCGAGTACAATCTATAAGTTTATAACTGTGGGAACAACCATATCTAAATGGACAAAAGAAATAAGAAGACCCAAATGCACATGTCAACGACCCTGGCCAACATCCTCGTACTGTCCCGGTGCTCGCTCGTCCGGATAATCATAACCTGAAATCCATAACAAGAATTTCCCCAAAACGAGTCCCCAAAGGGGTTAGCAATTACGCTAGTACAAGTAATCAAGGCAAACCAATCGCTTACACATTTCATAGTACAATGCACCAAAATCAATTTCAAAAGTCAAAACCAGACATGTCTTTTCCGGAAACAAACAGTCAAACAATTTGCCTTGGGAACAGGGTAAAACCATTGATCCCGCCCGAGGCCTCTAAGGACCCTCCCGAGCTGGCCATATCATCAAACAAAACACGCACATGCATCACCTTGGGAACAAGGTAATACCATTGCACGAGGCCTCTAAGGACCCTCCCGAGCTGGCTAGCTAAACAAACTCATGAATCCAGGACTCAACCCTTTGGACTCCCTCCGTGATCCCGCCGGACCATTCCGAGGTGAGCAAATCACACACAAAATACATTACCATTCCACGTTAAGCATAAAGGTTTCCAAAAATACTTGCCTTGAAAAATTGATGACGCAACGAACGGAAAGGATAATCACCAACGAACACTAAGAATCAACTGAACCGAACCTAACGATTCAAAGAACATAATCACAACCAACTCTAGACGAATACGGAAATGGAATACACCCGCAAACCCGCCTACGATTCATGTATATTCGTACAAAAATAACAACGAGGGCGGACCACAACCAAACCCTCTCGATTTCGCAAAACTATGAAAATATACCATGAATTCGTAGGAAAACTAATGATATTGACAAGATTAACCATATTCATCATGAATCCACCAACAAAATGGAACGAATCGGACGAAAATCCCATAACCCCCAATTTATCTAAAAGTAGGGTCCTAAGAGATTTTACCTTGGATTAGGATGAAAGATTCGTGTTGATGTTGTTATAATACACCAAGAACTCAAGGAAGATGTTGGATGAGATGATTGGATGAAGAAATCGCCAAGAAAATCGCTCGGAATCACCTTAGCCGCGGAGAGGAGGAAGAAATGAGAAATTGTGTTCATCTCGGTCAACTCCCTAGTTTATATAGCCAGGGAGTGTTAGCGTCCGCTAATCCTCAAGGTTAGCGTGCGCTAACGGGATAAAACTACAGGCCATACAATTAGCGTCCCAATCCAGTAGCCAGATTTCTGGCCGTTAGCTTGCGCTACTCGAAACATAGCGTGCGCTAATAATCTCTCGGTAGCGCGTGCTATCGACCAATAGCGTGCGCTACCTGGACATCAGCCGAGTCCAGAAGCAACTGTCCAGTACACGCCTGATCCAGTTAGCGCGCGCTATCCACCAAACGTAGCGTGCGCTAAAGTGTATCGGTAGCGCGCGCTATCGACCAATAACGTGGGCTACCTGAGCAACAAATTGAGTCCAGTAGCAAACTGCCCAGTACTTAACACTCACGCTAGGGCACGCTACCGGGAATCTCAGCGTGCACTAGCCCCCGACATTAGCGTGTGCTCGACTACGTAGCGTACGCTAATTCACCAGTCCAGGGGGCTGGAAACAGCACTGCCACTCCCAGGGCTTGTTCTCTAGCGCGCGCTATGAAGCAGTCGTATCGTGCGCTACTAAGTGACCCCTAGCGTGCGCTATGCAGAAAAGATAGCGTGCGCTAGGTACGAAATATAAACGGTCCAAAACACCGGAATATGAATGAAACGTCAAACGGAACATCTCAAGACGCATCAAAATATAGAATGGATCCACGGCAACCCTGAAACAGCAGTTCCGCACAACAATAATGAGAATCAGATCAATAGATGACGGGAAAGATACACTGTAAGGTACATGAGGGTCACTACGACCGAGAAATACACCGAAAAAGAAAATACAAGGGGAAAGAAAAATGCGGATATTACAATTTTGGCGCCTTTATCACCCTTCACGGTGGTTTTGGCACCCTTGAGGAACTTTTTCATGTGGTTACCAGAGCCCAGCTAAATGTTCATCAAAAACCAATAGGTCTGCTTAATGTCAATGGTTTCTTTGATGGTTTACTATCTTTCATCGACTACTCTGCTGAAAAGGATTTCATTTCCGACCGTGCTAAATGAATCATAGTCGTTGCAACAATACCAGAAGAACTAATCGAAAAACTCAATGAATTTGTTCCTCAACCTGATCCAGCTCTAGCTAAAATTGTCTAGATGGAAGATTTTACCGTGAGAAAACGAAAAGTGGATTCATTCCTCTCCCTTTGATAACCCATGTCGGACCTCTTGTATTTTTACTTTCTATCGTGTGTAATAATCGTGCTAAATGATGGCAGCTTAAGGAGATTCTTCTTGGTCTCTTGACGCGCATCTATTCGCGATTTATGTATTGTTATTTTATTGCTGTAATTTTTATTGTTTGTGTTTTATAAAAGCATTGATGGTGTAACACCCCCAATCCGCTCAGGGATATTACACGCCGTAGAACCTTTCCTCAAGGATCTACCAGGCTGGTAACAACAAACGAACAACTCGACAATTCCTTTAAGGCTAAAAAGACTAAGTAGACCGATCTGGCCTTTCAATAAAAACATAGAACTCAATTACAATACATGCCCACGCAGGGGTCGAATACAACACACTCCCATACAACGGGAAAGAACACAGCAGCGGAAAATAAACTATAACTAAACCAATGACATCATACGTATCCTCGTGTGATTAGTATCATTCATCTTTCATCATCCTTTGTGCCGACCCTGTGTTATGCTCCCAAACCTGAATGCAAAAACAGACATCCACCCCCCGAATATTCGGGGGCTAGCAAAACTCCACTGTTTTGCTATTGCAAGTATAAAATACGAAAACGAGCCATACATATCATACGCCACGGAACATGTTAATCATAAACATACTTCTCGAGGTGAATCACTTAATCAAATGATTAAATCGAAAGATAGGGTAAACCCGATATACATCTTGTGAAAATCATTTTACGATCTCGGGAGTTTTGAATACATTGGTATTTAAGAATTCTCAAGCCTTTCGAAAACATTTAGGGACACAGCCCAAAAGTCATTTTCCCAAAACAAAGTTACGATAACAACACACGGGGTCCATGACCCGATCATACCATAACAACCTGTTTCCACAGATTATTCGCGTCCCGTGCTAGCAAGCCACGGACCTCAGATGCTCCCGTAGAACAAACCAGAGTGAATAACCCACAGTGAAACTATATCAAATCACATGTTAACGTAACAACAGTTACGTGACTACGAGCACAAATACGTACTTAACCAAACCACAACCATAAGTTATCCCGGCATCGTGCTAACAAGCCACGAACCTCGGAGTCCCCGCAAGACATACCCGATGATAACCCAACAAGTTATCTTGGCATCGGGCTAGCAAGCCACGAACCTCGGAGTCCCCGCAAGACATACCCGATTTGGATAACCGTACGGTCATGCCCGACCCATACTAGCAAGTATGGATCCCGGAGATTCAACAATCATACCCAGAGGCACATCACATGCATCAAGCACACAACAATAATCACTTATGAAGCCAAACAACATTAAGCGTCACAACCTCCTTTCAAGGAGTAACAACTAATATCACACACATTACGTTCTTACCGAACAAGTACACAATAACAATATGTAATCCCCGGCAAAGGATTACGGTCTATTAAATCACTTGAAGAGATCATATTATCATTCAACATACAAAACCAATACACATATTCTGAGAACACATATTCACGAAGTATACGAATTATCGTTGAAAGACAACATTTATCGAGAACATACCAATCCCACTTTACGTTCATTAAACATTGGATTTCACATAGAATCATTTATCAAGAATTATGTCAACGAAACATGAAATATGGGCAAGATACTTGCCTCGATACTGCGAGCAAGTACTCTGACGAACACGGCTCGACCGAAAAGCTTTGAAACGCCCGATGCTATCGAAAAGGAAGGCGACAACGAACTGAAGGGTTCAACTCGGTTTCTTCGCAAGAAACTCGACCCTAATAACATATAATTAATATATCAACGATCATACGAGGAAGAATAATCGTAGAAAGTCTGAAAATCCCTCTATGACATTCTACCGGACACCTTCAATGCGTCGATCAAGAACTCGACCAAAACAACGAATCGATACGATCCAACCATGGAATAATAAAGGAAATGATATAATACATCTAAATAATCATCAATCCATCACAATCCTAAGTTAAATCGGATCAAAAGGACCAAATCGAACAAAATACTCAAAATACCCAAAATTAGATTTCTAGAAAAACTGACCTGATTCGCTCGATCAAAGGATGTTATAGGACGGATGATTGATGATATGAACCTCAAAACTTCATGGATTCATTGTATAACAACATGTCTCCATGATTAACCAAGCTCCAGTCGCCGAAGGGAAGAAAACGTGTGAGAAAATGGCTGAAGAAAACGTCTGCTGGCCTTATATAGGCAGCCTGCCGGCCGCCTTACGTACGTAATCGGCCATGGCTTACGTACGTAACCGGCCATGGCCGAACTCGCTACCTAGAAATGCCGGAAACGTTACGTACGTTACCGGCCAGGGCATTACATACGTAACTGCCGAGCACTACCGGCCGTAACTCGGCCAGTGCCGACCTGGGCCCAGACTGCCCGGCCATGACTCGGCCGGGGCCAACTCCGACGGCCCGAACGACCCCGAAACCCGTACCTGAATGCGAATCGAAGATACGGTTATGAAGTACTCGCAAAGACAAATTAGAGCACTAAGAGAACACATGATTCCGAGCACCCGAATGCTCGAAATTCGACAACGGAAAGTAATTACCTAAAATATTGGGAAATTACGAAAAGGGCCCAAAACGCCCGAAAATTACGATACGTGATCGAATAACCAAACCGAAGTTTACAACACGTCTAACAAAGTTAAACGGACTTACGGGAAACTCGAAACAGCAGTTTTGAATGAGATTCGCAAGAATCGAACTCAAGTGCGGAAAAGTCGCTAAAAAGCACGAAACTCCACAAAACGGCACCGAAACGAACTCGGATGTCAAAAAGTGTATAATTAATCATTCTCAGAATGACTAAACGGTCATGAGCGAATCATCAAAATGGACTTCCGCCGAAAAAAAAAGTAATACCGGAAATCGAAATTACGGGTATTACATTCTACCCTCCTTAAAAGAAGTTTCGTCCCGAAACTTAAAACAAGTAGGGAGAAGCAATATCCCGCCAGGAAAACTCAATAAGAAACACAAGAAACGCGTGACTTACGCCTATCGGCGAAACGTTACAAGCAATGCAAAGGAATATACGGCGTGAAAACATGCTCCACGACGACCAACACAACGTCGCCGTTAGGGATATAATAAAACCAACAAGTGACAAGTGTCATCAAACGGATAATACAATCAAGTCAATTATCCGAACAATCACAAAACACAATGAATGAAAATCAATACGATTGACCAACCCAACGGTACATCAATCAAAACACGAGCCAATCGCTGAACATATACGGAATTCCACCGCCCAAGGGTTGGAAGATCGAAAACGAGACTAATTTCCCGAACTTAAGGGAATTACGAAGGAGCCTGGACGTTCAACAATCACGAAACGAGATCAAGAACCGATCAATCAAACAATCGAGACAACAAAAATCGAACAATCATGTTCGAATCACGAAGAACAATAAAATTCAAACAACAACTCCAAGGTTCACATCTCGACTCGAGAAAATATATGATCCGGTGAAAATAACAGGATGTGCATTCACATAAGATCCGCAGGAAAGAGAATAGCAATTGAAAAGTCACAACGACAAACGAGTTATTCCGAAACAATACCACACTCGTTCGATCAACAAAAGCAAGGGGCAGGACAAGCTCATAAAATGTGAACGAACATAAACGAGTCGACAGAGTCGAAAATACAGAAGTTTAAAATCCAATCCACTTCGAATAGAAGTTAATTTCCGAAATTCGAAACAACAAGATAAGGAAATAACATAACATACAACTGATAGACCACGCTCCTCAGGGACTCCTCGGAGCCAGTCCTGATATTAGTGCTCAAGTCCGTGCCTCGGAAGGTTTGGCAACTAACTCACAAAACTGAACCCGGTGTCCCTCAAGCCCGCACTTGTAACACGTTACTAGCGGAGAAGGACAATGTGCATGGACATGCCCCGCCACATTGCAGTTAAAACACCTCCTGGCTTTACCAGGAGTCAAAGCAGATGACTTGGAACTCTTAGTCCCACGTAACGAGCGACAGAGCTTCATAGCAGAAAGACTACGACATTGCGAACTAGAACCACCAGCTCCTGCACTGTCCACAAGGTCATCGGACTTCCTCTGCTTCTTCGACTCGGGCACACGCTCTGATGATAACGAAGCTAGTTCACGAGCCAAGACTCGATCTTGGTAGTCCCTCAACGAAGTGCAAGTGAGTCCTGACATATACTCGCGAATCTTTGGCTTCATTCGTCTGTCAAAATGAAAGATCCTCTCTTCCTCGGTTCTCACCCGATTTCGCACATAACTGAGTTGTTTGCTATAGTCGATGATAGCCTATGACACTGAAATATCTTGCGGCTCTGCCAAATAAAATTCATGAATCCTCTGCTCTCTAATCGGTTTCGGACAGAACTCAGCTTCCATCAATGCCTGGAACTCCGCCCACGTGACATCACGATCACGAGGCTTAACAGCTTCCCACCAATTAGCGGCATCTTTATCAAGAAGGTACTGCGAAATAGGTACCTTCCGCTCTTTAGGACAATTGACAGCCTCGAATATCTTTCCCAACTGGAAAAGACAACCATCCCAGCCCAATGCATCCGCAACACCGACGAATCGAGGGGGGTTCATACTAATCACCTCCCGAAGCCACTGATTTGCGCCAGTGTTTTGGGTCACCTCCGTAATGCGCTGAACTGCCTGAGTCAACTGAGTCATCTGTGTAGCTTCCTGCTGCAAAATAGTAGCAACACCAATACCAATACCATCACCGACAGCATGATCCCGATCACGCATCCGGTCGCCACGACCACGACCTATGCCCCTCGGCATACTGAATAAGCAACTACTCAGCACAACAGGAAATCATAACATGCAACACTTACTACGATTACCATCGTAAAGCAACACACATACAAACACCCCAGCAATGACGGTATCGTTCAGCGACCTCAGCGGTCCGAAAGATATCCAGCATACAGTTACTAAACATCACGAAACAACCACCTTTTGAAAGAAAAATTTTGGAAACACTAGTTGATCTTGAGTATCACTTTACAAAAAGTTGGACAGATATCATTGTCGATACTTTGAAAATCATCTTGCGTTTGAACAAAAATGAGGACACTTTTCTTTTGGTGAAAAACTTTCAGAAATATTCGACCCTCGGGTCTAAGTAAAAGTGTTTATAAAACATTGAAAATATCTCAAAATATTTTGGGTCCTCGAGGTAGAAGAATTTTGAAACATATTGTGGCACCTAGGATGTACCACGAGAAAATAATTCATTTTTAAAGTACGTCTCGAAATTTATTTTCTAAGATACTCAAGGTTTTCAAAGATAATTCAATGGGCTAGAATGCCCAAAATTTCAAGTAATTACACGGAATATCATAGCTCCGTGGGTCCCGGAACCCACCAAACTAAAAACCATTTACAAAAATGCCAAAATGGCCGCTGACGGTAATGTTTCAAAAACTCACAAAAGTCATTTACAACATCCTAAATACCGTCATAAGAATTTCGCCAAAACGATCAAGTCCACAATGCTAAAAACTCGGTTAAGGGAATCGATTTTCAAAATAAAACTCAGTCGCTAAAATACCGAAAGCCATTACAAAAGAACTCACACAGCGGATAAAAGAAATAAAGTCAAACATGCACAATCCAGCAACACTACTCCTCATATGAACGAAATATGAGGGCCAAATAACCACATATCAAGAAATCAAAATCCATAGCAAATTCACCATATTAAGGTATGTTGATTCTATCTTCAACTCTAGATTCACGTTATGGAAAATAAGATGGTCATGTTAGCAAATATTGGTCTTCTTGGGTGTATTATCCAAAGCACACCATGTTTGGAATATTGAGATAATTATGCCTTAAGTACCTTGATTATGAACACCATGATTCGAATCTTATTACAATGAACAAGTAGAGGAAGCTTCTATCATTGGTAATCCGAATCTAGTAGGTGTTTTGATAGCAAATATGGACTTGACTTTAACATCATTATTGTTAGACGAATCTAAAGGATTGATCATGGAAGGATTTATTTTGTAAAGATGGAATGTTAATCAAACTACAGAATGATAGTTTTTTATTGATATAAAGTTGTTGATATCGACCGTTAAGCCTTCCGAATTATCGCATGAAGAATTGTAATCGTAATGGAATATGGTTTCATAATAGTATACATATTCTTGAATCCGAAGTTGTTGTTATCCGTAAGATCATTCATAACTGTATGAACATCATATTCATGGAGGTAATATGAATTAACACTGAATATTTCATTTGGTTTGATCATGTTGAGATCAGTCTACTGCCCAGTAGCAAACTGCCATGCACGGTTAGCGCACGCTAAGATATGTAGATTAACGTGCGCTATCGAGCATGAGTTACGGAACGCTACGTTTGGTACGTAACGCACGTTAGGCCATCAGACGAGTCAGTTGGCTGATCAGTGAAGTACTGACCATGCATAGTTAGCGTACGCTAGGCTTTGTTGTTTGCGTGCGCTATCGAGCAGACTTAACGCACGCTACACAGAGTACTTAGCATGCGTTAAGAAGTTCAGGCAGATTACATTTTATGAGGTTTTGGCCATAAATCGAATTGTTAGACTTTCGTACGACGTGAGATAAATTCTATATTATTTCTTTTATTAAGGTTCGAGCTTGTTACATGATTGATTGAGGGGGGGTGACCTTCGAGTGTTTCGTTTCGTGGAAGTATTGTTCTTGTCTTCGAATCGAGGCAAGTACCTTATTTGTTTTACGTATTGATGTTATACATATTGTCGTGCATGTATGTCGTTGTTGTATGTCCACCTCCTGTTGGTCTGACGGGATCATCGGGGGATCTATGCTAGCGTGCGCTGGATCATCGGACGGGTTTTTCCACCAAGGGTTGGTCTGGCAGGATCATCGTGGGTTCTAGGCAGTGAACGCTGGATCGTCGGAATTACCATGTGTATGTTATGATATCATGTTGTGATTATCAGTTGTGTATGTTATGTATGAGTTTCTCGCAGGAGAAGACTCGTTTGATATTTTATCATTTACGTTATTATTATTCTGCGTGTGATGTTGAATAATATGTTGTGGTACTTGTACTAGCATCGTTGTGCTAACCCCTTCGGGGGTGAACATTTTGTTTATGTTCAGGATCCAGGAGAGCGGGAAAACAACCACTGGAGCTGGATGACGACGAGGGTGCAGAGTGATGTTCCGGCCGGGTTTATTTGACTGTTGTTTGTTGGTTATTTCAATAAGTACTTGAGTACGTAGTCTTTTATGATGAATTTGAATTTGGTGATGTATTAATAAGTTTCTGTTGAACATTTGTTTTTTCAGTATTTGGTCATAACTGTTGTATCTTAATTCCGTTACTTCCATTCATTTGTACCTGTTAATGTCTGTTCAATTCTTCAGCCATGTGAATCCTTATGTAAAGGATTTACGGCACTGTAATATTCCTGAATATATCGGGGGTGTTACAGAATATGGTATCAGAGCTAAGATTATGGATATCTTGGCCATTGGGCTAAAATAGGGGTCATATACGTCTTTTGAGGTAACCGGCCGTGAATAACATCACTGTACTGCCTACGTCTTCATGCGAACGGTGGTTGTAAGTCCTAAACTCTATCTCATTCTTTACATGTTGTATTTCTTTATACTTGAACATTAGAAGGATATTGTTTCCTATATATTGAGTAACTGTGCTTACAGTATGTTGAGAGGCGGACGTGGACGTGGTTGAGGTCATGGACGCGGACGAAGGAATGTCGAAATAGAAGCTTTGCCTTCTAACTAGGCCAACCAAAGTTCACGCGAGCCACAGAGATCTATCAATAACGAACCGGAACCTGCTGTACCAGAGATCCTTTGTCAGGTGGTGAACCAGATGACTAGGTTCGCCCAGGTCGTGGACCGAATGCAAGTGGCGGTGGGACTACAGCATGGAGAGAGACATCAAGGGATCTCGGACATGGGAAATCGGGGTGACCGATGGCTGCAAGAGGTGGCGAAGATGCAACCACCCAAATTCAATGGTATTTCTGAGACTCCCACCTGGGACCATTGGTTGAAGGAACTGGAGAAAATCTTTGCCAGAATTAACTGCCCAGACGACCGGAGAGCCTCTATCGCTCAATACTTTCTGATATGGGAAGCGTCCGAATGGTAGGAAGCCATCCGGCCTGTAGACCATGATGCTAATTGGACAGAGTTTAAATTGATGATGGAAGCTCAGTACAGCCCTCGTCCTGTGAGGGAAGCCAAGGTTTGGGAGTTTTTCTCCGCTCAACCTTCAGATGTGCCAGTATCTCAGGCAATTAAGATGTTTAACCAACAGCTGGCATTTGTTCGACATCTGGTCAGAAGAGATGCAGAAATGATGATCCATTTTGATATGAGGATGAAACCAGAAATCCAGAGGTACATGTCCGATTTTGAATGTACCACACTCCGTCAATACTAGGATAAGGAGTTGGCGTATGAGATTAAGGAAGCGGCTATGGAGAAATTTACTGAATCCAAGAAGCAGAAAGTCTCTGGTACTTTTACAGAGCACAAGAATAGCGGGACCTGCAAGGCCCAGTCATCCTTTCACTCTTTTAAGAAACCTACGCACCCAGTTAGGAGCGGGAAGAACTTCGGAGCAACATCAACTATGACTGATGTTATCAGGAAATGCTTTAACTGCGCCCAGACGGGGCACTATCGACGGAATTGCCCCCTACCTGCCGTGACTTGTTTCGATTGTGGTCGAAAGGGACATCGTGCGGTGTTCTGTGAAGAGGCTGCAAAGTCTTTTAGAGCCCTTACACCACAGCCAGTCTAGAAGGAAGCCAATATCCAACAGACGCAGCAAAGTGTTCAGATGCCTCAGAATTTTGGCCGTGGGTGAGGCAGAGGATAGTGGGACCGAAAGGGTACATCGAGTGCCGGATCTGTTCCCCCACGTCTGTACGAGATGAGGAAAATAGACGATCAGGAGGCTACTGTCGCGTCAGGTACTGTCCAGATCCTTTCCCAACCAGTTAGCGTTTTATTCGATACAGGAGCTACGCATTCTTTTATATCCTTGTCTTGTGTAAATCGTTTGAAAATTTCTGGTTTTCATAATTGTGAACCTTATGTTGTTGGTTTACCGAGTGGATAGAGGATTGTCGGGAACTTAGAAACCAGAAATTTCCCTGTATCATTTGGAGGCAGAGAGTGACTCTCATATTTGATCGTAATAGAAATGCAAGGAGACAACCTGATACTCGGAGACGATTGGCTTAATCAATATGGAGCAATTGTAAACTATCGAAGGAGGAATATCTTGCTGATCGCTGATGATGGTTCCGAAATACTGTTTGAGGGATGGAAACCGGGAAGCTCAGTAAAGTTGACCAAGGCGATGAAAGCTGTTAAATTGTTGAAACAGGGCTGTACCGAATACTGGTGTTATGCAATGAAGAAAGAAGACGAAAATGTGGAACTTTCATCCATTCCTTTTGTGAACGAATTTACTGATGTATTTCCTGGCGAGTTACCTGGACTACCTCCACGAAGGGATGTAGAATTTACCATTGAGTTGGAACCCGGAGCTACACCAATTTCTAAGGCTCCGTATCGTATGGAACCTACTGAGATGTATGAACTGAAAAAGCAGCTGAAGGAGTTACTGGACAAGGGCTATATTTAGCCAAGCGTTTTGCCATGGGGAGCGCCAGTTCTTTTTGTCCGAAAGAAGGATGGATCGCTTCGACTGTGTATCGACTATCGAGAGCTGAACAAAATGACGATTAAGAATAAGTATCCGTTGCCACGGATTGATGTCCTGTTCGACCAGTTGCAAGGAGCAACAATATTTTCTAAAATCGATCTGAGATCAGGATACCATCAGCTGAGGATTAAGGAATCTGATGTTCCAAAGTCAGCATTCAGAACTCGCTACGGACACTATGAGTTTGTAGTGATGCCGTTTGGTCTCACTAATGCACCTACTGTATTCATGCAGTTGATGAACCGAGTGTTCATCAAATATTTGGATAAATTTGTGGTCGTGTTCATTGATGACATTCTGGTGTATTCTAACAGCCCGGAAGAGCATGCACAGCATTTGCGGATTGTATTAGAACTTTTGAGAAGCGAGCATTTGTACGCCAAACTTTCTAAGTGTGAATTCTGGCTAAAGGAAGTAATGTTCCTTGGCCATGTGGTATCAGCTAAAGGAGTCCGAGTAGATCCTAAGAAGATCGAAGCAATTATGGATTGGAAGCCTCCAAAGAACGTAAAGGAAGTCCGAAGCTTCTTAGGACTTGCTGGATATTATCTTTGATTCGTGGAAGGGTTTTCTAAAATCTCCCGCCCACTTACTCGACTCCTGCAGAAAACTCAAAAGTTTGAGTGGAATGAGTTATGTCAGACTAGTTTTGATGAATTGAAAAAGAAGATTGACGACATCACCAATTTTATCACTTCCACAGGGGACTGGAGGATTCATAGTTTACAGTGATGCTTCGAACCAAGGGCTCAGATGCGTATTGATGCAGAATGATAAGGTGCTCGCTTATGCTTCACGACAACTGAAACCTTATGAAGTGAATTACCCAACTCATGATTTAGAGCTAGCAGCAGTAGTTTTTGCTTTGAAGATCTGGAGACATTACCTGTACGGGACAAACTGTCAGATCTTTACTAATCACAAGAGTCTCAAATACATCTTCAGTCAGAAAGAGCTAAACATGCGGCAATGAAGATGGTTAGAGCTGATTAAGGACTACGACTTGGAGATTTTGTATCATCCAGGCATAGCGAATGTGGTAGCAGATGCACTTAGCCACAAGCCTGTTTCTATTCAGATGCTGGCGACTCTGACCTCCCAACTTAGCCTTCAACAAGAGATGATTAGAGAAGGAATTGAAGTGTGGTTACAAAGAGTCCAAGGACAACTATGTGTGATGGAATTAACTTCATCGTTAACCGAAGAAATCAAATCTAGACAGGCAGATGATCCTCTGATGATTCGGTTACGTGATGAAGTGATCAAGGGAAAGGCCCCCGGATTCCTAATTCATGATGATGGAGTTTTGAGATTTCAGAACCGACTCTGCGTTCCCGATGTCGATATTCTGAAACAGACGATTCTGAAGGAAGCTCACAGTTCGCCCTATTCTATCCACCCGGGCACCAGTAAGATGTATAAGGACTTGAAGCAGAATTTCTGGTGGGGCAACATGAAGAAAGGTGTAGCGGACTATGTTTCGAAATGCTTGACTTGTCAGCAGGTTAAGATCGAGCATCAACGTCCTGCCGGGATGTTGAAGCCACTCCCGATTCCTGAATGGAAGTGGGAGGACATATCAATGGACTTTATCACTAGTATGTCGACAACCAAGACAGGAATGAACATGATTTGGGTGATAGTTGATCGTTTAACCAAATCAGCTCATTTTCTAGGTATTAAGGATACGTGGGGACCAGAGAGGTTGGCACGAGTATTTATTTCGGAGATAGTTCGATTGCATGGTACACCGAAGACCATTATTTCTGATCGAGACGGCCGTATTGTGTCTCACTTTTGGAAAGCAGTTCATACGGCCTTGGGGACCGAATTGAACTTCAGCACAACTTATCACCCACAGACTGATGGACAATCCGAGAAGACTATTCAAACAGTAGAAGATATGCTGAGAGCTTGTGCCTTAGATTGGTTCAAGCAGTTCATCTACCGTTGATTGAATTTACCGAGAACAATAGTTGGCATACTTCCATTAAGATGGCACCATTTGAGGCATTATACGGGAGGAAATGTAGATCGCCCCTATGTTGGGACGATTCATCAGACTTAATCGGGACAGAACCAGAGTTGATCGTACAAACTCGAGAGAAGATAGCCTTGATTCGTGGAAGGCTGTTGACCGCCCAGAGTCGCCATAAATCTTACGCAGACGTACGCCGTCGCCTTTTGGAGTTCAGTACGGGAGACCACGTACTTTTAAAATTTTCTCCTACTCAAGGAATTTTTCGTTTTGGAAGGAAGGGAAAGCTGAGTCCGAGATATATCGGACCATTCAAGATCCTTGAAAGAGTTGGAGAGTTGGCATATAGATTGGCATTGCCGTTGTCGTTGAGCCATGTTCATAACGTGTTCCACGTATCCCAGTTACGAAGATATATACCGGACCCTAGTCATGTCATTGATTTCGGGGAGATCGAAGTCGCTCAGGATGGGACGTTTGAAGAAAGACCGGTCAAGATACTTGAGAGTCGAGTTAAGCAGTTGAGGAACAAACCAGTCGTTTTGGTCAAAGTTCAATGGTCACGTCATGGAGTGGAAGAAGCCACATGGGAAACGGAAAATAGTATGAAGTCCAGATATCCAGAGTTATTTTCGTCTTGAGTTTCGGGACGAAACTCCTTTTTAGTAGGAGAGTATGTAATACCCAGATTTATTATTGTGTATTTCATCTGTATTCGAACCATGTATTATTCGGATTTATGATCTCGATAATTGGAGTATGTTATTTCTCACATTGGTATCTTTGTACATAAGTATATCATCATGTAAATTTTCTCATGCAAACTCGTGATAGCGCACACTAAGAATGTAGCTTAATGCACGCTATCGGCTACTACTAGCGCACACTATGAATGTAGGACTTGCGTGCGCTAGGAAATCAATTATTGAGCTAGGCGGCTAACACATGCGCCAGCAGGACGTAGGACCGGATAAGATTCCCGCGGATGAACCTGGACAGTTTTGGAGTCAACCCTTATTAGCGCGCGCTAAGAATGCTTAGTAGTGTGCGCTAATTTGTTTTGTGCAGAAAGTTTATATATGGGCCAGCACTCCATTTTATTCCCATTTCCTTCGTTCATTCTTCAGTCTTGAGAGACCAGAGAGCAATAATTATCCTCCTAACACACTTAGAATTCATTTAATTGATTCTTGAACATTGGATATTACTTGTGAGTGATCATTGAAGAGAAGTAACTCCTTGGAGTGGAATATAACCAACCGGAGTCGGATTCGACCTTGTGGTTCAGTGAATTCGCCATATTAAGGTATGTTGATTCTATCTTCACCTCTAGATTCGCGTTATGGAAAATAAGATGGTCATGTTAGCAAATATTGATCTTCTTGGGTGTATTATCCAAAGCACACCATGTTTGGAATATTGAGATAATTATGCCTTAAGTACCTTGATTATGAACATCATGATTCGAATCTTATTACAATGAACAAGTAGAGGAAGCTTCTATCATTGCTAATCCGAATCTAGTAGGTGTTTTCATAGCAAATATGGACTTAACTTTAACATCATTATTGTTAGACGAATCTAAAGGATTGATCATGCAAGGATTTATTTTGTAAAATGGAATGTTAATCAAACTACAGAATAGTTTTTGATTGATATAAAGTTGTTGATATCGACCGTTAAGCCTTCCGAATTATCGCATGAAGAATTGTAATCGTAATGGAATATGGTTTCATAATAGTATACATATTCTTAAATCCGAAGTTGTTTTTATCCGTAAGATCATTCATAACCGTATGAACATGATATTCATGGAGGTAACATGAATTAACACTGAAGATTTCATTTGGTTTGGTCATGTTGAGATTAGTATACAGCCCATTAGCAAATTGCCATGCACAGTTAGCGCACGCTAAGCTATGTAGATTAACGTGCGCTATCGAGCATGAGTTAACGTATGCTACGTTTGGTACGTAACGCACGTTAGGCCATCAGACGAGTCAGTCGGATGATCAGTGAAGTACTGACCATGCATAGTTAGCGTACGCTAGGCTTTGTTGTTTGCATGCGCTATCGAGCAGACTTAACGCACGCTACACAGAGTACTTAGTGTGCGTTAAGAAGTTCAGGCAGATTACATTTTATGAGCTTTTGGCCGTAAATCGAATTGTTAGACTTTCGTACAAAGTGAGATAAATTCTATATTATTTCTTTTGTTAAGGTTCGAGCTTGTTACGTGATTGATTGAGGGGGGCGACCTTCGAGTGTTTCGTTTCGTGGAAGTATTGTTCTTGTCTTCGAATGGAGGCAAGTACCTTATTTGTTTTACGTATTGATGTTATACATATTGTCGTGCATGCATGTAGTTGTTGTATGTCCACCTCGTGTTGGTCCGACGGGATCATCGGGGGATCTATGCTAGTGTGCGCTGGATCATCGGACGGGTTTTTCCACCACGGGTTGGTCTGACGGGATCATCGTGGGTTCTAGGCAGTGAACGCTGGATCGTCGGAATTACCATGTGTATGTTATGATATCATGTTGTGATTATCAGTTGTGTATGTTATGTATTAGTTTCTCGCAGGAGAAGATTCGTTTGATATTTTATCATTTATGTTATTATTATTCTGCGTGTGATGTTGAATAATATGTTGTGGTACTTGTACTAGCATCGTTGTGCTAACCCCTTCCGGGGTGAACATTTTGTTTATGTTCAGGATCCAGGAGAGCGGAAAAACAACCACTGGAGCTGCATGACGACGAGGGTGCAGAGTGATGTTCTGGCCGAGTTTATTTGACTTTGTTTGTTGGTTATTTCAATAAGTACTCGAGTACGTAGTCGTTTATTATGAATTTGAATTTGGTGATGTATTAATAAGTTTCTTTTGAACATTTGTATTTTCAGTATTTAGTCATAACTGTTGTATCTTAATTCCGTTACTTCCATTCATTTGTACCTGTTTATGTCTGTTCAATTCTTCAGCCTTGTGAATCCTTATGTAAAGGATTTACGGCGCTGTAATATTCCTGAATATATCGGGGGTGTTACATAAGTTAACTCGAGTAAAACCAAAAGAATCCTTTTCATCTTTATACCAAGTACACCTAAACAAAACAACACTGAAAGCAGTCCAGTAGTGAACTTCTAATATTTCTTCAATTGATCCGTAGTAACTAACATCCCCAATTGACGGATTAGGATCTTTTGAACTTGCGAAACTAGTTGTTAAGGCCGTCAAAAACACACCACTATTGTGCGTGGTACACTTACGATCCCTTTTTTTTGTATGAAACCTATAGCCATTTATTACATAACCACTAAACAACTTAGCATTTCGTCTTGGACCCTTTGCTAAGGAGAGTAGCTCCCTGGAAACCCCTGGCTGTTTCCTGATTTCTGTCCTGAACCACTCACATATTTCATCGGTATGTGTTCTTTCTTTTTGATATCGTTTGGACATCACGTTATTGTCCACTATTACACGATGTTTCCTGGAATTATACATATGTATAGTGTGTCAATTTATTGTTTTAGATAAATTACTTTATTACTTATTAAATATTCCAGAATTATTAAGCTTTAAGGGCTTACTCAATTAGCTCTTCCACTGCCTCGTCATTGTAGTTAAATAAAATATACCGATGAGCTGCGATCCACATATCTTCAGGTAAGTGAATATATTTCCCGTTTTTTTTTCCCGAACAAACAGAATACCCACCAGTTTCTACATTTGGAGTTGCAGACTCCTTCAATGACTTCTCTTCACCATCATTCAGAAATGTTGCACAAAACGTCAAACATTCATCAGCAAGATACCCTTCTGCAATGGACCCCTCTGGTCTGCTCTTATTGCGGACATATTTTTTTAATACACCTAGGTACCGCTCAATCAAATACATCCATCTTTGGTGGACTGGTCCACCATATTCAATTTCCTTGCATAAATGTACCGGAAGGTGAATCATTATGTCAAAGAAAGCATTTGGAAATATCGTCTCAAGTTGACATAGTATTTCGATAATCTCAAGCTGCAGCTTCTTTATTTCATCCAACTCAATAACTCGGAACATATACCTCTTAAAAATTCACCTAGTCTGATCAAAGGAATTGCAACCTCAGGCTTTAATGTACTTTTGACACCAAATTGTAACAAGAATTGCATTACTACATGTGCATCATGACTCTTATATCCCACCACTTTCTTATCTTGCACGCATTTGCCAAGGTTGGAAGCAAAACCATATCGGAATTTAGCATTTTGAAGCACCGAACAAAATACTTCCTTTTCTTTGTTTGTCATGTCAAAATTTGCCGCCCTAATTTGGATCTGCTTTCCATCACCAGAGGTGATCGGATGAAGGGCCTTTCGAATGCCTAATTCTTGCAAATCATACCGAGCACTTAGATGGTCCTTCGTCTTACCACCAATATTTAAAAGAGTGCCCGAAACACTATCACAAATGTTCTTTTATATATGCAACACATCCAAATTATGTCGAATTAAGTTGTCTCCCCAATAAGGAAGGTCAAAAAATATTGACTTCTTATTCCAAGGTTTGACATCACAACTTACTTTTCGTTTTTTACCAACGCCACCAAAATTATTCTCGTAACCATCCAGTATTATTTCAATTTGCCTCCCGGTTAACATTGGAGCACTTGTTCCAGCCTCAACACCACCATTAAATCTCTTTTTCTCAGATCGCTATTTGTGGTTGGGGTCTAAGAATTTTCGATGGTTCATATAGCACACTTTCTTGCTATGTTTCAAATACATCGAAGATGTCTCGTAATGACATATTGGACACGCAAGATTCCCTTTTGTGCTCCACCCTGACAACATTGCATATCCAGGGAAGTCACTAATGGTCCATATGGCAGTTGCACGTAATGTAAAAGTTTGATCATTCAAAGCATCGTACGTTTCTACTCCCGTATTCCATAGACCTTTCAACTCCTCTATTAGCGGTTGCATATAGACATCAATATCGTTTCCGGGATCATTTGGGCCAGGTATAAGGGTTGAGAGGATTAAGTTTTCTGGTTTCATGTTTAGCCAGGGAGGAAGATTGTAGTTTACGACTACAATTGGCCATGTGCTGTGTGTGGAACTCATTGTGCGGAATGGATTGAACCCATCAGAATCTAAACCCAATCTCACATTGCGTTTATCCGACGAAAATTGTGGATATTTGGCATTCATCGTCTTCCAAGCTTCACCATCAGCTGGATGTCGTAATTTCCTATCTTTTTTTCGTTCTAAAGCATGCCACACCATTTGTTTGGAAAAATCTTTACACATAAACATTCGTTGAAGCCTTGGTGTCAGAGGAAAATATCTCATCATGTCATTGCCCGATTCTTGGGCCACGCGCTTCCACCTTGATTCACCACAAGTTTTCCAAGATACTTCATTTTTATTCACACCACAATACAACATGCAGTTATTTTGACATGCATGTATCTTCTTGTAGTCAAGGCCTAAATTCTTGATTATCTTTTTAGCGGGATTGAAAGAGTCTGGCACATTGAGATCAGGAATAGTCTCTTTCATCAAATGTAATATCTCACCAAATGCAGACTCAGTCACACCATACATGCACTTCCAATGGTATAGCCTAAGTAAAAAACATAAGCGAGAAAACTTCTTACAACCAGGATAGAGGGGTTCTTTTACATCCTCAACGTGACGATAAAATTTTCTTGCATCATCATTTGGTCCCATGTTGGCTTTCATAACGTTCAACATCTCGTCAAGATTATCATCAAATCTGGTATCTAGTTCGGAATCCATGATATTACTGTCTTTCAATGAAGTAACATCATAAATCCATTCTACAAACATTAGACAAGGTCCATTGCAGATGAGGTGATCATGAACATTGTTCGGACTCTGCCAAAATCGATTTTCACACTTACGACAAGGACACTTTATTTCATTTCCATCAGCACATTTGGCCATCGCATTTTTCACAAAAAAATTGACACCATCTATATAATCTTTGGTATACTTGGGAAGATTCAACCAGTTATTACATGCTTCACTCATGACTACAGTGAAAAAACAACTATGGTTAGCCACTGATTCTACTTAACCTAACCTGTGTTTTAGTTTTGGATAACTATATAAATACCTTAACTCATTTAAATAAATCGTTTACTAGATTTCAACCATTTCCATTCAAAAACAAAAAAAAATTGCCAAATCAATAAATTCTCAACTTTAAAACAAACATTTTAAACCTTGTAATATTGATACTAGACAGAATCAGTAAAGTTCCACAAAATCAGTAAAGTTCCACAAACAAAAAATCATTTCAAATGTTTCAGCACCGCAGGATTGATTTCTATATAACCAATAAACAAAAATATGATGCAATATTGCTATAGAATGTATAAACCAGTAAAGTTCCACAGACATTTGTAAATTTCACAGTTTCAGCAAAGCACTATTGATTTTGACAAAGAAAATAACGAAAAAACAAAAGTCTCAGAAGTAGCAACATACCGAATCGAACAGCAGGAGTGAAACCCGCAACCTCGCACAGTAGGGATGAAGTTCGAACAACAACAGTGAAGCTTGAATCGATTGAAACCCTAGGTCGTGCCTTCGTGAAGCTCGCAGTGGTATTTGGATGTACGGAGCTTGTACAAGATGAAACTCGAACAGTAGGAGGGAAGTCCAATCGCAGGAGGGAAGGTCCAATCGATTGAAGGTTCGGATTTGGAAGAAAGCTACTTATTGCAGGAGGGAAGGTGTTAGAGGAAAGTGAAGTTGACTCGTTTGTAGCGGTGGGAAAAAAATCTGAGGAGGGAAGGTGTTAGAGCAAAGTGAAGTTGACTCGTTTGTAGCTGTGGAAAATAAAAATCTGATTAAAGTGTTAAGTGATAAACTTAAAAGTGTTAAGTGATAAATGTAAAAGACTAAAAAAGTAACACATGCCTAATATATTTTGGATTCAAATATCCGAAATATGAATTTTTTAAAAAATACTATCCGAATCCGAAAAAATGGATCTCCGAATTTTGGATATCCAAAATTTCGAATATCTGATTTTTCGGTCAATTTCGGATCGTATTTTTAAATTTTCGGATCGAATATCGCGTATCAAATATTTTTTAACACCCCTAGAGGAAATTGTGTTTTAGAGAGAAAGTGTGATGAGTGAGTTTGCGTTTTAAGAGAAACTGTGTTGAGTGAGTATTGACTACTGTGAGTGTTGACCCACTAAAATTGAAAATAATTTATTTGGACCGCCTAAAATATTTTAGCAAGCCCTCTTATTTTTTTAGTGTTTAGTTACACTTTTTTAAAATAGCAACGACAACACCAAATTTTGTGTTGGCGTAGACATTCAATTTAGTCTATGGTAACACTAAATTTTATCAACAATAACGTTAGAAAAATATGTAGCCTTAAATCAAATTTGACCAATTTTAAGGCATCTAAGGCTACACTTTTGCTTGTAACATCAAAAAAACTGTTGTTGAAAGTCATATATAAACATCATACATCACATATATGAACATCATATATCAATAGATATGGAAATCAAAACAATAAAAATATACTGGTCGCTCCGATACCACTTTTGGGTTTTTATTGAACTAATAAGATTTATGATCTCATCATATATCGAAATAGTGCAGCAGAAGTATAAATATAATATGTAAAACCCTCCAAGGATCCAAGTATATTAACAAAGTATGAAGAACAAGATTATTACCTCTTGTAGCGTATTTTAGATCGAGCCTTGCAAGAAACAAGCGCCCTCTATAGTATCCACACAACGAACAAGTCCCGAGCGTCTAACGGATAGCTAGCTCCGGTTCAATAAAGATTTCACTAAAATCAATTTGAATATAGGTATGTTCTTGATTATGGTATGAACAAGAACTCCAAGAATTTTATTCAAATATTCTTGAACTATGATCTAAAATAACAACTATGAATCTTATTCAATATGCTATTAAAGATAAAACTCACCATATTAGATGAAGATTAGATGAGTATTCTAAATACTTTTCTTGGTCCAAGAATCAATCTTCAAAGATATGAAGATATCTTCTTGATCCTTTTGATTATTCAACTCTTGAATATTATCTTCAAGACTTTTAGAGAGAGAAATATCAAAATCAGATTTTTGATTCTCTCTATACTAATTATGTCTTCTTTTGTTTTGTATTGTGTGAGGGCTATCAAAAGACACTATTATATAGCCCTCTACATGGCTAAGGGTTCACCAACCCCTTCATCAACCATAATCAACCGGAACAAAATAGCTGCCCTGCTCGTTTAAGTGTGTGACCCTGTAGGTTCTAATTAATATGGCAATGCCATCGTATCACTATCATACTAGTAATCATATTACTAGGGATATCTAGAATAAATATTCTTTAATGCTTTAAACGAGCTTTACTATCAAGTCACATACTTGATGATCATAAGCAGAATATTTATTCAATAATATAGTCAATATTATATATTTAAATAATAATTAATTTCTCCACATTATTATTTAAATAGTAGACTTAGAGCATAATATTAACACGAAGTAGTACCAAATAAAAGGACAAATTCTACTTCCATCACACTTTCGACATCCTCTCGTATCTCAAATGGTCCATGATAATTATTGTGCCAAATGCAAACCATTTGTCATTTACCTTTATGACTCTCAGGGCATTACTCGTTGATTAATAAAATACTATATTTACTACGACAACATGTGTATGACAAGTCATGCAAGTATAAAATTACACGGATATAAGGTATAGTGCATCACAATCGAGACTAGACAAACATAATTAAAATGACATGACATAAGCCTCTTAACATCCTACCTGCCCGTCGTTCCCATGCGTACTTTTTGCCTACTCCTCGAACGAACAATTACCTGAAATGCATAAAGGCATTTTGTAACACCCCTGAGATATTCAAGATATTTCACAGCGCCATGAACTCCTACATTAGATCCACCAGGATAATTAATCAATATAAAACAAATCAACCCTTCTGGGTAGATGAAAACAACACATTGTTAATGATGAAAGCATAATCATTCACCCAGTTCAATTAATAAATACTCCAAATATAAGCATAACGACTCAAAAATACTTTGTGTTGAAATATTTATTCCACATATTTATAAATAGAGTTTTGATGATTAAGTTGCTAAACAAAGCAAAACAACAAAGAGGCGAAGCAAAGTAACGAAGCAGACGAAGACGCAAAAAGCTGAACAAAATGCAAAGCTAGTGCATGCTAGACTCAAATGTTAGGGCACGCTAACAGGTCCCGGCAACAGATCAGACGAGTTCAAAGTTATCTGAAGTCAAGTCATCTGGTGAAGATAGCGCACGCTACTCTTGAACACTAACGCACGCTATCGAAGGCTATTTACAGTTGTGAAGACATTCAACCACAAAATGACGCAAGCAATGACGAAATCATAGCGCATGCTAAGATTGAGGAATAGCGAATGCTAAGACGTTTGAATTCAAGTCAAATCAATCAGTTGGAAAAAGTAAGGTTCAAATTCATAAAGTTGGAACGGTCAGTTTGACAAATCATACAACGGATACATTGTTAGCGCACACTATAGGAAAATGTTAGCGCATGCTAACTGTCATGGACAGTACTGGACTGAAGCTACAAGCAGTTAACACATGCTACATGTACGCTACAAGGGATAGTGCACGCTAGCAAGTCAAAACAGTCAGCAACGGCTAGTTTGTGAAGAAAGGCTATAAATACCAAGTGAATTGGTATTAAACAATACAACATTGGGCAAAGCATACATACTTGAGATATTATTGTAAACATTATAGTTGTTGTCCTTGAGCTTAAATTGAGAGTGATTGAGAGTGATACACTAAATCATACACGAGAGGTAAAAGAAAAGATACGATTGGATTCGGTGTTATTAGGACAAGGATCCGGCATTGTTAGAATCGTAATTGATATCTTAGTGAGGTTTATCTAGTACAGATAGAAAGCTAGAGTGGTTGATTCCTTGTCCAACAGAAAAGGAAAACGGTTTAACTTGGACCGACAAAAAGACAAGTAAGAGAACGGTTTACTCGGACCGATAGAAGACGAGCTTGTAACGGTAATCCCTCGACCGATAGAAGAGAGGTGCATAGGTTTATATCTTAAGCCTATAGAAAAAGATTACGACAGGGGACGTAGGCAAGTTTGGCCGAACATCTATAAATCCGTGTGTCGATTTTCTTTCTGCACTTTATATTTATGCTTCCACACAACGGCACTAATACTGATTTTGCTCCAGCACTTTGAAAGGTAAAACCCCCAGAGTACTCGAATATTGTCTAAATAAAATGATAGTACGACAAGATAACTGAAAGCATAATAAAAGTAAAAGACACTCCAGCACAGTATCACGCCTGGCCCTCATCATCGTACTTCCATAGTACCCGCTCGTCTGCGCGCTCAAACCTGAAATTCATGAAATTAATTTTCACTAAATGGGGTTAGCTTTGAATCGCTAGTGCAAGTAAATACAAATTAACCACTACAACTTACACATTCAAGTATATGCATGAAAAATATGAAAGCGAAGATAATAATTTTTGGAATGTAATTATCTAAAATATAATCATCACAAAGTGAAGCACATGATTAACCGTGAACTACGCTAGAGGTCACTGATCCCACGAGGCCCTGTCGGAACCTCTCAGAGTGGTTAAATATTTCTGAGCCAAGCTAAAGGTCACTGACTCCTTCGAGACCCCGTCGCACCCTCCCAGAGTGAACATAAACACACATATCTCATACATACATTACTTTTCATGCTAAATATGTAGGTTCATAAGAAATACTTGCCTTTGGACTGAGTTTTCCTTTCCTTCCAAAATGGAAAATCTACTTGGTACGCGGCAACATATGTAAAACGTGGTCTCTTACTTCGAAGTCTAAGGGTCGACGACGTACGAAGCATAAGACTTTTGTCTACTTTGAGAACTCAACAATCAGTATTGAATCAAAGAGATCTTTTCCCTCATCTTTAAATACAAACATCACGACTCAAAAGGCGTAACATCGAAAAATGTCAACTTTCAAATGTACAACCCCTAGAGTACTCGAATACAGTCAAAACAAAATGAGAGTACTACAAGACAACTGAAAATGCCATAAAAGTAAAGATACTCTAGCACAGTATCACGTCTGGCACTCATTCTCGTACTACCTGGTACCCGCTCGTCCATACGCTCATAACCTAAATTTCATGAAACGAATTTTCCCGGAATGTGGTTAGCAAGTAAATACACATGAACCACTGTAAGTTGCACATTTTAAGTATACACACGAAAATCTTGAAATCCAAGATAATGATTTCCCGAAATGCAATTATCTAAAATATCATCATCACAAAATCAAGAACATGATTAACCGTCGACTAGGACAGAGGTCACTACCCCCCTGAGGCCCCGTCGAACCCTCATGTAGTGGTTAACCCAATAGTTCGTGAGCCAGGACAGATATTATTGACTCCTCCTAGGCCGTGTCGGACCCTCCCGGTGTGAACATAAACACACATACTTCGCACATGCATTACTTTCCACGCTAAGTATGAGTTACTTTCCTTTGGGACATGGTGAAAGGCTATGAGACAAAAAATGGTTGACACGAACCAAAAATTCCAGATCCAAGTGATCTGTAGAACAAATATTAATACCAACGCGAATGTACTCGAAACTGAATTCTACTCGAAAGCCCACAAACGATTCATGTAAATCGACAATTTAACATGTAAAGGGCGGATCACAACCAACCCTCTTGATTTCCACAAAAATAAGGAAAGCACAATGTGAATTCATAGGGGAAGCATGTACTTGGAATAGATATTTCATAAACGACAAGAATCTAAGAGAATGATTTGATGTTGTTAATACTCACCAAACCCTTAAATAATATGATGGAGGATGATGGCTAGAAGATTCGAAGTCTGGAAATCTCCCCAAATTGCCTAAAACTACTGAACTCGACGCTTGAAGGTGGAATAATGTTTTCTGCTCTTAAAATAGAACACAACCCGCTACTTTATATCAGCAGTCGTTACGACAGTAAGAGGGTAATATAATGGCGACAACTTCATGGCAATTACGTATGTAACTACTGCAGATTACAGCAGTAACCTACTCTCTGGCAGTAAGCTACATCCCGATGTACGACTAGTCCAGAACCGCCTCAAAACGCGATGATTACATAGACATGATGAAGCATTTACGAATAATTCTCATCGACGAGTTTAAACATGCCATTCCGACTACCAAAAGGTATGGAAAAACAATTATAAAAACAATTTCCCAAAACTTTGGCGAATTACAAAATGGGACAAATGTCCAAAACTCATTATCAAGATCGAACAATAACACCAAAACTCATAACACGTCTAAATATGTTAAATGAACTTATAAAAACAACGAAGACAATTTCGAACAAGAGTTGCAAGAATCGAACCTAAATATGGTGAAGTCATAACATTTCATAGATTCACTAAAAACAACCTCGAAACTCGTTCGAATGACAAAAAGTACATAACAAAAGTTTTAAAATATTAAAATAATTACATGTGAATCTGGCAAAAATTGAAAAAATGCCAAAACTAGAAATTATTAAAAATATAAAAATCTCAGATATTACATTCTCCCTCTCTGAAAATATGTTCCGTCCGAAACTTAAGAAATAAATAACTCGGGATACTTAGCATGCATTCTATCTTCAACTTCCCACGTCGCTACCTCTCCATGCCTAGACCGCTGCACTTTGACCAACTGAATGGTTTTGTGCCTATGTTGCTTCTCATGATGCTCCAATATCTTTATAGATCGCTCTTAAAACGTAATATCCTTCGCAACTTCAATTTTCCAAAGTTGATTATGTGACTCGAGTCTGCTACATACCTTCTCAATTAGGACACATGAAAAATATTATGGACGAGACTAAATGCTGAAGGCAAAGCTAAGTGATACGCCAATTCAGCGACTCTCTGCAAGATCTAAACAGGTCTGATATATCTCATATTGAGTTTTCATTTCCTTCCAAAATAGAAAAACCCCTTTGTAGGTGACATCTTAAGTAAAAAGTGATCTCCCACTTTGAACTCTAAGGGTCGACAATATACATCAGCATAAGACTTTTTTCAACTTTGAGCAGTCAACAATCAATGTTGAATCAAAGAGATCTTTTTCCTCGTATACACTATCAAGTCTAGTACAGTACCAAGAAACTCGAATGCCTTGTCCCAACATAATGGCGACCTGGATTATCACCCATACAAGAGCCTCAAACGATTCCATCTTGAAGGATGCATGGGAACTATTATTGTAGGTAACTCGGTCAATGTCAAATGGATCTCCCAATCATTACTCCAATCTAAGGCGTGTGGCTGAAGCATGTCTTCCAAGATTTGAATCATCCGCTCAGTCTGACCATCCAACTGCTGATAGAACAGGGCCTGCTGAAATACCCCCCAAAAAATATGACACAAAATGACCATCCCGATCATACACAATAGTCCTACATGTACCGCGCAGTATAACAATCTCCGAAATGAATACTCATGCCAACCTCTCAGGTCTACACGTATCCCTGATACCCAAGAAGTGTGTTGATTTGGTAAGTTTGTCGACAATCACCCAATTATTTTCATCCCCAACCTAGATCTCAGCATGCTCGTAATAAAAGCCATACATATGTCCTCCCATTTCTACTCTGGATAGGAAGTGGCTACAATAACACAACTGGTCGCTGGTGTTCAATCTTGACTTGATGACAAGTTAAACACTTCAGAATGAATTATGTGATACCCAGTATTCTCAAAATCCCCGCCTAGGCTGAATAGTCCTCCGATTAATCCCTAGAAGGTCGTCTACCATTCCTATTATAGCATTGGTGCTTGTACTGGGTGTTTAGCTCATTAATCAGTCGTCTAGGCTGGCTGGGCGGGGGCTTATGAATGCAAGCTAAGATAATATGGATATTATGGGCCACTTTTATACTTATATCAATGCTTCAAGTTCTTAGATATGTGGGCGGCTAGGATGATGGCAGCACAATGATACTGTGCACGTAAAACGCACCCAAAAGACTGACAACATAAGTATCCATAAACCAAATCCCTAGTACCATATTCTGTAATACCCCCAAGATACTCAAGTTATGTCATGGTTCTGTGAACCCTTACATTGGGATTCACCATGATATTTAATCAATATAACACATACAACCCTTTTTCATTAACAAAAACAACACATCATTAATGACAAAAACATAATCATTCTTCCAGTAAACACTCCAAACACAAACATCAGGACTCAAAAGGCTTAAAACCCCAAAATGTCAACTTTCAAAGGTAAAACCACAAGAGTACTAGGGTACTGGATAAACAAAATGAGAGTATGACACGATAACTGAAAATGTAACGAGAGTAAAAGACACTCCAGCACAGTATTACGTCTGGCCCTCATCGTCGTACTGTTCTGGTACCCGCTTGCCCGCATGCTCATAACCTGAAATTTATGAAATAAATTACCCACATAGTTAGCTTTGAATCGCTAGTTCAGGTAAATACACATGAACCACTACAACTTACACATTCAAGTATGTGCACGAAGTTTTTGAAAGCCAAGATAATGATTTTTGAATGGAATTATCTAAATTATCATCGCCGCAAAATCAAGCGCATCATTAACTGTGGACCATGCCAGAGGCCACTGGTCCCTGGGGGACCCCTTGGACCCTCATGGAGTGGTTAACCCAGTAGTTTGTTAGCTAGGCCAAAGGTTACTAAATCATCCAAGGCCTTGTCGGACCCTCCCAGAGTGAACATAAGCACACATACCCCACACATCACTACTAGAAAAAATGGATATAGTGCTCAAAAGCGTCATAATATGTAGTCTATTGTGATGCTTTTGCTACAGTGACACTTTTCAAAAGCGTCACCTGATTTAGCGTTTCAATATCCCATTATTGTGACACTTTCAAGGCGTCACAACAAATATCTATTGTGACACTTTTATATATATTGTGACCTATATGTAGTTCTGAATGTTATATAATAAAGTGATTGATACACATGGTTGATGTCACACTGCACCTAAAGGGGTGGAGACAACTAGAGATGTTTATACCTACCACATGATAACTATAATGCTTAGCATTTGAAGCCTAGTAGATCACAAAACTGTTATAGTCAAGCTAACATCAGGATCCTTCGGGGAAGTAATGATCTGAGCTTATTCATAATATTATGCACGCCTGTCAGCATTAGCATTTGAGTGATAGTCTTCTACATTATCGTATACAGGTTCATGCAATCAGGTAGTGACAATAGCATATATTATCCATACCACAATAAATTTGAAGGTTGAAGTACTTACATTGAAAAGGAAAAAAAGAATTTGAAGTAGATATATGATTTACAGAAAGTTGAAGTATCACATATAAGAGAACAGGTATTTTAAATTAGAAACAAAAATAGGTTAAAGACAAACATGATAATCTAACAACTTACCACTGATGCATAATGTATTAGGTTCACAAACAACAATTAGTTTGCCAAGCAATGCAACACAATGACTCATCATTTCATTTTCCTCATGACCTCCAGTTCAGAAATTGTAAACTATTAGCAACAAGGATCATTATTTGAAACAATTGAAAAGAAAAGAAAAGGTGACAAGAGTCGAAGTACCATTTGAGAACCATATTGGACTTTCCAAAATATTATGATCTATAGTCATGTTGATTATACCTTTTTTTGATCCATCACATTTAAAGTAGATATTGGAATGCTTATCTCTTCTGCAAAGAACAAACTCACCAGATATATTAATCTCTAATTTTTTTGGGCGGAGAAATTTTAGGGAGATATGTCCGACAGAATAACCAATGCAAATATAAAAACTTAGGCATGTTTATACAACAGCACAAACACGCCTTCTATGAATACAATCAGTCCTTCCAATAACTTTTTAAAATAATTTTTACTCTTCGAGTTTTTATTTGCCTAGTCATGTGCTTCCACCTCACTCTTAGCATAATTACATAAATTTTATGTCTTTATCAAAATAAGCTAATAACCAAGCTAATAAGTAGTTAATGACATTTCAGCAAGCAATATTTGAAAGCCACGTAAGTATTCAGTCATATAATTATAAAGAGCATGTAAAAAGATGTCATATACATTTACTTTTCATCCCAAAACTTATAATGCTTCTGATTTAAAAGAAATAAAACTCACAAGACTAAGAGCTTCATAAAGAACACGTGATGCATTATTCTTGTTCACATATTTCACCATGTCAATTCCCGTTAAGTATCTTCCCATTAAGCATTTTTTTTCTTGCTTTCTCAACTCTATCGACTCGCTCGTATTCGTTGATACTTTCTGAACATGTTTTGTATTTCGGTTTTTATCGTTCGAATGAGTTGTGATATTATTTCAGATCAATCTGTTTATCATTATGACATTTCTGAGTTCGGTTCAATTCTTGTTAACCTTGTTCGAAATTAACGTCTTTTAGTTCTACAAGTTATTTTAATGACTTGAGTTGAAGTGTGAACTTCGGAGTCGTTGTTCGACCGTTGTTATTCGATCGTTGTTGTTCGGTCGTTGTTTTTCGATCATTGTTATTCGATTGTTGTTGTTCGACCATTGTTATTCGATCGTTGTTGTTTGATTGTTGTTGTTCGATCATTGTTGTTCAATCGTGGTTGTTCGATTGTTGTTGCCTGATCTTGTACCGTGAAGAGTTGTCGTTCACTGTTAGTCAGCTATTTCGATTGCGGTCATTTGGGACACCGAGCCGTTCATTGCGAGATGGTAGTTGAGAGGTTTGGGAATCGAGTTTGCGTCTTTGCTCCGAAAGGACACGGAGATGCCTAGTGTGGTTTTCAAGGATTTCGGCGCGGTCAGAGTTTTTCGTGGTTACCCTCGCGGATCGTTGTGTGTTTAATTTCTGTTTTTCGACTATGCAAGTTTTCTTGTAATAGGTTGTTTCGTGATTGTTCGGGAAATTCAGTTGATTGTGTTATTTGTTTGGTGATACATGACACTTGTTAGTTTTATTATGTCTCTGCTTGTGGCATTGTGATTGTAACACCCCCAATCCGCTCAGGGATATTACACGCCGTAGAACCTTTCCTCAAGGATCTACCAGGCTGGTAACAACATAGAACATCTCAACAATGCCTTTAAGGCTAAAATGACTCAGTAGACCGATTTGGTCTTTCAATAAATACATACAACTCAAATACATTACATGCCCATGCAGGGGTCGAATACAACACACTCCCATACAACGGGAAAGAATACTGCAGCGGAAATAAAATACATATAAACCAATGACATCATACGGGTCCTCGTGTGATTAGTATCGTTCATCTTTCATCATCCTTCGTGCCGACCCTGTGTTATGCTTCCAAACCTGAATGCAAAAATAGACATCCACCCCCCTGAATACTCGGGGATTAGCAAAACTCCACTATTTTGCTAGTGCAAGAACAAAGTGCAAATACGAGCCATATATTTCACATTCCACAAATAACAATAACCATGAACCCTCAAAAATCCAAATGTAACGAAAAGTACTTCCCGAGGCAAGAGTTTGGGTAAAACATTCCAAAACCGAAAGATCACAAATCAAGGGAAACAATTTATAAAATAGTTTGAAATGCCATCGAGAGTTTTAATAGAAAACAATTATAGGATTATCGAATCCTTCTCTTTCCAAAATCAACAGGGGTCACAGCCCAAAGGTTTTGTTTTTACAATTGAAACCAACAACAATACACAAGGTTAAAACCCACGTCACGCGTCCTCGACGGACATAAAATACACACGCACCCGTGAAGTTTCACTCGTGAATACAGGGCTATACCATTAGACTCCCTCCATGGCCCCGTCGAACCCTCCCGAGGTGAGCAAACACATTCACAAAACATACACACGCACTCGTGAAGTTTCACTCGTGAATCCAGGGCGAAACCATTGGACTCCCTCTGTGGCCCCGTCGAACCCTCCCGAGGTGAGCAAACACATTCACAAAACATACACACACACTCGTGAAGCTTCACTCGTGAATCCTGGGCAAAACCATTGGACTCACTCCATGGCCCCGTCGAACCCTCCCAAGGTGAGCAAACACATTCAAAAAACATACACACATACTCGCATCGCCTAGGACCGTGACAAAGCCACAAATCCCCCTCGAGGCCCCGTCGGACCCTCCCGAGCTGGCTAGCTAAATAATCAAGCACCACACGTCACCTAGGACCGGGACGAAGCCACGAATCCCACTCGAGGCCCCGTCGGACCCTCCCGAGCTGGCCGCGAAATAATCAAGCAGCACACGTCACCTAGGACCGGGATGAAGCTACAAAGCCCACTCGAGGCCCCTTCGGACCCTCCTGAGCTTGCCGCGAAATAATCAAGCACAAGTAACATATCACACCAAGGATATCCAAAAAAATAAACAAGAGGCATCAAACACTTAGCAAAACAACACGTCAAACCATAACACACCGAAAAGAGATAATATATGTACACACACATTACACTACCAAAAATCAGACTTTAGCCGACGACTTAAAGTGGTCGGCTGAACCCCAAAGTCGTCGGCTAATCATGCCAGCCGTCGGCTAAAAAACCGTCGGCCGATATTCGTCTTCCAAGGTTTAGCCGACGACCTTTCTGCAGTCGTCGTCTAATGTTCAACAATTAGCCGACCACTAGTACAAGGTCGTCGGCTAAACCTGTTGGAAAAAAAAAACATTTAGCCGACGACCGTAACAAGACCGTTGTAATATCCTAGAATTTCACTATGAATTTTTCGCATTATTTTATCTGGGATGTACTGTACAGAGTGGGACCGACACGATATGAGTGGATAATTTTGGAAACCGTGACAGTCGTGCCAGTATGTCTATCGAGGTTATTTTGATTCTAGGATATTACATGCTTGGTGTGTCCTTCGATGTCAGATATACCGTATGAGTATTTGTATGATTGCCGTACTTGGTCGACAGTTGTAATTGAGGATATCGTGCATCAGACGTACCGTATGAGAATGATATCGGAACGAGTATATGTATTCGGTATGTCGCGTGTATGTGTTCGGTTTATTGAGACGGCAGACAGGGGCAGAAATGGCTAAGTATGAAAGCCATTACGTACGCTATGTAAGGAGTCTTACGTACGTAAGTAAGCAGGATTAACGTACGTTAAGGAATGTACATTACGTACGTTAAGAAGGGATTCGGACAGGATCGAGCCGTGGTCGGCAGGTGGGACCCAGTGTCGGCTGCTTTCGGCGCAGGATGTGGACAAGCGAGTCAACCTCGGCATTACGTACGCTATGCATGGCATATTACGTACGTAATAAGGGTTGATACTGTAGCAAGTCAACTGCTACATTACGTACGCTATGGTGATGGTATTACGTACGTAACGCAAGGTACAAAATAGTACAGTTAACCCTGGATGACGATTACGTACGCTATATAGGACATATAACGTACGTTAAAGGCCTTACGTACGTTAACTTTGGGACTTAACGTATGTAACGAGATGCGCAGTTTATAAAATAAGAACGGGACTTTCATTTCCTCACGAAAGGAAACACATTTCCTCCTCCCCAGCTCGTCCCTCTTCACTCTCAAACCCATTTCAGAACCTCATACCCTTGTTAATACTTTGATAAGGATGATTGGAAGCTTGAAACTTGGAGTTCTTGGAGTTTTGGAAGTGTTTGATTATGTTATTCATCTTCAAAAGGTATGTTGATGATCTCTACTCCTTGAATTCGGATTTTGATGTTAGTGTTGATGTTCTTCTTCGTATGAAGATGATTATGGTATTGTGGTTACGATTCTTGAGGATATATGAACTATATGTTGAAGGGAGATGATGATATGTTGGTTTTTGTCTTGAAAATGTTGACTATGATTATAGAATCATGTCGTTCTTGGTGATCTTGGTAGTGTTGCTTCGATTCTTGATGTTAGGAGGATCGTATGTTGGAGAATATGATGATACATGCCTTGGAGTATGGATTAGATGATGGTTAGATGTTAGAACAAATTGAATTACGTTGTTTTGTTGGCTTCAAACGTGATTATGGATTAATTCATGTTCTTGAAGAATTCTTGAATGATACATGTCCGTAAATTGTAAGGATTACGGTTAATTTTGGTATATGATTATTCATGATGATAGCCGGTAATTGTATTCCTATGAATTTGCAAGAATGAGCCGTGTTAGTCCGAATTTAAGATTGAAGTCGGAACCGATAATGTTGTAGATGTTGGTAGAACTATTGAACACCGAATTTCGGCTTGTGTTCGTATTGTTAAGAGTTGATATGGTTTGCTTTCGTATGATCGAGATATCGTCGAGTTTGATCAGTTGATCATTTCGGTGTTGATTGTTATTGAACGTATCGTTAATTGATTATTGCATTAGGTTGCGTTAGTGGTCGTTGAAGTTAACCGTTATGCTGCGGACGAGCCGGTGCTGCGGAGCTTGTAGACGAAGACGGCGGGATTGATAGTGGCTTCGTCGAATTGGCATCAAGGCAAGTTATGCTTGCTCAGTTCATAATGTTAATAAATGATTTCGTTTTCATTTCATTTATGATTCATATAGCAATGGTATTATGGAATATATGAATTGTCGGAATGGTGGTATGTAAGATAAATCATAATGTATATGATTTTAAGGATGTCTAGTGGAAATGGGAACGTGAACTATAATTTGGTCTATTGCATGACAAGTTGGATATCAAGGTTAGTCATCGTGTAGATGTTGAACTCGGGATGGTGGTTTGGTATTAGTTATGGACTGTACATCATTTTGGATGGGATGATAAACCGTGTATTCGTTCAGGGCGGTTGGTCGTGGAAAGGTTAGCGTCTCCAGCTTGAGGTAAATTAATATTGTTAGAATATGATAATCATCATGTTGCATTTTTGCATGTGTGTTGATATTTCATACGGTGAATGTGCACCATTGTTTGTTACGTTTTGTGAAGTGCTCTTTCTTGAGCCGTAATCTGTGGGGCCGATGTGTTGGGGATAAAACCTGTATGGTACCCGAAGGGAAATGTGTTTGGGGATAAGACCTAAATGGCACCTATGTCCGGAGTATTCCTGAGTAGATGCTTCCGTGACCCTCGGCTGCTGCCTTGGGAGTTTATGTGTTATTGTCCGGAGTATTCCTGAGTAGATGCTTCCGTGACCCTCGGCTGCTGCCTTGGGAGTTTATGTGTTATTGTCCGGAGTATTCCTGAGTAGATGCTTCCGTGACCCTTGGCTGCTGCCTTGGGAGTTTACGTGTTATTATTATATGCATTGTTGAGCATGCTGTGGACTATTGTCTGACGGAATACGACATTGTGGTCGTGTCGGTCTTTCATGATCGAGTTATTGTTGCCCTCTTGGAAAATCTTCTGATCCTTGTTGGATATGCTTTTCTTCGAGATCTGTTGTCATGTTGTATCGTGGCATATCTGGAGTCAGATACATTCTGATCGTTCATGTGTAGGATTTTCGGGACGGGCACGTGTAGCATGTGTTGGTTTCGACCTCATATTGAACCGTGCACACGAGACGTGTATTGATCAATACCCGTGGTTGGCTTGTACACGGACACATGTCCGGATCGAGCGTATCGTGACGTCCATCTTGAGTCTTATTGATTGGTCGTTCACAGTCCATGTATAATTGGACCTGTTTGATATTCGGATTGTCTTTGAAATTCCGTATATATGATTTGTATACGGTTGACGATTTTATTCTCTCGTGTATCCGTCACCATTGAACCTTTATTAATCTCATTCATTATTGATCCTTATTGATTCCATTTGGGAGTTGTCTCACCGTTGGTATCCTTGGTTATTAGCCCTTGATTGATGTTATTGGAGTTTACCATGTCGTCGGTATTCTCAGTTGTTGATCCCTTATTATCCCTATTGGAGTATACCGTGTTGTTGGTACTTCCGGTCGTTGGTCCTTATTGATCTTGCTAGAGTTTACTATGTCGCGTATTCTCGGTTGTTGAACTTTATTGATCTTATTGGGGTTTATCATACCGTTGGTATTCCTGGTTGTCAACTCTTTTGATCTTGTTAGAGTTTACCATGTCATTGGTATTCTCGATTATTGATTCTTCATTGATCCTTACCGTGTCGTCGGTATTCTCGGTTGTCGACCTTTTATTGATCTTGTTGGGATTTGCCGTATTGTCGGTATTCTCGGTTATGGATTCTTCCTTGATCTTGTTGGAGTTACCATACCATGGCATTCTCGTTCGTGGTTGATCCTTTGTTGATCTTGTGTGGAAATATCATGTCATTGATATTTCCGTTGTGATGCATTAATTGTTTATCATTATTGACTGTGTCAACATTCGTGTTTTGCATTGATATTCGGGACTTGCTATTGTCTCGGAACAGTTGGATTACAGGTGTGCCATGTGATATCGGTTTTATCAGGAATGGGATTCGATTGTGCGACCCAGCCGGCAGAGTTAGTCTTGGCCAGATCATTCTATAATTGAGATATGATAAGTTTGGGAATTTTTGTATCGTTTCGGTTATAGTACAGGTGGTTACTTTTGAGTTCGTTCATTACTTAAGGACACGAGGCGTGGGAAGGTAAGAATTGATTGTTATGGTTGTGACAGGTTGGTAAGGTTATTTCGGTAAGATTACATGGGGAATGTTCTTACTCTGTAGATTACATTGATATGTATTGTTTTTGTGATGTGATCGTTATCATTGTTGAGTATTATGGCTGACCCCGTCGTGGGCTTTATCTTTTAGGTACTCGGAGTTCGAGCGAGTAGCGGTCGTGAAGGGATGAGCTTTCCGGTGATACTGGCTATGGCGTAGTTGTTGGGATTCGAGTGTTCTTTCTGGTTTTTATAATTCCGCTGTAAATGTAATTAATTGTGTTTTATCCGCTGTGTGTGTATATTTAAAATGGCTTTCGATATTCTTGAAACTGTGTTTTTATCCGCTGTGCGTGTGTGTGTACTTTCAAAGGGCTTTTTGACATTTTTAAACGTTTGCGGAGATGATTTTAGCCTTGTGGGTTCCAATATGGGGCCCACGGTGCTGTAATATTCCCGGTCGGTTTTGGGGGTGTTACAGAAGATGGTATCAGAGCTTGGGTTTCGTAAAACCCGGGCGTGTGTGTTATGTGGCTCTACCGGTGCGGTAGTAGCGTGACTTTTGAAAATGATTTTCTGACTTTTGGGTCAAACCGATTTTGGAGGTTTCAAAATTTTTGAAATATTTTCAAATTATTGTATTTGCGATGCCGGTGTGTTGAGACTTTGTATGGGAGTCGTATGCTGGTATCACGGAAGATCATCGACTTCACGGACCTGTAAGTATGTTCTTTCAGTTATTTCAATTTTGATGATGATTATTTGAGCATGGTGTCGTGATTTTGAGATATTTCGGGATTGAGATGCTGATTATGACAGGTGTTGAGTTTCTAGGACGAAACTTATTTAAGTTGGTGTATATGTAATATCCTAGAATTTCACTATGAATTTTTCGCATTATTTTATCTGGGATGTACTGTACAGAGTGGGACCGACACGATATGAGTGGATAATTTTGGAAATCGTGACAGTCGTGCCAGTATGTCTATCGAGGTTATTTTGATTCTAGGATATTACATGCTTGGTGTGTCCTTCGATGTCAGATATACCGTATGAGTATTTGTATGATTGCCGTACTTGGTCGACAGTTGTAATTGAGGATATCGTGCATCAGACGTACCGTATGAGAATGATATCGGAACGAGTATATGTATTCGGTATGTCGCGTGTATGTGTTCGGTTTATTGAGACGACAGACAGGGGCAGAAATGGCTAAGTATGAAAGCCATTACGTACGCTATGTAAGGAGTCTTACGTACGTAAGTAAGCAGGATTAACGTACATTAAGGAATGTACATTACGTACGTTAAGAAGGGATTCGGACAGGATCGAGCCGTGGTCGGCAGGTGGGACCCAGTGTCGGCTGCTTTCGGCGCAGGATGTGGACAAGCGAGTCAACCTCGGCATTACGTACGCTATGCATGGCATATTACGTACGTGATAAGGGTTGATACTGTAGCAAGTCAACTGCTACATTACGTACGCTATGGTGATGGTATTACGTACGTAACGCAAGGTACAAAATAGTACAGTTAACCCTGGATGACGATTACGTACGCTATATAGGACATATAACGTACGTTAAAGGCCTTACGTACGTTAACTTTGGGACTTAACGTACGTAACGAGATGCGCAGTTTATAAAATAAGAACGGGACTTTCATTTCCTCACGAAAGGAAACACATTTCCTCCTCCCCAGCTCGTCCCTCTTCACTCTCAAACCCATTTCAGAACCTCATACCCTTGTTAATACTTTGATAAGGATGATTGGAAGCTTGAAACTTGGAGTTCTTGGAGTTTTGGAAGTGTTTGATTATGTTATTCATCTTCAAAAGGTATGTTGATGAACTCTACTCCTTGAATTCGGATTTTGATGTTAGTGTTGATGTTCTTCTTCGTATGAAGATGATTATGGTATTGTGGTTACGATTCTTGAGGATATATGAACTATATGTTGAAGGGAGATGATGATATGTTGGTTTTTGTCTTGAAAATGTTGACTATGATTATAGAATCATGTCGTTCTTGGTGATCTTGGTAGTGTTGCTTCGATTCTTGATGTTAGGAGGATCGTATGTTGGAGAATATGATGATACATGCCTTGGAGTATGGATTAGATGATGGTTAGATGTTAGAACAAATTGAATTACGTTGTTTTGTTGGCTTCAAACGTGATTATGGATTAATTCATGTTCTTGAAGAATTCTTGAATGATACATGTCCGTAAATTGTAAGGATTACGGTTAATTTTGGTATATGATTATTCATGATGATAGCCGGTAATTGTATTCCTATGAATTTGCAAGAATGAGCCGTGTTAGTCCGAATTTAAGATTGAAGTCGGAACCGATAATGTTGTAGATGTTGGTAGAACTATTGAACACCGAATTTCGGCTTGTGTTCGTATTGTTAAGAGTTGATATGGTTTGATTTCGTATGATCGAGATATCGTCGAGTTTGATCAGTTGATCATTTCGGTGTTGATTGTTATTGAACGTATCGTTAATTGATTATTGCATTAGGTTGCGTTAGTGGTCGTTGAAGTTAACCGTTATGCTGCGGACGAGCCGGTGCTGCGGAGCTTGTAGACGAAGACGGCGGGATTGATAGTGGCTTCGTCGAATTGGCATCAAGGCAAGTTATGCTTGCTCAGTTCATAATGTTAATAAATGATTTCGTTTTCATTTCATTTATGATTCATATAGCAATGGTATTATGGAATATATGAATTGTCGGAATGGTGGTATGTAAGATAAATCATAATGTATATGATTTTAAGGATGTCTAGTGGAAATGGGAACGTGAACTATAATTTGGTCTATTGCATGACAAGTTGGATATCAAGGTTAGTCATCGTGTAGATGTTGAACTCGGGATGGTGGTTTGGTATTAGTTATGGACTGTACATCATTTTGGATCGTCGGATAAACCGTGTATTCGTTCAGGGCGGTTGGTCGTGGAAAGGTTAGCGTCTCCAGCTTGAGGTAAATTAATATTGTTAGAATATGATAATCATCATGTTGCATTTTTGCATGTGTGTGTTGATATTTCATACGGTGAATGTGCACCATTGTTTGTTACGTTTTGTGAAGTGCTCTTTCTTGAGCCGTAATCTGTGGGGCCGATGTGTTGGGGATAAAACCTGTATGGTACCCGAAGGGAAATGTGTTAGGGGATAAGACCTAAATGGCACCTATGTCCGGAGTATTCCTGAGTAGATGCTTCCGTGACCCTCGACTGCTGCCTTGGGAGTTTATGTGTTATTGTCCGGAGTATTCCTGAGTAGATGCTTCCGTGACCCTCGGCTGCTGCCTTGGGAGTTTATGTGTTATTGTCCGGAGTATTCCTGAGTAGATGCTTCCGTGACCCTTGGCTGCTGCCTTGGGAGTTTACGTGTTATTATTATATGCATTGTTGAGCATGCATGGACTATTGTCGGCGGAATACGACATTGTGGTCGTGTCGGTCTTTCATGATCGAGTTATTGTTGCCCTCTTGGAAAATCTTCTGATCCTTGTTGGATATGCTTTTCTTCGAGATCTGTTGTCATGTTGTATCGTGGCATATCTGGAGTCAGATACATTCTGATCGTTCATGTGTAGGATTTTCGGGACGGGCACGTGTAGCATGTGTTGGTTTCGACCTCATATTGAACCGTGCACACGAGACGTGTATTGATCAATACCCGTGGTTGGCTTGTACACGGACACATGTCCGGATCGAGCGTATCGTGACGTCCATCTTGAGTCTTATTGATTGGTCGTTCACAGTCCATGTATAATTGGACCTGTTTGATATTCGGATTGTCTTTGAAATTCCGTATATATGATTTGTATACGGTTGACGATTTTATTCTCTCGTGTATCCGTCACCATTGAACCTTTATTAATCTCATTCATTATTGATCCTTATTGATTCCATTTGGGAGTTGTCTCACCGTTGGTATCCTTGGTTATTAGCCCTTGATTGATGTTATTGGAGTTTACCATGTCGTCGGTATTCTCAGTTGTTGATCCCTTATTATCCCTATTGGAGTATACCGTGTTGTTGGTACTTCCGGTCGTTGGTCCTTATTGATCTTGCTAGAGTTTACTATGTCGTCAGTATTCTCGGTTGTTGAACTTTATTGATCTTATTGGGGTTTATCATACCGTTGGTATTCCTGGTTGTCAACTCTTTTGATCTTGTTAGAGTTTACCATGTCATTGGTATTCTCGATTATTGATTCTTCATTGATCCTTACCGTGTCGTCGGTATTCTCGGTTGTCGACCTTTTATTGATCTTGTTGGGATTTGCCGTATTGTCGGTATTCTCGGTTATGGATTCTTCCTTGATCTTGTTGGAGTTACCATACCATGGCATTCTCGTTCGTGGTTGATCCTTTGTCGATCTTGTGTGGAAATATCATGTCATTGATATTTCCGTTGTGATACATTAATTGTTTATCATTATTGACTGTGTCAACATTCGTGTTTTGCATTGATATTCGGGACTTGCTATTGTCTCGGAACAGTTGGATTACAGGTGTGCCATGTGATATCGGTTTTATCAGGAATGGGATTCGATTGTGCGACCCAGCCGGCAGAGTTAGTCTTGGCCAGATCATTCTATAATTGAGATATGATAAGTTTGGGAATTTTTGTATCGTTTCGGTTATAGTACAGGTGGTTACTTTTGAGTTCGTTCATTACTTAAGGACACGAGGCGTGGGAAGGTAAGAATTGATTGTTATGGTTGTGACAGGTTGGTAAGGTTATTTCGGTAAGATTACATGGGGAATGTTCTTATTCTGTAGATTACATTGATATGTATTGTTTTTGTGATGTGATCGTTATCATTGTTGAGTATTATGGCTGACCCCGTCGTGGGCTTTATCTTTTAGGTACTCGGAGTTCGAGCGAGTAGCGGTCGTGAAGGGATGAGCTTTCAGGTGATACTGGCTATGGCGTAGTTGTTGGGATTCGAGTGTTCTTTCTGGTTTTTATAATTCCGCAGTAAATGTAATTAATTGTGTTTTATCCGCTGTGTGTGTATATTTAAAATGGCTTTCGATATTCTTGAAACTGTGTTTTTATCCGCTGTGCGTGTGTGTGTACTTTCAAAGGGCTTTTTGACATTTTTAAACGTTTGCGGAGATGATTTTAGCCTTGTGGGTTCCAATATGGGGCCCACGGCGCTGTAATATTCCCGGTCGGTTTTGGGGGTGTTACAACCGTCGGCTAAAACCATTTTTTTTTAGAAAAAAATAAATAGAGTTTAGCCGACGACCGTCTTATATGTCGTCGGCTAAAACTCTTTTTAAAAAAAAAAATTAAATTATTTTAGCCGACGACTGTCTAAGAGGTCGTCGGCTAAAGTAGTTTATTTTTTTTTAAAAAAAAATAACTTTAGCCGACGACCGTCTTAGAGGTCGTCGGCTAAAACCCTATTTTTTTGAAAAAATTACTTTAGACGACCGTCTTTGACGGTCGTCGGCTAAAACCCTTTTTAATAAAAAAAATAAACTACTTTAGCCGACAACCGTCTTATATGTCGTCGGCTAAAACCCTATTTTAAAAAAAAAAATTCAGATTTTGGTATCCCAAAACCTGTATTTTTTGCACCTGCAATTTTTATACACCAGCTCTCATTATCAACAACAATCAACGCACAACATATTCAAGAACATTAATTTCATCAACATACTAGTAGCGTCAATAAAATCACTTACACAATTGTAACACAAATATAAATATACAAGAGTACTACAACAACACAACTAGAATCCACTGCCAAAATCATCTAAATGTCGAAATCTAGTAGTAGAAGGATTACCACCATCCCCTAGATCCTCGTCACGAGGCTGTGAAGATGGGGTCTGTCCGAAGAGAGAAAGCGGTGGAGCAGGTGCCTGCAGTCCAGCCTGAGTAATGGTGTGAGTCAGCATCATCATATAGTCCATCATGGCCTGCTGCTGTCTCTGGAAACTCTCTAACCGCGACTCAGTCCTCTGCTCGCTCTCATGTAACCGCGTCTGAGCCCTCCTTTCATTCTCAGCCCGGAGCTCCCTCTCCGCTCTCAACTGCTCCTCGAGATAGGCAGTCCGTGCATCCCGTCCGCGAGGGCGCTGGAAGCCGGGGGTATCTTTCAATACATGGTGACCCTCGGCTCCCATCATCTTAGTGCGGTACCGACTACCTCTAGGAGGGTATACGGTACCCCACACCCTAGCGCGAACAAAAGGATCGGCCTGATCGATCTGTCCAATGGCAGAATCGAGGTCAGTCTCCGCTAAGTCCGGATACTGCTCCCGAGCAATCTCAGCAAGCATCCTCTAAGACTCCTCCCGTACACGCTCCTAAGTTAATATGAAAATAAATATTTGAATATCATTAAAAGTATGATACAAAGGCATTTATTTTATTACTAAAATAAAATAAAAAAAGACTTACATGCTCCTCGGGACGGTTCGGAAATGCTTTCTGAGTTACGTAGGCAAATGCATCCAACGAATCAGAAGAAATGGCCTCGTGCGCAACTCTGGCTAACGACCGGGAACCCAGACTGTGATGGTCAGTCAGACCAGCACGATTGGTCGTGTTGGTCAAGCTAGTCGCCTTCAAAAAATATTATTTAGAATTGAGTTTATATTTAGAATTAAAAAATAAAAATCAAATATTATTATTTTTATTAAATACTAGCATTTTTTTAATAACTAAAATACAATATTCATATTTTTATTTTTTATGGAAAATAATATTCTAGTTTTTATTTTTATTAAAACAATTTATTTCCACTTTTGAATAAAAATTCCGATTTTTTAATATTAATAATATTCGAATTTTAAAAAATACATGAAGTTCCGATTTTTCTAATTTAAAAACCGAACTTCAAGTATTTTTATATTCAAACATTAATTTAAAAAATGGAGTTTATATTTATAATTCAAAAAATAAAATCAAAGAGGAAGAATGAAATGAGGGTATTTTAGTCATACCATGAACTCGGGTCGCGAAAATGGGCGCGTAGCCACTTCCACTCGTACTCCGGAACTTGAATTCTTCCGGTAGCCTCTCGTATCACCCCAGTCATCGAACATGTGCATCTCATTTTTCCAAGATTTGTACCTACAACACACGTTGCACAACATATATCATTTGTAAGAAAAAAAATTACGCAAACAATGTAGATACAAAATAAATTAAAATGACTTACTTGGTAGACTGCACCTCGTCACACCAAGTACGTAGTAGAGAGTCGGGAATGACAAACCACACCTATGAACAGCATAAATACGCAATAATTTAAAAACATCACATATTGCATTTTCAAGAACCACGTGTTGATTGAAAAACACTTATTAAATATTTATTAACTTACCGACATAGCATTATTCAAAGCATCCTTCACGCACTGCGGCACGTCCCCCCAATCGGGCCACAAAACGGGGACTCTGTCCCGAATGACAAAGCCAACATTACGGCTATATGACGCCGCAGCGTCAGAAGACATCACCGGCCGGCCGTGTCTGTCTAGAGGAATCTCATAACGGCCATTCTTAGTTACGTACGAGTCGAGCGCCAGACCCTTTGCTGGGCCACGAGTCTTCTTCTTTTTCTTCTCCTCCTCGACTACATTTTTCCCCTTCTCCTTCTCCCTCTCTATCTCCTCATACAGTTTCGTCTTCGAAACCCGACAACTGCGCCAAAACATGTTGTCTGGCCAAGACTCATACACGTATGCCTCGTCAGGGCTAATCAATCGAACGGGAACTCGGGCTCCCGACTCATCGACCTCCGGAATAGTCGGAACCATCGGAGGCATGAATAGAGTCGGCGGCGGACCGTGGGGCACCGCGGACGAGGAACTCCGTACATCTCCTGATGTGTGAGGGCTAGACGTGGGTCGGTGGATGGGAGGCATACGAGTCTCCGGCTGCGAGGGGGTCGGCCGTGGTGATGAGACCGGGGCTGGCGGGCTGGACGATCGGCGGGCGATTGTAGTTGGGCCGGGGTGACGATCGGCGGGCGAATGGCTAAGGGGCAGAAGAAGAAAATAAGAAAAGGAGGTACGAGAAACGTATAAAAGGTGGGGGTTTAGCCGACGACAGGATCTACGTCGTCGGCTAAAGTTTTTTTAAAAAAAAAATTATATTTTAGCCGACGACATATATGACGGTCGTCCGCGAAACCCGGAAGTGACCCGACCGTGTTAGACAACACGGTCGGCGGCAGTAACTGATTTGTTTTCAATTTCTGGGCGGGTGCGACCCGGGTCGTGCTGATGGACACGGTCGGGTGTTTAGCCGACGACCTTCTTATAAGTCGTCGGCTAAAGTTCAATTTTTTTTTTTAAAAACATTAGTCGATCGTGTCGGGGACACGGGCCGTGTCGCACCAGCCCTGAATGGGAAAACAAATCAGATGATCGACTGACCGTGTTGTCTAACACGGTCGGGTCACTTCCGTGTTTAGCCGACGACCGTCATATATGTCGTCGGCTAAACTATATATTTTTTTTTAAAAAACTTTAGCCGACGACGTAGATCTTGTCGTCGGCTAAACCCCAAGTTTTTTTTTAATAATATTATTGATATTATATTAATGTTATGATTATGATTATTATTATTACTATTTTTTTAATTATATTTAACAAATAAAAATATACATCTACTAAATTTATGGCTCATAGTTTGAGTCATCACTACAGTCTGTCTCATTATCTGAGTTGATATCCGGCAACATATGCCTCAAGTCGTCCACATTATCGTCATCAGAATTTTCAAGTAATTCGTTTGTATCAACGTCAACGTACCCGCGAGCATCACCACGGAGTCGGATGACTCGTCCTTCAGGAACATTATTCATTGTAATTGTCGTTGATGGTGGAATATTTGCTGCATTTGGCTCTTGATAAGCATCATCGTCATCAGTACCTGTTGTTTCTCCCAGTGTAGCAGCACTAAAAATATTCCTCGTTGTCACAACATTCACTACCTTCCATGTGCCTTTCTTCACCAAGTCGTCCAAATAATACACCGACTTTGCTGATGTAGCAAATACAAAAGGATCACTTTCATACCATGAAGTGGAAGTGTCAACAGATAACAGCCCGTAGTCGTATTGCATATCGGTTCCAAGACTGGTGTCGTACCATCGACACTTAAACAAGTAAATTGTCATGCCCTCCCCGTAAATTAGTTCTACCACTTCCAAAAGAACACCGTAATATCCACCATCTATCATAACCCCAGAATTTTGACATCTTCTTTTTTGGTCTCTCCCAAGGCATACGAATGTGACACCGTTGACTTTGGCCATCGAATAAATTCTTGACATAACCGGCTTCATAGAAAGAAGCATAAGTTCACGCGACCAGTTAGGGTGTCCGTCATCTTGTATGTGTGTCATTTGTCGTAAATAAACTTTTTATGTAAAAAAATATCTTAAGTCCAAAATGCAATAGCAATTGAATGTATACGTACCCATTCTCCAAAATAGTCGGCAAAAGTGTCATTGTGGAATCTAGTGTCACCTCGCACCATATCGCATGACAAGTGGATGTCTTTCCAGTACTGAACTTCTGGACAATTGAGCAATATCCACCAATGTGCAATTCGTGACTCGTACGGGTCTAATTGTCTTCCTGGCAACCTCCCATAGACATCAACCTCAGTGGATATGATAGAAAGATTGAATTGTATTTTATCTGCTGGAATAGAGCGGGAAGGGGGATCGAAGTTGCCCAAATACAACTTGATATGCGTAATACACTCCGACGCAAGGTAAGATTCTGCAATGCATCCTTCTGGTGCACACTTATTGGCCACGGAGTCTTTGTAATCACCGAGTTGCCTTTCAATCGGGTACATCCACGTGTAGTGCACTGGACCAGTGACCAATAACTGCCTGGGAAGGTGGATCATGAGGTGAGGCATGAGGTCAAAAAAGTTTGGAGGAAATATTCGCTCAAACTTGCACAAGATATAGATGATCTCATCTTGCATTTTACGCAAATCAGATCTCTTGACTTCTCTCGTACATAGTTTCTGGAAAAATCTTGACAATGCAACACACGGCTCGACCACTGCTTTGGTAAGTACGGTCGAATAAATACCGAAATAGGCGTTGGAGTAGGATATGACAATCATGACTCTTCAAACCAGTTAACTTGTTCTCCCTGAAATTAACACATCTTCCTATATTTCCAGATACAGTAGGATACCTAGCGTATTTATCCAACAAAATATCTCGGTTCTCTGCTCGCGTTGATGGTGTAAGCTTCCTTAGGCATTTTTGTTTTCCCTTGTGATTTTCAACCACAAATGTTTTCTTATGCTCATTTCTTCCAAACCTTTGCGTGCTTTTGGCCCGTCTTTGGTCTTTCCATCCCAACCTAAGGTTGTCCCAACCACACTTTCGCAAACATTCTTTTCAATGTGCATGACATCCAAGAAGTTCCTTATCAGTAACTTGGACCAGTAAGGTAATTCCCAGAATATACTTTTGTGCGACCAATACTTATACCTGTCGGGCCTTTCAGGGGTTGCTGCAAGCACATCAGGATGGTTGCTAAGCTGACCAAAATCGTACTCATTAAGAATTGATAGTATTTCATCACTGTCCTGTCGTGGTGGCTCGCCCATTTCTACAGTGCCATCAAATGCTGCAGCATCCATACGCCACTCATGTTCCCTGTCAAGCCATATCCGATGACGCATTCGAATAACTTTCCTACAGTGGTACCTAGCACAATCTGCATTCAAACACACTGGACAACCTCTATATCCGCTAATAACAGATCCAGACGGATTCCATATGCGTAAAAATCACTAATAGTGCCGATACACATGGCGTGCAAGTAGAACGTCTCGGACGAATAAGCGTCCGTACGTGGGATGACCTTGCTCCCACAACAATTTCAGCTCCTCTATCAAAGGTCTCATATACACATCGATACACTTTCCCGGATATCCCGGCCCCGGGACTAACAAGGTCAACATATTATACTCCTTCCGCATACACATCCACGGAGGAAGATTGTAAGGAATCACTACAATAGGCCATATGGTATATGAAAGACTCATGTTACCAAAAGGGTTGAAACCATCAGATGCAATCCCGAGCCTCACATTTCGGATATCTGAAGAAAAATTCGGATACTCCCTATCTATATGCTTCCACGCTTCTCCATCTGAAGGGTGTATCATAGTATCCCTGTCATTAGTGCGCGGCTCGGCATGCCATCTCATTGCTTTTGCCGTGTGAGGAGACATAAAAAGCCGTTCCAACTCGTCCTTCATGGAAAATACCAAAGTACCTTCACCGGTTTCTCTTTTCCAGAAGGAGTGATCCTATATCTCTCTGTATCACATACATGACATCTCGTGAGGTCTTCATTAGGATGCCCCCAGAATAGAACACAATCATACATGCAGACGTGGATCTTAATGTAGGAAAGACCAAGAACTTTCAAAATTCGTCTCATTTTTGAATATGTATTAGGAATATGATGACCCTGTGGAAGCATATTACTCGTAAGCTCCAAGTAATCATCTACAGACTTGATGGATGATTTGTTTTCCACCTTTAATCTCATCGTTTCCATGACACAATCAAGAACAGTCATGTTACACCACAGGTATAGAGTGCTGTTGGAGTTGAATTAGCTTATTGTACCTGTCAAGCCCAGCAGTATTGCAAGGCAACGGTCTACGGGGTCGTGGGATTTGCTCAGTTGGTACAAACGTCTCGGAAAAACCAAACACATCATCAATCAACCTCCTCTTCGGATCGGTGAACCCGACATTACCACTAAATTGTCCGTGATCATACGGAATAACAGAATTCGGTGCTTCACCATGGTATATCCAACATGTATATTTACTCCAAAAACCATTCTTCTTTAGGTGTTCCCAGACCTCATCAAATGGAAAACGAAACATATCACTGCGACATCTACATTTATTACATGGACAGTAGTGCAACGTATTACCACTGTCGTGCCCTTTTACAAATCTCATAAACTGCTTCATCCCATCCATTACACTTGGATTCCATTTTCGTAACCCAATCCAACTCTTATCCATCCTGAAAATGTATACATTTTCCAATATTAATCCAACTAATTAATTTTGTTCAAATTATAAATGAAATCACAACAAACAATTAATCATAATGATTATCATCATAAAACTTAATCGTTTTACATAAAAGCTATCGAAAGTAACATGAATAATACAAAGTTTCGAAATCACAATAAAAAATACAATAAAATACATACCTTAATCGAAATGGTGATTATAACAACCGATAGAAACCTTCGGCACTCCAGCTAGCACAACTCAAAGTAGCAACTCACAAGCTTTTTTCGGGAATAATTGAAATAATCGGGAATAGAAATGTGCTCTTTAGCGAGGAGAGGTGCAACATTGGGTTGGTGTTCCCTGAACTATAAATACTTTTCACTTTGAGGTTTAGCCGACGACCTAGATCTAGGTCGTCGGCTAAAGTATATTATTATTTTTTTTAACTAATGGGTTTCGCCGTCGACCTAGATCTAGGTCGTCGGCTAAACCATTACATTATTATTATTTTTTTCGGAAGGAGTTTAGCCGACGACCTAGATCTAGGTCGTCGGCTAAAGTAAATTATTTTTTTTTATAAAGGGTTTAGGCGTCGGGCTTGATCTAGGTCGTCGGCTAAACCATAACATTACTATATATTATTTTCGGAAGGAGTTTAGCCGACGACCTAGATCTAGGACGTCGGCTAAAGTAAATTTTTTTTTTTTTAAAAAAGGGTTTAGCCGACGACCTAGATCTAGGTCGTGGGCTAAACCATTACATTATTATTTTTTTAGGAAGGACTTTGTGACGACCTAGATCTAGGTCGGCTAAAGTGTATTTTTTTCTTTTCGGTCGGCTAAACGTTATGACGGTCGTCGGCTAAATATCTTCAATATAGCCGACGACTATTTCGAGCTTTAGCCGACGACCTCCACCAAGTCGTCGGCTAAAACCCTTTAGCCGACGGTATTTTGAGTCGTCGGCTAAAGTGCGGACTTTAGCCGACGACACTTTATAGTCGTCGGCCGTTTTTTTTCGGGTCGTCGGCTAAAGTACTTTTTTTGGTAGTGTTACCAAGCGCAACATCAACACCAAACATATCCAAAGGATTCACGTAGTCACTTACAACCCACACAATTTACAAAACACACGCGTTTTGAAGGTGAGCCTTTAACGAGGCTAGCCGAATCTTTTGAAAACTCAGTTCAAGCAAACAAACAAACACACCAAGACGATCACCAATCATCATATCCACGAAATAAGAAATGTATGGACAAGGTACTTGCCTCGAATAAGAACAACGCGGAGAATCGACCGAAGTAGGTTGGCACGAACCGACTACGAACCCGCCGACTCCACCGATCACCAACACGCGATAATAAACTACGAAGGACAATAACAATAATGAAAATGAATTCCATAGCATGACTTAAAGCCGTTGAATTCAAAGAACGAAAGACGAAAGTTCAAGTGTTCCCCCCAAAATGGCCAAGAACACGATTCGTCCCGTCAAAACACGAAAACAGAAATCCAAATTGAAATATGGATATACAATCCATAGGATATGTTTAACAACATCATTTAACAACAATTAGTTTATCAAAATCGGATGAAAAACGAAATCAAGAACAAATCCCCCAAAAAGTCAACTCGAAGGAAAATCAAGAAATATACCTTGATTCGGCGAAGAACAATGGATTAGATGATGTTATAATCACCTAAGATGCCCCAAAACACCTTGGAATGGAAAAAAATAAGCCCAGGTCGCGAACCCTAGTCGCCTCGTCCCAGACCCGCGGAGAAAGAAGAAGAAATGAAGAAAAATGAAGATTAATGACTGTTGTTAGTTTATATACTGGACAGTTTAGCGTGCACTAATCCTACCTGATTAGCGTGCGCTATCGAGGTATCAGAACAAACGTTCTGCCAAATGCACAGTTAGCATGCGCTAACCACCAAAAGTTAGCGTGCGCTAACGAAACCTCCAGACCCAGTCCAGTAGCCACTGGACTGCCTCGAACTACCAGTTAGCGTGCGCTACCAAACCTGTAGCGTGCGCTAACCACTGCACCGTAGCACGCGCTAACCACCTGCCCTTAGCACGCGCTAACAACCTGAATCAAGCTACTGACCTCAGGCCCTACTGCTCGATAGCGTGCGTTAAGGAGATCCCTTAGTGTGCGCTAAGGCACCCAGAACTACAGCAGTAGTGCTCTCAAAGCTGGTTACAACAACGAACTCCTCCGATCGAAATACTAAGTTCAAGATACGCACGGCAAGCTCCAGGATAAGATCATACTAAGAGATTGAGTTGCAATCAAACTCGCACGCGACCATAAAAAGGGTCGAGACAACAAATACGTATACGGATACCCACAACTATGGGAAATTACAAAAGTGGCCCAAAACGCCCGAAAATCACGATACGTGATCGAATAACCAACCCGAAGTTCACAACACGTCTAACAAAGTTAAATAGACTTACGGGAAACTCGAAACATTAGTTTCGAACGAGATTCACAAGAATCGAACTCGAGTGCGGAAAAGTCGCAAAGAAACACGGAACTCAACAAAACAACACCGAAACGAACTCGGATGATAAAAAGTGCAGAATTAATCATTCTCAAAATGATGAAACGGTCATGAGAGAGTCGTCAAAATGGACTTCCGCTGAAAAAAAAAGAAATTACCGGAAATCGAAATTACGGGTATTACATTCTACTCTCCTTAAAAGTAGTTTCGTCCCGAAAGTTAAAACAAGTAGGGAGAAGCAATATCCACTGTCAACAAAAGTCGACGAGATACACAAAAACTGAAAACTCGCGCCCGACGGCGAAACGCTGCAAGAAACGCAAAGAGACATACGGCGTGAAAACACGCTCCACGACGACCAACACAACACCACCGATAGAGACATAATAAAACCAACAAGTGCCAAGCATCATCAAACAGACAATACAATCGAGTCAATTATCCAAAAAATCACAAAACACAACGAACGAAAATCAATATGATTGACCAACTCAACGGTACATCAATCAAAACGCGAGCCAATCGCTGAATAAATACGGACTTCCACCGCCCAAGGGTTGGAAGATCGAAAATGAGACTAATTTCCCGAACTTAAGGGAATTACAACGTAGCCTGAACGTTCAACAATCATGAGACGAGATCAACAAAAACCGAACAATCAAACGATCGAGCCACAACAATCGAGACAACAAGAATCGAACAATCATGTTCGAATCACGAAGAACAATAAAATTCAAACAACAACTCCAAGGCTCACAGGAATCGAACTGAACTCGGAAAAGTCACAGCGATAACCAGATCGACTCAAAACAAGATCATAGCTCGTTCGAACGATGAACCCGAAATACAAAACAAGTTCAGAAAGTATCAACGAACACGAGCGAGTCGATAGAATTGGGAAAGAGAAAATGCAGAAGCCAAAAATAATACGGGTATTATATTCGACCTCTTCTAAAAGAAGTGTCGTCCCTGAAAGTCACAACAATAAAATCATGGTGACAACACAACAATCAACCGACAGAAACATCCTTCAAAGGCCTCTCAAAGCCGATTCTGATAACTGTGCTGAAGCGCGAACTCCGAAAGTCTCGGTAGCCCATTCATAAAACTGGATTCGGTGTCCCTCGAGTCCGCACTTAAAACGCGTTACTGACGAGATGGACAATTTACACGTGCATGCCCCGGCATATCACGGTTGAAACGTCTCGACTCGGCACATCGAAAATACAAATGCTAGATACAATGGGGCATAACGTCGCAGAACAACATAGCAGAGATGCCAACTCAGCACAACAAAGAATCATAACACATATCATATACAACGATTACCATTGTAAAGTAATATACACACAACATTACAGCAACGACGGTATCGTTCGGCGACCTCAATGGCCCGAACAATAACCAGCACATAATTACAAACATCATGAAACAATCACACATGTACACAAACGTACAAACCCAAGCTTTAACAGCTCACACTCGTGCGACAACACACAAATCAGCACGAGACGACAAATAGTAAATACCAGTTCACACCTCTCATAGAAGGCTAGTACTACAAATACGTGGCAACGCCTCAACTTTCACGCCACCAATTCGATCATATTCGGAAGTTAACATTATAACAACAAAGAAAACATCATACATACATTCCCAAACCGCAAACGGGAATTGATAGGTTTTAAAAAAAATAAATAAAACCACCTTTTGAAAAAAAAATTGGAAACACCGATTGATCTTGAGTATCACCTTTAAAAATGTACAAACGTGAAACATCGTTATCGAGACTTTAGAGAACCATTTCGCATTTGATAAAAAAATGACACTTTCTCTTAGAGAAAAACTTTCAGAATATTCGACCCTCAGGTCTAAATAAAAAAAATGTTTCTGCGGGTCCGGACAGTGGAGTCCTGGGGGTTCTGGAATCGGTCATGCTCGGCAGGTAGCGCACGCTACTGTCGGACGCTGCGTACGCTACGGCCGGCAGGTAGCGCACGCTACGGCCGGAAGGCTGCGCACGCTACCTGGCCGAGCAGTCTAGTCCAGAAGGCTACTGGGTCGCGGCCTGGGCCGATAGCGCACGCTAGCTCGGCAGCCTAGCGCGCGCTAGTCCGGCCCAGTATAAATGTGGCTGAGCAGTCACATTTCATTTCGTTTTTCACTTCCTTCCTTCTCCGTCCGCGGCTGGCGATTCATGGATGACGAAGCCATGTTGTTTAACAACAAATCCATGAAGTTCTTGAGTCCATAACATCAATCAATCGTCCGTTATCATCCTTTGATCCAGCGAATCAAGGTAATCTTCCTTAGAACCCTAATTTCGTGAATTTGGGGATTTTTGCATTTTCGTCCGATTCGTTCCGTGTTGTTGATTAATTCATGATGGGTATGATTAATCTTGATAGTATTCTTGTGTTTAACATCATTTAATCCATTGTTCTTCGTCGAATCGAAGTATATTTCTTGATTTCCTTCGAATTGACTTTTTGGGGGATTTGTCCCCGATCTCGTTTTCATCCGCTGATGGATCGATTATGGTTAAATGATGTTGTTAAACATATTCTATGGATTGTATATCCATATTTCAACTTGGAATTCCGTTTTCGGGTTTTGACGGGACGAATCGTGTTCTTTGCCGTTTTGGGGGAAATCCTTGAACCTTCGTCATTTGTTCTTTGAATTCAGCGGCTTTGGGTCATACTTTGGAATTCATTTTCGTTGTTATTGTTTTCATTCGTAGTTCATTGTTGTGGATTGTTGTTCGGTGGAGTCGGCGAGTTCGTAGTCGGTTCGTGCCAACCTACTTCGGCCGATTCTCCGCGTTGTGGTTATTCGAGGCAAGTACCTTGCCCATACTTTTCTCGTTTTATGGATATGATGATCGGTGGTCTTCTTGATGTGTTTGTATGGTTATTTAGAATGAAGTTTCAAAATATTTCGGTTTGGCCTCGTCAAAGGCTTGCTTTCAAAACGCGTGTGTTTTGTGAACAATGTGTTTTGGGAATTGATTATGATTTGATTACGTTGAACGTTGAAGTCTTTGATGATGATACTCCTGTGTTTAAAGTTATGGGATCGTGTATTCCATATTTAATCTTGTTATGGTGTTTTTGAAGAGTTTGATAACGGCGTCGAGTAAGTGGCCATCTCTAGTGAGTATTCTTAATGAACTTACATTCTTAGCATATTAGTATTGCATGAGTAACGTGTGTGTGTGTATGATCACTATGGGTTAGATCCGACGGGGTCTCGGTAGGGGTCCACAGAGATGTGGATCGACGAGCTTGCTTTTAACCACTACGGGTTAGATCCGACGGGGTCTCGGTAGGGGTCCACAGAGACGTGGATCGACGGTTAATTGTGGTGCATTTTTCAACTGTGATTTGGATTATTGGCGTTTCCGGAAACGAGTATTTTGAACGGTTTTCATTTGCATGCATTGACTAAGTGTGTAAGAGGTAAGTTGTTCGTTTGGCCTACTTGGCTAGGATGGCACTAAAGTATCTTGTCGTTTGTTTTAAATCCTTTATTTGTGGATTTTGATGTTGAGAGACGAACCTTGTAGTCGTTCTTGTGTACTGTGAGTTGATGATATTTGGGGCTAAAATCCCAACGGTTTTGTAAAGGTCGTTTGACGGATTTGGGGCTAAAATCCCAACGGTTTGGTAAATGTCATTTTTCGGAAAGTAAACCTTTGGGGCGGTGACCCCCTTTTGTCTTTCGGATTTTGAAAAGTAGGATTTGATAATCCTAAATTGTTTTCTATTAAAACTCTCGATGGCATTCTAAACCGTTTTATAAATTACTTCCATTGATTTATGATATTTCGATTTTGAAATGTTTTCTCAAACTCTTGCCTCGGGAAGTACTTTTCGTTTCGTTTGGATCTTTGAGGATCCTTGGTTATTGTTATTCATGGAGTGTGAATTGTGTAATATCCGCAATTTCGATTTTTCGGTAATTTTCTTTTTTCGACGGAAGTCCGTTTTGACGACTCGCTCATGACCTTTTCGTCATTCCGAGAATATTTAATTCTGCACTTTTTGTCATCCGAGTTCGTTTCGGTATCGTTTTGTTGAGTTCCGTGTTCTTAAACGGCTTTTCCGCACTCGAGTTCGATTCTTGCGAATCTCGTCCGAAACTGTTGTTTCGAGTTTCTCGTAAGTTCATTTAATGTTATTATTCATGTTGTGAGCTTTGGCTTGGTGTTTCGATCGTGTATCGTGTATTTCGGACGTTTTGGGCCATTTTCGTAATTTCCCAAAGTTTGGGGTAATTACTTTCCGTTGTCGAATTTCGAGCCTTCGGGTGGTCGGAATCGTGTATTCTCTTAAGGCTTGGATTCGTCTTTGCGAGTACGTCGTAACCATATCTTCGATTCGTATTCGAGTTCGGGTTTCGGGGTCGGGCCGTCGGGTGGCCACGGCCGAGGCCGGGCTCGCCGAGTTACGCCGTAAGGTGCGACGGCCAGACGTGCTCGGCAGTGCATGGCCTGACGAATGCCGTTACGGCCGTAAGGGCCGAGAGTTACGGCCAGACGGGTGCTGTGCTTCTTCGACGAATGAATGCATTACGGCCGTAAGGACTGCGATTACGGCCGTAAGTGCGAAGTTACGGCCGTAAGGCCTGTCGATTGCTACGGCCGTAAGCGGTCGGGCGCCGGGCGAGTTTGTGAATGCCGTTACGGCCGTAAGGCTCGCCGGTTACGGCGGTAACTGTCGGCCATATATAGGCGTGACTGCCCAGACTTCATTTTTATCACATTTCTTCACCGGTGCGGTGGCGGGTAAATCGGGAAATGGAGTTTTGGTCGATTCCACTCGATTTCTAAGCGTTTTTGAGGATCCTTATCGATTATATCATCATCAAATCATTGTTCTTCGTCGGATCGAGGTAATTTCTTGAAATCTCCTAGGATTGGATTTTTCGAGATTTGTTCTTGATTTTCGATTCTAATCCGATTTTGATGAATCGGTTGATGTTAGTAAACATTATTAATCGTGTTCTATGGATTGTATATCCATATTTTCGATTCATTCAACCCGATTGATGATTTTTAGGCTCTTGAGGAACTTTGAACATTTAGTGTTCGATCAAATGCCTCAAAGAGTTTCTTTCGGTCGTTATGTTGATTTCGATTGATATTGTGTTATTGAACGAATTATATTTCATTCAAGGTGGTTCGAGTACTTGTGTTTATCGGAGGACGCCATTCGTTGTTCGTGGAAGGAATTCATCGCCTTCGGTTGAGGCAAGTTTTATACTTGTACTAGTCAATGAGCTAATGTCATCATGTATGTGTATAGATGTGTTGTATCATTCCGAGACTTAGTCTCTTCATGAATTCATTGATATCAAGAGATCGTTCGATACGATACCTTCCGGCAATTTTGCCAAATGTCATTGTTGTTCGTTAACGGCCGATTCAAGGCATTGTAATACTCATTATTAATGTCATTGTCGATAGCCGGTTCGCGGTATCGATGTATCGATTGTTGTTCATATAGATGTCAATCTAAAACATCGTTGAAATCATTGTTATTCCTGTTGGGGTTGTCATTAAAACTGTATTGGCCGATTAAAGGCATTAGCGTATTCATTTCTCATCTTCGACGTCGGTAACCGATTAAAGGTGCCGAGGTATCCTTCATATCATTGTTATCGATTGGCTGTTCTCAGGCAAATCGAAATGTTCAATCATTCACTATATCATTATTATCGATTGACCTTTCTAAGGCAATCGAGATATTCAATCATTCATCATATTACTCTTATCGATTTGCCGTCCTAAGGTAATCGAAACACTCAATCATTCATGGAATCATCCGCTGCATCATTGTTATCGTGTTGGCCGACTCAAGGTAGCACACTATCAATCTCACGAATTCGGTAATCTACGAATCGTTGTCATTTGTGATTAATTATATTTTGGAGGCTAGTCTCGGCTAGTGCTTATTATGGGTAAGTTTGGGGCTTGAACCTTCGCGGTTGGCTTCCCAACACCTACAACTTAGTAGGTCACGGTCGTGTTTATGATCTTATGGGTAAGCTTGGGGCTTGAACCTTCGCGGTTGGCTTCCCAACACCTACAACTTAGTAGGTCACGGTCGTGTTTATGATCTTATGGGTAAGCTTGGGGCTTGAACCTTCGCGGTTGGCTTCCCAACACCTACAACTTAGTAGGTCACGGTCGTGTTTATGATCTTATGGGTAAGCTTGGGGCTTGAACCTTCGCGGTTGGCTTCCCAACACCTACAACTTAGTAGGTCACGGTCGCGTTTATGACCTTATGGGTAAGTTTGGGGCTTGAACCTTCGCGGTTGGCTTCCCAACACCTACAACTCAGTAGGTCACGGTCGTGGTTATGACCTTATTAGCCCTCATTAACTATAGCTTCGGGCTGTTTTGACTTCAGGTGTTTGTGATATTTGTTAATTTCCGCTGAATGACTTTCAGGCCTTTTGTAATGTCTTGGTATTTTCATTGGAGCCTTTGGGCATTATGATTCATATTAAATTCAGTTCTGGTTTGGTTCATGTCGTTTAATTCATTGTGGTATTCTGTGATTATGATTCGCCGTTGGGCACTTATGTTCTAACCTGTCGAGCAGGTATTAATAGTATGCCGTGGGCATAGTGTTTCACGACTGCTCGGTTCTTACATTGGTTTGTGAGCATCTCGTATTATTATCATTGTACCGTTTCATTCTGCCTTTGGATGCATATCATGTTATACATGTATTTGATATTCATTATCTGGATGGTGACCAGTGGGGGCGGAACATGTTTTCATGTTTTAGGTGCTTGCGAGGAGAGAGTTGAGACACAGGGGCATGATGATGGCGACGAGGCATTCGAGCGATACTAGTCCGAGTTGTTCATTGTTGGTCAGTCAGTTGGAGTGTACTCCAGTCTTGTCAGTTGTTGTCGTGTTGTATTACCCGACAGGATGTTCGTGGAATCTTTGTTGTATTTCATTTTGGCCATGTAGGCCACTTTTGTCGTTGAAATTCCCTATCGGAATATTGTGTTGGATATCATGGTAGGGACTATGATTTTCCCTTGTTGTTTAATTTAACGTATTTTAGTCATGTTCGCCTGGTGGATCTCCTGGCGTGGGGTCCACGGCACTGTAATAACCCAATAGGATTTGGGGGTGTTACAAATTGTATGGCTCGTATTTGCACTTTGTTGTTGCACTAGCAAAACAGTGGAGTTTTGCTAACCCCCGAGTATTCGGGGGGTGGATGTCTGTTTTTGCATTCAGGTTTTGGAGCATAACACAGGGTCGGCATGAAGGATGATGAAAGATGATCGATACTAATCACATGAGGAACCGTACTTTGTTTATTGGTTCAGTTGTACTCTATTTTTCCGCTGCTATATTTTCCCGTTGTACGGGTGTGGTTGTATTTGGACCCCTGCGTGGGCATGAGTTGTATTTGAGCTGTATGTATATGTTGAAAGACCAAATCGGTCTACTGAGTCATTTTAGCCTTAAAGGCATGGTTGAGTTGTTATATGTCGTTACCAGCCTGGTAGATCCTTGAGGAAAGGTTCTACGGCGTGTAATATCCCTGAGCAGATTGGGGGTGTTACATAAATGGTATCAGAGCTTAGGTTGAGGAAAACCTAGGTTGTCGGGTCAAGTCGTGTTGTTTGAGTCTTGTTTCGTCGGATTTTATCTGACTGGGTCGTGTCGCGATGCGTCGTTTGAGTTTGTTGGTCGTGATTAGTATCGTGGGGCGATCATCATCTTCGTGCGACCTGTGGAAGTAAGTCTCCCTTCTTTGTGTTGTGCCTCGTGTGACACAAGCTATTTTTATGATTATTTGTTAAGTGATGGAATCCTTATGTGGATTTTGATTTCACGATATGTATTTAGTCGACTCTCGTATTTGATTTATACGAGGAGTGTCGTTGCTTGTGATGTCTTTTCATTGTTGTTTTTGTCCGTTGTTGATGATTTTCGAATCAATTTGCACGTTTTACAAGTCTCTTGTGGAAGCTTTGTGCTTATACACGTACGACTTGTTTACTAGTCGGTACGGGATGGTTCTTAGAGACTTCGAATGGGGTCAGTGGTTTCATTCTGAATCCTAGGCGGTCTTCGACTCTGGTATTTGATCGTTTATTTCCGTTTAAAGACATGTATTGTATTGATTTTAATGTTTTGATGCGTGCACTATGAGTTGTTTTAGTGAACGTCGATATGTGTGAGTTTGGGCATTCTGGCCTATTGGATTTTTGAAAACCTTGAGTATCTTAGAAAAAAATAAATTTCGAGACATACTTTTCAAATGAGTTATTTTCTTGTGGTACATCCTAGGTGCCACAATATATTTCAAAAAATTTCTACTTCGAGGACCAAAATGTTTTGAGGTATTTTTAATGTTTTAGAAACATTTTTTTTATTTAGACCCGAGGGTCGAATATTCTGAAAGTTTTCACTAAGAGAAAGTGTCCTCATTTTTATCAAATGCGAAATGGTTCTCCAATGTCTCGATAACGATATTTCACGTTTGTACTTTTTGTAAGGTGATACTCAAGATCAACCGGTATTCTTCAAATTATTTTCAAAATGAGGTTTTCATTTTAAAACCTATCCATTCCCGTTTGAGGACTAGGTATGTATGTATGATGTTCGCATTTTCATTTTGATGTTTTCTCCCGAGTATGATCGAATTGGCGGTGTGAGCGTTGAGTCGCTTTCCACACATTGGTTGTGCTAGCCCCCTGTGAGAGGCGGAATGTTGGTATTGAATGTTGTCGCCTCGTGGCGATTTCTGCGTTGTCGCGCATGTGCGAGCTGTTAGAGCTTGGTTTGGTATGACCGTGTGCATCGGTGATGGTTCCGTTATGTGTCCATTGTTTAATGTCTTGTTACCTTGCTCCCGTTTTTGTGAATTTCGTGGACGAGGTCGGAGGTAATAACCGGTAGGTGTAGCGCACGCTACTGGATGGCCTAACGCACGCTAGCGGGTCCGGACAGTGGAGTCCTGGGGGTTCTGGAATCGGTCATGCTCGGCGGGCACGCCATCGCTTGACGCCGCGTGCGCTACGGCGAGTAGCGCACGCCACGGCCGGAAGTCTGCGACGCTACTGGCCGGCGATCTAGTCCGTATACATGGTCGCGCACAGGCCGATAGCGCACGCTAGCTCGGCACTAGCGCGCTCTAGTCCGGCCCAAGATAAATGTGGTGGCAAATCACATTTCATTTCGTTTTCACTTCCTTCCTTCTCCGTCCAATTGGCGATTCATGGATGACGAAGCCATGTTGTTTAACAACAAATCCATGAAGTTCTTGAGTCCATAACATCAATCAATCGTCCGTTATCATCCTTTGATCCAGCGAATCAAGGTAATCTTCCTTAGAACCCTAATTTCGTGAATTTGGGGATTTTTGCATTTTCGTCCGATTCCTTCCGTGTTGTTGATTAATTCATGATGGGTATGATTAATCTTGATAGTATTCTTGTGTTTAACATCATTTAATCCATTGTTCTTCGTCGAATCGAAGTATATTTCTTGATTTCCTTTGAATTGACTTTTTGGGGGATTTGTCCCCGATCTCGTTTTTCATCCGTTTTCGATGGATCGATTATGGTTAAATGATGTTGTTAAACATATTCTATGGATTGTATATCCATATTTCAACTTGGAATTCCATTTTCGGGTTTTGACGGGACGAATCGTGTTCTTAGCCGTTTTGGGGGAAATCCTTGAACCTTCGTCATTTGTTCTTTGAATTCAGCGGCTTTGGGTCATACTTTGGAATTCATTTTCGTTGTTATTGTTTTCGTTCGTAGTTCATTGTTGTGGATTGTCGTTCGGTGGAGTCGGCGAGTTCGTAGTCGGTTCGTGCCAACCTACTTCGGCCGATTCTCCGCGTTGTGGTTATTCGAGGCAAGTACCTTGCCCATACTTTTCTCGTTTTATGGATATGATGATCGGTGGTCGTCTTGATGTGTTTGTATGGTTATTTGGAATGAAGTTTCAAAAGATTTCGGTTTGGCCTCGTCGAAGGCTTGCTTTCAAAACGCGTGTGTTTTGTGAACAATGTGTTTTGGGAATTGATTATGATTTGATTACGTTGAACGTTGAAGTCTTTGATGATGATACTCCTGTGTTTAAAGTTATGGGATCGTGTATTCCATATTTAATCTTGTTATGGTGTTTTTGAAGAGTTTGATAACGGCGTCGAGTAAGTGGCCATCTCTAGTGAGTATTCTTAATGAACTTACATTCTTAGCATATTAGTATTGCATGAGTAACGTGTGTGTGTGTGTATGCTCACTATGGGTTAGATCCGACGGGGTCTCGGTAGGGGTCCACAGAGACGTGGATCGACGAGCTTGCTTTTAACCACTACGGGTTAGATCCGACGGGGTCTCGGTAGGGGTCCACAGAGACGTGGATCGACGGTTAATTGTGGTGCATTTTGCAACTGTGATTTGGATTATTGGCGTTTCCGGAAACGAGTATTTTGAACGGTTTTCATTTGCATGCATTGACTAAGTGTGTAAGAGGTAAGTTGTTCGTTTGGCCTACTTGGCTAGGATGGCACTAAAGTATCTTGTCGTTTGTTTTAAATCCTTTATTTGTGGATTTTGATGTTGAGAGACGAACCTTGTAGTCGTTCTTGTGTACTGTGAGTTGATGATATTTGGGGCTAAAATCCCAACGGTTTTGTAAAGGTCGTTTGACGGATTTGGGGCTAAAATCCCAACGGTTTGGTAAATGTCATTTTTCGGAAAGTAAACCTTTGGGGCCGTGACCCCCTTTTGTCTTTCGGATTTTGAAAAGTAGGATTTGATAATCCTAAATTGTTTTCTATTAAAACTCTCGATGGCATTCTAAACCGTTTTATAAATTACTTCCATTGATTTATGATATTTCGATTTTGAAATGTTTTCTCAAACTCTTGCCTCGGGAAGTACTTTTCGTTTCGTTTGGATCTTTGAGGATCCTTGGTTATTGTTATTCGTGGAGTGTGAATTGTATGGCTCGTATTTGCACTTTTTTCTTGCACTAGCAAAACAGTGGAGTTTTGCTAACCCACGAGTATTCGGGGGGTGGATGTCTGTTTTTGCATTCAGGTTTTGGAGCATAACACAGGGTCGGCACGAAGGATGATGAAAGATGATCGATACTAATCACATGAGGAACCGTACTTTGTTTATTGGTTCAGTTGTACTCTATTTTTCCGCTGCTATATTTTCCCGTTGTACGGGTGTGGTTGTATTTGGACCCCTGCGTGGGCATGAGATGTATTTGAGCTGTATGTATTTGTTGAAAGACCAAATCGGTCTACTGAGTCATTTTAGCCTTAAAGGCATGGTTGAGTTGTTATATGTCGTTACCAGCCTGGTAGATCCTTGAGGAAAGGTTCTACGGCGTGTAATATCCCTCAGCGGATTGGGGGTGTTACATAAATGGTATCAGAGCTTAGGTTGAGGAAAACCTAGGCTGTCGGGTCAAGTCGTGTTGTTTGAGTCTTGTTTCGTCGGATTTTATCTGATTGAGTCGTGTCGCGACGCGTCGTTTGAGTTTGTTGGTCGTGATTAGTATCGTGGGGCGATCATCATCTTCGTGCGACCTGTGGAAGTAAGTCTCCCTTCTTTGTGTTGTGCCTCGTGTGACACAAGCTATTTTTATGATTATTTGTTAAGTGATGGAATCCTTATGTGGATTTTGATTTCACGATATGTATTTAGTCGACTCTCGTATTTGATTTATACGAGGAGTGTCGTTGCTTGTGATGTCTTTTCATTGTTGTTTTTGTCCGTTGTTGATGATTTTCGAATCAATTTGCACGTTTTACAAGTCTCTTGTGGAAGCTTTGTGCTTATACACGTACGACTTGTTTACTAGTCGGTACGGGATGGTTCTTAGAGACTTCGAATGGGGTCAGTGGTTTCATTCTGAATCCTAGGCGGTCTTCGACTCTGGTATTTTATCGTTTATTTCCGTTTAAAGACATGTATTGTATTGATTTTAATGTTTTGATGCGTGCACTAGGAGTTGTTTTAGTGAACGTCGATATGTGTGAGTTTGGGCATTCTGGCCTATTGGATTTTTGAAAACCTTGAGTATCTTAGAAAAAAATAAATTTCGAGACATACTTTTCAAATGAGTTATTTTCTTGTGGTACATCCTAGGTGCCACAATATATTTCAAAAATTTTCTACTTCGAGGACCAAAATGCTTTGAGGTATTTTTAATGTTTTAGAAACATTTTTTTTATTTAGACCCGAGGGACGAATATTCTGAAAGTTTTCACTAAGAGAAAGTGTCCTCATTTTTATCACATGCGAAATGGTTCTCCAATGTCTCGATAACGATATTTCACGTTTGTACTTTTTGTAAGGTGATACTCAAGATCAACCAGTATTCTTCAAATTATTTTCAAAATGAGGTTTTCGTTTTAAAACCTATCCATTCCCGTTTGAGGACTGGGTATGTATGTATGATGTTCGCATTTTCATTTTGATGTTTTCTCCCGAGTATGATCGAATTGGCGGTGTGAGCGTTGAGTCGCTTTCCACACATTGGTTGTGCTAGCCCCCTGTGAGAGGCGGAATGTTGGTATTGAATATTGTGGCCTCGTGGCGATTTCTGCGTTGTCGCGCATGTGCGAGCTGTTAGAGCTTGGTTTGGTATGACCGTGTGCATCGGTGATGGTTCCGTTATGTGTCGATTGTTTAATGTCTTGTTACCTTGCTCCCGTTTTTGTGAATTTCGTGGACGAGGTCGGAGGTAATGCCCGTACTATTTTGACTTCTGTATTTTTCTCTTTCTCCAGTCTATCGATTCGCTCATGTTCGTTGGTACTTTATGAACTTGTTCTGTATTTCGGTTTCATCGTCCGAACGAGCTGTGATCTTGTTGTGGGTCGATCTGGTTATCGATGTGACTTTTTCGGGTTCAGTTCGATTCTTGTGAACCTTGTTCGGGAGTGACATCATCTGGTTCTATTAGTTCTTTTATTCGAAGTGGATCGGATTTGGAACTCTTATGTTTTCGACTCTGTCGACTCATTTATGTTCGTTGACATTTTTTTGAGCTTGTCCTGCCCCTTGTTTTTGTTTATCGAACGAGTGTGGTATCATTTCGGAATAACTCGTTTGTCGTTGTGACTTTTCAATCGCTATTCCCTTTCCTGTGGATCTTATGGGAATGCATGTCTTGTAGTTCTCACCAGATCATCCTGGGAGTTGTTGTTTGAACTTTATTGTTCTTCGTGATTCGAACATGATTCTTCGATTTTTGTTGTCTCGATCGTTGTGGTTCGATCGTTTGATTGTTCGTTTTTTTTATTGATCTCGTTCCGTGATTGGTGAACATTCAGGCTCCTTCGTAATTCCCTTCAGTTCGGGAAATCAGTTTCGTTTTCGATCTTCCAGTCCTTAGGCGGTGGAATTCCGTATTTGTTCAGCGTTTGGCTCGCGTTTTGATCAATGTACCGTTAGGTTGATCAATCGTATTGATTCTCGTTCGTTGTGTTTTGCGATTGTTCGGATAATTGACTTGATTGTATTATCCATTTTATGACGCTTGTCACTTGTTGGTTTTATTATATCCCTAACGGCGACGTTGTGTTGGTCGCCGTGGAGCGTGTTTTCACGCCGTATATTCCTTTGCGTTGTTTGTAACATTTCGCCGTTGGGCGTTAGTTACGCATTCTTGTGTATCTCGTTGAGTTTTTCCTGGCGGAATATTTCTTCTCCCTACTTGTTTTAAATTTCGGGACGAAACTTCTTTTAAGGAGGGTAGAATGTAATATCCGCAATTTTCGATTTTCGGTAAATTTCTTTTTCTGATCGGAGTCCGTTTTGACGACTCGCACATGACCGTTTCGTCATTCTGAGAATGATTAATTCTACACTTTTTGACATCCGAGTTCGTTTCGGTGTCGTTTTGTTGAGTTCCGTGCTTTTTAGCGACTTTTCCGCGCTTGAGTTCGATTCTTGCGAATCTCGTTCAAACCGCTTTGAGTTTCCAGAAGTCCGTTTAACTTTGTTAGACCTGTTGTGAACTGTTTGGTTATTCGATCACGTATCGTGATTTCCAAGCGCTTTGGGCCATTTTGTAATTTCTTGAAAGTTACGTATCCGTATCTGTAATTATTGTCTCGACTGCTTGACGCGTATGATTAATTATGGTATTATGTTTTCATTTCGGTCGTTGATGTCGTCATGAACTTTTCTTCGTGTTCGCCTGCGTGCGTTTTAAATCGGATCGCCGAGCACAGCGGTTGCGGGATCGCCGGACGGCTATGGATCGCCGGACGATTGGCACCGGCCGGACGGTGCGGCAGAACCGGCGTAGCGCGTGCTTACGGCCGGGAAGGCTGCGCGCGCTAACCGGCAGTGTAGCGACGCTACGGATGGCCTAACGACGCTAGCGGGTCCGCATAGTGGAGTCACGGGGGTTACGAATCGGTCATGCTCGGCGGGTAGCGCACGCCATCTTGTCGGACGCTGCAGACGCTACGGCCGGCAGTAGCGACGCTACGGCCGGAAGGCTGCGACGCTACTCGCCGAAAGGCCTAGTCCGTATACTCGGGTCGCGGCCTGGGCCGAGAAGCGCACGCTAGCTCGGCGACTAGCGCGCGCTAGTCCGCCAAGATAAATGTGGTGCCGATCACATTTCATTTCGTTTTTCACTTCCTTCCTTCTCCGTCCACGGCTGGCGATTCATGGATGACGAAGCCATGTTGTTTAACAACAAATCCATGAAGTTCTTGAGTCCATAACATCAATCAATCGTCCGTTATCATCCTTTGATCCAGCGAATCAAGGTAATCTTCCTTAGAACCCTAATTTCGTGAATTTGGGGATTTTTGCATTTTCGTCCGATTCGTTCCGTGTTGTTGATTAATTCATGATGGGTATGATTAATCTTGATAGTATTCTTGTGTTTAACATCATTTAATCCATTGTTCTTCGTCGAATCGAAGTATATTTCTTGATTTCCTTCGAATTGACTTTTTGGGGGATTTGTCCCCGATCTCGTTTTTCATCCGTTTTCGATGGATCGATTATGGTTAAATGATGTTGTTAAACGTATTCTATGGATTGTATATCCATATTTCAACTTGGAATTCTGTTTTCGGGTTTTGACGGGACGAATCGTGTTCTTGGCCGTTTTGGGGGAAATCCTTGAACCTTCGTCATTTGTTCTTTGAATTCAGCGGCTTTGGGTCATACTTTGGAATTCATTTTCGTTGTTATTGTTTTCGTTCGTAGTTCATTGTTGTGGATTGTCGTTCGGTGGAGTCGGCGAGTTCGTAGTCGGTTCGTGCCAACCTACTTCGGCCGATTCTCCGCATTGTGGTTATTCGAGGCAAGTACCCTGCCCATACTTTTCTCGTTTTATGGATATGATGATCGGTGGTCGTCTTGATGTGTTTGTATGGTTATTTGGAATGAAATTTCAAAAGATTTCGGTTTGGCCTCGTCAAAGGCTTGCTTTCAAAACGCGTGTGTTTTGTGAACAATGTGTTTTGGGAATTGATTATGATTTGATTACGTTGAACGTTGAAGTCTTTGATGATGATACTCCTGTGTTTAAAGTTATGGGATCGTGTATTCCATATTTAATCTTGTTATGGTGTTTTTGAAGAGTTTGATAACGGCGTCGAGTAAGTGGCCATCTCTAGTGAGTATTCTTAATGAACTTACATTCTTAGCATATTAGTATTGCATGAGTAATGTGTGTGTGTGTGTATGCTCACTATGGGTTAGATCCGACGGGGTCTCGGTAGGGGTCCACAGAGACGTGGATCAACGAGCTTGCTTTTAACCACTACGGGTTAGATCCGACGGGGTCTCGGTAGGGGTCCACAAAGATGTGGATCGACGGTTAATTGTGGTGCATTTTGCAACTGTGATTTGGATTATTGGCGTTTCCGGAAACGAGTATTTTGAACGGTTTTCATTTGCATGCATTGACTAAGTGTGTAAGAGGTAAGTTGTTCGTTTGGCCTACTTGGCTAGGATGGCACTAAAGTATCTTGTCGTTTGTTTTAAATCCTTTATTTGTGGATTTTAATGTTGAGAGACGAACCTTGTAGTCGTTCTTGTGTATTGTGAGTTGATGATATTTGGGGCTAAAATCCCAACGGTTTTGTAAAGGTCGTTTGACGGATTTGGGGCTAAAATCCCAACAGTTTGGTAAATGTCATTTTTCGGAAAGTAAACCTTTGGGGCGGTGACCCCCTTTTGTCTTTCGGATTTTGAAAAGTAGGATTTGATAATCCTAAATTGTTTTCTATTAAAACTCTCGATGGCATTCTAAACCGTTTTATAAATTACTTCCATTGATTTATGATATTTCGATTTTGAAATGTTTTCTCAAACTCTTGCCTCGAGAAGTACTTTTCGTTTCGTTTGGATCTTTGAGGATCCTTGGTTATTGCTATTCGTGGAGTGTGAATTGTATGGCTCGTATTTGCACTTTGTTCTTGCACTAGCAAAACAGTGGAGTTTTGCTAACCCCCGAGTATTCGGGGGGTGGATGTCTGTTTTTTCATTTAGGTTTTGGAGCATAACACAAGGTCGGCACGAAGGATGATGAAAGATGATCGATACTAATCACATGAGGAACCGTACTTTGTTTATTGGTTCAGTTGTACTCTATTTTTCCGCTGCTATATTTTCCCGTTGTACGGGAGTGGTTGTATTTGGACCCCTGCGTGGGCATGAGTTGTATTTGAGCTGTATGTATTTGTTGAAAGACCAAATCGGTCTACTGAGTCATTTTAGCCTTAAAGGCATGGTTGAGTTGTTATATGTCGTTACCAGCCTGGTAGATCCTTGAGGAAAGGTTCTACGGCGTGTAATATCCCTGAGCGGATTGGGGGTGTTACACACGCAGGGTAAACAATCTCTTTGCACTCAACAAACTGTGCTATTCCTAATGCCTCAAAGAAATCTCGAATACTGACCTTAACTCGTTCAAGGCTGCTGAAATTGAAGAAATAGCAATCGGTCAGACTCTCTTGAGGAAGGATATCGAAGAATACCTTCGATGCAATGTAGTAGACGAATCGGGTCGCGTCATATTCATTATTGCGAGGGCGTTTGTAGGTTTTCTCCATGGTTTTCCTTCCCTTGCTAGACATTTTGAAGAAAATCAAAGTTTTGAGGGAGAAATCGGAAGATTGTAGGTTCGGATTTGCGGCTAGGGTTTTTCCCTGGAAGGGAATTTCTTTGCGATTGCGTACGTTAGGAAGGGTGAATGTGCTTCTGGGTCGTACGGAATATATATAGTCAACTGAGTTTTTAGTCAGCGTACGCTAGGAACAAAGAGTTAGCGTACGTTAGGTAGAAATGGGAAGTTTACTGGACAGTCCACTAGCTAAAATGGAATTCGAAAGGTTTTTAATTAGCGTACGCAAGGCAGTGAGGTTAGCGTATACTATCGAAATCAGTTTTTAGCGCGCGTTATGGAAGTGAAGCTAGCGCGCGCTAGCGAATGAAGCGAATCAAGGATATTGATTTCTTGAGTAGAAAACTTATTTCAAAAATTGTCTATATGCCCCATACCAAGTTGTAAACGAATGGAATTAAATGATTCTTCGGGAAGAGGTTTTGTAAAAATATCAGCAAGTTGGTCCTTCGTCCCGACAAAAATTAAACAGATATCCTTTTTCTGAACATGATCGCTTAGAAAATGATGTCTGATATCTATATGTTTAGTTCTACTATGCAACACAGGATTTTTACTCAGATTAATTGCACTAGTGTTATCACATAGAATAGGGGTATTTTCAAAATATATGCCGTAGTCGTGGAGTTGATTTTTAATCCATAACACCTGAGCACAAGCGCTCCCTGCAGCGACATATTCGGCCTCAGCTTTAGACAATGCTACACTGGTTTGCTTTTTACTTCCCCAAGATATTAAACATGATCCAACAAAATGACATGTACCACTAGTACTCTTTTTGTCAATTTTACATCCGCCGAAATCGGCATCACTATATGCAATTAAATTAAAATCCAAGCAAGAAGGGTACCATAGACCTAGTCCGATAGTCCCTTTCAAGTAACGAAAAATGCGTTTGCAAGCAGTTAAATGTGATTCCTTGGGAGAATCTTTTGAGTTCTCGGTTTCGGTTTTCTTTATTTTGTCAGGGTTGATAAGGGATTGTTCCCGTTTAAAAGGATCGAAACCAAGAACGTGTTTGAGCAAGGATGATTTTTGAATAGATAGAAGCCTTTCGAATTTCTCGTTTCCGAGAGTAAATTTGTTCAAAATATATTTTAGCTCCTTTTGAGTTTTTGTCAACTCGATTTTCAAAACATTTTCTTTTTCAAGGCATAATGTATGGTCTATCTCAATAGTTTTGCCTTTGTTTTGAAGAGAGGAATTTTCGAGTTCTAGAGATTTTATTTTTCTCTTTAAAGATATGTTTAATTTAACCATCTCGTCATACTCCGTATTCAAGGATTCAAATGCACTCAATAACTCATCATCATGATGAACTTCTTGTGAATCACAAAAATCAAAAGAATCATATTCGTCATCATTGAGTTTAGAGCTTACCTCGATATTACTTTCGGAGTCGAGTGCCATGAATGCGAGATTTGTGTCTAGAGATCTTTCAATCTCCTCCTCGTCATCACTCCAAGAAGCGATTAGGAACTCCTTCTTTTAGAACCTTTCCATTTGAGGCTTTGACGAGGATCCTCGGCATTCTTTGGCATAGTGACCGGCTTGACCACATTTCCGACAATTAATGTCGAACTTCTTTATATGAGTGTAGCCACTCTTCTTTTGCTCCGGCTTTCCATCCCGACCAAGAAAACTTCGCCTCTTTTGAATTAGGCTTTTATACCTTCTAAAGTTCTTGGCGTAGAGAGCAAGTTCCTCGTCGTCTTCATCTTCGGGAACATCTTCTTCAACGTCGCTATCAACATTGAATGCGACTACTCTTTCCCGAGGCTTTGGTTTGGTGCCTCTAGACTTGAGAACAATCTCATAATTGATAAGTGACCCGATGAGGGCACTAAACTCGAGCTTGTTGAGATCTTTGGACTCCATGATTGCGGTGACCGTGGCATCCCATTCTCTTGGCAACGATCGAAGAATTTTCTTAGCTTTGTCGCTGCTCGATATTGGCTTTCAGAAAGATGCAAGACCATTGGTTATAGCCGAAAATCGATCCAACATATTTGTGATCGTTTCTTCGTCTTTCATGGAGAAAAGTTCATAGTCATGGAGTAACATGTTAATTTTGGTCTCCTTGACTTGGGTGGTTCCCTCATGAGTGACTTCGAGAATTTCCAAAATTTCCTTTGCGCTTTCATAGGACGATATCCTATTGAGTTCTTCGGGATTGAGAGCGCAATAGAGAAGTTGAGTAGCTCGTGAGTTGACGTGTATGTTTCTCCAATCCTCGTCGTTGAATTCTTCTATCTTTTTCAATGATCCATCCTCTTTCTTAGCAAGTTTCGGACCAAGAGCGATAACTTTCCAAATTTTGATATCGTAGGCTTGAACGAAGATAGCCATTTTCTTTTTCCATGTCATGAAATTGGAACCATCGAAGAAAGGAGGACGGTTGAGAGCATTTCCTTCAATTTGGCCAAGAAGTGCCATTTGCGGATCTTTTTCTCTTAGGTGGTTAAACCTTAAAAAAAGAGACCCTCTCCGATACCAACTGAAGAGATAAATTTACCATTAGAAGGGGGGTTGAATAGTGGTAATGCGGATAACGAAATTTCTTGCGAATAAATGAAAGATAGTGCGGAATTTAAAGACTCAAAGATTTATAGAGGTTCGGCAACTTGCCTACGTCCTCTCTCCGACTTTCTTTTTCTATTGGCTCAAGAACAACCACAATCTTGACTCGTCTTCGATCGGTCCGAGTTCGCAACCGTTACAACCGCTTGTCTTCTATCGGTCCAAGCTCAACCTCTCTCTCAATATAAACGTTTGTTTATCTAGTGTTCTATATGAACTAGATAATCCTCACTATACGAATATGGGAGTATAATCCTAACAATGCCGGATTAAAGATCCTAATAATACCGGATTAGTGACTCTTGATTCGTTTCTTTTACGTTCAAGTGTAAGTGATGCAACACTTACAATCAAATTAAAGAATACAAAGAATAATAGATATTACAAAGAAAATCACTCTTGTATCTTTTCTTCTCACAACTTATAATATAGTAATTAGTAGCAATTTGATCTCAAGAATGCTTGTATGCTTGTATGCTTATATGCTTGAAGTTGTGTATTTGATACCCAAGTCCTTTGGGTACTTATAGGTGAGAGCCATCCTTCAAATACTGAAAATTATATTATTAGCGTGCGCTAATAATGTCTTCTAGCGTGCGCTATCGATCTTGACTTGGCTTTTCTGAACGGTCACAAAGACTGTTGCAACGGTAAAAATTGTATGGCTAGCGTGCGCTAGTCATGTATCCGTAGCGTGCGTTATCGACTGGTCAACAGGTCTTCAATCTTGACTTTGAAAATGTTGGTTTGTCTCTCCAACGTCTCTTTGTCCAACGGCTAAATTTGAGCTTAGCGTGCGCTAGCAAGTATGCATAGCGTGCGCTAGTATTAATTAAATCCAACTTTTCCAGATTTCACGGATCTTCATTGACCCTTGCCTTCCAACGGTAGAAAATCCAACGGTAAGATGCTGACTCCTTTTAGCGTGCGCTAATGCTTATATCTTAGCGTGCGCTAAATATTTCTTTCAGTAACGTACGTTACCCTGTGTAGCGTACGTAAAGTCCTTGACATTTTGAGTCCAGTAGCTACTAGACTACTGACCATGATATCGGTAGCGTGCGCAAGTGCTGAGTAATAATGTGCGCTAAATCCTTGTATTAGCGTACGTAAGTAGATGTTTGTAGCGTGCGCAAAAACCGTTTCCTTTTCCTTCCAAACCTCACTGTCCTCTGGAATGATGCGATAGCGTGCCTTAATATTGATTGTATAGCGTGCGCTAACTGTAGTTACTTAGCGTGCGCTAATGTTGAAAGACGTGCGCGCGCTATCCATCAGGTGACTTCACTGGACTGCAGGTGACTGACTGGGCTGTACATGCATTTCTCGATAACGTGCGCTACTATGATATGGGTAGCGTGTGCTAACACTATTTAGCTCCTTCAATATAATATCGAACTGAGATTGATCTAATTAAATGTTTTGAATGGAATTATCATCAAAATACATTTTGAGTCAACAGACCGATTTGGTCTTTCAATAAATACATACAACTCAAATACATTACATGCCCACGCAGGGGTCGAATACAACACACTCCCGTACAACAGGAAAGAATACTGCAGTGGAAATAAAATACAACTAAACCAATGACATCATACGGGTCCTCGTGTGATTAGTATCGTTCATCTTTCATCATCCTTCGTGTCGACCCTGTGTTATGCTCCCAAACCTGAATGCAAAAATAGACATCCACCCCCCGAATACTCGGGGATTAACAAAACTCCACTGTTTTGCTAGTGCAAGAACAAAGTGCAAATACGAGCCATATAATTCACATTCCACAAATAACAATAACCAGGAACCCTCAAAAATCCAAACGTAACGAAAAGTACTTCCCGAGGCAAGAGTTTGGGTAAAACATTCCAAAACCGAAAGATCACAAATCAAGGGAAACAATTTATAAAACAGTTTAAAATGCCATCGAGAGTTTTAATAGAAAACAATTATAGGATTATAGAATCCTTCTCTTTACAAAATCAACAGGGGTCACAGCCCAAAGGTTTTGTTTTCACAATTGAAACCAACAACAATACACAAGGTTAAAACCCACGTCACGCGTCCTCGACGGACATAAAATACACACGCACCCGTGAAGCCATAAATCCCACTCGAGGCCACGTCGGACCCTCCCGAGCTGGATAGCTAAATAATCAAGCACCACACGTCACCTAGGACCGGGACGAAGCCACGAATCCCACTCGAGACCCCGTCGGACCCTCCCGAGCTGGCCGCGAAATAATCAAGCACCACACGTCACCTAGGACCGGGATGAAGCCACGAATCCCACTCGAGGCCCCGTCGGACCCTCCTGAGCTAGCCCCGAAATAATCAAGCACAAGTAACATATCACACCAAGGATATCCAAACAACTCAACAAGAGGCATCAAACACTTAGCAAAACAACACGTCAAACCATAACTCACCGAAAAGAGATAATATATGTACACACGCATTACCAAGCGCAACATCAACACCAAACATATCCAAAGGATTCACGTAGTCACTTACAACCCACACAATTTACAAAACACACGCGTTTTGAAAGTGAGCCTTTAACGAGGCTAGCCGAATCTTTTGAAAACTCATTTTAAGCAAACAAACAAACACACCAAGACGATCACCAATCATCATATCCACGAAACAAGAAATGTATGGACAAGGTACTTGCCTCGAATAAGAACAATGTTGAGAATCGACTGAAGTAGGTTGGCACGAACCGACTACGAACCCTCCGACTCCACCGATCGCCAACTCGCGATAATAAACTACGAAGGACAATAACAACAATGAAAATGAATTCCATAGCATGACTTAAAGCCGTTGAATTCAAAGAACGAAAGACGAAAGTTCAAGTGTTCCCCCCAAAACGGCCAAGAATACGATTCGTCCCGTCAAAACACGAAAATGGAAATCCAAATCGAAATATGGATATACAATCCATAGGATATGTTTAACAAAATCATTTAACAACAATTGGTTTATCAAAATCAGATGAAAAACGAAATCAAGAACAAATCCCCCAAAAAGTCAACTCGAAGGAAAATCAAGAAATATACCTTGATTCGGCGAAGAACAATGGATTAGATGATGTTATAATCACCTAGGATGCCCCAAAACACCTTGGAATGGATGAAAATTAGCCCAGGTCACGAACCCTAGTCGCCTCATCCCAGACCCGCGGAGGAAGAAGAAGAAATGAAGAAAAATGAAGATTAATGACTGCTGTCCATTTTCTATACTGGACAGCTTAGCGTGCGCTAATCCTACCTGATTAGCGTGCGCTATCGAGGTATCAGAACAAACGTTCTGCCAAATGCACAGTTAGCGTGCGCTAACCACCAAAAGTTAGCGTGCGCTAACGAAACCTCGAGACCCAGTCCAGTAGCCATTGGACTGCCTCGAACTACCAGTTAGCGTGCGCTAACAAACCTGTAGCGTGCGTTAACCACTGCACCGTAGCGCGCGCTAACCACCTGCCCTTAGCACGTGCTAACAACCTGAATCAAGCTACTGACCTCAGGCCCTGCTGCTCGATAGCGTGCGTTAAGGAGATCCGTTAGCGTGCGCTAAGGCACCCAGAACTACAGCAGTAGTGCTCTCAAAGCTGGTTACAACAACGGACTCCTTCGATCGAAATACTAAGTTCAAGATACGCACGGCAAGCTCCAGGATAAGATCATACTAAGAGATTAATCATTCTCAGAATGATGAAACGGTCATGAGCGAGTCGTCAAAATGGACTTCCGCTGAAAAAAAAGAAATTACCGGAAATCGAAATTACGGGCATTACATTCTACCCTACTTAAAAGTAGTTTCGTCCCGAAACTTAAAACAAGTAGGGAGAAGCAATATCCCCTGTCAGGAAAAGTTGACGAGATACACAAAAACTGAAAACTCGCGCCCGACGGCGAAACGCTGCAAGAAATGCAAAGAGACATACGGCGTGAAAACACGCTCCACGACGACCAACACAACACCACCGATAGAGACATAATAAAACCAACAAGTGCCAAGCGTCATCAAACAGATAATACAATCAAGTCAATTATCCGAAAAATCACAAAACACAACGAACAAAAATCAATATGATTGACCAACTCAACGGTACATCAATCAAAACGCGAGCCAATCGCTGAACAAATACGGACTTCCACCGCCCAAGGGTTGGAAGATCGAAAACGAGACTAATTTCCCGAACTTAAGGGAATTACAAAGCAGCCTGAACGTTCAACAATCATGAGACGAGATTAACAAAAACCGAACAATCAAATGATCGAGCCACAACAATCGAGACAACAAGAATCGAACAATCATGTTCGAATCACGAAGAACAATAAAATTCAAACAACAACTCTAAGGCTCACAGGAATTGAACTGAACTCGGAAAAGTGACAGCGATAACCAGATCGACTCAAAACAAGATCACAGCTCGTTCGAACGATGAACCCGAAATACAGAACAAGATCAGAAAGTATCAACGAACACGAGCGAGTCGATAGAATTGGGAAAGAGAAAATGCAGAAGCCAAAAATAATACGGGTAGTATATTCGACCTCTTCTAAAAGAAGTGTCGTCCCAGAAACTCACAACAATGAAATCATGGTGACAACACAACAATCAACCGACAGAAACATCCTTCAAAGGCCTCTCAAAGCCGATTCTGATAACTGTGCTGAAGCGCGAACTCCGAAAGTCTCGGTAGCCCATTCATAAAACTGGATACGGTGTCCCTCGAGTCCGCACTTAAAACGCGTTACTGACGAGATGGACAATTTACACGTGCATGCCCTGGCACATCACGATTGAAACGCCTCAGCTCGGCATACAAATGCTAGATACAATGGGGCATAACGTCGCAGAACAACATAGCATAGATGCCAACTCAGCACAACAAAGAATCATAACACATATCATATACAACGATTACCATCGTAAAGTAATACACACACAACATTACAGCAAGGACAGTATCGTTCGGCGACCTCAATGGCCCGAACAATAACCAGCACATAATTACAAACATCATGAAACAATCACACATGTACACAAACGTACAAACCCAAGCTTTAACAGCTCACACTCGTGCGACAACACGCAAATCACCACGAGATGACAAATAGTAAATACCAGTTCACACCTCTCATAGAGGGCTAGTACTACAAATACGTGGCAACGCCTCAACGTTCACGCCACCAATTCGATTATATTCGGAAGTTAACATTATAACAACAAAGAAAACATCATACATACATTACCAAACCGCAAACGGGAATTGATAGGTTTTTTAAAAAAAAAAAGAAAACCACCTTTTGAAAAAAAAATTGGAAACACCGATTGATCTTGAGTATCACCTTTAAAAAAGTACAAACGTAAAACATCTTTATCGAGACTTTGGAGAACCATTTCGCATTTGATAAAAAAAATGAGGACACTTTCTCTTAGTGAAAAACTTTCAGAATATTCGACCATCAGGTCTAAGCAAAGCATTTCTAAATAATTCGAGAATATCTCAAAATATTTTGGTCCTCAACTGGAATAATTTTGAAACATATTGCGGCACTAGAAAGCACCTTGAAAGTACCGCGAGAAAATAATTCATTTTAAAAGTACGTCTCGAATTTTATTTTATAAGATACTCAAGGTTTTCAAAGATAATTCAGTGGGCTAGAATGCCCAAAAATTTCAGGTAATTACACGAAATATTATAGCACCGTGGGTCCCGCGCCGGAACCCAGCAGGCTAAAAACTATTTACAAAAACGCCAGAAAGGCCGATGATGGTAATATTTCAAAAACTCACAAAAGCCATTTACAAAATACTAAATACCGTCATAAGAATTTCACCAAAACGATCAAGGCCATAATGCGAAAAACTCGGTTAAGGGAATCGGTTTTTGAAATAAAACTCAGTGGTAAAATACTGAAAGCCATTACAAAAGAACTCACGCAGTGGATAAAAGAAATACAGTTCAACATGCACAATCCAGCAACACTATTCCTCATATGAACGAAATATGAGAGTTAAATAACCACATATCACGAAATCAAAATCCATAAGAGGATTCCGTCAATTAACACATAATCATACCAGTAGCTCGCATCAGACGATGCACAAACACAAAGAAGGGAGACTTACATCCACAGGTCGCACGAAGATGATGATCGCCCCACGATACTAATCACGACCAACAACTCAGACGACGCGTCGCGACACGACTCAGTCAGACAAAATCCGACGAGACAAAACTCAACAAAACCTACTTGGCCCGACAACCTAGGTTTCCACAACCAAAGCTCTGATACCATTTATGTAACACCCCCAATCCGCTCAGGGATATTACACGCCGTAGAACCTTTCCTCAAGGATCTACCAGGCTGGTAACAACATAGAACATCTCAACAATGCCTTTAAGGCTAAAATGACTCAGTAGACCGATTTGGTCTTTCAATAAATAGATATAACTCAAATACATTACATGCCCACGTAGGGGTCGAATACAACACACTCCCGTACAATGGGAAAGAATACTACAGCGGAAATAAAATACAACTAAAGCAATGACATCATACGGGTCCTCGTGTAATTAGTATCGTTCATCTTTCATCATCCTTCGTGCCGACCCTGTGTTATGCTCCCAAACCTGAATGCAAAAATAGAAATCCACCCCCCCGAATACTCGGGGGTTAGCAAAACTCTACTGTTTTGCTAGTGCAAGAACAAAGTGCAAATACGAGCCATACAATTCACATTCCACAAATAACAATAACCAGGAACCCTCAAAAATCCAAACGTAATGAAAAGTACTTCCCGAGGCAAGAGTTTGGGTAAAACATTCCAAAACCGAAAGATCACAAATCAAGGGAAACAATTTATAAAACAGTTTAAAATGCCATCGAGAGTTTTAATAGAAAACAATTATAGGATTATCGAATCCTTCTCTTTCCAAAATCAACAGGGGTCACAGCCCAAAGGTTTTGTTTTCACAATTGAAACCAACAACAATACACAAGGTTAAAACCCACGTCACGCGTCCTCGACGGACATAAAATACACACGCACCCGTGAAGTTTCACTCGTGAATCCAGGGCTATACCATTGGACTCCCTCCGTGGCCCCGTCGAACCATCCCGAGGTGAGCAAACACATTCACAAAACATACACACGCACTCGTGAATCCAGGGCAAAACCATTGGACTCCCTCCGTGGCCTCGTCGAACCCTCCCGAGGTGAGCAAACACATTCACAAAACATACACATGCACTCGTGAAGTTTTACTCGTGATCCACGTCGAAACCATTGGACTACCTCCGTGGCCCCGTCGAACCCTCCCGAGGTGATCAAACACATTCACAAAACATACACACATACTCGCATCGCCTAGGACTGGGACGAAACCACAAATCCCACTCGAGGCCCCGTCGGACCCTCCCGAGCTGGCTAGCTAAATAATCAAGCACCACACGTCACCTAGGACCGGGATGAAGCCACGAATCCCACTCGAGGCCCCGTCGGACCCTCCCGAGCTGGCCGCGAAATAATCAAGCACAAGTAACATATCACACCAAGGATATCCAAACAACTCAACAAGAGGCATCAAACACTTAGCAAAACAACACGTCAAACTATAACGCACCGAAAAGAGATAATATATGTACACACGCATTACCAAGCGCAAGATCAACACCAAACATATCCAAAGGATTCACATAGTCACTTACAACCCACACAATTTACAAAACACACGCGTTTTGAAAGTGAGCCTTTAACGAGGCTAGCCGAATCTTTTGAAAACTCATTTCAAGCAAACAAACAAACACACCAAGACGATCACCAATCATCATATCCACGAAACAAGAAATGTATGGACAAGGTACTTGCCTCGAATAAGAACAACGCGGAGAATCGACCGAAGTAGGTTGGCACGAACCGACTACAAACCCGCCGACTCCACCGATCGCTAACTCGCGATAATAAACTACAAAGGACAATAACAACAATGAAAATGAATTCCATAGCACGACTTAAAGCCATTGAATTCAACAAACGAAAGACGAAAGTTCAAATGTTCCCCCCAAAACGGCCAAGAACACGATTTGTCCCGTCAAAACAATTGGTTTATCAAAATCGGATGAAAAACGAAATCAAGAACAAATCCCCCAAAAAGTCAACTCGAAGGAAAATCAAGAAATATACCTTGATTCGGCGAAGAACAATGAATTAGATAATGTTATAATCACCTAGGATGCCCCAAAACACCTTGGAATGGAAGAAAATTAGCCCAGGTCGCGAACCCTAGTCGCCTCGTCCCAGACCCGCGGAGGAAGAAGGAGAAATGACGACAAATGAAGATTAATGACTGTTGTCCAGTTTATATACTGGACAGCTTAGCGTGCGCTAATCCTACCTGATTAGCGTGCGCTATCGAGGCATCAGAACAAACGTTCTGCCAAATGCACAGTTAGTGTGCGCTAACAACCAAAAGTTAGCGTGCGCTAACGAAACCTCCAGACCTAGTCCAGTAGCCACTGGACTGCCTCGAACTACCAGTTAGCGTGCGCTACCAAACCTGTAGCGTGCGCTAACCACTGCACCGTAGCGCGCGCTAACCACCTGCCCTTAGCACGCGCTGACAACCTGAATCAAGCTACTGACGTCAGGCCCTACTGCTCGATAGCGTGTGTTAAGGAGATCCCTTAGTGTGCGCTAAGGCACCCAGAACTACAGCAGTAGTGCTCTCAAAGCTGGTTACAACAACGGACTCCTCCGATCGAAATACTAAGTTCAAGATACGCACGGCAAGCTCCAGGATAAGATCATACTAAGAGCTTGAGTTACAATGAAACTTGCACGCGACCATAAAAAGGGTCGAGACCACAAATACGTATACGGATACCCACAACTATGGGAAATTACAAAAGTGGCCCAAAATGCCCGAAAATCATGATACGTTATCGAATAACCAACCCAAAGTTCACAACACGTCTAACAAAGTTAAACAGACTTACGAGAAACTCGAAACAGTAGTTTCAAACGAGATTCACAAGAATCGAACTCGAGTGTGGAAGAGTCGCTAAGAAACACGGAACTCAACAAAACAACACCAAAACGAACTCAGATGATAAAAAGTGCAGAATTAATCATTCTCAGAATGATGAAATGGTCATGAAAAAGCCGTCAAAATGGACTTCCGCTGAAAAAAAAGAAATTACCGGAAATCGAAATTACGGGTACTACAGTGATGGTTGTCGTTGAGCGTGATTTCATGACTTATGTTTCCTTGCATTTCTTGTAACGTTTCACCGATGGGCGTGAGTTACGCGGTTCCTGTGTATCTCATTGAGTTGTTCCTGGTGGGATATTGCTCCTCCCTACTTATTTTTAAGTTTCGGGACGAAAATTCTTTTAAGGAGGGTAGAATGTTGTAATATCCGCGATTTTGATTTTCGGTAAATTTCTTTTTTGGCAGGAGTCCGTTTTGACGACTCGCTTGTGACCGTTTCGTCATTCTGAGAATGATTAATTCTACACTTTTTGACATCCAAGTTCATTTCGATGTCGTTTTGTTGAGTTCCGTGCTTCCTAGCGACTTTTCCGCACTTGAGTTCGATTCTCCCGAATCTCATTCGAAACAGTTGTTTTGAGTTCCCCATAAGTCCGTTTAGCTTGGTTAGATGGGTTGTGAACTTTGGTTTTGTTATTCGATCACGTATCGTGATTTTCGGGCATTTTGGGCCATTTTGTAATTTTTCGAAGTTGTGGGTATCCGCATTCGTAATTGTTGTCTCGACCCTTTTCATGGCTGTGTGTGAGTTTGATTAGAGCTCAAGCTCTTAATATGACCTTATTCTGGAGTTTTTCCATGTATATCTAGAATTTGACATTTCGATCGGAGGAGTCCATCGTTGTACCCGTTTTGAGAACTCTACTGCTGTACTTTCTTGGGCATTACAACGCGCTAATGGATTTCCTTAGCGCATGCTATCGAGCAGCAGATTCAGAACAGTGGGGACTGGAGTACCCTGTTAGCGCACGCTACCGTATGTGTAGCGTACCCTATTTATGCTTCTTTACGTACGTAATGCGGCCTTCATTAAGTATGTTATCACGATCAGGATTTCAGACAAAACGTCTGGAACAACCTTTACATACCTAAGAGATCGTTCCATACGTACGTAACCTTGCTAATGTACATTAAGAGCTTACTTCTTACGTACGTTAGCCTCCCACAGGTTTATATACCTGGAGTTGACCGATTTCGGATCATTTTTATCTTCCTCCTCTTTTCTTCGATTTTGGCGATCTCGGCACCTGTGGGATGAGTTTTCGCCGAGATTTGATGATAGTGATCATCTCGGTGGGTCTTCTTCGTGGTCATCATCATCTAGTCTTCCTTCTTCTCCGGATCAAGGTAATTTCTTGATTTTCTTCAAGTTGACTTTTTGGGAGTTGTATTCTTGATTCCGAATCCAATCTGGTATAGATGAATCGATTGGTGTTAGATGTTGTTGTTAAACATGTTTTATGGATTGTATATCCATATTTTCGGTTTGTTTCAACCCGAAGGGTAATTTCGGTGTTCTTGAGGTGTAGTGAACATTTAATGTTCGATTAAATGTTCAAATGGGTTTTCCTTCGATAGTTTGATGTGATCTCCATTGTTTTTGGTCTTGATCCTCGTCATAATAATGTTTTTGTTGTTTCTTACGGGGGATTATAGGTCCTCGAGGATTCAGCATTGATCTCCGTGTTGTGTCGGTAATTCATGCGGTGTTATTCTCATAGTGTTCGCAGTGCTATTGTATTCTTGATTATGTTTAGGAGTTCGGGGCTGCCCGACCGCATCTCGTTCATCATCTTGTTTTGATCGTGGTTTCGAGGGAAGTATTTTCTTATACGATTTGTGTCCTATAAATAGAGTTTACATGTTGGATTTCCGATGGTTGGTTTACCCTCGTGAATATGATTCGTGTGAATTGATTATGATTTGATTATTTTGAACATTGAGGGCTTTAATGATATCCCTGCTGGTTTAATGTTTTGGAATCGTGTATTCCGTGTTAATTATGTTGTTGTATTGTGATTGATTGTTCATGATTGAAGCATTGTGATGAGTATGATAATGGTGTCGGGCAAGTGGCCATCTTTAGTAAGTATTCATAATGAACTTACATTCTTAGCAATCCCCCACCAATTGGTGGAGTGGATACCCCTCCCCTCCTGTAACAAGGAGGTCGAGGGTTCGACTCCAGTGGGAGTTGGGGTGCGTGCGTGTATAAAAAAAAAAACTTACATTCTTAGCATATTAGTATTGCATGAGTGATGGGTGTGTGTATGCTCACTACAGGTTAGATCCGACAGGGTCTCGGTAGGGGTCCACAGAGGCGTGGATCGACGAGCTTTGTTTTAACCACTACTGGTTAAATCCGACGGGGTCTCGTTAGGGGTCCACAGAGGCGTGGATCGATGGTTAATTGTGGTGCATTTTACAAATGTATTTTGGGTTATGGCGTTTCTGGAAACGAGTGCTTTTGAATGGTGATTTCATGATTGCATGCATTGACTAAATGTGTAAGAGGTAAGTTGTTCATTTGGCCTAGGATGGCAATAGAGTATTTTGTCGTATGTGTTTAGTCATTTAATTATGGGGTTTTGATGTTGGAAAATGGACCATGCTATTGTTCTCGTGTACTGTGATTTGATGAGATTTTGGATGAGATCCCAGCAGTTTTGTAAAGGTCGTTTTATGGAAAGTGATTTTTGGGCCGAGACCCATTCTTCTTGAAATGGTTATTTTTCAACTAAGGACTTGAGGTGCAATGAGGTTTCTACTTTTAAAATCCCCTAGATGAGGAATTTATTTCCAAATACTTCATTTATCGTTTTCTAACTAATAAAATCTCTCGGGAAGGCTTTGGGAGTTATTTGTCATACCCGATTCGTGATTTCTATTAGTTTGTTACATCTCGTATGATTATGTACTTGCACTAGCAAAATAGTAGGATTTTGCTAACCCCCGAGTAATCAGGGGGTGGATGTCTCTATTGCATTCAGGTTTTGAGGAGCATAACACAGGGTCGGCATGAAGGATGATGAAAGATGATCGATACTAATCACATGAGGATCCATAAGATGTTGTATTGGTTTAGTTGTACTTTATTTCCGCTGCAATATTTTTTCCCGTTGTACGGGAGTGTTTTGACCCCTGCGTGGTTATGTATTGAGATTGAGTTGTATGTATTAAATGAAAGAACAAATCAGTCTATTGAGTCATTTTTTTAGCCTTAAAGGCGATGTTGAGGTGTTTAATTGTATTACCAGCCTGGTAGATCCTTGATAGAAGGGTTTACGGCGTGTAATATCCCTGAGTGGATTGGGTTGTTACAAATGTAATATCCGCAATTTTGATTTTTGGTAATTTTCCTTTTTTGGTAGAAGCCCATTTTAGCAGCTCGCTTGTGACCATTTCGTCATTCTGAAAATGATTAATTCTTCACTTTTTGACATCCAAGTTCATTTCGGTGTCGCTTTGTTGAGTTCCGTGCTTCTTAGCGACTTTTTTCGCACTTATGTTCGATTCTTGCGAATATCGTTCGACACTGTTGTTTCATGTTTCCCGTAAGTTCAGTTAATATTGTTATACATGTTATGAGCTTCGGTTGGGTTATCCATTGCCGTATCGTGATTTTTCGGACGTTTGGGCCATTTTGTAATTTCCTAAAGTTTTGGGTACTTATTTTCATACTCGTTTTTACCTACCTAGGAGTTGTCGGAATCACATGTTTGTTTAGCGCTTTCGTTCGTTGTTGGGAATCCTTCATTAGCGTTATGTCATGTTTTCCGAGTCGTCGTATTTTGAGGTCGTTCGGGACTGACTAGAGAGTAGATTGGATTCTTGCAACCAGAAGGCTGCTTATGGCCATAACCTGCATAATGTTACAGCCGTAATGGCCGCTTGTTACGGCCATAAGGGCCATGAGTTACGGGCGTAATGGCCGTATGTTACGGCCATAATGTCATAATGTTACGGCCGTAACTAGGGTCTGTACAAGCACAGAAGTCTTTTCTGTTTTGGTCAGACTTCGACCTTTTTTTTGTTGTGCTGAGATTTATTCAACTCGGCAGGCGATCGACTGCAAAGCCGAGCGACCGAATCCACAACCAATCATGCTACGGCGAACGCGCCTAAGCAGAGATAACAGTCCACCTTCGAGCATCTAGCGATCGCCCCTCAAACGTTATTACAAGAACTCACAGAGCATCATATCTGGTTCTTCTGGCAATCTACACGCTCATTAGCTAAGATAACTAGAATCGTTACACTCATTGTAATAGTATTCTAACATTAATACTTGTATCCTCGAATATTCGTATTAATAGCATCTCGCGAGAGCATTCAAGCTCGGGACTAACAACCCCGACAAATCTTGTGTTATTTACTTTCTCTATGGAAGTGCTCTCGCACTTTGCTTGCTATCCATCCATTCCAGCAATATCTATCTCCGGATAATATTTTGGGCAGCAACATTCTTCTTCTTGGCGACGGGCAGAGTCTTGAGGCGATTCCAGCGCGATTCTTCACGGGAATTCATCAATCTTTCATGCTACAACGTTATCATCAAGGTCCTGGTGTGGATTAACAACATCAAATCACTAGTTTCGCTTTTGAATCAAGATAATCACCCTAGAACCCTATTTCGTGAATAGTTGGGGCTTTTTCTTGATTTCTTAATTCTAGTATGAAATTGTTGGTTCTATTGTTGTTATCTAGTCTTGTTGATTTTAACCCATGGTATGAAATTCCATTTTCGTATTTTTGTCCGGTTAATTCGTGTTCTTGGCCATTTTGGGGAAAACCCTTGAACTTTCGTCGTTTGATCCTTTAATTCAGCGGTGTTGGGTCATGCTATGGAATTCATTTTCATTGTTGTTATTGTCGTTCGTAGTTTATTGTCGCGGGTTGTCGTTCGGTGGAGTCAGCGGGTTCGTAGTCGATTCATGTCGCCTCACTTCGGTCGAGTCTCCGCCGTTATCATTACTTGAGGCAAGTACCTTGTTCATACATTTCTTGTTTTGTGGATATGATGATCGGTGATCGTCTTGGTGTGTTTGTTTGGTTGTTTGAAATGAACTTTCAAATATTTAGTTTAGCCTCGTTAAAGGCTCTCTTTCAAAACATGTGTGTGTTTGTGAATGGTGTGTTTTGTGAATGATTAAGCAAATCCGATGATGTTGTGTTTTGATAATATATACATATATTATCTCATTTCGGTGAGTTGTGATTTGACAATTGTGTCGTGCTAAGTGTTTGTTGTCTCTGGGTGAATTGTTGGGATATCCTTGTTGTACTGTATTATGTGTGTGAATGCGTGGACATAGGCGTGGTCTACGGTGACACATGGCTTGTGATCATGTGGTCAGGATGCAACAAGTGATTGATGCAACCATGAGAGTCTAAGAAAACTACGGTGACACATGGCTTGTGATCATGTGGTCAGGATGCAACAAGTAATTGATCCAACCGTGAGATGACGTGGCATGTGATCACAGTGTTATGGATATGATTTTGGATGTGTTTTGCCAGGTCGAGTACCTTGGACGTGTTACCAAGACTTCGTATCTTGGGTGGTTATATTCTGTTGACTTTATGTCCGTCGAGGACACGTGGCATGGGCTATGAACCCTACGAATTTGTTGTTGGTTTTTATTTGATAAAGTAAATCTTTGGGTTGTGACCCTTTTTGGTTTCTGAAAATAGAAGGATTCGATAATCCTGAATGGTTTTTTGTTAAAACTCCCGAGGGCATTTCAAACCATTTTACAAATTATTCTCTTGATTTGTGATCTTTCGAATTTGGAAAGTTTTACTCAAACTCTTGCCTCGGGAAGTATTTTTCGTTATGTTTGAATCTTTGAGGATTCCTGATTATTATTCTTGGAATATGAATTATATGACTCATATTTGCACTTTGTACTTACACTATCAAAATAGCGGAATTTTTCTAACCCCCGAGTAATCGGGGGGTGGATGTCTGTATTGCATTCAGGTTTCGTGGAGCATAGCACAGGGTTGGCATGAAGGATGATGAAAGATGATCGATACTCATCACATGAGGACACATGCGATGTTGTGTTGGCCTAGTTGAAGTTTATTTCTGCTGCAGTATTTCCCATTGCGCGGGAGTCTTTTGTTTTGACCCCTGCGTTGGCATATTTTGAGATTGAGTTGTATGTATTGATTGAAAGACCAAATCAGTCTACTGAGTCGTCATTTAGCCTTGAAGGCGATATTATGATGTTTGATTCAGTTAGCAGGTTGGCAGATCCTTGAGGAAAGGGTCTACGGCGTGTAATATCACTTATTGGATTGGGGGTGTTATTGTTCTTTTAACGCCCCCAAATCCCATTGGATTATTACAGTGCCGTGGACCCCACACCAAGAGATCCACCAGGCGAACATGACTAAAACACATAAACTAACAAAAAGAGAAATCACAGTCCCTACTATGATATATGACATAATATACCGATATGGAATTTCAACGACAAAATTGGGCCTACATGGCTAAGATAAAAATACAACAACATCCACGAGCCCTGCTCGGATAGTACAAAATGACAACAACTGACAAAACTGGAGTACTCTAAACTATCTGACCGACATGAACACTGAAAACAACTCGGACTAGTATCGCTCGAATGCCTCGCCACCATCGTCATGCCCCTGTGTCTCAACTCTCTCCTCGCAAGCACCTAAAACATGAAGACATGTTCCGCTCCCACGGGTTCAGTCATACAGATAATGAATATCAAATACATGTACAACATGATATGCATCTAACGGCAGAATAAACAGTACAGCAATGGTAATACGAGATGCTCACAACCTAAGTAAGAACTGAGCATTCGTGAAACACTATGCCCACGGCATACGATCGATACCTGCTCAACAGGTTAGAACACAAGTGTCGAACAATGAATCATCAATATAGAACACAACAATGGACTACCTAAAGGTAAACCAAACCAGAGGTGAAATAAATACGAATCACAATGTCCGAAGGCTCCAACGGGAATACCAAAACATCACAATGGCCTGGAAGCCCTCAGCCGAAGCTGCCAAAATATCACAATGGCCTGAAAGCCCCTCAGCCGAAGCTTCCAATCATCAAAATAGCCTGAAAGCCAAACAGCCTAAAGCTGTAAGTCATCACAATACATATCTCAAAGAACTGAACCCGACTATCGGACATACCCCTAGGCGTATGAACAACCAGTCGCCAACTGTCGGACATATCCAATATAACATGGACTATGAACGACCAAACCAACAAGGCTCAAGAGGGACATCACAGTACGCCCGATCCGGAAATGTGTCTGTGCACATGTCCACCCCGTATACGGAATCCAGAATATGCGTGGGACAATGTACCTATTAGCCTCACGAACTACGACTCGTGTGCACGGTCCAATACGGAAATATCCACGCATGACCATCGTGTGCCTGGCTAAAAATCCTACACATAACCAATTGGCACGCAAATATGATTCTAGATATGTCACGATGCAACATGACAACGAAACTCAAAGGATAACACATCCAATACGGATCAAAAGACTCACCAAAGTGAACGATGACTCATGGATAATGAAAGATCGACACGACCAATAATATCCAAAACAACCATCCTGGGATCACAATCCCTAAGGACCGATTAACGAGATCAACAATCACAACACAACAATCCTAGAATCCTCAGCCCTCAATGGTCACAAAATTACCGAGTATACATGAATGATAGTATGATGCCTTGAGTCGGCTAACACACAACAATAACTCACGGATGGGCACCGTCCTCGGCGGTCCCAATTAAATACCTCGATTTCCTTAGAACGACCAATCGGTAATGACTCACCGGATGGGAACTATCCTCAACAGTCCCAATTCAATACTTCGATTACCTTAGAACGGCCAGTCGATAACAACGATACAACGGATGGGAAATGTCCTCGACATTCCCAATTCAATACATCGATTACCTTAGAACGGCCAATCGATAACAATGATACGACGGATGGGAAATGTCCTCGACAATCCCAATTCAATACATCCATTATCTTAGAATGGTCAATCGATAACAACAATACAACGGATGGGAAATGTCCTCGACATTCCCAATTAAATACATCGATTACCTTAGAATGGCCAAACGATAACAATAATACCACGGATGTCTCAGCACCTTTAATCGGTTATCGATAACGAAGATGATAATCGAAAATGTCAATGCCTTCAATCGGCCAATACAAAATCAATAACGAAGCACCAATATCAATAACAATGATCACAACTATGTCTCAAATCGACATCAGTATCAATGACAACAATCGATACATCGATACCGCAAACTGGCTATCGACAAAAATATTACCAACAAGTATCGCAATGCCTTGAACCGGCCATTTACGAACAACAATAATATATGGCATAATTTGCCGTATGGTGTCGTATCAAACAATCCCCTGATATCAACAAAATCATAAGGAAACCAAGTCTCGAAATGATACACACATTCATACACATACATGATAACATTAATCTCATTGACTAGTACAAGTATAAAACTTGCCTCAAACCGAAGGCGGGAAAGTCCTTCCACGATCAACGTCCTCCCACGAAACGACGAACGGCGTCCTCCGACAATCACAAGCACCCGAACAACCTTGAATGAAATACAATTCATTCAATAACACAAAATCAATTGGAAACAACACCATAGACAATCCCGATTAAATCACGAATCGGTTAAACTCCACAAACGAAATATCATAGTTCTCAACTATGAATTCCAACATCCTCCAACACCTCAATGCTCAATATGATCAAATGTTCTTAACACTTGTGAAAATAATTCAACAAGAATCACTTAAGAACAACACTATACTAATCATCCCAAGATGATAACCTCACCAATATTAACACTATCATCTCAACAACATCATCAACCCTACTAACATGATGTCTAAACAATAATCAACCTCCAATTCATCATGAATTCGGATTAATCAACAAGTTAAATCAACCATTTCAAGATTATGATAATCATTACATAATTCATCATAATTCCTTACTAAAATGGTTATAATCCCTCCAAGAACAACAACAACAATAATCATATCAAGACTGTGTTAATCATATAACAATCTTAACATAATTCTTCCTAGACATGATTATAACCTCCAAACATTCTAAAACATCAAGAACAACTCCTCCTCAAGACATAATCATCATGCTCTTAATCATAAGTTATAAAAACTCATCAAGAATCATGCTATCCTCCATCCATCCATCAAAACACGAAGTAATCAACAATAGCAACAACATAATCTCGAGATAAACACAAGATCAAACACATACCTCTTGAAGAAGTGAAGAATAACCTCAAATCATCAAGAAACACTCCAAACTCCAAGTTCCTTAAGCTTAAATCCAAGTTATGAAGCTCCAAATCAAGTTGGAAGAGGCTGGAATTCACTAAGAGATGCATATGGATGATTTCTAGGGAGAGAAATTGGAAATGGATCGTGAGAAAATAAAAGACAAATCATTTCTTTATAATATGCACATCACATTACGGCCGCTATCCTCCAGCCTTAACGTAAGTTAGGGGCTCAACGTACGTTATTGCCTCTACGTAGCGTACGCTACGTAGTCCAAAACTCACTGCCTCAAAACAGGGTACCCATTACATACGTTAACTAAATTACGTACGTAAAAAACATCACCATTACGTACATTAACATCAAGGTATAGCGTACATAATGTGCGTTGACCTACCAGTCCCAATCGAACTCTGTGTATCCAGCCTGGCCCGGTCCCACACGCCGAAAGTTAGCATCGATCTGATAACCAACGTTACGTACGTAACCCTCACGGTTTAACATATGTAATCTCAACACAATAGAGTACGTAATGCTACACATGTAGCATACGCTATGGCTATATACTTAGCCAAAATTCCAAACTCACCAAGCAACATCCAAATGACAAAACCAAACCGACGACAAGTATAAATATTTCGATTCCGAAATATCCCAATACAATATACATTGTATCAGTCAACTACAACACCACTTGTACAATTCCAAATGAATATGTACGAAACAATAGTGAAACGAAAAAAAAATTACCCCCGGATATTACATACTCCCCCCCTAAAAAATTACCCCCGGATATTACATACTCCCCCCTAAAAAATTACCCCCGGATATTACATACTCATCGGCTGTCCTTACCTCTAGCTTCAGAAGCCTGATAGGACCCCTTGGATGCAGTACGGACTGGAGTAACGGAATCTCTCGAGGCCCATGAGATCTCTCGAGATCTACTGGCAGTAGAACTCCTGCAGTATTTCTGTAGGTGTCCCTGTCACCCACATGAATAACAAACAAAATCTGGCACCGTACACCGAGTACTAACGTGCCCTGCTGAATCATAGTTAAAGAAAACAACAATTGAACTCATCATCTGAGAGGAAGATGCTTTCCCAGCATGAAGATGACTAGAAAACGACCTCTTGGACGTCGGAGCCCGATGTCCCTCTGAACGAACCGGCATCCTAGTCCTTTCACCAGAAGAAACTGAAGGGTTCTTCCGAGCAAGATCCTTGATCAAAAGCTCTGCTCCAAGAGCCTTCTCAATGAATTCGCCAAGTGAGTTACAATTATGATTGAACAACTGTATCCTCAAGTGCGGGTTTAGCCTCTTGATAAAATACTTGATCTTATCTACTTCGGTACGGATAACAGAAGAAGAAAATTGAAGAAGTCCCTGGAGCTTCTCAGCAATTACACACGAAGTGGAGCCGGATAATACCTCTCTAACATGAGTGTCTTGAACTCGCTCCAAACACAATCACGATCGGTGGGCTTCATAGAAAGCCACCAAGAATAAGAACCCTTAATCAAATAGTAAGCCGCTACTGTCACCTTACTCTCTTCCGGACAATGAACCATGTCAAAGAGTTTATCAAAATGTTCAAGCCAATGAATAATATCAGTTGGTTCCGACGAACCCTCAAAAATAGGCGGCCTCTGACGAGAGATATTGCTAACAATCTGACTCACTCCACTAGCCTGCCCAAGAAACGGTACCTGGAATCCCTGCTACGGTGTACCACGAATCATCGAGGCCTGCATAGTCTCCACTATTTGCGTCATCTGAGTCACCTGGGCCATCATGCCCCTCATAAGTGAGAAAGGGTCGACGTGTCCACTCTCAGTCTGATCAACTTCTCGAGTATGACATCCTGAAAGAAAATCGGTCGCGTAGGTAACACCACCGGCCGAACTCTGATCCATCTCGGCATCCACACGCGCATAAACATGAGGTTTTGGGTTCTGGCTCATTCTGCAACCCTTACCCCCTCTGTCACGTCCTCGAATTCCTCTTTCCATACTGAAAGAATAACATCCGATCATCATCATAACTCAAATATGTCTCAACGGCCAAATCAGAATGCTAGGTCAATAGCCAAACACTATTAGGCGTATTTTTATACGCTTATTTATCATTATTTTGTATTCTTTTGAATTGTAAATCTGCATAAATGAGCTTGTAATGCCCTATTATCTTATGTCTGACACGAGATTGTAGTCCGGAAGCTAAAACGAGGCAAAACAGGCGAAAACGGAGATTTTTGGCCTAGAGCCGCGGCACAAGGCAAGTGGGCTACGGCACACGAAGAGGACCAGCAGGCACCCGAGTAATCTGTACTCTGAGCCGCGACACAGTTATGGTGAGCCGCGGCCCAGAAGACATAAACAGCGCCCAGGTCTTAATCTGCGCCCAGTGTGTCGCGGCACAGATTAAGTGAGTCGCGGCACACAGGGCGGTTTTGGTGTGCTCCGCGCGGGTTTGGGCCGTTTTGAAGCCAGTTCTCGACCTAATTACACGGACGCGATTTGGAGGCTGTTGGGAGCAATAAATAATGGTTTAAGACCCTAATTAATCATCTTTGATCTTGGGAAATCTTGGAGGAGAAATATCGCAGAAGAGGAAGATAAGCAGAAGACTTCAAGAGCAGAGGGCGGAAGCCAGAAGAACGGAGGAATCGGAGCTCTTCATCTGCGTTTGATTTTTATGCTTTTATTCATTATTTCTGTATTTTTATATTTTAGCATGTCAGGTTAAAACCCTGTTCTAGGATTTTGATGAAACCTATGTTTTGATGAATTTACTTTAGATTATCTATATAATTCCCTTTTCTATTGAGTTTTCCCAATCGATTTTAATGCTTTCAAATGTCTGGCCAATAATTGGATTGTTTTAATTACCTTACTCGAATCGGGAGAGAAGAGTTGGTGAGGAACTATTGGTGAGAACCGTTTTATCTTGTGAGATAGGAATATACTCATAGGAACTACGTAGCCTTTTGAGGATTTTGTGCTTTTTGCCTATTGACAAATTTATTCACCTAGGGATAGAGTGCGTTATTCGCTTTTAGAAAAATCTATTGACCTCGGGAGAGGCGGTAGAGTATATTAGTAATCTTCGCCTTCAATAAATTAGGGAAATCATTAACTTCAGATAATCGAGAGTAAATTCGGATAAACCAAGGTGGATTCAAAATCCTAGACTTATTCATCATTTGATTTTTCTTCTTCAAGCGATCGTTTTTACTGTTAGTTCTTTTATTAATTTTATTTAGTTATTAATTGCAACCCAATTTTCGACTGTTCAAATAAAATTAGAATACACAAAAATTGGTACTTAGTAATTCAGTCCTCGTGGGAAACGATACTCACTCATCACTTTATTACTTGTAAACAATAACGTGCACTTGCGTTAACGAAATATCGCAACAAGTTTTTGGCGCCGTTGCCGGGGATTGAAATTTTTACTAATATCGATTTCAGTATTTCTAGTCTTAGTTTGAACATTTTTTTTGTTTTTGTGTTATTTTATTTATTTATTTATTTTTCCTTTCAGGATTGTTCGGTTAGTGCATGAGAAAATTCGGTAACGAAGGCCTAATACCTTTGGATACCGAACTCGAGCGCACTCTTCGAAGAAACAAAAAGGAGAAACGAGAGTCACCGACCACAGTCACCATGGCCAATAATATCGAAAATCACGAAGGTGATAATCCTGTTCAGCAAGTTCAACCGGCACTAGCACTTCGAGATTATGCTATGCCGCAGATCAATGCGAACTTTTCGGGGATTCGGCGTCCCACCATCCAGGCGAACAATTTCGAAATCAAGCCTGCAATTATTCAGATGGTACAATCGAGCCAGTTCTGTGGATTTCCGAATGACGACCCCAACGCACACATTGCGTCTTTTTTCGAGATTTGTGACACGTTCAAGAACAATGGTGTCACCGACGATGCTATCCGTCTAAGGCTTTTACCTTTCTCCTTGAGGGATAAAGCAAAATTTTGGTTGAATTCTTTACCGCCGGGCTCGATCACGACATGGGCAAAATTAGCGCAAGCCTTCCTTGCTAAATTCTTCCCACCTTCGAACACGGCGAGGTTACGGAACGAAATTACAACCTTTGGTCAATATGATATGGAGTCGCTCCACGAGGCGTGGGAGAGATACAAAGATTTGCTACGGAGATGCCCACATCACGGCCTTCCGGACTGGCTTCAGATTCAGATGTTCTATAATGGTTTGAGTGCTTCTACACGCACTTTCGTAGATGCAGCAGCTGGAGGAGCCTTAATGGGAAAAACTATGGCTGAAGCACATTCTTTGTTGGAAGCCATGGCTGCTAATTCTTATCAATGGCCATCCGAAAGAGTAAATCCGAAACGAGTTATGGAGATCTCAAATAATGATCAAATAATAAGAACTGAGCTTGTCAGCCCAAGTCGCAGCACTAACGCAGCAGCTTCAAGCATTTTCGCATGCTCCTTCCCCCGTTACCATTGAGTCTTGAAATTGGTGTAACGGATATCACCCTAGCGCGGAGTGCCAAGTCGGAAACCCGTTCGAGCATCCCCCAATTGAACAAGCTCAGTTCGTAGGAAATGGGAACCGGCAAAATAATCCGTACTCCAACACGTATAATCCGGGATGGCGTAATCATCCAAACTTCTCATGGAGAAACGGACAGAACTCGAACCAGCCTCCGTTGGCTCAAAACTAACATCATCCTCCTCCCGCTCCAAAAGTTTCTCTCGAGGAAGCAATTGCGAAATTGGCAGCGAATACGAGTCAATTCATTACCCGTACAGAAGCAACATTGCAAAATCATTCCACTTCCATTCGCAACTTGGAAGTCCAACTGGGCCAGATTGCTAATGTGTTGACAGCCCGCCCGGAGGGAGCATTGCCAAGTACGACCGAGACAAATCCTAGAGAAAGTCTAAATGCGATCAGTTTGAGAAGCGGGAAGGAGGTGTGTGACCAGCCCGAGAGGAGTGAAAAGAGAAGTGAAATTGAGGAGAAGAAAAATTCAGCGACGGAGGAATCACAAGATTGGAGACCCTCGATAACGTTTCCGGATAATCCGAAGGCATATGTACCACCCATCCCATTTCCGCAGCGGTTACAACAGAAAAAGGCGGACAAGCAATTCTCCAAGTTTCTCGATACTTTCAAAAAGCTTCACATAAATATTCCATTCGCTGATTCATTGGAGCAAATGCCGAGTTACGTTAAATTCATGAAGGAGATCTTGTCAAAGAAAAGAAAGCTCGAGGAGTTTGAGATAGTCGCCTTAACGGAGGAGTGCAGCGCGATCCTTCAGAAAAAGCTTCCACCAAAATTGAAGGATCCGGGAAGCTTCAATATACCGTGCACCATGGGGAACCTCTCTTTTGATAAGGTGTTGTGCAATCTAGGGGCTAGTATTAATCTCATGCCTCTGTCTATTTTCAAAAAGCTGGGAATTGGAGAAGCGAAGCCGACGACAATCTCCTTGCAATTAGCAGATCGATCGATTAAATATCTGAGGGGAATAATAGAGGACGTGTTAGTAAAAGTTGATAAGTTCATATTTCCGGCCGACTTCATTGTGCTCGACATGGAGGAAGATCAAGACATCCCAATCATTTTGGGAAGACCATTCTTAGCGACTGGCCGAACCCTCGTAGATGTGGAAAAAGGTGAACTAACTCTAAGGGTTCAAGACGAGCATGTCGCGTTCCAAGTGTTTAAATCCTTTCCGTGTCCAGGTGGTGTTGAGAAGAGCTCAAAAATTGATAGTGTGGATGCTATTGCGAAAGACACACACCGGAAGAATCGTCGGTTGAAAAACTCAGAATCCGTTTCAGAGAGTCCCGATGCTGTCCTAAGTTCGTTTGAGAAAGAGGAAAATAAGCCAGCCGTAAAACTGAGGCCAAATCATGAGAAAAATGGGTGCTTCGAGAAGTTGTTTGTGTCGAAACCTTTTCGCAAACAACATTTGGTGTCCGAATCGAAAATTGAATCGTTAAAGACCAATGGTCAAAATTTTAAAACACATATTAACGGTTCGATTGACGGGGCGGAGTCCAAATGGAGTTTGCGAAAAGCGAACTGATTTTGAATAGGTCCGGCTGAAGACTATAAACTTAGCACTTCTCGGGAGGCAACCCGAGTTTTAGTAGTAGATTTTTGTGTGTTTAAGTATTCTCTTGCATTTTTTTTTTATTTTTTTTTTTCATCATTTTTGCTTTGTTTAGCTTATCCCTCTCGTTCTTGACGTGTTCCTCTGAAATTTATGTGCAGAAAAAGTCCCAGGAGAAAAATTTAAGGCTGACCCGCGGCACAAGGCTTGTGAGCCGCGACACACACAAATCGAACTAGAAGGCTGAACGTTCTGTACTATGTGCCGTGGCACAACTTTCCTGAGACGCGGCACACTTGATTCCTGAGCCGCGGCACACCAGATGCACCATACATGCCCAGGACGCTGTACTCTGTGCCGCGGCATAGACCAAGTGAGCCGCGGCACAATAACACTACCGAGCCGCGGCACCCGCATTCTGAGCCGCGGGACATGTCGACATAACATCCACAACCAGGCACGCTGTACTCTGTGCCGCGGCTCACTTAAGCTGTGCCGCAGCACACCTTGCGGAATTTGAACAGCCCAGGTAGTTTATAATAGTCATTCGGCTGACTACCCCAGGTACACTTCCTTTCCCTTCCCTTGCGCGCGATCGCCGACCTCCCTTCCCCTCATCTTCTTGCAATTTTTCTTGCACTCTTCACAATCCAAGCACGGTATGTCTAAATTTCTAATCTCAAATTGTTCTATGAATTTAAAGGTGAAGTTGTGTTATGCATTTGATGATTGATCATGTTTATTTTTTGTTTTTCTTTAAAAATTCCTATCAAGTTGAGTTGATGACATGATGGTTTTTGATTGATTTTTAATGATTATTTTTTATTATAAATGAGTTGAATATGTCGGTTGTCATGACGAATGATTCGTGTTGTTGTTTTTGGGGATCTAATCGAGCTATTATCTTATTTGTGCTTCAATTGAACTCATGCCCTTTAAGTGTTTGATGAAATGTCTGAATGAAAAATTTTCTTTGTTAGGTCAATATTTTGAATCTATGTGCAACTTATTCGTTCTGGAATTACAGCAACCCCAACCCTTACGTCTAGTTTAAACGTTAAAGTTCAAATTTTATTTTTCTCTCACGACTGTGCTATCTCGTTAAATTCGTGAATTACGGCTGGATATCCTTAGGTGAGTGATGATTATTCTCGTTATTGCTTAAGTAAGTGAACTCCGGTGTTTTTTTTTTTTCAGGACTCGCTATGGCCAGAACAAAGAAGCTCAGTAAAAGGGCCAGGACTCAGTCATCCCCTACACGAGGAGAAACCTCTCATAGTCGAGCCGAGTCGGAGGCACACCAATTTTCTGACCCGGAGATCCATAAAATCTTCAACGAGAAGATTCGCCCTCGACCTCTGATCCCGGAGAGGGGATTCACCCCAGCCCCCCAGGATGGGGAGCTTCTGACTATGATCAACGAGATGGGGTGGGCCCGTTTTGCTGCACCTCCTGAGTCGGTGGTGATATCTATAGTGCAGGAGTTCTATGCGAGCGCTTTATTAAAGCACATTAGGGTGGGGCAGACGCTACAGCAGCTAGACACTCGGACTCTCGTCCGAGGCATTACAGTGGATTTCTCGGTGGCTGCTATTCGGAGGTTATTTGAGCTGCCGGTGGTTGATGACACGGCTTATTCGCGAGTTATGGATAGCCTCACGAAGGAGGCTCTTCTCGAGACTCTTGCACAGCCCGACTCCGACTGGGAGAGGTGCGCACCGGCTTCTTCCACCTTCTACTTTAAGAGCTCGCGCCTCAGTCGGTTCGGGCGAGCCTGGCTGTACTTCATATGCGCACGTATTGGCCCTACCTCTCAGATCCGCACTGCTTTTCTCTCCCGAGCCCGGACATTATATGCTATCACCTCCGGGCTGCGATTCGATGTGGCTCCTCTCCTGGTCCGATCTATCTTTCAGTGTATTCAGGGAGGGGACAAGACGGGGTTGAAGCACCCCTCTCTTATCTGCGCTCTGTGCCGACAGTCGGGGATGATGTGGTCGGATGACGAGCCGATGCTAGCTCCCCAGGCCCCGATCGACCACCGCATCATCTCACATTTTGACCAATGGGGAGGAGCGCCGGTGCACGCTCGGGGGAGAGGATTTCTACTGGATGAGGCCCATGAGGGGTCCCCCGAGCCTCTTCTGCTGACACAGGGGCAGGCAGATGCCGGCCCGTCGCCCGACAGAGAGAGATTGCAGGCGATGTTCGACAGGCTGAGGGAGGATATGAGGAGAGAGAGAGAGGATATGAGGAGAGAGAGAGAGGATATTAGGAGAGAGAGAGAGAGCCTTCTGGCTGCCATGAGAAAGGAGAGGTGGACGGAGAGAGAGAGAGCATCATTGCTGCCGTCCGAGATGAGATGCGAGAGCAGGCCCGCCGGGCCAATTGGCGTGAGACGAGGCATCTGGCAGCGAGGGATGCCTACCACCAGGAGCCCCTTGCTGCTTGGACGGCCCACATTATGCACCCGGACGGGCCATTCATTCCACCTGCTCGGCCAGCCACACCACCCTCCTCGTCGGACGACGCCGGCACCAGTTCGTGAGCAGACTGGAGGGGAGTACTTGACCTTTCACTTTTATTGCATATTATATTTTGTCCATTGAGGTCAATGTACGTCCTAAGTTTGGGGGGTTACTTTCTGTTGCTACATTTATTGCTGTACTTATTTCGTTGCACTTTTCATTATTTTTTGTTATTTTTGTTGTTGCTAGCCTTGCTTGTCATGATTTTACTCTTATTCGTGAATTTTTCGTGCTTCTATTTGTGTAAAACTGATGTTACAACACCGTTTTTCTCTCAGAAGAAACGGTTGAGTTTTAGTCGAGTTGTAGTCAGTGATATATGTTTCTGTTAAGTCTTCAATTAGGTCTGAAATTTTTTCGTTTTTGTAGAGATCTTAGCGGATAAGAGAGGAGACATACGTGTTTTAAAATCTCCGTCGATAAGTTTGGTTACATTTTTTGCATAGCTAGTCGTCCAATAACAAAAGTCGTGTTGGCACTTAGATTGAGTTTAGAGTCGGTCAGTTTTTCCCAAAAGTCGAGATAATTTTTGTTCTATGATGGGAAGTCTAGAAACCGAGGGTATTCGCGTGACCCGTCGTTTACTCTCGCGTGAAACGACGACCCAGATTAGACTAGTGATTTAGATATTTCGCTTGTGCCGATGATGGGGAGCCTAGTAACCGGGGGTATTCGCGTGACCCGTTGTTTACTCTCGCGTAAAACAGCGACCTTGAATCGGACATGCGGGAATAGCTATTCGAGTTGTTTCTCCGCTGTGGAGGGGAACTTAGTAACTAGAAGCATCCATGTGGCCCATGAGTGTCTTTTACATCAAACGGTTCCCCAATACATGAGAATGGAATTCCACCCTTGGATTTTCCCGATGAAACATCCCGAGATTCGAACCTAGCGGTCAACTCGAATCATCTTATTGAGCATATATAAGGGATTACTGTCCGAGGATTATTTTTTTTTTTTTTGAAACTCTTGAAATTTTTGTCACTAGACTGTGGAACTGGGCGAATTAGCTTGTTTATTTTAACCTTTCATATTGATGGTCGATTAAATTCACGTTTGTTAATCTTTGAGCTGGATTTTCTTCATAAACGAGTGATTAGGACTAAAATTGGTTACTTTGTGGAATCAGTGTTCTGATGTAGCTCGCTATTACGATACTTGTATTATTCAGAGAGAATTTCAGGGTAGTATTGATTAGGTTGAGCACTATGAGTTGCACGATTATTCACGATATTATTTTGTTTGAAAATGAATGTTTTTGCTTGAGGACAAGCAAAGGCTCAAGTTTGGGGGTATTTGTTAGGCGTATTTTTATACGCTTATTTATCATTATTTTGTATTCTTTTGAATTTTAAATCTGCATAAATGAGCCTGTAATGCCCTATTATCTTATGTCTGACAGGAAATTGGAGTCCGAAGCTAAAACGAGGCAAAATGGGCGAAAATGGCGATTTTTGGCCTGGAGCCGCGGCACAAGGCAAGTGGGCCGTGGCACACGAAGAGGACCAGCAGGCACCAGAGTAATCTGTACTCTGAGCCGCGGCATAATTATGGTGAGCCTCGGCCCAGAAGACATAAACAGCACCCAGGTCTTAATCTGCGCCCAGTGTGCCGCGGCACAGATTAAGTGAGCCGCGGCACACAGGGCGGTTTTGGTGTGCTCCGCGCGGCTTTGGGCCGTTTTGAAGCCAGTTCTCGACCTAATTACACGGACGCGATTTGGAGGCTGTTGGGAGCTATAAATAAGGGTTTAAGACCCTAATTAATCATCTTTGATCTTGGGAAATCTTGGAGGAGAAATATCGCAGAAGAGGAAGATAAGCAGAAGACTTCAAGAGAAGAGGGTGGAAGCCAGAAGAACGGAGGAATCCGAGCTCTTCATCTGCCTTTGATTTTTATGCTTTTATTCATTATTTCTGTATTTTTATATTTTAGCATGTCAGGCTAAAACCCTGTTCTAGGATTTTGATGAAACCTAAGTTTTGATGAATTTACTTTAGATTATCTATATAATTCCCTTTTCTATTGAGTTTTCCCAATCGATTTTAATGCTTTCAATTGTCTGGCCAATAATTGGATTGTTTTAATTACCTTACTCTAATCGGGAGAGGAGAGTTGGTGAGGAACTATTGGTGATAACCGTTTTATCTTGTGAGATAGGAATATACTCATAGGAACTACGTGGCATTTTGAGGATTTTGTGCTTTTTGCCTATTGACAAATTAATTCACCTAGGGATAGAGTGCGTTATTCGCCTTTAGAAAAATCTATTGACCTCGGGAGAGGCGGTAGAGTATATTAGTAATCTTCCCCTTCAATAAATTGGGGAAATCATTAACTTCAGATAATCGAGAGTAAATTCAGATAAACCAAGGTGGATTCAGAATCCTAGACTTATTCATCATTTGATTTTCCTTCTTCAAGCGATCGTTTTTACTGTTAGTTCTTTTATTAATTTTATTTAGTTATTAATTGCAACCCAATTTTCGACTGTTCAAATAAAATTAGAATACACAAAAATCGGTACTTAGTAATTCAGTCCTCGTGGGAAACGATACTCACTCATCACTTTATTACTTGTAAACGATAACGTGCACTTGCATTAACGAAATATCGCAACAAACACGAGTATACATACTCATCACAGTCATATCAATCATGCTAATCATAGCCAATAGCTCACACGTTCCAAAACAAATATTAGCATATAATTTCAATCATGCATATAATATTAGCACATAAACTCCCATGGCCGCAGTCAAGGGTCACGGAAGCATCTACTCAGGAATAATCCGGACGTGGGTACCATTCAGGTTTTATCCCGCAACACAGTTCATGCAATCATAAAATACCCCAAGGTCGCAACCAAGGGTCAGAAAAGTATCCACACAGGAATACCCCGGAACATAGGTGCCGTTTAGGTCTTATCCCCTAACACATCGGCCCAACAGATTATAGCTCAAAGAAAGGGCACATCACAAAACGTAACAAATAATGATGCACACTCACCACATGAAGCATCAACACACACATGAAATAATGCAACAGGATGATTATCATAATCTAGCAATGTTAATTACCTCAAGCTGGGGATGCTAACCTTTCCACGACAAACATCCCTGAACGAATACACGGTTATCCGAATAATCCAAAATGAAGTACAGTCCATTACTAATACCAACCCACCATCTCGAGTTCAATATCGGCATGATAACTAGCCTTGACATCTAACTTCTCATACAATAGACCAAATATAACTCACATCTCCGTTTCCACTAGACATCTTTAAAATCATACACATTATGATTTATCTTAGTCCAAGCATAATATACATCCTGTAATTCCGACAATTCATATTCCATGATACCATTGCTATATGAATCATAAATGAAATGAAAATGAAACCATTTAATAAACATTATGAACTCAGCAAGCATAACTTGCCTCGATACCGATACGATGAAGTTGTTACCAATCCCGTCGTCTTCATTTACAAGCTCCGCAGCCCCAACCAAGGCAATCCATGCATTCTCCAATTCCATTCGCAACACAACGGTTGATCATCAACGATCACTTAACGCAACCTAATGCAATGATCAATTAACTATACGTTCAATAATAATCAACAACCGATATAACCAACCAATCAAACTCAATGGTTCAACGATATCTCGATCATACGGAACCAAACCATATCAACTCTTAACAATATGAATACAAGCCGAAATTCGATAATCAATAATTCTAACAATGTCTTCAACACTCTTGGTTCCGACTTAAATCTTAACTTCGGATTAACACGGCACATCTTTGTAAGTTCATAGAAATTCAATTACCGGTTTTCATCACGAATAACCATATACCGAAATTAACCGTAATCTTTCCAACTTCCGTAAAATCACGACATATATAACTCGAGAGTTCTTCAAAATCATGAATTAATCCATAATCATTTTTGTAACCAACAAACAACGTAATCCGATGGGTTCTATCATCTAAACCATCCTCACTCACAGTTCAAGGTGTATATTATCATATTCTCTAATATACAATTCTCCTAACATCAAGAGTCGCAACAATACTACCAAGAACACCAAGACCACTAACATAATCAAAGGTATAAATCATCATATAACCATCCTCCTTACCAAAATTCCCATGAATACCAAGAATCATCACAATAACTCCATAAACTAGCATCACATGAATTAATCATCAATAACAACATCAAAAATCCGAATTGAAGAAGAGGATTATCCGACATACCTCTTAGAAAATAAAATACACAAGTAACCACCTCAATAATCAATGATATCTCCATATCTCATGCTCCAATCCCAGGTTTCCAAGTTCATAATCGACTTAGACGGACTGAAAACTCCATCTCTGAGTGTTTGAAGGCGAAAAACGAAGTGGAGTTCTGAAGAAAATGAAATGATGGACATCTACTTTTATAAACTTTCAGCTCGTTACGTACGTAACTTTCCAAAGTTAACGTACGTAACAGGCTTTACGTACGTTATATATCCCAGATAGCGTACGTAATGCCGTCCCAGAGGCAAATGACTCATTTTCTTCAAGGCTTTACGTACGTAATCCTTTCTCTGTAGAGTACGTAATATAGCCGTTGACTTGCTACAGTAACTTATACTCTTAACGTACGTAATACACCCTGCATAGCATACGTAATGTTCGAGGTTGACTCGCCTGTACACATCCGCGCCGAAAGCTACCGACACAGGGCCCCACCTACTGACCACAGCTCGGACCAGTCTGATTCCTTTCTTAACGTACGTTGTGTACACAAATTAACGTACATTAAGCTTGCTTAGTTACGTACGTAAGATCCATTATTTACGTACGTAAGGGCTTTCATATTTAGCCATTTTTTCTCCTGTCTGTCGTCTCAATATACTGAATACGTACACGCGACATACTAAATGTATATGCTCGTTCCGATAACATTCTCATATGATACTTCTGATGCACGATACCTCAAATACAACTGTCGACCAAGTACGACAAATGTACAAATACTCATACAGTATATCCAACATTGAAAAAAAAACACATCAAGCATGTAATATCCTAGAATTAAAAATAACCTCGATAGATATACTGGCACGACTGTCACAATTCCCAAAATTATCTACCCATACTGTGTCGGTCCCACTCTGTACAGTACAACTCAGATAGAATAATGCGAAAAATCGTAGTGAAATTGTAGGATATTACACCGACTTTATCATCAAGATATATCATAATCAATCCACAATATCATAACCATTTTCTCAAGATCATAATACTTATAAAATATAGTTTTTGTAAAACTTGTGCTCTGTTCTTTTGGACTTGTTTTTAGTTTTGATTCGATTCGATTCAGTCCATCCAGATTCAATTGATTCGATTCGATTCGATTATTATTATTATTATTATTATTATTAATCTTGATTATTATTATTGGTATTATTATTATTGTTGATTACTATTGTTATTACCAATAATATTTATTATTACTAATAATAATATTTATTGTTGTTGAAGATTGTTGATTATATTATTATTATTATCATTATTATCATTGTTGTTGTTGTTATTATTGTTATTATTATTATTATTATTATTTGTGACATTTGGAATATTTGGGGCATATTTATTAGTATTATTATTTTTGTTATTAGGATTGTAATTAATTATATTATTACATTACATTTATTATTATTTATTATTATTTTATTATTTTTCTTATTATTTTATTATATTTATTATTTTTAATATTTAGTATATCATTATTATTTTATTATTATTATTTACTCTTAATATATATTTCAATTCAATTCGGTTCAGTTCAGTACAATTCACTTCAGTTCATTTCAGATCCATTCAGTTCAGTTCAGTTCAAATTCATTCAGTCCAAAATAAAAAAGCCTTACATCCTCAAGTCCTACATATGCATCAGTAGTCGCAGTGATACTAGTCTTTGGAAGATTCACCGATCCCGACACAACTCAACTCAACACATTGTAAGATTAGGTTTCTGTAACCATCTTTGTGATATCATATTCCATAACACCCTCAATCCCGGATAATAAGAGTGCCGTAATCTGCCCTAGAATTTACCAAACTAATACGCAACCAAAGATTAATCGGATTGGTTAATGACAAACATATTATATCTCTGATTCATATTCAATGAAATACATGACATAATCAAACCTAACAGGTTTGGGGAACGTTCTGAACAATAAATGAATATATAATTATTCAGGATTTATTAATACATAACTAAATACTTAAAGTACTAAATACTTGAAGTACGAACACCAATGTATAACAACTGCTTGTATGAAGACTTAGTCTCCCACCTCGATAACTAGTGTCATGCTCGATTACCACCATTTTCTTACCGACCCTGAAAATGCTCTCTAACTGTACCTGCATCCACATGTATAAAAGACGTACACCCCAACAAGGGTTAGCTTGGAATTTGTAGTGTACGTATGAGAATACAAATGATATATCTGTTAGGAATATAATTTTATATGATTTTGATGATGTCTTACCTGTATTCAAGATTACTTCAAATGTATGTACTTGGCATTGTAAAGAAGAATCAAATAAGTATCTTCGATAGGCCTTTAAAAGATTAGGCTAAGTATTGATCATGTTGATCAGGTAGAAATTTGGATAAGTATAGAACAGGAACATTATCATCCCGGTTTTGGTCAATGCCAGATATCATCCAGGTTTGACTGATAAAACATCAGTCGGGTTACGGTGAAAGGAAAATATCAGTTGGGTTTGACCAAGCCAAAAGTACAGCTGAATATCTCTAAATACAATTTTGGATAAGTGCATAATAGCCACAATATCAGCCAGGTTTGGTCAAGGCGAAATATTAGTTAAGGTTGACCAGACAGACATCGGCCTTGTTTGGTCAAAACCTAATATCAGTTGAGTTTGACCAAGGGAAATAGCAGCCAACTTTGAAGACCGGATATCATCCAGCTTTTGACTAGGTAAAACATCAGTCAGGTTTGACCAACATATCATCCAGGTTTGACCAAAAGGCAATATTAGCTGAGCTTTATCACAGACGGAATATTAGCCAAGTTTTGATATCAACTGTCCACGTCAGCAAACGTTGAAAAGTCAACAATGACAGCAGCACACTTGCACAGTGATTGATTCTTGGAATTTAAGGAATGAAATATTCATTGAGATTTGCAACCTGAGACTTTCTAATTATAGTAATCAAAGAAAAGAGGCGCAACGGCAACATACATCTTAAAATGGTCAGATTTGAAGAAAGAGACAAACCCTTGCAAAGAGATGAAAAGATAAACAATGAAGTCCACTCTCCAACGGACGGATTTGTTACATAATGCAACGGCTATGAAGAGCTCAAAGATCGTACAATATATGAAGAAAACTTGAGTATAAGTACGATGCGAACAATACTTACAAGCAATCAAAACAAACACAAAGCAAATCTATAGCATTGTGAAGAGCAAGATCTTAAACCTAATACTAAGAAGCTCTTAAAGTTGGAGAAGACAATACTCTTGTCTTTAAGTTTGAGTAAGGGGTACTTTCTTGAACAAGGTTATTGAAAGTGTGAGGTTATAAGACATCCACGGGTTCTTGATTGGAAGGTGATAGGCAGCTTGCGTGTTGTTGAGGCATCTAAGGATTTTCGATCAAGAGGTGTTAAGCAACCAAGGGAAGGAGTTGTGTTGGAATATTTTATTCCACACATTCATATTAAAGTTTTTGATGATAAGTTGATGAAATCAGAAGAAAATAACAAAGGATCAACAAGTAGTCGGAGATTCGATAGTTCTGCATTCTGTAATGAAACAGTTAACGCACGCTACGATGCATGATAACACACGCTAAGTGCTGTGAATAACGCATGCTAAATACAAAGATTACGCACACTAATAAGTTTGAATATCAGCCCATTGGAGGATTCTGGAAGGTCAAACATCACAACGATCACAATGAATAGTGCACGCAACATGAAGGACATAGCGCACACTATTTGATATATTAACGTACGTTATACGATATGAATAACATACACTTCGAGTATTCAAATTCAAACTTGGATCGATGACGTCGCTGAGTAAGTCATAATTTCATACGACTACATTAAGGATACATTAGCGCATGCCACAATGAAATTAACGTACGCTAAAAATAGAGGCAGAAGCTACTGGACTGATCTGATTAACAAGTAATGTACGCTACCATGCAAAGTTAACATACGCAAGACGACTTAGCACATGCTAACAGTGTAAATAGCGCACGCTAAAGAAGACAGTTAGCAACGGCTAGTTTAGGCTTTGATGCCTATAAATACCACTTCATATGGTATTCACCATATAATAACTTCACACAAAGTATACATACATCAGATATTGTTATATTCATTACTGTTGTTGTAACCGATCTTAATTCATAAGGGTTTGAGTGTTTAATTCACTCAACCATACACGAGAGAAAATAAAGGATTGTAGATTTAATTCGGTGTTATTAGGATCGTGGATTTGACATTGTTAGAATCATAATCTAAATCCAAGTGAGGTTTTTCTAGTACCAGTAGAAAGGTTGATTCCTTATCCGATAGAAAAGGAAAACGGTTTATCTTGGACTGACATAAAGACAATATTGTAATGGTTTACCTGGGACCGATTGAAGACAAGGTGGAAAAGTTTATCTTAAGCCTATAGAAAAAGATACGGAGAGAGGATGTAGGCATATTTGGCCGAACCTCTATAAATCTTCTATCGTTTATATTCCGCATTTAAATATGCTTCCGCATATCGCAAAAGAGTTTAAAAACTCTACACCATACTATTAACCTCCCTTCAAGTGGCGGTACCAAACCCAACAAGTTGCAACGGTCATGGGTTCCCACTGGTTGGAAGCTGTTGTAACAGAATTCATTGTAATATTAATTTCACTGGTTGAAAGTTATAGTGAATTTATCTCCAACTGGTTTGAAGAGAAGTGGACTAGTAGAGGATTACCCCACCTCTGAAACCACTTTAAAGTGCTGTGTGATTTACTCTCTTTAATATCATACTTAATTGTTGCATTCAATTAACTGTTGCATTCAAAGTCAGTTGTCATTCTGCAAAATCATTTTACAGCTGACAAAGGTTAACTGCACTATTATCAGCCGAGTAACCTTAGCTTCATTGACTATAGCAGTGTTTTTTCATAACAGTTATTTAAGCAAATGATTTTATAAGTCTATTCACCCCCTCTAGACTTGTACCTGATGCCTTGTGACCTACAATATCTCTAATCACAACATAACTCAAACACCATCTTAATAAAAATATAAATACACAAGACATTATAATTTCATTTCGGCTGCATTCTAGACTCTACAATACTAGGGACCTGAAAGGATCCTGCCTAGCTGGATTAAAAATCTCAATCTCCTATCACTCAACATTAAATCGGTCGCTACACATTATCCTACACGGAAAACTAGAGATGTAACATTCCCAACTAGGCGACTGTTACAATGTCGTGGACCCCAGACTGGGAGCCACCAATCGAATCACAATATCAACAATCATCAATAATCAATATAATATAAATGCAGCACCGAACTACATTATGTTAAGAGCTTAATCCAACAAGGAGTTTATATAATACTTTGGCCAATAATGCCAATCAATCTAGATGATCATCACAAAATACAAGAATATTCCATATGAAGTTGGATATACAAAATAATATGAAAATACACAAGAGTACAATTGAGCGAGATAAATACGCGAATAATATAACTAGAAGTACGAAGACTTGGTCTCCTGACTAGTATTCTTGAAACCCTTCACCGCCACCATGATCTTCTTGTGTCTTTGCCTTTCCACCACCTAAAAGAACGATAAAAATATATTTCATCCAAAACCACGGGGTCAGTTACGCAAGATAGTAAATCTCAAAATGTTGAAAATAGGCAATCGCACATGGTGTATGAACCAACTATCAAATGTCAAGATGTTTTTTGGTCTCTAGAATGATGAATATTGTCATCCCTGTACGAACACGAGTCTTTTTTTGTACGCTTTGTCCTCACACACAAGCACCATGAGAAACTTTCTTGGGGGTCACTCATAAAGCCACTCAAACTTAAGCATGCTTAACTTTGAAGTTTCTATGAGATGAATACCGGAAAAAAAAGATGCATCTTGTTAGTAAGAGTATTTATAATCAATTTATTTATGCACTTCATAGTATAGGTCTCACGGGTCGCATCACAAACTGTGTTTCACATATTTTTAAGATCATGTAGGTACGATGCTGGACCGAAACCCAACAATCCACTCCTAGTACCTACCAGCATTGCATCCCTAGAACTTGGAAACCTCGGCATACTAGATTTGGTCACGCAACCCTTTAGCAACTGGATTAGGTCACACAACCCTCCAACACTTGACATCAGAATCTATTCCAGCTCCATTTACCTCCAATGCGCTAGTATCTCAGTTCTAGCATGCTCAATTTTACCACATGTCCCATCTACACCAGACAACCTTCATTGCACGAACATCTCAGTTCCGATGAACTGGCAACTTCTGGTGCATGCCCGCCTCTCAGTTCCAGCACTCTAGTGGCCCCCACTATAGCATACTCCAAGGGAATCCACACCCGTGACCTCTCAGATACCAATTGTTGATCCCTAGAATGATGAAGAATGTCCTCCTTGTACCAACATAAGTCTTTTCTAGTGAGTTTTGTCCTCACTTATGCGCACCCTGTGAAAGTTCCCAGGGGATCACCCATTCCATAACTACTCCAAGTCAAACACGCTTAACCTTAAAGTTTATATGAGATGGCTACCAAAAAACAAGATGCATCTTGTTGGTATGAGTAGTCCAAATCATTTCATTTAACCACTTCATATTATAGGTCTTACATGTCGAATTCCAAGTCTCACAAGTCGAATCGCAAGCCACGCCTCTTGTATTTTTAAGCTCATGCAGGCAGTATTCTCAAACGAAGCCCAATACTGTTAAACATATGAAATCCCACATATTGTATGAATAAAAATAATCATAAGGATCAAAGGATGGACGTCAGACTACGTCCAAGATGCAAATGTGTCCGTGCACAAACCACCAACATGTGTTGAGTCTTGGTAACACATATGTGATCGTATACCTAATTAGTCCCACAAAAGTTCCCCTCTCATGTGCAAAGTCAAATGTGAACTATTACACATGATTGTATACGCCCGACCAAAAATCTTATATATTACCAATGACACAGCAGTATGACTCCAGAATTCCATGATAACTCAAGTGACAACAAAAGACAATACGAAGCAACAAATCTGACAAGGATCTAAACAACTCACCAAATTTACGGGAAGGTATCATAAATGACCCTACTGTTACTCAAACAATCGACATTATCAACAATATCACCTCAATATGAATCACATTCATAAAGCATAAACAACTTATGTCATATGTACAACATAAAAAGGAGTCATTATCCTTATAACTAAGCAAGAATTAATTTGACTCAATACCTAAGATGAGAATGTCCTTCCTGGAATGAATTAATGTTATCCAAGAAACTCAAAAATCACTCGAATAACCTTTAATGTAATACAATTGTTTCAATTTCAACAATCAATCCCATGATACCAATATACAACTCAACATAATCAATATCCTTTATTCATTAAGAATGATCAAAACACTCATCTGAGTACGGAAGCCTAAAGCAATGTATTCCAAAAACATTAATCCATCTTATTGATCACAAAACATGATAATAATGTTCTTATCAGCTAATCAATCAAATTCTTCAACGACACCAAGAAAAATTATCATTCTTCTTTGGAAATCACGATAATATCGTCATTAACTTCATAAACATCTCAAGAACAACGTAAACTTCATATTTATGATGTTTATTCCCAATATTCAAGAATCCTCAACAAGAATTAGAATTTAACAATCAATATACCCTTAGTCATGTCATAATTATGTTAATCACTTAATATACTCCATCTATATGATTATATCATTCATGAGTTCCTATACCATCAAGAATAACTTCAAAATATGACATAATGATCATCATCTTGAACTTAAACTCGTAGAACATGATATATTCATACCACTACATCAATAATCCATCATCATATGAAGTAATCATCATCAATTGTACCATAATCTTGAAAAGAATACAAGATTAGCCAACATACCTCTTGAAGATGAAAAACATCCTTCAAACACCACAAGAATCCCCAAAACCTTCGAGTCTCAAGAATAATCCAAGCTATGATGCTCCAAATCAAGTTGGTAGAGGATAAATATCACTTAAAAGTGAAGAAGAGCGATAATAGGGAGAAAAAACCTAGAAATGGTTCGTGAGCAAATGGAAGACGAACATATCTTTATAGTCTATGAAACTCGTTTACATAAACATCTATGACTAACATATGTTATCCCTCCTTATGTATAATATCGCTCCTTGATAGCGTATGCTATTGCCTTAGCTTTCGAACTAAAGTGTACATAACGAGCATACTGTGGCCGTTACCTGGTGCATAGTAGCACACATTAATCATTCACTTTTAGCATACATAAGTGTAACACCCCCGAGATATTCGAAGTGTATTACAGCGCCGTGGACCCCTAAATGGGACCCACCAGGCTAAAACAAGAAAATACCACTCGACTAACCGTCTCGATTAGCAAGAAAATAATTGTTAACAACAAGAATATAAAATAACACGTCCGGACAACCGGCATAATAAACATCAACCGACAAAAATAGTAACTTCAACGAAGACCAATCACAATTCGAAAGGAAAAGCCTAAGTACTCGCGAGTACAATCTATAAGTTTACAATTTAAAAACAACCATATCAAAAGAGACAGTAGAATTAATAAGACTCAATTGCACATGTCAACAACCTTGGCCGACATCCTCGTACCATCCCAGCGCCCGCTTGTCTGGCTGAACATAACCTAAAATCCATAACAAGAATTTCCCCAAAACGGGTCCCCAAATGGGTTAGAAATTACGCTAGTACAAGTATTCAAGGCAAACCAATCGCTTACACATTTCGTAGTACATGCACCAATATCATTTCAAAAACCAAAACCAGACATGTCTTTTCCGGAAACAAACAATCCCAATAAAATTTGCCTAGGACCGGGACGAAGCCACAAATCCCACCCGAGGCCTGTAAGGACCCTCCCGGGCTAGCCATATCATAAAACAAATCACGCACATGCATCGCCTAGGATAGGGACGAAGCCACAAATCCCACCCGATGCCTCTAAGGACCCTCCCGGGCTGGCTAGCTAAACAAACTCGTGAATCAAGAGTGAAGTCATAGATTCCCCCGAGGCCCCATCGGACCCTACCGGGGTGAGCAAATCACACACAATATACATTACCATTTCACGTTAACCATAGAGCTTTCCAAAAATACTTGCCCGGAATAATTGACGACGCAATGAACGGAAGGAAAAACACCAAAGAACGATAGGAACCGTCAATCACGAACCTAACGATTCGAAGAACATAATCAGAACCAACTCTAAACGAATACGGAAATTGGAATACACCCGAAAACCCGCCTACGATTCATGTATATTCGCATAAAAACGACAACGAGGGCGGACCACAACCAAACCCTCTCGATTCTGTAAAAACCACGAAATATAACATGAATCCGTAGGGAAACTAAGAATACCAACAAGATTAATCATATTCATCATGAATTAATCAACAGAACGGAACGAATCGGACAAAAACGTGAAAACCCCCAAATCTACCCAAAAGTAGGGTTCTAAAGATCTAACCTTGATTCGCTGGATCAAGTGATGTTATAGGATGATTGATCAATGATATAACCTCTAGAACTTTGTGGATTCATTGTCTAACAACATGGCTTCGCCTCCTCCGAACCTCCAGCTGCGGACAGAAAAGAAAACAAATGAAAAACGAGTGAAAATGAGGCTGCTTTGTCATTTATATACTGGGCCGGAACTAGCGTGCGCTATTGGACAGTATCGGCCCAGCACCCTCGGCCAGGGCCCGCACGACCCGGCACCACCGACCAATCCTGCCGATCATGACCTGTCTACCCGACCCCCGCTAGCATGCGTTACGGCCGGAAGCCTGCGTGCGCTAGCCGACCTGTCTAGTAACCTCTGGACTAAAAAGATCGCCCACGTAACGTACGCTAGTCGGCCGACAGCGTGCGCTACCCCTGCCGGTTAGCGTGCGCCAAGACCAACAGTAGCGTGCGCTACCTGCCGATCCAACCCGAGTCCAGAACCTCAGAACCCCTCTACCCAGACCCGATAGTGTACGCTGGGCCGCTCGACAGCGTGCGCTACACTGCCGAGCTAGCGCGCGCAACCTTCCGGCCGTAGTGCGCGCTACGCCGGTTCCTTCCGTGCCTGCTCGGCTAGTGCCCAGCACTTCTGATAGTGCCGCACCGGTCCGGCCAGCTGCTCAGCCGCCATGACCCGACGGCTCGATTTCCGAAAACGTACGGAACGAACATGACGAAAAGTTCGAGGACAACATCAATGACCCGAAATGAAAACATAATACAATAATTAATAATACGCGACCAAGAAAAGGGTCGAGACAACAAATACAGATACGGATACCCATAACTTTGGCTAAATTACAAAATGGCCCAAAACGCCCGAAATCACGATACGTGATCGAATAACTAAACCGAAGTCCACAACACGTCTAACAAAGTTATAAGGACCTACGGGAAACTCGAAACAGCAGTTTCGAACGAGATTCGCAAGAATCAAGCTCAAGTGCGGAAAAGTCGCCAAAAAGTACGGAACTCAACAAATCGACACCGAAACGAACTCGGATGCCAAAAAGTGCAAAATTAATCATTCTCGGAATGACGAAACGGTCATGAGCGAGTCGTCAATATGGACTTTCGCCGAAAAAAAGAAATTACCAGAAATCGAAATTACGGGTATTACACACTACCCTCCTTAAAAGAAGTTTCGTCCCGAAACTTAAAACAAGTAGGGAGAATAAATATCCCGCCAGGAAAACTTAGCGAGGTACACAAGAACCGAAAACTCACACCCAAACGGCGAAACGTTACAAACAACGCAAGGGAATATACGGCGTGAAAACGCGCTCCACGACGACCAACACAACGTTACAGGGAGAGACATAATAAAATCAACAAGTGACAAGCGTCATAAAATAGATAATATCATCAAGTCAATTATCTGGACAGTCGCAAAACACAAGGCACCTATTACAAGGAAACACAAACAGTCGAAAAATAGAAATGATGCGTACAGCAATCTGCAAAGGTGACCACGATCGAATCAACAATGATCGAGCAACAATGATACAACAACAATGATTGGACAACAACGATAGAATCAACAATGATCGAAAAACAATGATCTGACAACAACGATCGAACAACAACGATCGAAAAACAATGATCGAACAACAATGATCGAAAAACAATGATCGAATAATAACGATCGAAAAAACAATGATCGAACAACAACTCTAAAAAACAATGATCGAACAACAACGATCGAACATCAACTCCGAACTTCACACTACGACTCAAGATGAAAAGAGCTGGTAGGAACTAAAAGATGTTACTTTCGAACAAGATTCACAAGAATCGAACCAACTCGGAAAAGTCACAACAATAACCAGATCGAACCAAAATAAGATCATGGCTTGTTCGAACGATAAAAACCGAAATGCAGAACAAGTTCGGAGAGTATCAACGAACACGAGCGAGTCGATAGAATTGGGAAAGAGAAAATGTAGAAATCAAAAATAATACGAGTATTACCTTCGACCTCGCCCCCGAAACACACAACAACGGAACCAAGGTAACAATACAACAAGCAACCGACACAACGCGGAACAATCACCGATGCACACAACCATACCAACCCAAGCTCTAACAGCTCGAATATATGTGATGACGCATAAATCACTACAAGGCGACGACATTCGATACCAACATCACACCTCTCCCAGAGGGCTACCACAACAACTGCGTGGCGAATGACTCAACGCTCAGACCACCAATTCAATCACAACTCGGGGGTTAACACCCTAACGAGAGTACGAACATCACACATATATTCCCGGACCGCCAACAGGGATGATAGGTTTTGAAAACGAAAACCACCTTTTGAAGATAATTTGGAAGCACAAGTTGATTTTGAGTATCATATATCAAAAAGTAGTACAAACATCGTCATCGAGACTTTAAAAGAAAAAATCATCTTGCGTTTGATAAAAAAATGAGGACACCTTTCCTTAAATTAAAACTTTTCAGCAATATTCGACCTTAGGGTCTAAGCAAATGCGTTTCTAAATTATTAGAAATATCTCAAAATATTTTGATCCTCAAAGTAGAATAATTTTGAAACATAGCGTGGTGCTAGTAGGCATCTTGAGAACACTGCGAGAAAGTAATTCATTTTAAAAGCACGTCTCGAGGTTTATTTTCTAAGATACTCAAGGTTTTTCAGAAGTACAATAGGCCAAAATGCCCAAAATTCACACGTATCAACATTCACTTAAACACATCATAGCACACTCATCAAATCATTCAAAATCAAGACAGTGATATACAATCCCTATGATATGTTTAACAACATCATTAAACAACATTCGGTTTATCAAAACCGGATGGAAAATGAAATCAAGAACAAAACTCCAAAGGGTCCACTCTAGGATGTTATAATACATAGATCATTAAACGAATCTCTTTCCCTAGATCCGGCGAAGAACAATGGATTAGATGATGTTATAATCACCCAGGATACTCCAAAACACCTTTGGATGGAAGAAAAATCAGCCTAGATGCGAACCCTAGTCGCTACGTCTCAAACTCATGGAGGAAGAAGAAGAAGAAATGAAGAAAAATGCAGCTTCTAGACTGGTGTCCAGTATTTATACTGGGCACAATTAGCGTGCGCTAATCATTAAGATTAGCGTGTGCTATCGCGGCACCAAACAAAACTCCTGACCAAAAATACACTGTTAGCGTACGCTAACCCCAAGTGTTAGCGTGCTCTAACGAGAACTTCAGACCTAGTCCAGTAGCTCCTGGACTGCCCTGAACTACCAGGTAGCGTGCGCTATCCTCCCCTTAGCGTGCTACCAACGCACTCTCGCGCGCGCTAGCCGCAAAGCATAGCGTGCGCTAACGACTCAGAGACAGCAACAGAACATCTCAGAAAATTTCATGCCGTAAACCCTTCTCACAAGGATTTACCAGGCTAAGCACAATTTCCCACATCATTTCGAAAATGTCAAAAAGACCGATGACGGTAATATTTTCCAAAACTCACAAAATCATTTGTCAAACCGTTATAAAATGTTCAAGGCCAGAATGCCAAAAATCGATTTAAGTAATCGGTTTTACGAATTAAAACTCAGTTTACAAAACACCGAAAGTCATTTTGAAAGAACCCACGCAGCGGATAAAATGCGGTTCGAAAATACATTAGCAGCGATGACACTCCTCGTATAAACCAAATACGAGAGTCCAATAAACACTTATCGCGAAATCAAAATCCATAAGAGGATTCCATCAATTAACAACTAATCATACAAATAACTCGTGTCACACGAGGCACAACACAAGGAAGGGAGTCTTGCATTCGTGGGTCGCACGTAAATGACGATCGCCCCTCGATACTAATCACGACCAAGGAACTCAGACGATGCATCGCGACATGACTAAGTCAGACAAAATCCGACGAGACAAAACTCAACAAACCCAACTTGACTCGACAGCCTAGGTTTCCCCAAGCTAATCTGATTTTTAAAATCGTATACTCTAGTTATTCGAAAATGAAACCGATAAGTTAAAAATAGTTTTCAAGGCCCTTTCAAACACGACAAGGGTTTAACAGCGGTAGCATTTTATAAAATGTCCTAAAACACTTTTAAAAACTACTTTCAAATACTGACACAAGGTTTTATTTGAAAATACAAGGCTGGCTCGCCCAAATTCATGTCACTTTTCAAAAACCCACAATATGATCAAGTCTAAGAAATTTTCAAGCATGCACACCGCATGTATTATTATTAATAGAAACACATTGGTTGTAAATAACAACAATTAGCCAAGTACCATCAATTCCCGAACACACGCATATACGGCATTCAAAAATCACCAGTTCAACAAGTGCAACTCGGAGACACTAATTTCAAACATATGTCAAAATACCTCTTCAAGTTTAAGAGCATAACTAAACAACACCGATTTGGACATATGTCGAAACTATCTATGTGAGTTTCTCAAAAAACTCTGCCATCAATACCTTTCCCAGAACATATAAATGTTCAAAACTTCTACATCATTCTGCACCCTTCGGTGTCCAAACCATCAGTACATTAGGCTAAACATACATTTAGTATATCGCGATTACCAAACACAGATTCCATCATACAACAGAAGACTAGAGAGTCAAGCCCTCTCACAATATACCACGGAGCAAATCTCGGATCTTTCTGTAACACCCCCAAGTTATTCAGGGTATATTACAGCGCCGTGAGCCCCGCCGTGGGACCCACAAGGCTAAACATACGCGGAACTATAAACTTGACCGATAAGGTCTACACACAAAAGAAAGGAAGACGATACAAATGGTATTCAAAACCATAACCAACGAAAACATATACATCACTTCACAAATCAATACCTCGGCAACACAGGCCGGAACATCAAGGAAACTGAAATACAATACTCGAGTATTTAAAAATCCATTCCAGTACAACAACACTGAATGGAGGAATCCAAGAAAATAACCGGAGACAAGATACGATCACACTTGCCCATCATCTTCACGCCGACCTGCACTCTGCCTCGTCCGCTCTCCTGGAACCTGAAATACATGAAACGTATTTCCCCCATAAAGGGGTTAGCCGTCGAATAGCTAGTGCAAGTATAACAGTATGAAACATAATACTTCTCGACAATAAAGTAAATGTAATCCGTCAATTCATCAATTTAAGACTAGTATTCCGGAATGACTAAAATCTCAAGACGTATGTGAATGCCGTAGAAACGGTTCGTTCATATCATACGCCGTTACATGTAGGAATGCCGTCAAAACGGTTCGTTCGTTACATGCCAACATTATTTCATATGAATGCCGTAGAAACGGTTCGTTCATATCAACCATGGAATCGCACCAGAGGCTACGAAACCCTCAGAGGACCATAGGCCCGTCCCGGAGTGGCTAGAAATAATCATACCGTCAATATTTCATACTTTCAAAGTCGAGAACATACAATCATAAATGTATACTTGCCTTAATAAACGTTACCGAAGATCCCGAAGAACACGGTTCGACCGGGAAGCTTGAACCACGAAGAAGACAACGAACGGAAGGGTTTCGACTCGAGTTCTTCACAATAATTCGACCCTAACAACATAAATTCAATAAATCATCGATCATACGGGGAAGAATAATCGAAGAACGCCCGAAAACCCCTCTATGACATTTTACCGGACACCTTCAAGGCGTCGGTCAAGAACTCGACCAAAACAACGAATCGATACGATCCAACCATGGGATAACAAGGGAAATGATACAATACATCTAAATAATCATCAATCCATCACAATCCTAAGTTAAATCGGATTAAACGGACGAAATCGAACAAAATACCCAAAATCCCCAAAATTAGATTTGGAAAATCGACGATTCGCTCGATCAAAGGATGTTATAGGATGGATGATTGATGATATGAGCTCCAAGACTCCATGGATATGTTGTTAAGCAACATGGCTTCAAGCTTAGAACACGCCAGTGGAAGAGGAGAAGAAGAAGGTGAAAAATGGCAAGAAAACGTCTCAGGGGCCTTTTATAGGGGTTGATCGTCTGCCGACACGGCCCGCGCCGATCGGGCACGGCCGTGTCGCATACCTGGCCGACAGGACTCGACCGTGTCCCGCTTGACACGGTCGCGGCGCGGAGGGCCTTCCGACAGCTGACCCGTCCGACAAATGACTCGGCATGACTCGACCGTGCTGCACGACACGGTCGGGCGTGGCCGGGCGACGATTCTCGCTTATCCTAAGGGTTCGGCATGGGCCGTGTCGGACGACACGGTCGGGTCCTGAGGCGAGACTCGCATTTCCGGACGAGTACGGCACGGGCCGTGTCGGACGACACGGCCGGGTTCGGCCGGCAGTGATCGGCCAATAACGAGCGGGTGAGCTAAAACGACCATAACTCTCTCGTCCGGACTCCGATTGACTCACCGTTTGAACCATTGGAAAGATAACTCGATGCTCTATAATATTGCGAAGATTTAGAATTTTTGGAGCTTCCAAGAATTTATGGTGATTTAACAAAGTCGAACTCATACGTGGAAAAGTCGCTAAAGAACACGGAATTCAACAGAACGATACCGAAACGAACTCGGATGACAAAAAGTGTAGAATTAATCATTCTCAAGATGACGAAACGGTCCCAAGCAAGTCGTCAAAATAGACTTCCGCCAAAAATAGAAAATTTCCGGGGAACAAAAATTACGGGTATTACATTCTACCCTCCTTAAAAGAAGTTTCGTCCCGAAACTTAAAACATGTAGGGGGAAGAAATATTTCGCCAGGAAAACTCAACGAGATGCACAAGAACCGAAACATACGCCCAAACGGCGAATCATCAATATAGAACATAACAATACATTACCCGAAGGTAAACCAAACCAATGCCGAAAAAGATACGAATTCACAATGCCCGAAGGCTCCAACGGAAATACCGATACATCACAATGGCCTGAAAGCCGAACACCCAAAGTCAGAATCATCACAATACAGATCTCAAAGAAGCAAACCTGACTGTCGGACATACCCCTCGGCGTATGAACAACCAGTTGCAAATCGTCGGACATATCCAATACAACATGGACTACGAACGATCAATCAATAAAGCTCAAGAGGGACATCACAGTACGCCCGATCCGGAAATGTGTTCGTGCACATGTCCACCCCGTATACGAAATCCAGAATATACATGTGACAATGTACCTAATTAGCCTCAAGAACTACGTCTCGTGTGCACACCCAATGCGGAAATATCCACGCATGACCATCGGGTGCCCGGCTAAAAATCTTACACATAACCAATCGGCACGCAGACATGATTCCAGATATGCCACGATACAACATGACAACGAAACTCAAGGGATAAAACATCCAATACGGATCATACGACTCACCAAGTGAACGATGACACACGAATAATGAAAGATCGACACGACCAACGATATTCAAAACAACCATCCTGGGATCGAGAATTCTAAGGACCGACTAACACGAACAACGATCACAACACAAATCGGGAAAATCCTCAACCTTCAACGATTACAAAATTACCGAGTTCACAAGAATAATAGTGTGCTTCCTTGAATCGGTCAACACGACAATAATAATTCAACGGATGGGAATTATCGTTGATAATCCCAATTCAATACTTCGATTACCGTAGAATGGCCAATCGATAACAACGATACAACGGATGAGAGTATCTTCGACAACGGATGGGAATTATCTTTGATAATCCCATTTCAATACCTCGATTACCCTAGAACGGTCAATCGATAATCAATGATACGATAGAATAGATGTCCCGGTGTCTTAAACCGACCACCAAAACGGAGATGACAAAAGGATATATCAAATGTCCCCAATCGGTTAACGCAACATCATAGCAATGGATCCAATTCGATGACAAAGATTCAACGATGTCTCGTAACGACATTAATCGAGTATAATAATAATCGATAATTTGATACAGCGAAGCGTCTATCTATAGAAACTTTACAAACAAGTATCGTAATGCCTTGAACCTGCCATTTACAAACAACAGTAACATTTGGCATAATTTGCCGACGGCGTCGTGTCAACCAATCCCTTGACATCAATACAATCATAAAGAGGCCAAGTCCCAAAATGATACACACAATCGTACGCCTACACGATAACATTAGTCTCATGGATTAGTACGAGTATAAAACTTGTCTCGATATCAATACAACGTACTGTTACCAATTCAGTTGATTTCGTCTTACGAATTCCTTCAGTCTCGACCAAGTTAATCTACGAACCCTTCAACCTTAACCGCAACACAACAGTCATAATTCACGATCAAACATCTTACCTTATTGTAAAACGAAGGATTGATAATCAACCGGTTCGATGACGACCAATTATCAATACCACCAAACCACGAACTCAATCGTTTTACCATATCTCGACTAATCACAGTATGAACAATCCAACTCAGACACTTACAAATCCTGTCCACAATACGAGTCGAAATATGATGATCATATCAGCAACCAATTCGGACCAATAATAAGGGTCTAAATGTTCCAAACTCAATTCTTAAATACGAATTGACAAGGTTCCCTTCTCGTAAATCCATCGTTAAAATTTACTTATGACCGTCATCAATTCGAATCATCCGACTGGTTCAAAACAATAGATAATCATATTAAAAAGGTTATCAAACAATCCATTCATTCGATTTGAATATTTGCTCCATACGTATGGGCTTCCAAATTCAGAGATGAATAATAGTCTCATCAAACTCATAATCACATTCGTATTCCTATACGAATATTATTTCCAACACATAATTTAGCTCTAGATATGAATATTCCATATTCATTTTCAAAACATCAACACTTCTAAAAAAAATTTCATCACCTCGTATAATTCAAGAGTTCTTCAAGAACATGAAATATCCGAAATCACGTTCAGAACAACATCTCCGAGGTATATATCTCCATGTTACCATTTTCTTCATCATGTCATTCATACAATCTCAAGAATCGCAACAAAACCCTTATCACCATATGAAGAAGATCTCAATGATCATATCAACATCCGAAATCTCTTATTACAATTCCAACAAATCTCGTATAACATTATCACATGATACCATAATTGTAACACCCTGCATCCTCCTGAATATTACACGCCGTAAACCCTTCTCACAAGGATTTACTGTGCTAAGCACAATTTCCACGTCATTCCAAAAATGCTAAAAAGACCGATGACGGTAATATTTTTCAAATACTAAAAAAATCATTTTCCAAATACCGTCAAAACGATCAAGGTTAAAATGCCAAAAACTCGCTTTAGGGAATCGGTTTTACAAAATAAAATTTCATTGGCAAAATACCTAAAATCCATTTAAAAATACTCACGCAATGGATAAAAGTAGTCCAATTTATGCATTTTCATTGAAATAAGACGAACATCAAAATACACGATTCCCAATGTACTCCCTCCCAAGTAGTAACCCAAAAAGAAAAAAATGAGCCACTATCAAAGGGATACGAGGATTACCTTGCATGGACGAACCACGAAGAAAGAATAATTTGAACTCCATTCCAAGAATCATTAAATCATCATAGTCATCATATGGCCTCAAGAACATCAAGATCTCTATGATTCCATAATCATAATCAACATATTCAAAGCATATCATTATCTTCCTTCAACATAAACCTCATAGAATATGGATAACACAAGAAATCACTTCAAGAATCAACAATAGTTCCATAACCAAGCTCTAATTCCATGATTCCAAGCTCACAATCATGTTAAAAGTGTTTAGAACACTCTTAAAAGTGAAGAGGGACGAGTTTTGGAGAGAAATATCTCAAAGGATCGTGAGAGAAATGAAAGGCAACACTTCAATATATAAATTGCACTCTCATTGCGACGTAAGTGTCCTTTCTTAACGTACGTAACAACTTTAACGTCGTAATCCAATATCCATAACGCACGTAACTAACTCACCTGTCTCATTCCGTGCACCCATTACGTACGTAACCCATACCATATAACGTACGTAATATACCAGTTGACTTGCTACAGTACAATGATTGTGTTACGTACGTAACACGTCCTGTATAACGTACGTAACACGTACGTTGACTCACCCGTCAACATCCTCCGCCGAAAGTTTCCGAAACAAGGTCCCACTCGCCACCAGACTCGGTTACGTCCGATGCCTTACATGCACGTAATACCTTAGCCTTAACGTACGTAACCATGCCAATCTTACGTACGTATTAATTCCATACTTAGCCAATTTCAACAATTCCTGTCCAAAGTCATGACATGCCAAATACGAGCATACGGAAAAATCAATACATATACTCAATTCAATAACATTGTCATACGTTCACAACGTCCTCGACCATAATTAACCATCCACGATATCCAATATATAGACGAAAAAAAAATATATCCGAAAAATCGGGGTATTACACTCTACCCCCCTTAAAAATAAGTTTCGTCCTCGAAACTTGCAATCACTCGCACAAACATTTCAACGGAAAATCCAAAATCACCAAGATAACCAAGAATTTTCGAATAATCGGAACAACATACTTACAGGTCTGTGAAGACGAAGATCTCCCGTGATACTAGCATACGACTCCTAAACAAAGTCTCAACATAATACCGTTACACACCAATATCGCAATTAGCAATTTAACAAAATCTCAAGGAAGGGTTCACGTCCGTGATCACAGCCACGATTCTTCCTACTTTCAGCCAACATTCTGAAGGGCACACACGTGCGTAAGTATAATCCGAATCGCACATTCTCGAAGTGACCAATTCCCAAGAATACCAAGCTATAAACGAAACGATTAAGAAAAAATACGAGAAGAGTGAGAGGACTTACATGTACCGGTCGCACGGTGATGATGGCAGAGTAGTGATATCAGGCAAATGCCGACTCAATCGACCCAAAAGACCGACAGCCTAGGTATCCATAAACCTAAGCTCCGATACCATATTCTGTAACACCCCCAAGTTATTCAGGGTATATTACAGCGCCGTGAGCCCCGCCGTGGGACCCACAAGGCTAAACATACGCGGAACTATAAACTTGACCGATAAGGTCTACACACAAAAGAAATGAAGACGATACAAATGGTATTCAAAACCATAACCAACGAAAACATATACATCACTTCATAAATCAATACCTCGGCAACACAGGCTGGAACATCAAGGAAACTGAAATACAATACTCGAGTATTTAAAAATCCATTCCAGTACAACAACACTGAATGGAGGAATCCAAGAAAATAACCGGAGACAAGATACAGTATCACACATGACCATCATCTTCAGGCCGAGCCTGTACCCTTCTGTCAGCTGTACTGGTAACTGAAATACATGAAACGTATTTCCCCCATAAAGGGGTTAGCCGTCGAATAGCTAGTGCAAGTATAACAGTATGAAACATAATACTTCTCGACAATAAAGTAAATGTAATCCGTCAATTCATCAATTTAAGACTAGTATTCCGGAATGACTAAAATCTCAAGACGTATGTGAATGCCGTAGAAACGGTTCGTTCATATCATACGCCGTTACATGTAGGAATGCCGTCAAAACGGTTCGTTCGTTACATGCCAACATTATTTCATATGAATGCCGTAGAAACGGTTCGTTCATATCAACCATGGAATCGCACTGCAGGCTACGAAACCCTCGAGGACTGCAGGCCCCCGGAGTGGCTAGAAATAATCATACCGTCAATATTTCATACTTTCAAAGTCGAGAACGCATAATCATAAATGTATACTTGCCTTAATAAACGTTACCAAGATCCCGAAGAACACGGTTCGACCGGAAGCTTGAACCACGAAGAAGACAACGAACGGAAGGGTTTCACTCGAGTTCTTCACAAGAATTCGACCCTAACAACATAAATTCAATAAATCATCGATCATACGGGAAGAATAATCGAAGAACGCCCGAAAACCCTCTATGACATTTTACCGACACCTTCAAGGCGTCGGTCAAGAACTCGACCAAAACAACGAATCGATACGATCCAACCATGGGATAACAAGGGAAATGATACAATACATCTAAATAATCATCAATCCATCACAATCCTAAGTTAAATCGGATTAAACGGACGAAATCGAACAAAATACCCAAAATCCACAAAATTAGATTTCTCGGAAAATCAATTCGATTCGCTCGATCAAAGGATGTTATAGGATGGATGATTGATGATATGAGCTCCAAGACTCCATGGATATGTTGTTAAACAACATGTCTTCAAGCTTAGAACACGCCCACCGCGGAAGAGGAGAAGAAGAAGGTGAAAATGGCAAGAAAAACGTCTGCAGGGGCCTTTTATAGGGTTGATCGTCTGCCGGACACGGCCCGTGCCGATCGGCACGGCCGTGTCGCATACCCTGGCCGACAGTGGACTCGACCGTGTCTCGCTGACACGGTCGCGGCGCGAGGGCCTTCCGACGCTGACTCCGTCCGACAATGACTCGGCATGACTCGATCGCGCTGCACGACACGGCCGGCGTGCCGGGCGAGCATTCTCGCTTATCCTAAGGGTTCGCACGGGCCGTGTCGGACGACATGGTCGGGTCCTGAGGCAGAGACTCCGGCATTTCCGGACGAGTACGGCACGGGCCGTGTCGGACGACACGGCCGGTTCGGCCGCGTGATCGGCCAATAACGAGCGGGTGAGCTAAAACGACCATAACTCTCTCGTCCGGACTCCGATTGACTCACCGTTTGAACCATTGGAAAGATAACTCGATGCTATATAATATTGCAAAGATTTAGAATTTTTGGAGCTTCCAAGAATTTATGGTGATTTAACAAAGTCGAACTCATACGTGGAAAAGTCGCTAAAGAACACGGAATTCAACAGAACGATACCGAAACGAACTCGGATGACAAAAAGTGTAGAATTAATCATTCTCAGGATGACGAAACGGTCCCAAGCAAGTCGTCAAAATAGACTTCCGCCAAAAATATAAAATTTCCGGGGAACAAAAATTACGGGTATTACACTTTTGATCACCAACGATCCCACCAACACTAGGAAGTTTAGCAATGGGAGGCTCACAGGACGACAAACGGTCATGCCCAGAACAGCGCACATACTCCAGAGAGATAAATGACTGCGCAATACTAGAATCAAAAGTACACGAACCGGATGGATCGAAAAACAACTCGACGATAAGTACGAGAGAGAAAATCACAGTTCAAGAAGTGGAAATACAATACGAGAAAACAAGAGAATCGAGTAAGGAAAACTTACGAGCACTGGATGTACTGAGATACCGGCAGCGGTGTGACAATGTGCAAAACAAAACACAACTAGACCCAAATAACCGACAAGCCTAGGTATCCATAAACCTAGAGCACTCCGATACCATTTTCTGTAACACCCCCGAGATATTCGAAGTGTATTACAGCGTCGTGGACCCCTACATGGGACCCACCAGGCTAAAACAAGAAAATACCACTCGACTAATCGTCTCGGTTAGCAAGGAAACAATTGTTAACAAGAAGAACATAAAATAACACGTCCGGACAACAGGCATAATAAACATCAACCGATAGAAATAGTAACTTCAACGAAGACCAATCACAATTCGAAAGGAAAAGCCTAAGTACTCGCGAGTACAATCTATAAGTTTACAATTTGGAAACAACCATATCAAACGAGACAGTAGAAATAATAAGACTCAATTGCACATGTCAACAACCTTGGCCGACATCCTCGTACCATCCCAGCGCCCGCTTGTCTGGCTGAACATAACCTGAAATCCATAACAAGAATTTCCCCAAAACGGGTCCCCAAAGGGGTTAGCAATTACGCTAGTACAAGTATTCAAGGTAAACCAATCGCTTACACATTTCGTAGTACATGAACCAATATCATTTCAAAAACCAAAACCAGACATGTCTTTTTCGGAAACAAACAGTCACAATCAAATTTGCCTAGGACCGGGATGAAGCCACAAATTCCACCCGAGGCCTCTAAGGACCCTCCAGGGCTGGCCATATCATAAAACAAATCACGCACATGCATCGCCTAGGATAGGGACGAAGCCACAAATCCCACCCGAGGCCTCTAAGGACCCTTCCGGGCTGGCTAGCTAAACAAACTCGTGAATCCAGAGTGAAGTCATAGATTCTCCCGAGGCCCCGTCGGACCCTCCCGGGGTGAGCAAATCACACACAATATACATTACCATTTCACGTTAAGCATAGAGGTTTCCAAAAATACTTGCCTTGAATAATTGACGACGCAACGAACGGAAGAAAAAACATCGACGAACGCTAGGAACCGTCAATCACGAACCTAACGATTCGAAGAACATAATCACAACCAACTCTAAACGAATATGGAAATTGGAATACACCCGAAAATCCACCTACGATTCATGTATATTCGTATAAAAATGACAAAGAGGGCGGACCACAACCAAACCCTCTCGATTAATCCGTAGGGAAACTAAGAATACCAACAAGATTAATCATATTCATCATGAATTAATCAACAAAACGGAACGAATCGGGCAAAAATGCGAAAACCCCCAAATCTACCCAAAAGTAGGGTTCTAAAGATCTAACCTTGATTCGCTGGATCAAGTGATGTTATAGGATGATTGATCAATGATATAACCTCTAGAACTTCATGGATTGATTGTCTAACAACATGGCTTCGCCTCCTCCGAACCTCCAGCCGCGGACAGAAAAGAAAGGAAATGAAAAACGAGTGAAAATGAGGCTCCTCTGTCATTTATATACTGGGCCGGAACTAGCGTGCGCTAGCCTTCCCGGACTAGCGTGCGCTATCGGCCAGTATCGGCCCAGCACCCTCGGCCAGGGCCCGCACGATCCGGCACCACCGACCAATCCTGCCGACCATGACCTGTCCGCCCGACCCCCGCTAGCGTGCGCTACGGCCGGAAGCCTGTGCGTGCTAGCCGACATGTCGAGTAACCTCTGGACTAAAAAGCTCGCCCAGGTAACATACGCTAGTCGGCCGACAGCGTGCGCTACCCCTGCTGGTTAGCGTGCGCCACGACCAATAGTAGCGTGCGCTACCTGTCGATCCTACCCGAGTCCAGAACCTCAGAACCCCTCTGCCCAGACCCGATAGCGTACACTGGGCCGCTCGACAGCGTGCGCTACACTGCCGAGCTAGCGCGCGCAGCCTCCCGGCCGTAGCACGCGCTACGCCGGTTCCTGTCGTGCCTGCTCGGCCAGTGCCCAGCACTTCCGACAGTGCCGCACCGGTCCGGCCAGCTGCTCAGCCGCCATGACCCGACGGCTCGATTTCCGAAAACGTACGGAACAAACACGACGAAAAGTTCGCGGACAACATCAATGACCCGAAATGAAAACATAATACAATAATTAATCATACGCGACCAAGAAAATGGTCGAGACAACAAATACAGATACGGATACCCATAACTTTGGGTAAATTACAAAATGGCTCAAAACGCCCGAAAATCACGATACGTGATCGAATAACCAAACCGAAGTTCACAACACGTCTAAAAAAGTTAAACGGAGTTACGAGAAACTCGAAACAGCAGTTTCGAACGAGATTCGCAAGAATCGAGCTCAAGTGCGGAAAAGTCGCCAAAAAGTACGGAACTCAATAAATCGACACCGAAACGAACTCGGATGCCAAAAAGTACAGAATTAATCATTCTCGGAATGACGAAACGGTCATGAGCGAGTCGTTAAAATGAACTTTTGCCGGAAAAAAGAAATTACCGGAAATCGAAATTACGGGTATTACAATAAGGATGTTGACTCATTTGCCGCCGATTGTGCTCGACCGTACGCCGAAATTGATCAACAACCAGCACTTGTGTGCAACCAGACCTCCACAACATACATCACTACTTGCATGTAACATAAGTTAACTGATGCATGTAGCGTACACTATGACTATCACACTTATCCAATTTCTAATGCAACAAAACAACATTCCTAAACAGTTAAAATAATACCGATGGTAAATCATCATCAGTTCATTGTCATATCATATCATGACAATATAAAATGTGCAATACCAATTCCTATACAACATTAAATATACATTCCAAATGAATACATACCATACAAGAGTACAAAAATGAAAAATAACAGACCTATATTACATATTCTCCTCCAAAAAAGTTTCATCCTCGAAACTAAGGAGTAAACCACTCAGGATATTTATCCTGCATGCTATTCTCGGTTACATACATAGCCTCCTCGCCTCCATGCCTCGACCACTATATCTCAGTAAGGAAATTGACTTGTTCCTCAACTATTTGATTCTCTTCTCTAGAATTTGTATGAGACGCTTATGGATGATCATCCGAGATCTCAATCTCATCTCATCAAACTAAAGTATGTGTTTCAAGTCAGCGATACACTTCCTCAAATCCGAAACATGAAACACATTATGCTAAATGATAGGCCTGATCCCCCACTCGTTCCAAAATATTGAATGGTCCAATATGTCACGGACTCAACTTCACTCTTTTCCCAAGAATGGAGAAAACCTCTAGTCGGGGACACCTTGACCATTATATGGTCACCAATCTTGAACTCTAACAGTAGTTGAAGATTATCCTCATACGATTTCGGTTGACTTTCACGTTAACAAATAACTTTGTTGGTAAGTTTGCATGGAGTTCTTCACTCATTGAGATGATGAAGTTTGATATATTATATAAAACTCTCACCACCCAACAACTTGCTATCACATGATGAAAGAAAGAATATGTCTCCTCACAATTCCTCATCTCACGGCCGAAACTTACAAAATGGGAGGAAGACTAAATTTAGTTTTTGTAAACAAAACTCTTCCCACCTCTCACCACACAATCCACTTCATTATTAACCATAATAATTTATACACCTCACATGTTATTCAAACTATTTCAAAGTCAAATGAAATAATTCACATATGATGTGATGGGGTGAGGCGGCCAAGATAAGAAAATAGGAGTTGATTTATTTCGGTCTGTGAAACGAATCCTCGTGTATCTAATCCGATAGATAAATCTTGATATGTTTAAAAATTAATACAATTAATTAACCTAATTAATTAATTATATTAAATATTAATTCTCTAAGAAATAATATGAATTAAATTAATTATCCTGTAATTTATTTAATTCATTAGACCCATTTAATTTATCCAATAAATTAAAATAACAATTATCCAATTATTTAAATTAGACATCAAATGTTTAATATTTATTAACAGAGATTATCCTTAATTTAATTCGTCATCTATCTTGTGCCGCGACTCTATAGATTCGTCTCAGTTGGCGATGGGAGGAACCAAAGAGTGTGAGTAACACTTAGCCAGTCCCATGGCTCACACTGTAATCCAACTGAGAACGAATGATATGGATCATTCCAAAACCTTTATGTTATGATTACCGTATATGTAAAAATCCTTCAATCATATGTCCCGATCAAGTATTATGGTCACAGTAATGTCAAACCCTATTATAACTTGACTCTATGCATTTTTAATGCAAATCGAGATCACCGAGCTCCCGTATATCTATAATACCCGGTTGTAAATTCATTGATTGTCATTCAGTATATTGCCACTTAGTAATTCTCACTCAGTAATAGTCATTCATCATTTATATTCATTCTTTATATTCACCCTTCGGAGTAATTTGTATCGTGTATCAGTTATTATTCGTCATTCAACCTGGTTGGAGGATCGGGCCATGAATATCATCTTTGTAGTGGGTTGAGTGTGAGGAGTAGCGCATGTTACGTACTCTTTTTAGCACGCGCTAATTGAGTACGTGTAGCGCACGCTACCTTTTAGCATTAGCGCACGCTAGTGTGGTTCAGGCAAACAATCCAGAAGGCACTGGACTGGATTAGTGAAATTCATAACGCACACTATGATTGGAGTATAACGTACGTAAAGGCGTGTGTAGCGCACCCTATCAGTATCCATCAGCGCGCGCTAGCGTATTGGAGCAGACAGTCCAGTGGGTACTGGACTGAGATGGAATAATTCGTAGCGCACGCTAAGAGTGTGTATAGCGTATGCAAGGGGTAGTTTGGTAGCGCACGCTAAGCATCGGGTAGCGTGTGCTAAGGCTCAATCAGACCAGCAGACAGTAGGTTCTGGACTCCAGTATTCTGGACATCAACCATCAGGTAGCACGCGCTAACACAAGGTTAACGCACGCTAATAAGAGACGATTAACACACACGACCAAGGCACGTAGCGCATGCTATCGATGCAGGCAGCAAGTACTGGACTACCCGGTAAACCCGCTGGCGTACACTAATCACAGGAGCTAGCGCGCGCTAAGCTGTGTTTAGTATATATTGGACAGTTTAGCCCCATTTCGTCATTTCATCATATCTCTTCCTCCTCCCATCGCTTTTGGGCGATTTTAGGCATTTCGTGAAGTGTTCTTCGAGATGCATTAAACTATCATCATTTTCAAGCTTCTAGTTTGGATTATTCATCATCTAATCCTCTCCAATACACCAAATAAAGGTAAACATTTCTTGAATCTAGAATTTTGGGATTTGAGTGTTTTTCCTTCCGATCTCTTCATGTTAGCTTGCTATTATGTTGGAATATGTTTGATATGGATTATCTACCTTGGATACATGTATTTCTACAGATTTATTGGTGTATATTTCGGATTTGGTGAATATTTGGGGAACTATTCAAGAACACCCTAAGGGTTGACTTTGGGATTTTAGGGGTTTCGACTAGATGTTGTCGTAATCACGAATGGAGTATTCCTATTGAATTATTTGATTGTTTTGATGATGCTTTGTTGGAGTTGAACTATACTTTTAGAGGATGGTTTCGATGTTTTGGGGTTGGTTGTAATCAAAGGAAGAATGTTTGCAACGTATTCGTTAGAATGCCCCAATGAGTTTGGTTATTGTTGTATCAACTTTTGAGTTGGCTATAATCGTACTTGATACGTATATTGAGCGTTTGTTGGTAATTATGTTATTAAAGGTTGTTCGAGTGACCGGTATTTTCCACTTAGGATGTTTGTTCGAGGAAGGACATTTCATCACTGATATTTATGTAAGTAAATTCTTACTCGGTTAAAAGGATATTCATTCCTTTCGTTGTTTTTCATTCATATTCATAATTCATTCATGATATATTATTCATGTCGAGACTTCTAATTATCAAACTAATCATTCAATTCACGAGGAATGACGGTTCCAATCATTTCAGTGAGCTATCATTCATTTCATTATCATTTCATCTCGGTGAGTTATTCTTGACCCTTGTCGATTTGTTATTCATTGATATTCATCATGGTCACTTTTGTCCTTGTGACTTTCTGGGTTCATATTGCGTGGCCGGGTGGTTATGTGTGGAATTTTTAGTCGGGCACACGATAGTCATGTGAAGGGTTCACCGACACAATAGACTGTGTACACGGTAACGTGCCTCCGCGAGACTAATTAGGTACAAATACGGGTGTCCGGACACTCGTCTTGTGCACTTGCTCGTCCCATTACGGGCGTACTATGATGCCCCTCTTCAGCTTGATTTCATGACTTATATATTTAATGTTTGTGCTTGTTCAACTCTTGAGGATTGTTGTTCAGTAGAACTAACCCCATTGGGGGATGTTTCTGATCATGGAAAGGCAAAGGCATGGGAAGAGAATGTTGACGGCGAGGAGTCCTTTCAGTCTTTCATGTCTTCTTCATTTTTATTTCCGCTGCAAATTTCCATTCGAATGTTCATTTTATTCAGTGTTGTATATTTTATCTTCATATAAAATATGCAAATATTCTGTATTTCCTGGGTGTATTATACTTGACGCTCCTCACCGGAGTACTTGGTAATATAATGTGGTTCGGTACTAGAATTATATTATTTAATTCATTAATTTTCATTCGCCTGGTGGGTCCCAGTTGGGGGTCCACAGCACTGTAATAGCCGCCTAGTTTGGGGTGTTACAGAGTTAGTATCGGAGCGTGGTTTTGAATACTACCTTCCGAGTCATGTCTCATTTGAAATCATCATTCATCAGACTAGTATAATTGGACTTTCGTGTCACATGTGACCCGTGCAAACGCCAAGCCCCTCAGAGCAAGGAAACGGTAAGATTTCTGACGCCATGGTATAATTTCTGGCAATAAGAATCATTCATTCATTATTCATCAGTCAACAATCCTCAAATATCATCTTCATTTTTTATCTTGTCGATCATGTTAACTCATTAATCACTCATTTCACTTCATTGCTTAGTTTTTGATCTTGTGGATCGTATCATTAATCTTGTTAATTTGTTCAAGATAATCATTTGAAGAATTTCATCAGATAATCATGTCACTTCAGTTGATCATTCATGTAATCATTGTGTTGGAGCACGTATGTTCATTATTATCATTTCATAATGTAATCATAATGTGGTACTCATGCGAGATCTATAATTATCATGTGACTTTCCTACTTCAGTATGGATAGAGTTGTCAGAGGACACAGGGGAAGACGCCGCCGTGCGGACCGAAACCCGGGAGCTCGTGTGAATACACGCACAAACGCAAGGAATAATGCTAATTCATCGAGCAGCGATGCTGCCACTAACTCACCCGGAAATAATCATTCACTGTCAGGGAGTCATACACGGGACACAGCTCAATCAGAAGGTGTTCGAGTTGATCCACTCGCTTTTATGCAGGGCATGATGGCCCAGATGACATAGATGGCACGCCTTATGGAGACGATGCAAAACTCAACCGCTCAAAATCAGCACTCCTCCGCCGCCACCTCAGAGGCAAGAGAGGAGTGTGAGCAGTATCATTAGCGACATCTCTCGCCAGAGACCACCTACTGTTGAGGGCTCATCTGAGCCGGTGGATATTATTCACTAGCTTGAACATTTTGAGAAGCTATTTGCTATGGTGGATTGCCCCGAAGGGCATAAAGTTTCAGTCGCGGCTTACTATCTGGGTAAGAGCGCTTACTCATGGTGGTTATCTTTAAAGCCCACCGACGGATCTTGTACTTGGGATCAGTTCAAGACCCTCGTGATGGAGAGATATTATCCGGCCCCACTCACGGAGGCCAAGTTATCAGAATTACTCATTCCCGACCCCCCAGCGGATGATGACGTTCTCGCCATCGCCGAGAGATTTCACGAGCTACTTCCTTTCACCTCATCTATTATACACCCCGAGGCGGATAAGATCAAGTATTTCAGTAAGAGGTCCTCGTATGCGGATGTAGATGCTTAATCATTGTTGGCCACTTAAGTATACTGGATACAGTTTGGAAAAGTAGTTTAAACAACAAACTGTACGGAATCTAAATCTGAGTGCGTAGCGGAAGTCTTTGATACAGTTAGTTGCCGTGGATACAGCAACGACGTATTTGGTGTATACTTAATATATCACAGTTATTTCAAACATTAAAAGCTGAAGGTAAATGACACAGTAATTTAAGTGGTTCGAGGTAAACCCCTCTACGTCCACTGGTCCTCCACACTGGAGTAAAAAGTTTATTATATAATTACTGCGTACACAACTACGTAATTATAAACAAACCTATCCTTGTATCGTTCACACAGATTGATACAAAGAATGTCGCTTTCAACCGTTCACACAGATTGGTTAAAGCTTCCTTCTTGACTAGCTTCTTCACACACATTTCCAAAGCTTCGTCCTTATTCGTCCCACACAGGTCAGAATAACTTGTTGAGTTCACACAGAGCTCGGTTTTTACACAGAGGTAAAAGGTAGGTAACCAGGTAAGAACAGCAGCTTTGAATATCAAGATCTTGAGCAGATGATAGCTGTTCTTGATGTTGAGCACTGTATATCTCTTTCGTTCTAACTTGCAGTATGCTTAGAAGATATGTTTGCTCAGATGATATCTTTGATAGCTTTGAGAGTTAGGTTACTTCAGTTGGTGTGTTGTATCTTATCTTCAATGTCTTCAAGGATATATATATAGCCTCTGAAGAAAGTATCCGTTGAGATGTCCGTTTGAATAAGATTTCCTTCAACGGGAATATGACATGATCCGGATTTCGCGGGATTCTGAAGATCTGAAGACTGACAGTATTTAAATACTTTATCCTTGAGTATTTAAATACTTCTTTGTTCAACGGAACTTAACTTGTGTTCTTTCTTGTCCTTTTGTGAACTGTATGGAAGATGACTGTATTTAGGGCATCGAGATAGTTTCCATACTTGATCTTTTTACAAGTCTTCTTTCTGTACTGACGAGCTTCACTGATGCTGATTCGAGGCAGGTCTTCGATATCGGATAAAGCCTTGAAGCCTCGATACAGTTTCCTTACTGTATATTTGGCATATATGTCAAAACCTTCTCAATAACAAATAACAATCGATACAGGGATCGGGTATCCCGGCTGATTCGATACAGGGTGATTGTTTTTCCCAACAATCATCATTGTGTTGGGTACGGGGTCGGATATTTGCGCCGTTTGCGGAAGCGTAAATATAAGTGCGGAAAATAAAGGACACGAGGATTTATAGAGGTTCGGCTATAAACGAGCCTACGTCCTCTCTAGGTATCTTTTTCTATAGGATCAAGATAAAAACCTCTACGCCTCTCTTCTATCGGTCGAGGTATAACCGTATACAATCACGTCTTCTATTGGTCCGTGATAAACCACTCGTACTTGTCTTTGTGTCGGTCCAAGTTAAACCGTTTTCCTTTTCGTAGGACAAGGAATCAACCTCTCTAGCTTTCTATGGGTACTAGATAAACCTCACTCGATAGCGATTGCGATTCTAATAATGCCGGATCCTTGATCCTAATAACACCGAATCCAATCGTATCTTTTCTTTACCACTGTGTATTTTTCGTGAATTCTCACTCAAACACTTACAATTAAGCTCAATATCAACAACAAGAATGTGTATAATAATATCACAAGAATAGACAATTTGCTCAAGGTTGTTGTCCTCAAACAATACCATAGGGATGGTATTTATAGGCTCCATCTTCAAACTAGCCGTTAGTCCGAACCTTCTTTACGTACGTTATATCCATTCCATTACGTACGTAAGCACCGTTACGTCGTTAACCTATACAGTTACGACGTAAGCCTCTTTTCGCCACCAGGAGTTTCGTCATTTTGAGTTACGTACGTTAGCCTTTCCATTGTTACGTACGTTAACATTACGTCACTGCTGACGTCATATATCCGTTGGATGCTTTTCTGACTTTGACTCCTCCAACGTTCACTTGGTTTGAACTACATTACGTACGTTATATTACTTCCATTACGTACGTTAAGGCTGCTTCATTTACGTACGTTAATCATGCTGAGTTACGTACGTTAAGCTTGTGCAGAACACTATTTTCCAGCTTCGTTTTCTTCGATTCTTGGCTTCGCCTCTTCGTTGTTTTGTTTTGCTTATCAACATTAATCATCAAAACACTTTTAATTTATGTATGGAACAAAATGTTCCAACAATCTCCCCCTTTTTGATGATTACAAAACAACACTTCGTCAATCCAAGAAAGGAGGAAAATAAGAAAAATGGGATTTACCCTAAAAGGGGGAGAAACGAAGAAGTTGAAAAATGAAAAGGAGAAGTCGAAAAAATGACAGAAAAAGAAAAATGAGGAGACGTCGAAAAGACGATGAAAAATTAATAAAAAGAGAAAAGAAAAGAAGGAGTCGAAAAAGAAATGGGAGAAGATTCTAACGAAACGGACAAAGTCGAAAACTTTGGTCTGCAAAAATACAAATATATGTATATCTTTACAGACCAAAGTTTTCGACTTTGTCCGCTTGCTAGAATCTTCTCCCATTTCTTTCGACTCCTTCTTTCTTTCTCTTTTATTAATTTTTCATCGTCTTTTCGACGCCTCCTCATTTTTCTTTTCGTCATTTTTTCGACTTCTCCTTTTCATTTTTCAACTCCTTCGCTTTCTCCCCTTTTAGGTAAATCCCATTTTTATTATTTTCCTCCTTTCTCTCCCCCTTTTTGTTTTCATCAAAAAGTAAAAAAATAGCAATTGAATTTAATGATACCAAAATGTAGAATATGCACGATATCAATTTATGATAAATAAATGCATAGAGGGTAAAAAACTCCCCCTGAGAATAATATCTCCCCTTTAAAAAATACTCCCCCTCAGTAAAATACAAAAATCAATTTTTGGGTATCCAACCTAGTTGGTTTATGTTTGGAAACATAGATGGTATTTGAGACGATTGTTCCTTTAGGAACCCAAATTTTCTTAATTTTTATCGTCCGTCTCGGGCTTTTGCAACTTGAAATATGATGCCCGATTTTCAAACACTTTTCTCAATGGGGTATCTTGAAATTAACGGATTCGTTTTTCAAACGTGGTTTGAATCCTAACCCCTCTTTATTTAAAGTATATTTTTGAACACATAACATTTGTTCAAATTTATCGTTGCCGCAAGAAAATTTTCTTGTCAAAGATTTTAGTTCATCTTGAACTTTTAAAAGATCATTCTTCAAAATATTTTCATTTTCAATACACTTTGAATGATCGATTTCGACAAATTTTCCCTTCTCGATAATTTTGGAATTTTCAATTTCCAAAGATTTAATTTTAGACTTGAGGGATTTAATTTCCGATAAAGCATTTTGGAAATCCGTATGTAACAATTCAAATGCATCAAATAATTCATCACGGGAGGATGTACTTACTTGGCTTTCGACGTCGCTGTCGTCGAACGAACTCCGGGCCATGAGTGCGAGATTATTTTGTTCGATAAAATCGTCGTCTTCGTCTTCATCGCTCCATGTTGCCACGAGAACCTCCTTTTTGGGTTTAGCACGGCAATGCTTAGCGAAGTGGCCTGGTTTTCCACATTGTCGACAAGAGTTGTCGAACTTCTTCGTTTCGTTCGAGATATCCTTCTTCCTTCGGTTTAATAAGGTTTGGAATTTATTAATATTTTTGGCATAGTATGCCATTTCTTCATCGCTTTCTTCCACCGGGATTTCTTCCTTCTTTCTCGATATTTTAGCCTTCATGGCTAGCGATTTTTCTTTCGGTTTCGGCTTGACACTTCGTGATTTTAACACGATCTCATAATTAATTAGCGAACCAACGAGGGCACTAAAATCGAGCGTGTTGAGATCTTTAGATTCCATAATCGCGGTCACGGTGCCGTCCCATTCGCTAGGTAGTGATCGTAAAATTTTCTTAACTTTTTCACTACTAGATAATGGTTTTCCGAACGAAGCAAGTCCATTAGTGATGACCGAGAATCGGTCGAGCATATTGGTGATGGACTCGTCACCTTTCATCATGAATAACTCGTAGTCATGGAGAAGCATATTGATCTTTGTCTCCTTGACTTGAGTTGTCCCTTCGTGTGTGATTTCAAGAATTTTCCATATTTCTTTCGCACTCTCACACGACGAGATTCGATTGACCTCTTCGGGATTTAAGGCACAAAATAAAAGTTGGGTGGCCTTACAATTTAGATGGTCATTTTTCCAATCGACATCATCATATTCTTCGAAAGATTTGAGCGTACCGTCGGATTTGATTGGAACTTTCGGGCCAAGGCAAATAATCTTCCAAATCTCGATGTCGTATGCTCGGATGAATATCGACATCTTCTTCTTCCACGTCAAATAATTTGAGCCATCAAAGAATGGTGGTCGATTGAGAGAAAGGCCTTCGACGGGAGCCATTTGAAACGCCATTTGATCTTTTCTCCTCGGATGTTAAGCCGCGTATTGGAGAACCGCTCCGATACCAATTGTTGGGTACGGGGTCGGATATTTGCGCCGTTTGCGGAAGCGTAAATATAAGTGCGGAAAATAAAGGACACGAGGATTTATAGAGGTTCGGCTATAAACGAGCCTACGTCCTCTCTAGGTATCTTTTTCTATAGGATCAAGATAAAAACCTCTACGCCTCTCTTCTATCGGTCGAGGTATAACCATATACAATCACGTCTTCTATTGGTCCGTGATAAACCACTCGTACTTGTCTTTGTGTCGGTCCAAGTTAAACCGTTTTCCTTTTCGTAGGACAAGGAATCAACCTCTCTAGCTTTCTATGGGTACTAGATAAACCTCACTCGATAGCGATTGCGATTCTAATAATGCCGGATCCTTGATCCTAATAACACCGAATCCAATCGTATCTTTTCTTTTACCACTCGTGTATTTTTTCGTGAATTCTCACTCAAACACTTACAATTAAGCTCAATATCAACAACAAGAATGTGTATAATAATATCACAAGAATAGACAATTTGCTCAAGGTTGTTGTCCTCAAACAATACCATAGGGATGGTATTTATAGGCTCCATCTTCAAACTAGCCGTTAGCTGCTGAACCTTCTTTACGTACGTTATATCCATTCCATTACGTACGTAAGCACTGTTACGTACGTTAACCTCTACAGGTTACGTACGTAAGCCTCTTTCAGTTTCAGTCCAGGGAGTTTCGTCATTTTGAGTTACGTACGTTAGCCTTTCCATTGTTACGTACGTTAACATTACGTCACTGCTGACGTCATATATCCGTTGGATGCTTTTCTGACTTTGACTCCTCCAACGTTCACTTGGTTTGAACTACATTACGTATGTTATATTACTTCCATTACGTACGTTAAGGCTGCTTCATTTACGTACGTTAATCATGCTGAGTTACGTACGTTAAGCTTGTGCAGAACACTATTTTCCAGCTTCGTTTTCTTCGATTCTTGGCTTCGCCTCTTCGTTGTTTTGTTTTGCTTATCAACATTAATCATCAAAACACTTTTAATTTATGTATGGAACAAAATGATCCAACACATTGCGCCACCCTGGACGAATTCATCGAGAATGTTCTTACTTATGAGCTTACTGCGAAGGAAATTGCTAAGCAACAAACTTCATCTTCCGGCAAGAAATCGAAGAATCGTAATCAGTCTGAAGGCAGTGAGGCAACCTTAAAGAAGCCTCGTGCGGGCCCCACTTTTTCTTAGCAACCTCCTATGGCGCCGAAACCTACAGAATCTCAGTCCCGAGCGGCCAGTTCGGCCATCACCTGTTTCAACTGTGGAGAACAGGGTCATTTCAGCACTAAGTGCCCGAGGCAGACTATCACGTGCAATAACTGTGAGATTGTTGGGCATAAGGACCATTTTTTCCGAAGAGATTCCAAACCTACTCCGGCGACATCTCCAGCCCCGAAACAGTCAATGGTTCCGAATCAGGCCACTCAGTCCGCGTCATTCAACACGACGGGAGCGAATAAAGGTGCAGCCCACAGCTATCCGATAGGAGCATCCGGTTCCGGGGATGGCAAGCCCCGAATTTATGAGATGAAGAGAGCCGACGATTCGGAGGCCCGAATCATCTCAGGTACAGTCGAAATTTTATCTCAACCTGTGTGTACCAGTTTTGATAGTGGTGCATCTCATTCATTCATTTCCGAGTCATGCTTGAGTAGACTTCATCTGGATAGTTCTACTAGTTGCGAACCTTATATCGTTGGTCTACCTGATGGTAGAAGAATTACCGGAGATCGTGAGATTTATAATTGTCCAATTCAGCTTCATGGCCGTATTTGGTTGGCGAACCTGATTGTGGTAGACTTACCTAGAGACGACATCATCTTGGGTATTGATTGGATGGATTGTCACGATGCCACCCTGAGTGTCCGTAAGCGTATGGTCACTATCATTTCAGACGATGAGGTCGAATGTGTATTTCAGGGAGGTAATCCCAGCTATTCCGGAAGAGTCATTAATGTGATGAAAGTAGTGAAATTACTGAATCAGGGGTGTGTTGGTTATTGGTGCTATATGACCAAGACCGAGAAATCATTAGTAATGTTGGCGGATATTCCGGTAGTGAGAGAATACGCCGATGTTTTTCCAGATGAGTTACTTGGTTTTGCCTCCACAGAAAGATGTGGAAATCACGATTGAGTTGGAGCCTAGTACGTCTCCAATATCAAAGACACCGTATCGGATGGCCCCGATCGAAATGCAGGTGTAATACCCGCCTTCTTTATAATGCAATATTATTAACTATAATAATATTTTAATACATTTCATTTTATTTAATTTCATTTAGAGGATCATGAACATTTATTTCGACGTATCACAAGTCCTAGCCCGAGTCATTTCATCATATATACATTCAAGTGGTCATTATTTATTTGTGACAATGTTATTAATTATTCGAGTATAATACTAACACTACACACAACCAATGTTATCATTATTATTTTTAATAATATTATTAATACTGTTTTATTAGGTATTAATATTATTAATATTGTTATCATTATCATTTTTCAAATTTATTTTATGATCAATATTACCAATTAATTATTACTCTACAGTCACTATTATTAGTATTATTATACTATTTATACTTTAACCATGAGTTATAATTTAACCAAACTATAATTAAATTTAATTAACCACACTAATCATAGTTAAGAATCCTCCTTTTCCCATCGATCGTTCCCTCTCATCAGAGTTCCCTCACTTTATCAAAACTCTTCAATACTTATCCAACACAAAACCTAATTCAACTAAAACACTCAAAAAATTTACAACTAGAAAAATACAAAGTTCTACTGCATAATTCCTTCAACAATGCTACATACACAACCAATTTACACAACCAAACTTTACAACACATCATCTCACCATACATTTATCACTAAATTCATTATTTATTCCATCACCTACCACATCACCCACATCATCAATGGTTCAAAACAAACACAACCATTACAACGGTTGTGATTGTATCATTTTTCTAATTCAACAATGCTACATACACAACCAATTTACACAACCAAACTTTACAACACATCATCTCACCATACATTTATTACTAAATTTATTATTTATTCCATCACCTACCACATCACCCACATCATCAGTGGTTCAAAACAAACACAACCGTTACAACGGTTGTGATTGTATCATTTTTCTAATTCAACAATGCTACATACACAACCAATTTACACAACCAAACTTTACAACACATCATCTCACCATACATTTATCACTAAATTCATTATTTATTCCATCACCTACCACATCACCCACATCATCAATGGTTCAAAACAAACACAACCGTTACAACGGTTGTGATTGTATCATTTTTCATTTATATATATATATATATATATATATATATATAGAGAGAGAGAGAGAGAGAGAGAGGAAAAAGAGTTTTTCCATGTCTTCATATTGTTCTTCATTTCATCTTGAGTTTTTTCTTGGAGAAAAATTGAGAGATAGTTGAGAGATTGTGAGTTATACACATAGAGTGTTATAATCACATATAAAGCTTCCATCACTCGATTCTAGCCGTAATCTTGGAGGTTAATTGGGTGATCGTCATTCCGTTCATTTCTCTGGCGCGTGGCAAGTAGAGACGCGGTGCTTTCGGCGTTGGATTATTCAAGAGCTTGGAGCGGATTTGTAATATCCTAGAATTTCGCTACGATTTTCCGCATTATTTTATCTAAGTTGTACTGTACAGAGTGGGACCGACATAGTATGGGTGGATAATTTTGGGAACTGTGATAGACGTGCCAGTATATCCATCGAGTCTATATTTAATTCTAGGATATTACATGCTTGTTATGTTTTTGGATGTCGGATATACTGTATGAGTATTTGTACGATTGCCGTACTTGGTCGACGGTTGTATTTGAGGATATCGTGCATCAGATGTATCGTATGAGAATGTTATCGGAACGAGCATATGTATTCAGTATGCCTTATGTTCGTATCCAGTATGTCGAGACGGACAGGAACAGTTGGATATTGGCCAAGTATAGAAGGCTATTACGTATGCTAGCGTTAAGGACTAATGTACGTTAAATTACATGTTTTACATATGTTATGCATAAGGGATTATGTACGTACCAAAGGGAATTATACAGGACCGAGCTGTGGTTGGCAGGTGGGGCCCGGTGTCGGCAGCTTTCGACGCGGATGTAGACAGGCAAGTCAACCTCGAGCTTTACGTACGCTATGCAGGGTGTATTACGTACGTTAAATGGGGATTAACTATAGCTAGTCAACGTACGTATTACGTACGCTATGAAGGAAATATTACGTATGTAAGCAAGTGAACGAAACAGGTCAGTGAGTTCTGGAATGATGTTACGTACGCAATGTTGGATGTGTAGCGTACTATATAGAGCATTACGTATGTTAATGTTGAGTGATAACGTACGTAATGAACAATGCAGTTTATAAAATGAAGTGTGGACTTTCATTTCCTCACGAACCAATGAGATGTTCCTCTCCATATCCGTCCTTCTTCACTTTTAAGTGTGTTCTAGACACTTTTAACTTGGTTATGAGCTTGGGAGCATGGATTTGAGGCGTGGATATGAAGATGTTAATGATTCTTGAAGTGTTTGATTGTATTATTCATCTTCAAGAGGTATGTTGGATAATCCCTCTCTTCTATTTTGGATTTTGATGTTGTTGATGTCTTCCTCATATGATGATGGTTATGGTATTATTGTTGTACTCTTGATGATATATGAAGTGTATATTGAAAGGATATGATGATACATGACTTGGATTTCGAATTAAATGATTATCTATATGTTAAAGGATATCGAATGATGTTGTTTTGATGGCTATGAACAAGGTTTTGAATCATTTAGTGTTCTTGAGGAACTCCTTGATGAATTTAACATAGCAATACAGTCGTATGTTGAATTATCGGTATTTTTAGATATGAAGATCGAATATTCGTTAGGTCATGTTGATTCTAGTGATAGAATTCGTATGTTCTTGGTGAAATACGAATCATGATAAGTAATTTGGAATCCAGAAAGATTGTGATTGATCGTCGAATATGATTTCCTTTCCATTCGTATCCATAATCGTATTTGTGGTTGTGAATTCGTAATTGACTGGTTCGAGTTGTTCGGATTTATGTTTAATTGGGATAATTGTGGAACCATTGGGTTTATTGATCGGTTGTATTCAGTGTTGATTATGATCATCCAATTGCGGCTTGTATTCGTATTGTTTGAATTGTAATGGTTCGTATGATCGAGATATCATTGAACCGCTGAGTTTGATTGGTCGGTTATATTGGTTATTTATTGTTATTGAACGTATCGTGAATTGATCATTGCATTAGGTTGCGTTAAGTGATCGTTGATGATTAATCGTCGTGCGGCGATTGGAATTAGAGAATGCATGGATCGCCTTGGTCGGAGCTGCGGAGCTTGTAGGTAAAGACGACGAGATTGGTCACAACTTCATCGTATTGGTATCGAGGCAAGTTATGCTTGCTAAGTTCATAATGTTTAATAAATGATTTCGTTTTCATTTCATTTATGATTCATATACCAATGGTATCATGGGAATGAATTGCCGGGATGATGGTATGAATATTATGCTTGGACTAAGATAAATCATAATGTATATGATTTTAAAGATGTCTAGTGGAAACGGAGACCTAAATTATATTTGGTCTATTATATGAGAAGTTAGATATCAAGGTTAGTTATCATGCCGAGATTGAACTCGAGATGGTGGGTTAGTATTAGTAATGGACTGTACTTCATTTAAGATTATTCAGATAACTATGTATTAATTCAAGGATGTTGGTCGTGGAAAGGTTAGCATCTCCATCTTGAGGTAAATTAATATTGCTAGATTATGATAATCATCCTGTTGCATTATTGCATGTGTGTGTTGATATTTCATGTGGTGATTGTGCACCATTGTTTGTTATATTTTGTGATGTGCTCTTTCCTTGAGCTGTAATCTGTTGGACCGATGTGTTAGGGGATAAGACCTAAATGGCACCTATGTCTGGAGTGTTCCTGAGTAGATGCTTCTGTGACCCTTGGCTGCTGCCTTGGAAGTTTATGTGATATTGTCCGAAGTATTCCTGAGTAGATACTTTCGTGACCCTTGGCTACTGCCTTGGGAGTTTATGTGCTATTATCATATGCATTGTTGAGCATGCTGTGAACTGTTGCCTGGTGGAATACAACATTGTGGTCATGTCGGTCTTTCATGATCGAGTTATCGTTGCTCACTTGGGAAGTCTTATGATCCTTGTTGGATACGCAGTTCTTCGAGATTTGTTGTCATGTTATGTCGTGGCATATCTGGAGTCAGATACGTTCTGATCGTTCATGTGTAGGATTTTCGGGGCGAGCACGTGTAGCATATGTTGGTTTCGACCTCATATTGAACCGTGCGCACGAGACGTACTTCATGAGGCTGATTAGGTATGAGTCCAGATGTGTATCTGATCAAAACCCGTAGTTGGCTTGTATCCAGATCGGGCGTATCGTGAGGTCCATCTTGAGTCTTATTGATTGGTCATTCACAGTCCATGTATAATCAGATCTATTCGATAGTCGGGTTGTCTTTGAAATCCCATATATATATGATTTGTATATGGTTGAAAATTATATTCTCTCGTGTATCTGTCCCCGTTGACCCTTTATTAATCTCGTTTGGAGTTTCTCCTATCATTGGTAATCTCGTTCGTTTTTTACCCTTTATTGATCTTATTGGAGTCTATCGTGCCGTTGGTATTCTTGGTTGTCGATCCTTCATTGATCTTGTTGGAGTTTACTGTATCTTCGGTATTCTCGGTTGTTGACCCCTTATTGCTCTTGTTGGAGTTTACTGTATCGTCGGTATTCTCGGTTGTTGATCATTTATTGATATTATTGGAGTCTACTGTGTCGTTGGTATTCTTGGTTGTCGATCCTTTATCGATCTTGTTGGAGTTTACCGCGTCGTTGGTATTTTCGGTTGTTGATCCTTTATTGATCTTGTTGGGGTTTACCGTATTGTTGGTATTCCCGGTTGTTGATCATTCATTGATCTTGTTGGAGTTACCACATCATGGTATTCTCGTTCGTGGTTGATCTTTGTCGATCTTGTGTGGAGTTATCATGTCATTGATATTCCCGTTTTGATGCATTGGTTGTTATTATTATTGATTGTGTGAGCATTTATGCTTTGTATTGATATTCGGGACTTGCCACTCTCTCGGGACAGTTGGTTTACAGATGTATTGTGTGATATCGATTTTATCAGAATTGGGATCCGATTGTGCGATCCAGCGGACAGAATCGGACTTGGCCAAATTATTTCATATTGGAGATATGTTTATGTTTGGGAATCTTGGTATCGTTTCGGATACAATACAGATGGTTACTTTTGAATTCATTCGTCATTTGAGGACGCGAGATGTGGATTGTGGTAAGGATTGATTTGATATGGATTGTGATGGGTTTATAATGTTACTTCGGTAAGATTACGTGGGGGAGTGTTCTTACTCTATAAATTACATTGATATGTAATTATTTATGTGATGTGATCGTTACCATTGTTGAGTATTATTGCTGACCCCGTTGTGGGCTTTATCTTTTAGGTAGTCGGAGTTCGGGCTAGTAGCGGTCGTGAAGGGATGAGCTTTCCGGTGATACTGGCTATGGCATGGTTGTTGGGATTTGTGTATTCTTTTCTGGTTGTTATGGTTCCGTTGCAAATATATTTAATCATGTCTCTATCCGCTGCGTGTAAAATTTTATAATGGCTTTCAGTATTTTTCCACTCGTGTTTACTTTCTAAATGCCCTTTTGGCATCTTTGCCTTGTGCTTTCAAATGGTATTTTCTGATGGTAATTGGGAACAACGTTTTGAAAAATATTCGAGTATTTAAAACATTACCGTCATTGGTCTTTTGGCATTTTTAAACATTTGCGAAAATGATTTTAGCCTTGTGGGTTCTAATATGGGGCCCACGGTGCTGTAATATTCCCGACTGGTTTTGGGGGTGTGAAACGCTTTTAGTGTAACTATCGCAAGTGCACGATATCGTATCAAGTAGTAAAGTGGACTTTTTGAGTCCGGTTTATCGATCCCACAAGGAAGTTTTGTTATAATTTGAATTATACACTATTAGTCTATTTTTATAGATACTTAAGATGAGTGAAACACACAATTAAAAAGTTTGGTTTAATAATTGCAAATAAATTGCAATAATAGTTCTAATATTATAAGGAAATAAAAAGATAGCAATAATAATAGATTGATTATCGATAAAATGAAATAGTTGGGATTACAAACTTAGTTCGTCATTAGTTATAAAAGATGTATTGGAGATCATAAGATGAATTTACTTATTATGTTGTGTAGATTCGATTTTCCTTAAAAAGACGGTTTCTCTTTCGAACTATAAACGCCCTTACATATTGAATCAATCCACTATATTTCTATGTTGATTGGCTTCAATACATAGCATTAGGATTTATGAAAATAACTCAAAGAATCATCTAAGGACTAGGGGTATATTTTTATCCCCTAGAACAACTTAGAGTGAAGATCATTTGATCTAATCAAACATATTTTCTTTCGAAACATATGAAGACCATAAATATCTTCATTAATTGGCCAAATAAATAAAGATTGTTAAAACAATGAAAATCACACACAATAATAAGTAATTCACAATAGATCTTTTATACAAACATAAATAACATGACTAACCTTGTTTATAATCCCAACTAAAGATTACTTAGCCCATGAAGGGTTTATTACACATATTACAAGCTTTGGTGGTCATTCTTAGTTGAATCAAGAGAAAGAATTGATCCTAACTCCCTTAGTAGATAAAGGAGATAGAAGCAATAAACTCTCTGAACAACATATACTATACCACACTTACAAAGATCACTCAAGAACACAAGTGTGTTCTTCACACAAAAAGAAAAGTTTACAAAAAATGGAAAATTATAAGATGAATGATGAATGATGAAGGATCTAAGGGGTCTAGTTATACACCTAAAGTCATCTAATAGCTCCAAAACTCCAGCATTATTACATTAGATCGGATCAATGCCAGCCATCCCCTCAATAATACACAAAAAGTATAAAAAATTAGACAATTCATAGTAATCTGTCAAGAGTTACGGCCGTAATATCTGTGAGTTACGGCCAGTAATAAGTGACTTACGGCCGTAACCCCCGAATGTTACGGCCGTAACTCGTCTTCGTAAATTTGCTCATTTGAAGCTTGATAGTTACGTTTTCGCCCGAATTTCTCGACTTTGCGTTTTTGCCCTGCATCTTCTTCTGATGATAACTTTTGATATATAACTCTGATTTTGAATCCGGAAAGACTGTCGAATTCGTCTCGGAAAGCCCTACAACATGAATATATCAAAATTCAATAAAGAGAATATTTATTAAACATGTTGTTTCTTGAGTAATTCAGTGATTTAATCCGATCATCATCCGATAAAAATAAAATTATTAAAACTAATAAATTAAAAGCAAAAAACGAGTAGACTAGCTCAATTATGGGTGAATTTTATCGATACAAACCATGGATAAGTGTACAAAACTGACACTTATCACACCCCCAAACTTGAATTCTTGCTAGTCCCGAGCAAGACTCTTTATTATTCACACTCCAAAAATAAAATAAAAAAATAAAACAAAAATAAGAAAATTAATACACACATAAATTAAAACATAAAAAGAGAAAAGGAGATCAAAATGCCATTAATACACAACAACCAGCTTATACAGTAGATATAAATGAATCAAGATTCAAAATAAATCTACAAATGATTTTGAAGTTAAAACACGGTTTTAGTATTGTAATTCCAAAATATAAGGTTTCCCCCCAATAGGTTGATTATTTCTTTCCCACTCGTGATACACACGACTCCCTTTAATGGTTTCTCTCGATCACTCGTTTATTTTTCGACTCAATATGAAGAAGAATTTCATTGGCGTCATCAAATATTGTGATTTTCACAAAATTGAGTGTATTGAAATTTAGCTGCTAATTAATTCAAATCTGCTCATAAACTATATCCCTTTTAGTGATAGCTTTCACACCGTCATTTGCTAATGTGTAGCTCTTTTCACTAACACAATTTCTATCTCATTATTTTTCTTTTCGTAAAAATGTGATAGCTTTCACACCGTTATTTGCTAATGTGTAGCTCTTTTCACCAATTTTTCTGAGACGGCAGCTACGCACCAACAATGGTTAGTCCTTTATTTTTCGCAAAATTTAAGACTTCCAAAATTAGGCAGCTGTTGCTGCTCAATGCTTCTCCTTTTCGTCATTTATTTTTTTAAGTGATAGCTTTCACACCGTTATTTGCTAACGTGTAGCTCTTTTCACCAATGACTCCTTTTTTTTAGGGAATAGAATTTTTGCAGAAAATCATTTTTTAGTTAAGCATGAAAAACAAAAACTCCACAAATTAAGTAAATTTCAGTTTTATTTTTCATCAACCAATTGATTCTTCTTTTCTCAAGGTAACGAATGACAAGATTTTATATGATAATTACAAGGCTTGGAAAGAGAGATTAAGGCTCAAAAATTTTTGGAATATACAATTTTTTTACCGGTTAAAACGATTTTAGAAGCTTGTATATAGCAAATTTATTTGTGTTATGGCCAGATCTAGAAATCTCAAAAATCAAAATACTATAAATATATATATATATATATAATAAAAAAAAATTAAGGCAAATAACCAAATCAATCAAAACACACCAAAATTCTAAAACAAACCACCCCCAAACTTGAAAATAAAACTGTCCTCAGTTTAAAAATAAAAATCAATGCAGAAAAGCAAAATACTCCGTGTTAAGAAAGTTGATGTCTGAGCTAACTCCTTTTAGAATCTGCAAGAGAATAAATATACGAGGCACACACAAAAGAAAATAAAATATACTCGTAAGTATAACATAATTTTTTAGATGCGCATCAAGAAAGTCCGAAGAGTCGCCTTACGCTGCCATCAAAGTTTTTATAAAAGCAAAACACGAAATAAACATTACAGTAATGAAATAAAAATACATAAATCGTGAATAGATGCGCGTCAAGAGATCAAGAAGAAACTCCTTAAGCTGCCATCATTTAGCACGATTATTACATACGACAGAAAGTAAAAATACAAGGGGTCCGACATGGGTTATCAAAGGGAGAGGAATGAATCTACTTTTCATTTTCTCACGGTAAAATCTTCTACCTGCATAATTTTAGCTAGAGTCGGATCTGGTTGAGGAACAAATTCATTGAGTTTTTGATTAGTTCTTCTCGTGTTGTTGCAACGACTATGATTCGCTTTTGCACGCTCGGAAATAAAGCCCTTTTCAAGAGTAGTCGATGAAAGACAAGAAACCATCAAAGAAACCATTAACATTAAGCACTCCTATTGGTTTTTGATGAACATTTAGTCGGGCCTGTAACCACATGAAAAAGTTTCTCAAGGGTGCCAAAACCACCGGAAGGGCGATAAAGGCGCGGAATTATTTATCATGTGAGTTATGCGATCTTGCATATTCACAGATCTAAACTCATCTCCAATAGTTGACCTTGATTTTACTTTCACAGAGGTTTTGGGATTACTCCCAACACTCTTACTCCTTCCATATAGGCATGTGACTCGTCCCATTAATCCTAGACTTCCTCCTCCGTAAACTACATGAATGCATTTTTCTCCTAAGGTACGACCTAAGTTGTGGGTCGCTTCAGTGAAGCATGCCTCTTTTCCAGAACTAGATCCACCAAAAATGCAGACTGTGTAAAATTTTTTTGTTGAAGATGATGACTCCATTTTTGAAAAGAAAAATTTTTTTTTTAGAGAGAAACAGAGAAAAGTGCAAGTTTGAGGGATGAATGAAAGAAACCAGTAGAAAGTTTATTTATAGAAGAAAAAGAAGGTAAAAATTGTTTAACAAGTTTGTGATTGCGTTTGATTGTGCTTCAACTACTCAATAGAATAATGAAAGCTTTTATCGCGTATCACATTTTTTTATTCAAAAAATCTCACCACACGACAAAAATAAAAGATACTTACGCGTATGTACAGTAGTTGTGATTGTCGCTCACATCTTCCTCTGATTTTACGTTCAGAAACGGCCTAAACGCCTTCTATGAGTCGGGGAGAAGCTTCCCATCCAATTTTCTTACAAATTGGCAAACAGGGTCTTTTAACGTCAGATTCCCAAGACGTTGTTCATATTCTGGTTTGAATTTATTCCACAAATATTGAATTCCGTAATACACAAGTCTACTAGGATGCGTGTCAAGAGAAATTTCGATATTATCTAAATTCTCCTTATTCAGACCATCATTAATGAACTGAATTTTATCTTCTCTGTTTGTAGATGGAATTCCTAAAGATCGACATTTTGCATTACAGTTCCATCTAGCACATTTATAGCAAACGGCTAGTATCTTTGCTCGTCGTTTCTTGGCATATGAACTTTTTCCAAGCCCTGGTAAAAATCTAGTTGGTGTTTCTGTGAATTCACCTTCTATTCTTACTTTGGCTTCGATAATGAATCTTATGTCAAAAGGTATGCTTTTATTCGTAAGCAACCTCATCCTTTCAAGCCTTGTCTTGTAAATTTTTAAAATTGCATTTTTGCTTAGAAAGGGAAATCTTTTTTCAATTTTAAACAATGTTTGGTCCATGATAAAAAAAACAAAAATAAAAAGACAATGAAAATAATTGAATAAAATATTTACAAATATCAGTTGTTGTGGGAAACTGAAAAATCCGACTTTAATAGTCACGGAGTACCGTTATCCGCCACTTGACCGGACAAACACAATTTAGTACTAAGTTACAAATGAGAAATTTGTACCTACAAAAATAGTTTACAATGTAAGATTTCAAATATAACTTATACTTCCTGAACGGCGCCAAAAACTTGACACGCTTTTAGTGTAACTATCGCAAGTGCACGATATCGTATCAAGTAGTAAAGTGGACTTTTTGAGTCCGGTTTATCGATCCCACAAGGAAGTTTTGTTATAATTTGAATTATACACTATTAGTCTATTTTTATAGATACTTAAGATGAGTGAAACACACAATTAAAAAGTTTGGTTTAATAATTGCAAAGAAATTGCAATAATAGTTCTAATATTATAAGGAAATAAAAAGATAGCAATAATAATAGATTGATTATCGATAAAATGAAATAGTTGGGATTACAAACTTAGTTCGTCATTAGTTATAAAAGATGTATTGGAGATCATAAGATGAATTTACTTATTATGTTGTGTAGATTCGATTTTCCTTAAAAAGACGGTTTCTCTTTCGAACTATAAAACGCCCCTTACATATTGAATCAATCCACTATATTTCTATGTTGATTGGCTTCAATACATAGCATTAGGATTTATGAAAATAACTCAAAGAATCATCTAAGAACTAGGGGTATATTTCTATCCCCTAGAACAACTTAGAGTGAAGATCATTTGATCTAATCAAACATATTTTCTTTCGAAACATATGAAGACCATAAATATCTTCATTAATTGGCCAAATAAATAAAGATTGTTAAAACAATGAAAATCACACACAATAATAAGTAATTCACAATAGATCTTTTATACAAACATAAATAACATGACTAACCTTGTTTATAATCCCAACTGAAGATTACTTAGCCCATGAAGGGTTTATTACACATATTACAAGCTTTGGTGGTCATTCTTAGTTGAATCAAGAGAAAGAAATGATCCTAACTCCCTTAGTAGATAAAGGAGATAGAAGCAATAAACTCTCTGGACAACATATACTATACCACACTTACAAAGATCACTCAAGAACACAAGTGTGTTCTTCACACAAAAAGAAAAGTTTACAAAAAATGGAAAATTATAAGATGAATGATGAATGATGAAGGATATAAGGGGTCTATTTATACACCTAAAGTCATCTAATAGATCCAAAACTCCAGCATTATTACATTAGATCGGATCAATGCCAGCCATCCCCTCAATAATACACAAAAAGTATAAAAAATTAGACAAATCATAGTAATCTGTCAAGAGTTACGGCCGTAACATTCAGGAGTTACGGCCGTAACAAGGGTGACTTATGGCCGTAACCCCTGAATGTTACGGCCATAACTCGGCTTCGTAAATTTGCTCATTTGAAGCTTGGATAGTTACGCTTCGCCCAATTTCTCGGACTTTGCGTTTTTGCCCCAGATCTTCTTCTGATGATAACTTTTGATATATAACTCTGATTTTGAATCCGGAAAGACTGTCGAATTCGTCTCGGAAAGCCCTACAACATGAATATATCAAAATTCAATAAAGAGAATATTTATTAAACATGTTGTTTCTTGAGTAATTCAGTTATTTAATCCGATCATCATCCGATAAAAATAAAATTATTAAAACTAATAAATTAAAAGCAAAAAATGAGTAGACTAGCTCAATTATGGGTGAATTTTATCAATACAAACCATGGATAAGTGTACAAAACTGACACTTATCAGGGTGTTACAGAAGATGGTATCAGAGCTTGGGTTTCGTAAAACCCGGGCATGTGTGTTATGTGGCTCTATCGGTGTGGTAGTAGCGTGACTTTTGAAAATAATTTTCCGACTTTCGAGTCGAACTGATTTTTGGAGGTTCCAAAATTTTTGAAATATTTTCAAATTGCTATATTTGCGATTCCGGTGTGTTGTTATTGGGTTGAGACATTGTATGGGAGTCGTATGCTAGTATCACGTGATATCATCGACTTCACGGACATATAAGTACGTGCTTTTAGTTATTTGGTTTTGATGATGATTATTTGAGCATGGTGACATGATTTTGAGATATTTTGGGATTGAGATACTGATTATGACAGGATTTTAAGTTTCGAGGACGAAACTTATTTAAGTGGGAAGATATGTAATATCCTAGAATTTCGCTACGATTTTCCGAATTATTTTATCTGAGTTGTACTGTACAGAGTGGGACTGACACAGTATAGGTGGATAATTTTGGGAACTGTGACAGACATGCCAGTATATCTATCGAGCCTATATTTAATTCTAGGATATTACATGCTTGTTATGTTTTTGGATGTCGGATATACTGTATGAGTATTTGTACGATTGCTGTACTTGGTAGACGGTTGTATTTGAGGATATCTTGCATCAGATGTATCGTATGAGAATGTTATCAGAACGAGCATATGTATTCAGTATGTCGTATGTTCGTATCCAGTATGTCGAGACGGACAGGAATAGTTGGATATTGGCCAAGTATAGAAGGCTATTACGTACGCTAGCGTTAAGGACTAACGTACATTAAATTACATGTTTTACGTATGTTATGCGTAATGGATTATGTACGGAACAAAGGGAATCGGACAGGACCGAGCTGTGGTCGGCAGGTGGGGCCCGGTGTCGGCAGCTTTCGGCGGGGATGTGGACAGGCGAGTCAACCTTGAACCTTACGTATGCTATGCAAGGTGTATTACGTACGTTAAATGGGGATTTACTGTAGCTAGTCAACGTACGTATTACGTACGCTATGAAGGAAATATTACGTACGTAAGCAAGTGAACGAAACAGGTCAGTGAGTTCTGGAATGATGTTACGTATGCTATGTTGGATGTGTAGCGTATGCTATAGAGCATTACGTACGTTAATTTTGAGTGATAACGTACGTAATAAACAATGCAGTTTATAAAATGAAGTGTTGACTTTCATTTCCTCACGAACCAAAGAGATGTTCCTCTCCATATCCGTCCTTCTTCACTTCTAAGTGTGTTCTAGACACTTTTAACTTGGTTATGAGCTTGGGAGCATGGATTTGAGGCGTGGATATGAAGATGTTAATGATTCTTGAAGTGTTTGATTGTATTATTCATCTACAAGAGGTATGTTGGATAATCCCTCTCTTCTATTTCGGATTTTGATGTTGTTGTTGATGTCTTCCTCGTATGATGATGGTTATGGTATTATTGTTGTACTTCTTGATGATATATGAATTGTATATTGAAAGGATATGATGATACATGACTTGGATTTCGAATTGGATGATTATCTATATGTTAAAGGATATCGAATGATGTTGTTTTGATGGCTATGAATAAGGTTTCGAATCATTTAGTGTTCTTGAGGAACTCCTTGATGAATTTAACATAGCAATACAGTCGTATGTTGAATTATCGGTATTTTTAGATATGAAGATCGAATATTCGTTAGGTCATGTTGATTCTAGTGGCAGAATTCGTATGTTCTTGGTGAAATACGAATCATGATAAACAATTTGGAATCCGGAAAGATTGTGATTGATCGTCGAATATGATTTCCTTTACATTCGTATCTGTAATCATATTTGTGGTTGTGAATTCGTAATTGATTGGTTCGGGTTGTTCGAATTTATGTTTAATCGGGATAATTATGGAAACGTTGGATTTATTGATCGGTTGTATTGATTGTTGATTATGATCATCGAATTGCGGATTGTATTCGTAATGTTTGAATCATAATGGTTGGTTTCGTATGATCGAGATATCATTAAACCGCTGAGTTTGATTGGTCGGTTATATCAGTTGTTGATTGTTATTGAACGTATCATCAATTGATCATTGTATTAGGTTGCGTTAAGTGATCATTGATGATTAACCGTCATGCGGCGATTGGAATTAGAGAATGCATGGATCGCCTTGGTCGGGGCTGCAGAGCTTGTAGGTGAAGATGACGGGACTGGTCACAACTTCATCGTATCGGTATCGAGGCAAGTTATGCTTGCTCAGTTAATAATGTTTAATAAATAATTTCGTTTTCATTTCATTTATGATTCGTATAGCAATGGTATCATGGGATATGAATTGTCGGGATGATCGTATGAATATTATGTTTGGACTAAGATAAATCATAATGTATATGATTTTAAAGATGTCTAGTGGAAACGGAGGCGTGAATTATATTTGGTCTATTGTATGAGAAGTTAGATATCAAGGTTAGTTATCATGCCGAGATTGAACTCGAGATGGTGGGTTGGTATTCATAATGGACTGTACTTCATTTTGGATTATTCGGATAACTATGTATTCGTTCAGGGATGTTGGTCGTGGAAAGGTTAGCATCTCCAGCTTGAGGTGAATTAATATTGCTAGATTATGATAATCATCTTGTTACATTATTACATGTATGTGTTGATATTTCATGTGGTGAGTGTGCACCATTGTTTGTTACATTTTGTGATGTGCTCTTTCCTTGAGTTGTAATCTGTTGGGCCGATGTGTTAGGGGATAAGGCATAAATGGCACCTATGTCCGGAGTATTCCTGAGTACATGCTTCCGTGACTCTTGGCTGCTGCCTTGGGAGTTTATGTGATATTGTCCGGAGTATTCCTGAGTAGATACTTCCGTGAACCTTGGCTGCTGCCTTGGGAGTTTATGTGCTATTATCATATGCATTGTTGAGCATGCTGTGAACTCTTGTCTGACTGAATACGACATTGTCGGTCTTTCATGATCGAGTTATTGTTGCTCTCTTGGAAAGTCTTCTGATCCTTGTTGGATATGCGTTTCTTCGAGATTCGTTGTCATGTTGTATCGTGACATATCTGGATTCAGATACGTTCTTATCGGTCATGTGTAGGATTTTCGGAGCGGGCACGTGTAGCTTATTTTGGTTTCGACCTCATATTGAACCGTGCGCACAAGACGTACTTCGTGAAGCTGATTAGGCATGAGTCCTGACGTGTATCTGATCAATACCTGTGGTTGGCTTGTATACGGACACATGTCCAGATCGGGCATATCGTGGCGTCCATCGACTTGCGAACAAGTAAGCATTTGAGACCTATAAACTTCAAGTCCATTCTCTTTATCTCACAGAGGGTGTAATGTTTGATCTCAGATGCAAGGACTTTCATTCAATATACTAAACCATAAATCTAATGACATATAATAATATAGAAAGAATAAATTCCACTCATAAATACATGAGTGATGTTTATAATTACAATGCAATGCTCTCATTCTCTTATCCTCCGAGTGGACCCATACCCATCATCTTTTGCACGGATCTGAGCTCGAGGGCCATTGATGATAGCTGATCCGACCTGGCATCCACACATTCGATCACATCCAACTCAGCATCTACGTGGCACCGACTGATTCAGACTAAGCAACTGTTAGGAATATGCCCTCGAATGCCACTCAGGGGATGAGAGAGTAGGGGCATTGTACTTGTAATTATGGAATAATTAATAAAAAGGCAATACGATTCATTCACTGTTTATTGTATTTCAAATGCATTCTTGATTTGGTAAACATTGAAGTGAAGTCCATATAAATAAAGCGTACATTCCATTCTCGTTATCGGATAAGAGAAAATGCACTGGAAGCATTTAAAGTTTATTTACGTAAATCGTTCGCAAGTCGATAAACTTAAATGGGCATCAAGTTTTGAAGTAAGACTTGTATAACTAATGCTAGGACGTATGCATGTCTTGATAGCATAGTTATAAGTATATTGGCGGGACTAGTATACTCGAACACGACTCATACTTGATTCAGTCACATGGTATTCACTCTCAGAGAGTCGATAACGAATCGAAAGGTTGTGATAGTATGCGTGGACCTTTTACTTGAGGGTTCAGTAGAAGATATGCCTGTGACATTTAGTTTGTCATTAGAGTAGTTAAACTCATTTGCTTAATTGCTGAGTCAACCTCGAAGTGCGGACTATACGGGCAGGTAGCAGTCTTTACTGTACGCCAAGAAAGGATTCTATGTCATGTTAGTGAGCAGGCGAATGTCCTATATGGTTAATGGCAAATAAGATCATAAGGCTTTGGCCAAAGCATTCTGATCTAGTTGTATTAGATACACTAGTAATCAGTCGGTCTTGATTTGCATTAACACATGTATAGTGTCTAGTCAAAAGTAGGGTTTGACTTTTTCTGACCGAAGACTTGACCGGGACATCTGATGAAGGGTCTATACATATATAGTATTCACGACATAATGGTTCTCGAATGATCCCTTCATTCATTCTCAGTCGGGATTTACGGTGCGGCCCGCTAGGCTGGCTAAGTGCTGCCCGCACTCATTGGTTCCTCCCAATACCGGCTGAGACGGACCTACAGAATCGCGCATCAGGAGCGTTGTCAGATAAATGTGAATTTACTATCTCTCTAATAATATTAGATATTAGATATCTGATTATGATTTATTGGATAAATAAAATAACGGTCTTATGAATTGAAATTAAGTTACCGGATAATTAATTTAATTCATAAATTATATTTTTTAGAGAAATATATTTGTATTTAATATAATTAATTAATTAGATTAATTAATTAGTATAAATACATTGGTGATTAAATGGAGTGTATTTAACGGAGTCGTTTGATGACCGTTCGGTACACGAGCCGAGTGACTCGGCTCGTTTCTAAGAAACTTCACATGGGCCGCCCCCTCCTCTCTCTCATTGCTTGGATGTTTCCTCTCTTGTTGTCATGTGTTGGGTGATCCCACCATGTTATGTCTTCATATCATGTTATTAAGATATGATAAAATTTTAACTCATAAGACATTTATTAATGATGTTGGCATCATTAAAAGCCAAGAGAGATCCCTGTCATTTAGAGGTTACTGCCTAGAGCTCCAAAAGTGGAGGTGAGAGTAAATCTTTTCTGTTGTATTCATCATTTTGAGGTGAAAGAACAACAAGAAAAATAGAGAGAAAATAAATTCCTACGAGTATCCCTAGCCGTATCTTGGAGAACGGAGTCTTGTAGATTTTTCTAGGCAACTTCCGACGCATGGTGACGTGGAGATGTCGCACTTTTGGTGTAACACCCCCGATGTATTCAGGAATATTACAGCGCCGTAAATCCTTTACATAAGAATTTACAAGGCTGATTAAAAGAAAAGACAATAACAGATACCGCTTTATGAAATTGCTGAAGTAAAATACAACCGTCTGGTTCAAAAACCGAAATACAAATATCCAATGAAGAGTTATTATTACATCACTAAAATCCAAACATTATAAACGGACGACGTACTCGAGTACTTATTGAAATAACCAACAAATAACAGACAGTAAACCCGGCCGGAACATCACTTTGCACCCTCGTCGTCATGCATCTCCAGTGGTTGTTTCCCCGCTCTCCTGGATCCTGAACAAACACAATGTTCACCCCCGAAGGGGTTAGCACAACGATGCTAGTACAAGTACAATAATCATACAACAGTGATATAATCAACAATTATATCATAACAAGTTTCTCCAACGAGAATATCCACAACACATATCATATCATAACAGTTTCAACATACTGGTGGTATTCCAACGATCCAGCGCACACAGCTATAGATTCCCATGATGATCTCGTCGGACCAGCACATGGTGGAACTACCTGTCCAATGATCTAGCGCACACAGCTATAGATTTCCATGATGATTCCCGTCGGATCAACGCATGGTGGACATATATTCCCAACATATTTACACGATACAATCACATCATAATTATCATAATATAAACAATTCTAATTAGAGTACTTGCCTCGATTAGAAGACATAACAATACTTCCACGAAAACGAGACACTCGAAGGTCGCCCCTCTCGATCAATCACGCAACAAGATCAAACCTTAACAAAAGAAATGATATAGGATTTATCTCACGTCGTACGAATGTTTAACAATTCGATTCACGGCCAAAAGTTCATAAAATGCACCGCTCGACGCTTAGCGCACGCTAAGTACTCTGTGTAGCGTGCGTTAAGTCTGCTTGATAGCGCACGCAAACAACAAAGCCTAGCGTACGCTAACTATGCATTGTCAGTACTTCACTGACCAGCCAACTAACTCGTCTGATGGTCTAGCGTACGTTACGTACTAAATGTAGCGCACGCTAACTCGTGCTCGATAGCGCACGTTAATATTCATAGCATAGCGTGCGCTATCTATGCATGGCAGTTTACTGTTGAGCAGTAAACTGTTCTCGCCATGATCGAAACAATGAAATCTTCCGTGATACTTCATGTTACCTCCATGAATATCATGTACACACGTTTATGAATGATCTTACGGATAATAACATCTTCGGATTCGAGGATATGCATACCATTATACAACCATATTCCATTTCGACTACAAATCTTTATACGACAACTCAAAAGACTTAACAGTTCATATCAACATCTTATATCAATCAATATTATCATGCTGAAGTTGTTAAACGTTCCATCTATACTAGATAAATCCTTCCATGTTCCATCCTTTAGATTTATCCAACAATAATGATTGTTAAAGTCAAGTCCATGATTATTATGAAGTCATCTACTAGATTCGAATTACCAATGATAGAAGCTTCTCTTTACATATTCAGTGTAATCAGATTCGAATCATGATGATTATAATCAAGATACTTAAGGCTTATTCATCTCACTATTCCAAACATGCTATACTTGGATAATTCATCTATGAAAATCCATATCTTGTTAACATGATCATCCAAATCGTTAGAATCCAACTCTAAGTCTTGAGATAGATTGAACATACCTTAATATGATGAAAATCACTGAACCGTAAGGTAGAATCCAACTCCGGTTGGTTGTATGCCACTCCAAGGTGCTATTCCTCTTCAATGATTACTCCCAAGTGATAGCCAATATATAAACACCAACAATATGTGTTCTAAGTATGTAGTAGGATATCTCAGCTCTCTGGCCTCTCAAGTATGCAGAAGGAACGAGTAAAATGTAAGCCAAAACGAGTTGTTGTCCTATTTATAATATTCTGCATATTAACAAGTTAGCGCACGCTACTAAGCATTCCTTAGCGTGCGCTAATAATGGTTGACTTCAGAATTGTCCAAGGTGCCTCAAGGGAATCTTATCCGGACCCATGTCCCGGCTGGCGCATGTGCTAGTCGTCCCGCTCAATAATTGAGTTCTTAGCGCACGCAACCCCTATCTGCATAGCGTGCACTAATAGTAGCCCGATAGCGCGCGTTAAGATACATTCTTAGCGTGCGCTAACACGAGTTTGCATGAGAAATTTTGCATGCTTCTATACTTATGCACAATGATATTAATGTAAGAAATATCATACTCCAATAATCAAAATCACCAATCCGAATAATACAGGGTTTGAATACAGATGAAATACACCGTAATAAATTCGGATATTACATACTCTCCTACTAAAAAGGAGTTTCGTCCCGAAACTCAAGACGAAAATAACTCGGGATATCTAGACTTCATATCAGCTTCCGTTTCCCAAGTGGCTTCTTCCATTCCGTGACGTGACCATTGAACTTTGACCAAAAACGATTGGTTTGTTCCTCAGCTGCTTAACTCGACTCTCGAGTATCATAACCGGTCTTTCTTCAAACGTCCCATCCTGCGCGACTTCGATCTCGCCGAAATCAATGATATGACTGGGATCTGGTATATACCTCCGTAACTGGGATACGTGGAACACGTTATGAACATGGCACAATGACGGCGGCAATGTTAATCTGTATGCCAACTCCCCAACTCTTTCGAGGATCTCAAATGGTCTGATATACCTCGGACTCAACTTTCCTTTCCCTCCGAAACGAAAGATTCCCCGAGTAGGAGAAACCTTCAAATGTACGTGGTCTCCAGTACTGAACTCCAATGGGCGGCGGCGTACATCTGCTTAAGATTTCTGACGACTATGGGCGGTCAACAGCCTTTCACGAATCAAGGCTATCTTCTCTCGAGTCTGCACGATCAACTCTGGTTCTGTTCCGATCAAGTCCGATGAATCGTCCCAGCATAGGGGCGATCTGCATCTCCTTCCGTATAATGCCTCAAACGGTGCCATCTTAATGGAAGCATGCCAACTATTGTTGTAGGTAAATTCAATCAACGGTAGATGAACTTCCCAATCGTTTGACCAATCTAAGGCACAGCCCTCAGATGTCTTCCACCGTTTGTATAGTTCTCTCGCATTTTCCGTCACCGCGGGTGGTAAGTCAGATCAAGTTCACCCGGTCCCCAAGGCCTTATGAATCGCTTTCCAAAAGTGAGACACAAACGGCCGTCTCGATCGAAACAATGGTCTTCGCGTACCATGTAATCGAACTATCTCCGAAATAAATACTGTGCCAACCTCTCTCGGTCCCCACGTATCCTTAATGCCTAGAAAATGAGCCGATTTGGTTAAACGATCAACTATCACCCAAATCATGTTCATTCCTATCCCGGTTCTCGGCATATTAGTGATAAAGTCCATCGATATGTCCTCCCACTTCCATTCAGAATCGGGAGTGGCTTCAACATTCCTAAGCCGTTGATGCTCGATCTTAACCTCACGACAAGTCAAGCATTTAGAAACATAGTCCGCTACATCTTTCTTCATGTTGCCCCACCGTAAATTCCGCTTCAAGTCCTTATACATTTTACTGTACCCGGGTGGATAGAATAGGCGAACCGTGAGCTTCCTTCATAATCGTCTGCTTCAAAACATCATCATCGGGAACACAGAGTCGGTTCTCAAATCTCAAAACTCCATCATCATGAATTATGAATCAGGGCCTTTCTTTGATCACTTCATCACGTAACCGAATCATCAAAGGGTCATCTGCCTGTCTAGATTTGATTCCTTCGGTTAATGATGAAGTTATCTCCATCACGTACAGTTGTCCTTGGACTCTTTGTAACCACACTTCAATTCCTTCACGAATCATCTCTCGTTGAAGGCTAAGTTGGGAGGTTAGCGTCTCCAGCATCTGAATAGAAACAGGCTTGCGGCTAAGTGCATCGGCCACTACATTTGCTTTGCCTGGATGATACAAAATCTCCAAGTCATAGTCCTTGATCAGCTCTAACCATCTTCTTTGCCGCATGTTCAACTCTTTCTAACTGAATATGTACTTGAGACTCTTATGATCCATAAAGATCTGGCAGTGAGTCCCGTACAAATAATGCCTCCAGATCTTCAAGGCAAAAACCACTGCTGCTAGCTCCAAATCATGTGTTGGGTAATTCACTTCATAAGGTTTCAGCTGTCGCGACGCATAAGTGATCACCTTATCATTCTGCATCAATACGCACCCAAGTCCTTGGTTCGAAGCATCACTGTAAACTATAAATCCTCCAGTTCCCTGTGGAAGTGCTAGAATCGGTGCCGTCGTCAATCTCTTCTTCAATTCATCAAAGCTAATCTGACACAATTCATTCCACTCAAACTTTTGAGTTTTCTGCAGGAGTCGAGTAAGTGGGCGGGAGATTTTAGAAAACCCTTCCACGAATCGTCGATAATATCCAGCAAGTCCTAAGAAGCTTCGGACTTCTTTCACGTTATTTGGAGGCTTCCAATCCATAATTGCTTCGATCTTCTGAGGATCTACTCGGACTCCTTTAGATGACACCACATGGCCGAGGAACATTACTTCCTTTAGCCAGAATTCACACTTAGAAAGTTTGGCGTACAATTGCTCGTTTCTCAAAAGTTCCAATACAATCCGCAAATATTGCGCATGTTCTTCCGGGTTCTTAGAATATACCAGAATATCATCAATGAACACGACCACAAATTTATCCAAATATTCGATGAACACTCGGTTCATCAACTGCATGAATACAGCAGGCGCATTAGTGAGACCAAATGGCATCACTACAAACTCATAGTGTCCGTAGCGAGTTCTAAATGCTGACTTTGGAACATCAGATTCCTTAATCCTCAGCTGATGGTATCCTGATCTTAGATCGATTTTTGAAAACACTGTTGCTCCTTGCAACTGGTCAAACAGATCATCAATCCGTGGCAACAGATACTTGTTCTTAATCGTCATCTTGTTCAGCTCTCGGTAGTCAATACACAGTCGAAGCGATCCATCCTTCTTTCGAACAAAAAGAACTGGCGCTCCCCAAGGTGAAATGCTTGGATGAATATAGCCTTTGTCCAGTGATTCTTCCAGTTGCTTCTTCAGTTCGTACATCTCCGTAGGTGCCATGCGATACGGCGCCTTAGAAATTGGTGTAGCTCCGGGTTCCAGCTTAATCGTGAATTCTACGTCCCGTCGTGGAGGTAGTCCAGGTAACTCGTCAGGAAATACATCTGGGAATTCGTTCACAATAGGAATGGATGAAAGTTCCACAATTTCATCTTCTTTCTTCATTGCATAACACCAGTACCTGATACATCCCTGTTTCAACATTTTGACAGCTTTCATTGCTTTGATCAACTTTCCTGAGCTTCCTGGTTTCCATCCTTCAAACAAGACTTGAGCCATCATCGCCGATCAGCGAAATATTCCTCCTTCGGTAATTTACAATTGCTCCATATCGATTAAGCCAATCGTCTCCGAGTATTAGGTCATCTCCTTGCATTTCTATCACAATTAGGTTTGAGAGCCATTTCCTACCCCCAAATAATACAGGAAAATCTCTAGTCTCTAAGTTCCCAACAATCCTCTCTCCACTCGGTAAACCAACAACATAAGGTTCACAAGTAATAAAACCAGAAATATTCAAACGATTTACACAAGACAAAGATATAAAAGAATGTGTAGCTCCTGTATCGAATAAAACGCTAACTGGTTGGGAAAGAATCGACAAGACTGATGCGATAAAGCAAAGATCCCGATCGCCCTGTCCTCCTCATCTCATACAGGCGTGGGGGAACAGATCCGGCACTCGATGCCCCCTTTTGGTCCCATTGTCCTCTGCCTCGTCCACGGCCAAAATTTTGAGGCATCTGAACACTTTGCTGCGTCTGTTGGACACTAGCTTCCTTTTGAACTGGCTGTGATGAACGGGTTCCTTTGTATTTGGTGGCATCTTTGCAGAATGTCGCACGGTGCCCTTCCTGTCCGCAGTCAAAACATGTAACTGGGGTGCGCAAACAATCGCGCCAAAGGTGGCCTGGGCGACCACAATTAAAGCACTTCCTAGCTGTATCCGTCGTGACTGACATTGTTCCGTAATTCTTTCCGTTCTTAGATGGGTGCGGAGGTTTCTTGAAAGAAAAAGAAGACTGGGCCTTACGGGGCCCACTGCTCTTGTGCTCAGAAAGTACCGCAGACTTTCTGCTTTCTTCGACTCCATAAACTTCTCCATTGCCGCTTCTTTAATTTCATACGCCAACGCCTTATCCTGGTATCATGAGAGTGGTACATTCAAAACCGGACATGTACCTCTGGATTTCTCGGTTTCATTCTCATTTCAAAATGAATCATCATCTCCGCATCTGCTCACCCGATGTCGAACAAATGCTAATTGCCGTTAAACGCCTTAATCGCTGGGATACGGGTTCATCTCGATGGTCGAGCAGAGAAAATTCTCGACTTGGCTTCCTCACAGGACGAGGGCAATACTGAGCTTCCATCATCATTTTAAATTCCGCCCAATCGGCATCATGATCTGCGGGTCGGATAGCTTCCCACCACTCGGATGCTTCTCCTATCAGAAAGTACTAGGCAATAGGAGCTCTCCTGTCATTCGGGCAATTAATTACAGCAAAAATTTTCTCCAGTTCCTTCAACCAATGGTCCTAAGTGGGAGTCTCGGAAAAGCCGTCAAATTTGGGTGGTTGCATCTTTGCCACCTCTTGTAACCATCGGTCACCTCGATTTCCCATTTCTGGAATCCTTTGTTGTCCATCTCCCTGCTGAACTGAGTCATCTGGTTCACGACTTGACGAAGGATTTCTGGTACACCAGGTTCCGGTTCGTTATTTATGGATTGCTGCGGCTCGCCTGAGCTATGACTAGCCTGATTAGAAGGCGACGCCTCCCTTTCAAAGATTCCTTCGCTCAAGGCCCACGACCGTGACCACGTCCACGTCCGCCTCTCAACATACTGTAAGCACAATTACTTAATATACAGGAAACAACATTGTTCTAATGTTCAAGTATAAAGCGACACAACATGTAGAGAATGAGATAGAGTTTTAGGAACTTACAACCACCGTTCGCATGAAGACGTAGGCAGTGCAGTGATGTCATTCACGGCCGGTTACCTCAAAAGACATAAATGACCCCTATTTTAACCCAACAGCCAAGATATCCATAATCTTAGCTCCGATACCATATTTTGTAACACCCCCGATGTATTCAGAAATATTACAGCGCCGTAAATCCTTTACATAAGAATTTACAAGGCTGATTAAAAGAAAGACAATAACAGATACCGCTTTATGAAATTGCTGAAGTAAAATACAACCGTCTGGTTCAAAAACCGAAATACAAATATCCAATGAAGAGTTATTATTACATCACTAAAATCCATACATTATAAACGGACGACGTACTCGAGTACTTATTGAAATAACCAACAAATAACAAACAGTAAACCCGGCCGGAACATCACTTTGCACCCTCGTCGTCATGGATCTCCAGTGGTTGTTTCCCCGCTCTCCTGGATCCTGAACAAACACAATGTTCACCCCCGAAGGGGTAAGCACAACGATTCTAGTACAAGTACAATAATCATACAACAGTGATATAATCAACAATTATATCATAACAAGTTTCTCCAACGAGAATATCCACAACACATATCATATCATAACAGTTTCAACATACTGGTGGTATTCCAACGATCCAGCGCACACAGCTATAGATTCCCATGATGATCCCGTCGGACCAACACATGGTGGAACTACCTGTCCAACGATCCAGCGCACACAGCTATAGATTCCCATGATGATTCCCGTCGGATCAACGCATGGTGGACATATATTCCCAACATATTTATACGATACAATCACATCATAATTATCATAATATAAATAATTCTAATTAGAGTACTTGCCTCGATTAGAAGACAGAACAATACTTCCACGAAAACGAGACACTCGAAGGTCGCCCCTCTCGATCAATCACGCAACAAGATCAAACCTTAACAAAAGAAATGATATAGGATTTATCTCACGTCAGCATTTAATGTTTAACAATTCGATTCACGGCCAAAAGTTCATAAAATGCACCGTCGAATCGCTTAGCGCACGCTAAGTACTCTGTGTAGCGTGCGTTAAGTCTGCTCGATAGCGCACGCAAACAACAAAGCCTAGCGTACGCTAACTATGCATGGTCAGTACTTCACTGACCAGCCAACTGACTCGTCTGATGGTCTAGTGTACGTTACGTACTAAACGTAGTGCACGCTAACTCGTGCTCGATAGCGCACGTTAATATTCATAGCATAGCGTGCGCTATCTATGCATGGCAGTTTACTGTTGAGCAGTAAACTGTTCTCGCCATGATCGAAACAATGAAATCTTCCGTGATACTTCATGTTACCTTCATGAATATCATGTACACACGTTTATGAATGATCTTACGGATAATAACATCTTCGGATTCGAGGATATGCATACCATTATACAACCATATTCCATTTCGACTACAAATCTTTATACGACAACTCAAAAGACTTAACGGTTGATATCAACATCTTATATCAATCAATATTATCATGCTGAAGTTGTTAAACGTTCCATCTATACTAGATAAATCCTTCCATGTTCCATCCTTTAGATTTATCCAACAATAATGATTATTAAAGTCAAGTCCATGATTATTATGAAGTCATCTACTAGATTCGAATTACCAATGATAGAAGCTTCTCTTTACATATTCAAAGGTAATAAGATTCGAATCATGATGATTATAATCAAGATACTTAAGGCTTATTCATCTCACTATTCCAAACATGATATACTTGGATATTCATCTATGAAAATCCATATCTTGTTAACATGATCATCCAAATCGTTAGAATCCAACTCTAAGTCTTGAGATAGATTGAACATACCTTAATATGATGAAAATCACTGAACCGTAAGGTAGAATCCAACTCCGGTTGGTTGTATGCCACTCCAAGGTGCTATTCCTCTTCAATGATTACTCCCAAGTGATAGCCAATATATAAACACCAACAATATGTGTTCTAAGTATGTAGTAGGATATCTCACTCTCTCGGCCTCTCAAGTATGCGTATGAACGAGTAAAATGTAAGCCAAAACGAGTTGTTGTCCTATTTATAATATTCTCGCATTTTAACAAGTTAGCGCACGCTACTAAGCATTCCTTAGCGTGCGCTAATAATGGTTGACTTCAATTGTCCGGGTGCGTCCGCTGAATCTTATCCGGACCCATGTCCCGGCTGGCGCATGTGCTAGTCGTCCCGCTCAATAATTGAGTTCTTAGCGCACGCAACCCCTATCTGCATAGCGTGCGCTAATAGTAGCCCGATAGCGCGCGTTAAGATACATTCTTAGCGTGCGCTAACACGAGTTTGCATGAGAAATTTTGCATGCTTCTATACTTATGCACAATGATATTAATGTAAGAAATATCATACTCCAATAATCAAAATCACCAATCCGAATAATACAGGGTTTGAATACAGATGAAATACACCGTAATAAATTCGGATATTACATTTGGTGCTTGGAACGAAGGGAATTTGCGTTGGTGCTCGGGTTCGTGAACAGCATCAACTTACGAAGATATTATCAAAGGCTTCAATGGTATGGGTCCTTTTGTCTTCGTATTTTCATTTTCGTATATACGTTACTTGATCGATCCATTTGGGATTCATTATTATTATTCCACTGCGTATTTCGTTTTGATTCCGGAATCCCAACATGTAATATCCGGATATATTTCAGTGTATTTCATCTGTATTCAACCATGTATTATTTCGGATTGGTGATTTTGATTATTGGAGTATGATATTTAGTGCATTGATATCATTATGCATAAGTATAGAATCATGCAAAATTGCTCAAACAATACTGTGATAGCGCACGCTAAGAATGTATCTTAACGCACGCTATCGGGTCATTATTAGCGTACGCTATACAGGTAAGAGTAGCGTGCGCTAAGAGCTCAATTATTGAGCGGGACGGATAACACATGCGCCAGCCGGGACATGGGACCGGATAGATTCCCGCTGACGCACCCGGACAAATTTTGAAGTCAACCATTATTAGCGCACGCTAAGGGATGCTTTGTAGCGTGCGCTAACTTGTCAATAATGCAGAATTTTATAAATGGACAGCATACGCTTTGGCTTTCATTTCCTTCGTCTATACTTCGTCTCTGAGAGTCCAGAGAGCAAGAATATCCCTTCTAAACACTTAGAACATATATTGGTGATCATTGAACGATTGAGTATCACTTGTGAGTGATCATTGAAGAGAAGTAACACTTTGGAGAAGCACATAACCAAACGGAGTTGGATTATACTCGTAGTTCAGTGATTTCGGCATTTTAAGGTATGTTCAACCTTTCACCAGTCTTAGATTTGGTTTTCAAATGGATACGTTGATCATATTATCGAGGTATTGAATTTCATTAGTGAATTATTCAACAACATCATGTTTAGAAGATTGGAATGTCTACAAATGCGATATTATTGTTAGAACCTTGAAGTTGGGATCCTAGTACTTCAATGATGAGAGAAATATTCGAGTTAACAAACCGTATGATTTATGTTATCTTTGTGATCATGATTTGGAAGAGATATTATAAGAACTTAAAGGAAGAATCATCTTAGGAAATATTCTTTCGTATAAGTCGGAATTGTTAGTTCACCTCAAGATGAAGTCTGAATATGTATAATGATAGTAGAATCTAATACATTAATCGGAGATCACCAACTTCGCATGAGAATTGAAATCTAGATGGATTATGGTGTCATGATGATTATACGTATATTTGCATCTCAAGTTGATTTTATCCTCGAGATCATTTGTTAGGGTTATGAACATAACATGAAGACAGATAACAAACATCAAATCATCAAGAAATCGCTTACTTCATCACTTTTTAAATCACGCCCTCCGGTGAATCGCCATGCATTATTAGCGTGTGCTAATATACGAGATTTAACGCGGCGCTATCGGGTACGTTTAGCGTACGCAACGCTTTGGACTTAGCGCGGCGTTAAATCATCGCCGAGCCGGCCGATCGCTGAGGCACCGACAACGCCGGGTTAGCGACGCTAGGCGGTGTGTATCGCGACGCTAACGAGTAGCATTAACGCACGCTACATATGATTCGTAGCGCGTTAATGGCCCATCTGATTGCATATTAAGGACTTCCTACCGTAATTGTTGAACTGCTAGACGTTCGTACGACACAAAATGAATTTTGTACTATTTCTTTTGTTAAGGTTCGAGCCTAACACGTGATTGATCGAAGGGGACGACCTTCGAGTATTTTGATATTCGTGGAAGTTTATTCTTGTCAACAAACCGAGGCAAGTACTCTAATTAGAATTGTTTGTACTATGACAATTGTGATTGTATCGTGTAAATATGTTGTGTATATATACGTCCACCATGTGTTGATCCGACGGGAATCATCATGGGAATCTATAGCTGTGTGCGCTGGATCGTTGGACAGGTAGTTCCACCATGTGTTGATCCGACGGGATCATCATGGGAATCTATAGCTGTGTGCGCTGGATCGTTGGAATACCATCTGTATGTTGAAATTGTATTGATATGATATGTGTTGTGGATATTCTCGTTGGAGAAACTTGTTATGATATAATTGTTGATTATATCTTGTATGATTATTGTACTTGTACTAGCATCGTTGTGCTAACCCCTTCGGGGGTGAACATTTGTGTATGTTCAGGATCCAGGAGAGCGGGGAAACAACTACTGGAGATGCATGACGACGAGGGTGCGGAGTGATGTTTCGACCGGGTTTACTGTCTGTTATTTATTGGTTATTTTCAATAAGTACTCGAGTACGTTGTCGATTTATAATGTTTGGATTTTGATGATGTAATATAACTCTTCATGGAATATTTGTAATTTCGGTTTTGAACTGGGTTGAATTTCATTTCGAATTTCATAAACTAGTATCTGTTATGTTCATTTCTTTTATTTAGCCTTGTAAATTCTTATGTAAAGGATTTACGGCGCTGTAATATTCCTGAATATATCGGGGGTGTTACAGAATATGGTATCGGAGCTAAGATTATGGATATCTTGGCCGTTGGGTTAAAATAGGGGTCATTTATGTCTTTTGAGGTAACCGGTCATGAACGACATCACTGCACTGCCTACGTCTTCATGCGAACAAAGGGTTGTAAGTTCCTAAACTCTATCTTGTTCTTTACATGTTGTGTCTCTTTATACTTGAATATTAGAACGATGTCGTTTCCCGTGTATTAAGTACTTGTGCTTACGATGTTGAGAGGCGGACGTGGACGTGGTCGCGGTCGTGACGCGGACGAAGGAATGCCGAAAGGGAGGCGCGCTTCTAATCAAAGCTAGTCATAGCTCAAAGCAGCCGCAGAATCCATCAATAACGAACCGAACCTGGTGTGTAAATCCTTCGTCAAGTCGTAAACCAGATGACTCGGGCCGCTTGTGTCGTGGACCGAATGCAAGTGGCGGCAGGAATTCGGCAGGAGATGGACAACAAAGGATTCTAGAAATGGGAAATCGAGGCGACCGATGGTTACAAGAGGTGGCAAAGATGCAACCACCCAAATTTGACGGCTTTTCCGAGACTCCCACTTGGGACCATTGGTTGAAGGAACTGGAGAAAATTTTTGCTGGAATCAATTGCCCGGACGACAGGAGAGCTCCTATTGCCCAGTACTTTCTGATAGGGGAGGCATCCGAGTGGTGGGAAGCTATCCGACCTGCAGATCATGATGCCGATTGGACGGAATTTAAAATGATGATGGAAGCTCAGTATTGCCCTCGTCCTGTGAGGGAAGCCAAAATTCGGGAATTTTTCTCCGCTCAACCATCAGACGAACCCGTGTCCCAGACGATTAAGACTTTTAACCAGCAGTTAGCATTTGTTCGACATCTAGTCAGAACAGATGCGGAAATGATGATTCATTTTGAAATGAGGATGAAACCAGAAATCCAGAGGTACATGTCCGGTTTTGAATGTACCACTCTCCGCCAGTACCAGGATAAGGCGTTGGCGTATGAAATAAAAGAAGCAGCAATGGAAAAGTTTATGGAGTCGAAGAAACAGAAAGTCTCTGGTACTTTTACAGAGCACAAGAGCAGTGGGCCCCGCAAGGCCCAGTCTTCCTTTTCTTTCAAGAAGCCTCCGCACCCATCTAAGAGCGGAAAGAATTACGGACCAATGACAGCCACGACGGATACAGCTAGGAAGTGCTTTAACTGTGGTCGCCCAGGCCACCTTTGGCGTGATTGTTTACGCACTCCAGTTACATGTTTTGAGTGCGGACAGGAAGGACACCGTGCGACGTTTTGTAAGGACGCCACTAAGTACAATGGGACCCGTTCATCACAGCCAGTTCAGAAAGAAGCCAGTGTCCAACAGACGCAGCAAAGTGTTCAGATGCCTCAGAATGTTGGCCGTGGGCGAGGCAGAGGACAATGGGACCGAAAGGGGACATCGAGTGCCGGATCTGCTCCCCCACGTCTGTACGAGATGAGGAGGACAGACGATCGTGATGTCTTTGCCAGACGGCATCGGCCCGCATCCTTTCCCAGCCAGTTAGCGTTTTATTCGATACAGGAGCTACACATTCTTTCATATCTTTGTCTTGTGTAAATCGTTTGAATATTTCCGGTTTTCATGCTTGTGAACCTTATGTTGTTGGTTTACCGAGTGGAGAGAGGATTGTCGGAAATTTAGAAACTAGGAATTTCCCTGTATCATTTGGAGGCAGAGAGTGGCTCTCAAATCTGATCATGATAGAAATGCAAGGAGATGACCTGATACTCGGAGACGATTGGCTTAATCGATATGGAGCAATTGTGAACTACCGAAGGAGAAATATCTCGCTGATTGCTGATGATGGCTCCGAAATACTGTTCGAAGGATGGAAACCGGGAAGCTCAGGAAAATTGATAAAGGCAATGAAAGTCACAAATTGTTGAAACAGGTTGTACCGGGTACTGGTGTTACGCGATGAAGAAAGAAGATGAAATTGTGGAACTTTCATCCATTCCTGTTGTGAACGAATTTCCAGATGTATTTCCTGATGAGCTACCTGGACTACCTCCACGAAGGGATGTAGAATTTACTATTGAGCTGGAGCCCGGAGCTACACCAATTTCCAAGGCGCCGTATCGTATGGCACCTACTGAGATGTACGAACTGAAGAAGCAGTTGGAGGAGTTACTGGACAAGGGCTATATTCACCAAGCTGCCACCTGGGAGCGCCGCTTTTTCGTCCGAAAGAAGGATGGATCGCTCCGACTGTATTGACTATCGAGAGTGAATAAGATGACGATTAAGAACAAGTATCCGTTGCCACGGATTGATGATCTATTTGACCAGTTGCAAGGGGCAACAGATTTTCTAAAATTGATCCGAGATCGATACCATCACCGAGGATTAAGGAATCCGATGTTCAAATCCGCATTCGTAACTCGTTACGGGCATTATGAGTTTGTGGTGATGCCGCTTGGTCTTACTAACGCACTGCAGATTTATGCAATTGATGAACCGTGTATTCATTGAATTTTTGGATAAATTTGTGGTCGTGTTTATCGATGACATTCTCGTGTATTCTAAGAGTCCTAAGATCATGCACATCAATCATGGATTGTATTGGGACTTTTGAGAAACGAACAATTGTACGCCAAACTTTCTAAGTGTGAATTCGCTAAAGGAGGTAATGTTCCTCGGCCATGTAGTGTCACCAAGGGGTCCGAGTAGATCCTCGAAGATCGAAGCAATTATGGATTGGGAACCTCCAAAGAACGTGAAAGAGGTCCAAGCTTCTTAGGACTTGGCCGGATACTATCGTCGATTCGTGGAAGGGTTTTCTAAAGTCTCCCGCCCACTTACTCGATCACGCAGTAAAACTCAAAAATTTGAGTGGAATGAATTATGTCGATTAGCTTTGATGAATTGAAGAAGAGATTGACGACGGCACCGATTCTATCACTTCCACGAGGAATCAAGGGTTCATAGTTTACAGTGATGCTTCGAACCAAGGACTTGGGTGCGTATTGATGCAGAATGATAAGGTGATCGCTTATGCGTCACGACAATTGAAACCTTATGAAGTGAATTACCCGACGCATGATTTGGAACTAGCAGCAGTAGTTTTTGCCTTGAAGATTTGGAGGCATTATCTGTACGGGACTCACTGTCAGATCTTTACGGATCATAAGAGTCTCAAGTATATATTCAGTCAGAAAGAGTTGAACATGCGGCAAAGAAGATGGTTGGAACTGATTAAGGACTATGACTTGGAGATTTTATATCATCCGTAAAGCGAATGTAGTGGCCGATGCACTTAGCCGCAAGCCTGTCTCTATTCAGATGCTGGAGACGCTGACCTCCCAACTTAGCCTTCAACGAGAGATGATTCGTGAGGGAATTGAGGTGTGGTTACAAAGAGTCCAAGGACAGCTGTGCGTGATGGAGATAACTTCGTCATTAACCGAAGAAATCAAATCTAGACAGGCAGATGATCCTCTGATGATTCGGTTACATGATGAAGTGATCCAAGGAAAGGCCCCCGGATTCATAATTCATGACGATGGAGTTTTGAGATTTCAGAACCGACTCTGCGTTCCCGATGTTGATGTTCTGAAACAGACGATTATGAAGGAAGCACATAGTTCGCCCTATTCTATCCACCCGGCACCAAGAAATGTATAAGGACTTGAAGCGTAACTTCCGTGGGGCAACATGAAGAAAGACGTAGCGGTCTATGTTTCGTAATGCTTGACTTGTCGAAAGTTAAGATCGAGCATCAACGGCTCTTTGAATGTTGAAGCCGCTCCCGATTCCCGAATGGAAGTGGGAGGACATATCGATGGACTTTATCACTAATATGCCGAAAACCGTGAGGAATGAACATGATTTGGGTGATAGTTGATCGTTTAACCAAATCGGCTCACTTTCTAGGCATTAAGGATACGTGGGGACCAGAGAGATTGGCACGAGTCTTTATATCGGAGATAGTTCGATTGCATGGTACGCCGAGGACCATTGTTTCTGATCGAGACGGTCGTTTTGTGTCTCACTTTGGAAAGCGCTCATAAGGCCTTGGGGACCAAATTGAACTTCAAGATGACTTATCACCCGCGATCGACGGACACCGAGAGAACTATACAAACGGTGGAAGACATGCTAAGGGCCCGTGCCTTAGATTGGTCAAACGATTGGGAAGTTCATCTACCGTTGATTGAATTTACTTATAACAATAGTTGGCATGCTTCTATCAAGATGGCACCGTTTGAGGCACTATACGGAAGGAGATGCAGATCGCCCTATCCGGGACGATTCATCGGACTTGATCGAATGTAACTGCAGTTGATCGAGCACTCGAGAGAAAATAGCCTTAATTCGTGAAAGGCCGCCGACCGCCTGAGTCGCCAGAATCCTATGCGGACGCACGCCGCCGCCCATTGGAGTTCAAGATCTTGAGATCACGTACTTTTGAAGGTTTCTCCTACTCGGGAATCTTTCGTTTCTAAGGAAAGGAAAGCCGAGTCGAGATATATCGGACCATTTGAGATCCTCGAGAGAGTTGGGGAGTTAGCATACTGATTAGCATTGCCGCCGTCATTGTGCCATGTTCATAACGTGTTCCACATATCCCGGGCCATGAGATATATACCGGATCCTACCATATCATTGATTTCGTGAGATCAAGTCGCACAGATGGGACGTTCAAGAAAAACTACCAAGATACTCGAAAGTCGAGTTAAGCAACTGAGGAACAAGTCAATCATGTTGGTCAAAGTTCAGTGGTCACGTCATGGAACGGAAGAAGCCACTTGGGAAACAGAAGCTGATATGAAGTCTAGATATCCCGAGTTATTTTCGTCTTGAGTTTCGGGACGAAACTCCTTTTTAGTAGGAGAGTATGTAATATCCGGATATATTTCAGTGTATTTCATCTGTATTCAACCATGTATTATTTCGGATTGGTGATTTTGATTATTGGAGTATGATATTTAGTGCATTGATATCATTATGCATAAGTATAGAATCATGCAAAATTGCTCAAACAATACTGTGATAGCGCACGCTAAGAATGTATCTTAACGCACGCTATCGGGTCATTATTAGCGTACGCTATACAGGTAAGAGTAGCGTGCGCTAAGAGCTCAATTATTGAGCGGGACGGATAACACATGCACCAGCCGGGACATGGGACCGGATAGATTCCCGCTGACGCACCCGGACAAATTTTGAAGTCAACCATTATTAGCGCACGCTAAGGGATGCTTTGTAGCGTGCGCTAACTTGTCAATAATGCAGAATTTTATAAATGGACAGCATACGCTTTGGCTTTCATTTCCTTCGTCTATACTTCGTCTCTGAGAGTCCAGAGAGCAAGAATATCCCTTCTAAACACTTAGAACATATATTGGTGATCATTGAACGATTGAGTATCACTTGTGAGTGATCATTGAAGAGAAGTAACACTTTGGAGAAGCACATAACCAAACGGAGTTGGATTATACTCGTAGTTCAGTGATTTCGGCATTTTAAGGTATGTTCAACCTTTCACCAGTCTTAGATTTGGTTTTCAAATGGATACGTTGATCATATTATCGAGGTATTGAATTTCATTAGTGAATTATTCAACAACATCATGTTTAGAAGATTGGAATGTCTACAAATGCGATATTATTGTTAGAACCTTGAAGTTGGGATCCTAGTACTTCAATGATGAGAAATATAGTGGTGTTAACAAACCGTATGATTTATGTTATCTTTGTGATCATGATTTGGAAGAGATATTATAAGAACTTAAAGGAAGAATCATCTTAGGAAATATTCTTTCGTATAAGTCGGAATTGTTAGTTCACCTCAAGATGAAGTCTGAATATGTATAATGATAGTAGAATCTAATACATTAATCGGAGATCACCAACTTCGCATGAGAATTGAAATCTAGATGGATTATGGTGTCATGATGATTATACGTATATTTGCATCTCGAAGTTGATTTTATCCTGGAGATCATTTGTTAGGGTTATGAACATAACATGAAGACAGATAACAAACATCAAATCATCAAGAAATCGCTTACTTCATCACTTTTTAAATCACGCCCTCCGGTGAATCGCCATGCATTATTAGCGTGCGCTAATATACGAGATTTAACGCGGCGCTATCGGTACGTTTAGCGACGCAACGCTTGGACTTAGCGTCGTTAAATCATCACCGAGTCGGGCCGATCGATGAGGCACCGACAACGCCGGGTTAGCGTCGCTAGGCGGTGTGTATCGCGTACGCTAACGAGTAGCATTAACGTACGCTACATATGATTCGTAGCGTGCGTTAATCTGTCCATACATGATTGCATATTAAGGACTTCCTACCGTAATTGTTGAACTGTTAGACGTTCGTACGACACAAAATGAATTCTGTACTATTTCTTTTGTTAAGGTTCGAGCCTAACACGTGATTGATCGAAGGGGACGACCTTCGAGTATTTTGATATTCGTGGAAGTTTATTCTTGTCAACAAACCGAGGCAAGTACTCTAATTAGAATTGTTTGTACTATGACAATTGTGATTGTATCGTGTAAATATGTTGTGTATATATACGTCCACCATGTGTTGATCCGACGGGAATCATCATGGGAATCTATAGCTGTGTGCGCTGGATCGTTGGACAGGTAGTTCCACCATGTGTTGATCCGACGGGATCATCATGGGAATCTATAGCTGTGTGCGCTGGATCGTTGGAATACCATCTGTATGTTGAAATTGTATTGATATGATATGTGTTGTGGATATTCTCGTTGGAGAAACTTGTTATGATATAATTGTTGATTATATCACTGTTGTATGATTATTGTACTTGTACTAGCATCGTTGTGCTAACCCCTTCGGGGGTGAACATTTGTGTATGTTCAGGATCCAGGAGAGCGGGGAAACAACTACTGGAGATGCATGACGACGAGGGTGCGGAGTGATGTTTCGACCGGGTTTACTGTCTGTTATTTATTGGTTATTTTCAATAAGTACTCGAGTACGTTGTCGATTTATAATGTTTGGATTTTGATGATGTAATATAACTCTTCATGGAATATTTGTAATTTCGGTTTTGAACCAGTCGGTTGAATTTCATTTCAGTAATTTCATAAACTAGTATCTGTTATGTTCATTTCTTTTATTTAGCCTTGTAAATTCTTATGTAAAGGATTTACGGCGCTGTAATATTCCTGAATATATCGGGGGTGTTACACAACAGTGGTATCGAAGCGAGGTTAATGATACCGTATATACGATTATTTGTGCATTTTTAATGCTATTGGTTGATGTTTATGATTTAGAATCATTATTGGTATGATTGAAGGTTTTTAATTGTTCGTTGTAAATTTTGTTTCTATAATTTTTTGTGAATTATAAATCTTAAAAAAATGATTTATAAGTCCTACATAAAAGTTAGAAACATCACGTTTTGGAAACGAGCCGAACGGACGTCGGACTCGCGGCTGGCTGCCCGAGTCACCGCTGTAGTGCCTGACAGGTGGCAGTTGTGGTCGCTGCTACCGGACAAGAGCAGCGGGTGACTCGCTCAATGAGTCACCCTCGGCCGCTCCCTTTTCGGGCTCCGCTTATGGCCGGGCCTGCTCCACTTGTCCGGGACTTCCTTTAGTCTCTGTATTACATTGTAATATTTTCCCATATTTTAAATTGGATTTAATTTGATTAAAATGAATATTTGGAATATTATTTTAAATGGGAAAGATATTAAACGAAAATACTATTTTTGGCCGGATTACTTCGAACGAATTAAAATGATGATTATTAGTATTAATTGGATTAATACCATTAAAATTGAATAGACTAATATTTATATTGATTGGATTAATACATTAATTAATTATTTAATTTTAATGCCATATATATTAATTGGATTAATATAGTAGAAATTGAATAGATTAATTTTATAGATTAATTGGACTAATTTATATTAAAATTAATTATTTAATTTCATTGCCGTTACATGTTGCATGGAATCCTTATGTGATGGTGATATAGCTTGTGGACTTAGTTTTGATTTGTTCAATTCGATTGGGTTGTGAAGGCCGTTTTGAGCCTATTTATTTTTACTAGAAAATTTGTATAATAGGTTGCATTTTTTCTATGATGTAATTATTTATTTGGATATGACTAAGACCGAAGACAACCGACCGAGAAGACGAAGAATCGAAGACCATTTTATTTTTCTTTATTGGGTCATTCGCTTAGCCCAGTACTTAGGAAAAGGTCCACGAGCTATATGTTGGTAGTAACTAGGTTGCTATTTATTGTTTTTCATTTTGAATGATTGAAACTCAAACGCGCTTATAAATGAATTAATGTGCAAAGTGTAAGATTAATCGCGAAATTCTCCCGACAACAAATAGACTAAGTTTGAAAAAGGTTACGAGGTTTCCTACCCTCCATCAAACTCGTAGAAAATTCATACCCGAGCTGGTGTGCTATGCTTCCGAGTTATCGGGGTAGTACATTTGGTTGAGGTTGAAAGATTCTTGAGTACATTGGATGCCTTCGGTTGGTGATGAATTTCGCCCCTAGAAACCTGATAGGTTGTCGGGTGAGATTCAATAGTCAAACTGATAGAAGTTGATGGTCAACAACTTAGATAGTCTGGATTGCCAAGAAACCTGATAGGTTGAGGGCATGAAGACTAGGGGTAAAAGAAGATCAAATCATCCGTTGGACGGGTTGGTGTTAGACACCACTTTACATAAATTAATTGGCAAGAAACCTGACAGGTTGCATCCGTTAAAATTTGTAAAGAACTTGATTACCACTAGGAATTCGATCTTACCATGACTTCCGGATTATAACATGGGGGTGTATAATTCCGATAAAATTAGTGGGAGCCGAGACAAGAATTATACAAGACCTTAAATTCTATACTCGGTCATAATAAAACAAGTCACTAATTTAATTTGTCTATACCAATGCAGAGAAACGTAACTATATCTCTCTAAAATGGTAAGAACCCACTTGCAATATTACTTGAAAATAATCTCCTAACTGGCCCCAACTTTGTTGACTAGTTGTAGAATCTGATGATTGTACTCAGTATGGAGTCTCTGGGATACGTCTTGGAGGCAGACATTCCACCGACTCCACTCCGAACCAGAGGTAATCAGGAAGAGATTGATGTCCATGAAAAATGGGTCAAGGATGACCTGTTGGTCCTTGGCTTTATGATGGGATCAATGACTAATGAGCTGCATAGAGCGCACGAGAAAATGACTTCTGCTAGGCAGATTCTCGCACAGTTTACCGAATTTTATGGAGAGCACAGTAGGACTTCTAGATATGAGATATCGAAGCAGTTGTTCAGTGATAGGATGAAAGAAGGGGAGAAAGTGGGAGAACACATCCTCAAGATGATCTCTATGATTGAGAGGCTCGAGGTGCTCAACTTTCATATGGATTTATCCCTTCAAATTGATCTCATCCTTCAATCTCTCCCTGACTCCTTCATGCAGTTTGTAATGAATTTCAATTGTAATGAGATTTCATGCACATTAGTTGGGCTAATGAATAAACTGGTGACGGCATAGTCTAACATGAAGACTAAACCGAGGGAGGCTGCTCTTGTGATTTCTTCTGGGCCTCGGGGGTCCAAGAACAATAATAAAAAGACCTACGAGCAGTATAAACCCAAGAAAGCGGTGCAGAAAGGAAAGGGTAAGGCGGTTCAAAACCTACGGACAAATGTCTTAAATGCGGTGAGCTGGGCCACTGGCGTAGGACTTGTCCTAAGATTAATGGCGCATCAGGTACGGAACTTTTTGTTTTTGAAACCAATTGTTCCGCTACTGTATATTTTGCTTCGTGGATTCTGGATTCAGGTGCTACTTCTCATATTTATACTATGAATCAGGATCTGGAATGAAGTAGGCAACTTGAAGCTGGGGAAGTGATGATCACTGTCGGAAGCAGACAAAGTGTCGAGGCAACCGATATTGGATCACTCCTGCTGGGTTTAGAATCCAGTTTTATTTTGACGTTAGATGAAGTACTTGTTCTGCCCAAGGGGCACAAAAACATTGTATCTATTCTAGTCTTGGACCGGAAAGGATTTTGTTTCTTCATTGGCAATGGTAGTTGTAAAATTTATTTTCGAAATAAATTGGTTGGCACAGCTATGTTGTTGAATGGTTTATATCATCTGAACTTACAAAATAAATCAGCAGTGAACACTATAGCTAGGAAATGTGGCAGGCAAGATACTAATCAAGCTCTTAAGTGGCACCTTAGACTTGGTCATATTGGTCAGACCAAGGTTCACAAAATGGAGAAAGATGGACTTTTAAGTCCATTGGGTGTAGAACCCTATCCAACTTGTGAATCTTGCTTAGAGGCAAAATGACCAAGTCCCCCTTCACAAGGACATTCGAAAGAGCTGCTGAAAAACTTGGGTTGGTATATATCGACATTTGTGGTGCTTTGGAAGCAGCCCAAGATGGATATCAATATTTCATAACGTTCACAGATGATCATACTAGGTATGGGATTGTGTAGTTAATGAAACATAAATCCGAAGCCTTCACTAAATTCAAAGAATTTAAGGCCCTAGTTGAAAAACAGAGTGGATGTCATATCAAAGCACTTCAGTCGAACCGAGGTGGCGAATATATGAGCTCAGAGTTTGATGAGTTCCTTAAGGAACATGGAATAGTTTCACAATTCACGCCGCCAGGAACCCCACAGTTAAATGGTGTTTCAGAAAGGAGAAATCGGACTTTGTTAGACATGGTTCGCTCCATGTTGAATTACACTGATTTACCAATTTACCTATGAGGGTACGCCTTACTAACCGTTACCTATATCCTTAATATGTCCTTCCAAATCCGTTTCTATCACTCTGCATGAGATGTGGAAGGGTAAGAAGCCAAGTCTTAATCACATAAGGATTTGGTGATGTCCAGCCTACGTCAAGAAGGCTAAGGTGGAAAATTGGAAGCGAGGTCCATCAAGGGACGTTTCATTGGATACCCAGAGGACTCGATGGGTTATCTATTCTACATGCCAGAAGACCATAGGGTCTTTGTGGCTTTACAAGCGCACTTCCTTGAGGATGAGTTCATTCAGGAAGGTGGCTTGGGTAGAAATATCTCTTTGGAACAGCATAATGAAAGTCTTGAGGAGACATCTGATCAAGGATCAGGAACCTAATCTATTGTAACACAACCTCCACTTCGAAGGTCTGATAGGGTGTCTCACTTACCTGAGAGGTGTGGCTATACACATGTCGAGGAACTGGGTCTCCACAATGCACCTGATAGCCGTGAGGATGACCCTATCACCTATGACCAAGCGATAGTGGATGTGGACTCCGATAAATGGCAAGAAGCAATGGAAGCTGAGATAGACTCGATGCATAACAATCAGGTCTGCACTCTAGTAGATCTACCAACTGGCATGAGGCCTATTGGAAGTAAATGGATCTATAAGAGAAAGACTGATGGGGATGGCAAGGTTGATGCCTATAAGGCCAGGCTTGTGGCAAAGGGTTATACCCAAAGGGAAGGGATCGATTATCATGATACCTTCTCGCCCGTAGCTATGATCAAGTTGATTTGCATGATGCTTGCCATTGCTGCCTATTACGATTATGAAATATGGCAAATGGACATCAAAAAGGATTTTCTAAATGGATACCTCGAGGAGAAAATCTATATGGAACAGCATAAGGGTTTTGTGTCCAAAGCTCAAATTTGTTGGAACCGAATTGGAATTTGCGCCGTTGTGCAGAAGCATAAATATAAAGTGCGGAAATTAAATGACACACAGATTTATAGAGGTTCGGCTATAATCGAGCCTACGTCCTCTCTTGGTATCTTTTTCTATAGATTGAAGATATAAAACCTTTGCACCTCTCTTCTATCGATCGAGGGATAACCGTTACAATCATGTCTTCAATTAGTCCGTGATATACAACTCGTACTTGTCTTTGTGTCGGGCCAAGTCCAACCGTTTTCCTTTTCTATCAGACAAGGAAGCAACCGCTCTAGCTTTCAATGGGTACTAGATAAACCTCACTTAGATGTCGATTGTGATTCTAACAATGCCGGATCCTTGATCCTAATAACACCGAATCCAATTGTATCTTTTCTTTTACCTCTCGTATATGTGTTGAATGTATAAACACTCAAACTAACAATATAACCTCAATATCACAACAACAATATAATGTAAATCAATCTCTCATGAATGTATTGTTTGCTTGAAGTTGTTGTAGTGAAACAATACCATAGTAATGGTATTTATAGGCTCCAAAACCTTACTAGCCCTTAGCTCCTTGACTCTTCATTACGGCCGCTATCTTCTTCATATTATGTCCGTAAGCTCGTTTACGTATGTTAAATAAACATTGTTACGTACGTTAACATGTATGCAGTTTAGTCCAGTAGCATTCCTTCTTTTCCTTATGTACGTTAGCCAATCTTGCATTACGTACGTTATCAAGGTCACTATGTCCGTTGCATGCTGACCTATGCCATGACGTCATCTCCAACGTTCTCCTTGTTTGAATTTGCAAACACACAATTACGTACATTATCCATCCTTTCTTACGTACGTTAAGTAGCTTATATTACGTACGCTATATGGCTTATTTTATGTACGTTAAGCTTGAACAATTCCAGCTTTTTGCACTTCATTTCCTTCGATGCTTGCTTCGCCTTTTTGTTGTTTTGTTTTGTTTTGTGTAACAACTTTAATCATCAAAACACTATTAAGCATGTATGGAACAAAATGTTCCAACAATCTCCCCCTTTTTGATGATTACAAAACAACACTTCGTCAGTGGGATTTACCTACAAAAATATAAATATATGTATATGTGTACAGACCAAAGTTTTCGACTTTGTTCGTTTCGTTAGTTTCTTCTCACATTTCTTTTTCGACTTCTTCTTTCCTTTCCTTTTCGAATTTTCAGATTTTCATCCTCTTTTCGACATCTTCTCATTTTTCTTATCAACTTCCTTTTCGAATTTTTCTTTGATTTCTCCTCCTTTCAGGGTTAATCTCATTCTTCTCCTTTTCTCCTTTCTCCCCCTTTTTTTCTTCATCAAAAAGTGTAATAAAAATGAATAATACATACCAAATTGATGAATATAACTATATGCATGAATAGGGTAAAACACCCCCTGAAAATAATATCTCTCCTTTAAAAAAATATTACTCTCCCCCTGAGTATAATAACAATTGTTAAAAATTAATTTTTGGGGATCCAACCGAGAGTTGGTTTTTGTTTCGAAATATGGACGATGTTAGGAATAACGATTCCTTTTGGAATCCAAATCTTTTTGATTTTTATCGTTCGTCTTGGGCTTTTGCAACTAGAAATGTGGTGCTCAATTTTCAAACATTTTTCACAATGGGGTATTTTCAAATTTACGGATTCATTTTTAGAATGTTCTTTGAATCCCAACCCCTGTTTATTCAGCGTAAACTTTTGAACACAAAGCATTTGTTAAAATTTATCATTTCCACACGAAAATTTCTTCGTCAAAATTTTAAGTTCATCTTGAACTTTTAAAAGATCATTCTTTAAAATATTTTCATTTTCAACACATTTTGAATGATCGATCTCGACAAATTTTCCCTTTTCAAGAATTTTGGAATTTTCAATTTCCAATGATTTAATTTTAGATTTAAGGGATTTGATCTCGGATAAGGCATTTTGAAAATCAGTATGCAGTAATTCAAATGCTTCAAATAATTCATCGTGAGACGATGTAGTAACTTGGCTTTCGATGCCGCTATCGTCGAATGAACTTCGGGCCATGAGAGTGAGATTATTTTGATTGATGAAATCATTATCCTCGTCTCCATCGCTCCATGTTGCAATGAGAACCTCCTTCTTGGGTTTTACTCGGCAATTCTTTGCAAAGTGGCCTGGTTTACCACATAATCGACAATTGTTGTCGAATTTCTTAGATTCGCCCGAGATGCTTTCTTTCTCCGGTTTAATAAGGTTTGAAACTTATTAATATTTTTGGCATAATATGCCGATTCTTCATCGCTTTCGTCCACCGGGATTTCTTCTCTTTTTGACATCTTAGTCTTCAAGGCTATCGATCTTTCCTTCGGCTTCGGTTTGATACTTCGTGATATGAGAACTATCTCATAATTAATTAGCGAACCAACTAGGGCGCTAAAATCAAGAATATTGAGATCTTTAGATTCCATGATCGTGGTCACGGTGCCGTCCCATTCGCTAGGTAGTGATCGTAAAATTTTCTTGACTTTTTCACTACTAAATAATGGTTCTCCGAATGAAGCTAGCCCATTGGTGATGACCGAAAATTGGTCGAGCATGTTGGTGATGGACTCGTCACCCTTCATCATGAATAACTCGTAGTCATGGAGAAGCATATTGATCTTCGTCTCCTTGACTTGAGTTGTCCCTTCGTGTGTGATTTCAAGAATTTTCCATATCTCTTTAACACTTTCACACGATGAGATATGATTGACCTCTTCCGGATTTAAGGCACAAAATAGAAATTGAGTAGCCTTACAATTTAGGTGAACGTTCTTCCAATCCGCATCATCATATTCTTCGAAATATTTAAGCATACCATCGGATTTGAGAAGAATTTTTGGACCAAGGAAAATCACTTTCCAAAGCTAGATGTCATACGCTCGGATGAATATTGACATCTTTTTCTTCCACATCATGAAGTTTGAGCCAACAAAAAATGGTGGTCGGTTAAGAGCAAGGTCTTCGACTGGAGCAAGTTGGAATGCCATTTGGATTGACTCCTTGGATGTTAAGCCGCTTATTGGAGGTACGGCTCCGATACCAATTGTTGGAACCGAATCGGAATTTGCGCCGTTGTGCGGAAACGTAAATATAAAGTGCAAAAATTAAATGACACACGGATTTATAGAGGTTCGGCTATCATCGAGCCTACGTCCTCTCTCGTTATCTTTTTCTATAGGTTAGAGATATAAAACCTATGCATCTCTCTTCTATCGGTCGAGGGATAACCGTTACAATCACGTCTTCAATTGGTCCGTGATAAACCACTCGTACTTGTCTTTGTGTCGGTCCAAGTTAAACCGTTTTCCTTTTCTATCGGACAAGGAAGCAACCGCTCTAGCTTTCTATGGGTACTAGATAAACCTCACTTAGATATCGATTGCGATTCTAACAATGCTGGATCCTTGATCCTAATAACACCGAATCCAATCGTATCTTTTCTTTTACCTCTCGTATATGTGTTGAATGTATAAACACTCAAACTAACAATATAAGCTCAATATCACAACAACAATATACTGTAAATCAATCTATGATGAATGTATTGTTTGCTTGAAGTTGTTGTAGTGAAACAATACCATAGGAATGGTATTTATAAGCTCCAAAGCCTTACTAGTTGTTAGCTCCCTGACTCTTCGTTACGGCCGCTATCTCCTTCATATTACATCCGCAAGCTCATTTACGTACGTTAAATAAACATTGTTACGTACGTTAACATGATTGCAGTTTAGTCCAGTAGCATTTGTTCTTTTCCTTACGTACGTCAGCCAATCTTACATTACGTACGTTATCAAGGTCAATATGTTTGTTGCATGCTGACCTATGCCATGACGTCATCTCTAACGTTCTCCTTGTTTGAATTTGCGAACACACAATTACGTACGTTATCCATCCTTTCTTACGTACGTTAAGTAGCTTATATTACGTACGCTATATAGCTTATTTTACGTACGTTAAGCTTGAACAATTCCAGCTTTTTACACTTCATTTCCTTCGATGCTTTGCTTCGCCTTTTTGTTGTTTTGTTTTGTGTAACAACTTTAATCATCAAAACACTATTAAGCATGTATGGAACAAAATGTTCCAATAATATTCATAAGGTGTGTAAGCTGCAACGAGCCATTTATGGGCTGAAGCAAGCTTCTCGGAGTTGGAACCTTCGATTTGAAGAAGCAGTCAAGGATTTTGACTTCGTGCGAAACGAGGAGGAACCATGTGTTTACAAGAAGATAAGTGGGAGCAACATTACATTCTTAGTACTATATGTAGATGGTATTCTATTTATAGGAAATAATGTAGCAATGCTCAGCACTGTGAAAGTTTGGCTTTCTAAAACGTTCCCCATGAAAGACTTGGGAGAAGCTTCCTATATTCTAGGGATCCGTCTTTACAGAGATAGACCGTGAAGAATGATAGGACTTTCCCAAGCCCTCTATATGTAACACCCCAAATGGCGGTTATTACAGTGCCGTGAATCCCACACTGGGACCCACCAGGCGATATCCAAAACAGGTTAAATAAATATTATTTGTGATACCGAATCACAACGAATAGTCATTTCTCCGATTAGGAGTTTATTAAAATATGGCCAACGGCCTTACAACACACAGGATCCAAAAAAAAAACAAGTATAAACCATATGGAGATGGAAAATACTTCAAATGTCAAATACAACCAAAAAGTAATTTAAATGAAACAGAAGATAACATAACGCGGTTTAACATAACCAGACAACAAGAGATGTGGGGCCCCCGAACTAGTATCCTCCGAACCCTTCGCCGTCGACATGCTCTTCCCGTGTCTTGCCTTTGCCTCGACCTAAAATACAATACAAGTATTTCGCCCAACACAGGGTCAGATATACATGATAATCAATTCTTCCGACATTATACAATTCACATATATAGATCTCAAGAAAATCATTCCGACTATTAATCATACCCCTCGGGCGTATGAAACAATCAGTCACAAAATATCGAACACATCCAATCATACATGGTCTGTGAACGATTAACATTATGGCTCAAGATGGACATCACAGTACGCCCGATCCGGAAATGTGTCCGTGCACATGTCCACCCCGTATACGGAATCCAGAAATATACGTGGGACAACGTACCTAATTAGCCTCACGAACTAACATCTCGTGTGCACGGTCCAATGCGGAAACATCCACGCATGACCATCGTGTGCCTGGATAAAAATCCTACACAATAACCAATCGGCACGCAGATATGATTCCGGATATGTCACGACACAACATGACAACGAAACTCAAAGGATAACACATCCAATTAAGGATCAAGAAAACTCACCAAAGTGAAAATAAGGACCAACGAGATCAACGATTCAAAACGGCGTACTTGGGAATACAATCCCGTAATGTCAAGGACAATATCGAATCACGACAAACGTCACATGGACAATTCATACACATGAAATATATAATCATCACAAGAATCTAATCATCATTATAACCAAGCAAGATAACTTGCCTTAATACGGAGACGAGAATAGTCCTCTTCTTATCGGAACGAACGAACGGTCCTCGACAAGTTTTACTCGAACAAACAACCTTAAACGAAATACATTTTACTCAAAACATATTCGTATAATTATCAATATAGGATTAGTAAGACGTCAACCTACAATCCTTTAGAATAGTTTGTTACTACAAATTATTGAAGCCTTATGCCAGGAGTCCTTCTAACATCAATACAACTATAAGAATCGGTTTACAAAATTTACCGAATGTTCGCATGGTTCATCATAAACAAGAGTTCTATCAAGGGTATGTTGAATAACCAATCATGATGTTAAGATCATCTTATGATGATTAAACTTTCCAAAACATTAAAAGGTTGAAAGGTAAAATCTGCACATTATGATTATTCTCCTCTCATTTAAATTGACTTTTAAGCTAACAACAAGTTCATAAGTTCTGGGATTACACCATACTCATGAAGGTTATCAAAGTCTTTGTTACAAGGCTGGAGGATTCATTAACATGATGGTGAATTCACCAATTTTAGTATGATGATCAAAATATTCTAAGTTCTCAATACATTAGATTAATGAAAAGTAAATGTTGAAATTATCAAGATCCTTATCAATCTTCAAAGACTTGTGGCCCAGACAATCATGAATTGTTAAAGCTTCTAAGATTTCTGAACTAGATCATCTAATCCTATCTTAACATTATCAAGTTCTCCTCAAGGTAAATAGATATCTAAAATGGTGTTTAAACACTCCATGATCCCAAGTTCTTGATTAAATCCGGTTATGAAGAAGCTAACTGATCCAACAATGTCCTACTGAGCTAAATTCGTCCAACAAGATAAGTATGGTAGTTACAACATGACTAAAATCACTATATCATCAAGAACACCTCCATCTCAAACCCTTATTTAACATATTCATCAAAAGTGTTAAAAAGGTTGGTTTAGAACTATGTTTTACTTGCTTAATCTAACTCTAGGTGAAGTATAATTCGTCATTAATAATCAACATAAGAAAATAATGCAGAGAAGAAAACACACCAACCTCTAGAAATGAAGAACAACTTCAATGTTATGAGAGAATATAATCCAAGCTCAAAAACAACTCCAAATCTCTGAGGAAATGAGCTCCACTCGAGATTCAAAGCTTAGAAACAAGTTGGTGAAGGTTGATATCGTTTTGGTAGTGCAGAGGTATGATATGTGAAGAGAGAAATTCGGTTTGGGTCGTGAAGAAATGAAAAACAGGCTGGTCCTATAAATAGACTGTGCAGACTTAGCGCACGCTATCGTCGGGCCGATTTAGCGTACGCTAATGCCCTTACGTACGCTATCCGGTCGATATTACATACGTAAGCGGCTTACAGTGGCTACTGTCTTGAATTATCGCAGGCCGTTAGCGCACGCTAATTATGAATGGGTTACGTACGCTAATAAAAGTGGATTCTCACCGACACGACAGCTCAGACTTAGATCTCATGCATGCTAACGGTTAAAAGGGTTCACGTGCTGAAGTCAACTGCTGCCAGATTCCCTCTTAGCGTACGCAACCGAGGAAACCTTACGCACGCTAATGCACAGAATTAGCGTACGTTAATCTTGCTGTGTAACGTGCGCTACATCAATAGAAAAATTCCGAAAATACAACTCTCTAATTAACATCGAATCATCACATTTGAAATGAACTAACAACGATATGATATTCAAATCTATAATACCACGACATAATACTAAATGCAACAATTCACGATAATCAGATTATCCGAATAATACAACGACAGGTAAAAATGAAAAGTTACAGTCGGATATTACATACTCCCCCTCTTAAAAAGAGTTTCGTCCTCGAAACTAAGGGGTAAATAACTCGGGGTATCTCGCTCGCATACTATCCTCGGTCTCCCACGTAGCCTCCTCTACTCCGTGTCGTGACCACTGAACTTTCAGTAGGGGAATCGTCTTGTTCCGCAATTGCTTGATCCTCCTCTCGAGTATCCGTACAGGACGCTCCTCGTACGAATGATCCTCTGCTAAATCAATATCTTCGAATTGCAGTACGTGGCTCGGATCAGCAACATATTTCCTCAGCTGAGAGACATGAAACACGTTGTGAATCTTACTCAAGGTCGGTGGCAAGGCTAGTCGATAGGCCAGATCACCTACACGCTCCAGAACCTCAAACGGCCCAATATACCTTGGGCTCAGCTTGCCCCTCTTCCCGAAACGAAAAACACCTCGAGTAGGAGACACCTTCATTAACACATGGTCACCAACCTCGAACTCAAGCGGTCTTCGACGATGGTCAGCATAAGACTTACCCGACTTTGAGCCGTTAACAACCGACTCTTAATCAAAGTGATCTTCTCACGGGCGGCTAACAACATATCGGGTTCCGTACCCAGAGATTCTGACAGTTCGTCCCAACATAAAGGGGACCTACAGCGACGGCCATACAATGCCTCATATGGTGCCATCTGAATCGAAGCGTGCCAACTATTATTATAAGTGAATTCCACCAAAGGCAGCTGGGCTTCCCAATCGTCCTTCCAATCAAGAGCACATGCTCTCAACATATCTTCTAGAGTCTGTATGGTTCTCTCCGACTGACCATCAGTCTGTGGATGGAAAGCCGTACTGAAATTCAACTGCGTGCCCATCGCACGATGAACTGTCTTCCAGAAGTGTGACACAAATCGCCCGTCACGGTCTGATACAATGCTCTTGGGGGTACCGTGTAGTCTCACAATTTCCTTAATAAACAGCTGGGCCAATCTCTCGGGGCCCCATGTGTCCTTAATTTCCAAGAAGTGGGCTGATTTGGTCAGACGGTCCACAATCACCCAAATCGTATTCATTCCTCGACGACTCGTCGGCAAGCTAGTGATAAAATCCATAGATATGTCCTCCTATTTCCATTCAGGAATCGGGAGCGGTTTCAGCATTCCTGCGGGTCGCTGGTGCTCAATCTTAACTGCTTGTGAGTCAAACACCTCGAAACGAATTCGGCAACCTCACGCTTCATATTCCCCCACCAATAATTCTGCTTCAAATCCTTATACATCTTGCTAGAGCCCGGGTGAATAGAGTACGGGGTAGCATGGGCTTCTCTCATGATAGAGTTCCTCAACTCTTCGTCAGCGGTACACAAACTCGATTTCTAAAGCGTATCAATCCATCCTCATGGATCACGAATCCAGGGGCTTTTCCCTGGGTTACTTCATCCCGAACCCGAGATAAGAATGGGTCCGTAATTTGCTTCGATTTGATCATATCATCAAGAGACGAAGAGATATCAAGGGTGCGAAGTTGTCCCTGAACACGCTGTAACCAAACTTCAATTTCTGGCCTCATAAGGTCCAACTGCAATTCCCTCTGTGCTGTTAAACGACTCAGCATCTGCTCCTGCACTGTCTTACGGCTCAATGCGTCGGCAACCACATTTGCTTTACCCGGATGATAAAGGATCTCGATATCATAGTCCTTGATTAATTCTAGCCACCTTCTCTGCCTCATGTTCAACTCCTTCTGAGTAAAAATGTACTTTAGGCTCTTGTGGTCCGTAAAGATCTGGCAGGTAACTCCATAAAGATAGTGACGCCAGATTTTCAAAGCAAACACCACGGCTGCTAACTCCAAGTCGTGGGTCGGATAGTTAACTTCATAGGGTCGCAATTGTCTCGATGCATAGGCGATTACTTTCCCTTCCTGCATTAGTACACATCCCAGACCCTGTCTCGACGCGTCACTATACACCACAAATCCTTCTGTTCCCTTTGGTAAGACCAAAACAGGTGCCGAAATCAATCGACTCTTGAGCTCTTCAAAACTTTGCTGACATGCTTCTGTCCACAAATACTTCTTGTCCTTCCGCAGTAAGTTAGTCATCGGTTGCGAAATTTTAGAGAATCCCTCCACGAATCGTCGGTAGTAACCTGCTAGGCCGAGGAAACTACGAACTTCCTTCACGTTCTTCGGTGGTAGCCAATCTCGAATAGCTTCCGTCTTTTGTGGGTCCACTCTCACCCCTTCGGCTGATATCACATGCCCGAGAAAGACAACCTCAGGCATCCAGAACTCACACTTAGAAAATTTCCCATAAAGTTGTTCTCGCCTCAAAGTATCGAGAACTTGGTGGAGGTGACTCTCGTGCTCCTCGTGGTTGCGAGAGTAAATCAAAATGTCGTCAATGAAAACGACTACAAAGCGATCCAGATAGTTAATAAAAACTCGATTCATCAACTCCATGAACACTGCCGGTGCATTAGTCAGTCCAAATGGCATCACCACGAACTCATAATGCCCATAGCGAGTACGGAATCTTTGTCTTGAAATGTCAGACTCTCGAATCCTCAACTGATGATAACCAGATCTCAAGTCGATCTTAGAAAATACGGCAGCTCCCTGAAGTTGGTCCAGTAAATCATCAATACGAGGCAAGGGATACTTGTTCTTGATGGTTACCCTGTTCAGCTCACGGTAATCAATACATAAGCGTAGAGATCCATCTTTCTTCCGTACGAATAACACTGGTGCTCCCCAAGGGGACGCACTAGGTCGAATATAGCCTTTGTCAGTCAACTCCTCCAGCTGGTTCTTCAATTCTTGCATCTCAGTCGGAGCCATACGGTACGGTGCTTTTGAGATCAGGGACGTACCTGGTTCTAACTCAATAATAAACTCCACGTCACGATGAGGAGGTAAGCCTGGCAACTCGTCTGGAAATACATCGGGGTAGTCTCGTACTACCGGAATGTCGGCCAATTCAACTGGTCGATCAGCTGTTTTGGTCATGTAGCACCAATAACCAATACACCCTTGATTAAGCAGTTTCACTGCTTTCATAGCACTGATGACTCTCCGATAATGATTGGGATTATCACCTCGAAAAATACACTCGAATCCATCATTAGAAGTGACGGTAACCATCCGCTTGCGGACACTGAGTATTGCATCATGACGATCCATCCAATCGATACCCAAGATTATATCATCCTTAGGTAGATCGACTACAATCTGATTTGACAACCACTCACGGTCGTTCAAACGAATCGGACAGTCCTGGACTTCACGATTTCTAATAATTCTTCTACCATCAGGTAGACCAATCACGTAGGGCTCACAATTGATAACATGGTCTAGAGGCAAACGACTTAAACAAGAAGAAGATATAAAGGAGTGTGAAGCACCGGTATCAAAAAGAACACACACAGGCTGGGAGTGGATCTCGAGTATACCTGAAATCATGCTGGCCTCGGGATCATCAGCTCTCTTCATCTCGTAAATCACAGGTTTCGCGATTCAGGCACCCAGTGTACCACTTTGATTCCCACGGCCCATTCCCCTATTTGCCCGGTGGTCGATAGGAAGCGGACGGAGGCGTCGGTTACGGGCAGAGGATTGAATAGGAGCATGAGACGCCATGGATCATGTCCGGCCCACCCCTGCAAAAAGCGAGCACGGTGACCAATCTTGCCACAAGTAAGGCATGTGACGGCGAGCTTCGGGCATTTGGTGCCGATATGCCCCAGTCTCATGATTATAGCACACAACAGATGAGGGGACCGCTCGAGAGTGCGATCCAGCTGGCTTCGACGCCATGGGTGGTCGATCAGAGGGGTTTGGCAATGACTGGGGCTTCCTGAATGTCCCTCGGTTACTCTCAGTCTGATTCTGGTTCTTGGACCTTTTGTTGTTGGACTGTGGTTGTTTCTTGGAAATCTCCTTCGCGGTGAGTTCGTACTCCAGAGCCTTCTCGATAAATTCCGGTAAGGTGGTACAGTGGTGATTCAACAGCTGCATTCTCATTCGGGGTTTAAGCCTCTTGAGAAGGTATTTGATCTTGTCGGCCTCTGTTCGGATAATTGTCGTGGCAAAAGGAAGGAGTGCCTGGAATTTCTCAGCAACAGATAATACATCATCGTCTACAGACGGGTCGGGGTTCAAAAGTTCCGACAGTTTGGCCTCTCGGAGTGGCCCTGGATAGTAACGGTCTAGCATGAGGTTTTTAAATTCCTCCCATGTGCAAACACCATCAGCTGGCCTTACCGAAAGCCACCAGGTATGAGCGCTTTTGCTAAGATAATACGCGGCTACCGAGACGCAATTCTCTTCCGGGCAGTCCACCATCTGGAAAAGTTTCTCAAAATGCTCGATCCAGTGCACAATGTCAGCAGGCTCAGAGGAGCCCTCAAAAGTCGGTGGTCGCTGGCGAGAGATGTCGCTGATAATCCGACTCACGGGTCCGCCAATCAAAGGAGGAGGATGAGCCCCTTGCTGCTGGCCAGTAGCGGCCCTCTGCATAGCTTCCATTAGTTGACCCATCTGGGTCATCTGCGTCATCATGCCCTGCATTACGACGTAAGGATTGACACGCGCATCCCCGCGCCCACTGTGGTGCGATTGTTCCCTAGAAGGTGAACCACTGTCTGCGGAACTCTGATCCGCATTCGCGCGTCTGTTGGCTCGAGGTATTGGGATTCGGCCCCTTCCGCGGCCTCGTCCCCCTCTGCCACGACCTCGCAGGTTTCTTTCCATACTGAAAGAATCAATCATAATGGTAACTATAAGTACAGTTCAAGATACCAAAATTTATGCTAAGTTAATAGCAACAAGGAATCACATATTAAAGGGAAAATGGTTATCGATACCACGAATGCCGCACCGAATATCATATCGGTGTCAAGTCGAACAATTTCAATTGTATAATAAATTCAGCATTTACCTCGGATTATCAATCAGATAATTCCTTGAAATAACATGATCAACAGGGAGACCCATACTGATATCAATATCATGCCAGTAATTAAACCATGGCTCATAAAGTACATACCGTATTTGGCTCGTAGGGTCAGGCGCTTGCACAGGTCACACGTGACACGAGGGTCTCTTGATACTAGTTCGTTTCTCAATGACTCATAAAAAAATAACGACTCTCTGATACCATCTTCTGTAACACCCCAAATGGCGGTTATTACAGTGCCGTGAATCCCACACTGGGACCCACCAGGCGATATCCAAAACAGGTTAAATAAATATTATTTGTGATACCGAATCACAACGAATAGTCATTTCTCCGATTAGGAGTTTATTAAAATATGGCCAACGGCCTTACAACACACAGGATCCAAAAAAAAACAAGTATAAACCATATGGAGATGGAAAATACTTCAAATGTCAAATACAACCAAAAAGTAATTTAAATGAAACAGGAGATAACATAACGCGGTTTAACATAACCGGACAACAAGAGATGTGGGGCCCCCGAACTAGTATCCTCCGAACCCTTCGCCGTCGACATGCTCTTCCCGTGTCTTGCCTTTGCCTCGACCTAAAATACAATACAAGTATTTCGCCCAACACAGGTCGATATACATGATAATCAATTCTTCCGACATTATACAATTCACATATATAGATCTCAAGAAAATCATTCCGACTATTAATCATACCCCTCGGGCGTATGAAACAATCAGTCACAAAATATCGAACACATCCAATCATACATGGTCTGTGAACGATTAACATTATGGCTCAAGATGGACATCACAGTACGCCCGATCCGGAAATGTGTCCGTGCACATGTCCACCCCGTATACGGAATCCAGAAATATACGTGGGATAATGTACCTAATTAGCCTCACGAACTAACGTCTCGTGTGCACGGTCCAATGCGGAAACATCCACGCATGACCATCGTGTGCCTGGCTAAAAATCCTACACAATAACCAATCGGCACGCAGATATGATTCCGGATATGTCACGACACAACATGACAACGAAACTCAAAGGATAACACATCCAATTAAGGATCAAGAAAACTCACCAAAGTGAAAATAAGGACCAACGAGATCAACAATTCAAAACGGCGTACTTGGGAATACAATCCCGTAATGTCAAGGACAATATCGAATCACGACAAACGTCACATGGACAATTCATACACATGAAATATATAATCATCACAAGAATCTAATCATCATTATAACCAAGCAAGATAACTTGCCTTAATACGGAGACGAGAATAGTCCTCTTCTTATCGGAACGAACGAACGGTCCTCGACAAGTTTTACTCGAACAAACAACCTTAAACGAAATACATTTTACTCAAAACATATTCGTATAATTATCAATATAGGATTAGTAAGACGTCAACCTACAATCCTTTAGAATAGTTTGTTACTACAAATTATTGAAGCCTTATGCCAGGAGTCCTTCTAACATCAATACAACTATAAGAATCGGTTTACAAAATTTACCGAATGTTCGCATTGTTCATCATAAACAAGAGTTCTATCAAGGGTATGTTGAATAACCAATCATGATGTTAAGATCATCTTATGATGATTAAACTTTCCAAAACATTAAAAGGTTGAAAGGTAAAATCTGCACATTATGATTATTCTCCTCTCATTTAAATTGACTTTTAAGCTAACAACAAGTTCATAAGTTCTGGGATTACACCATACTCATGAAGGTTATCAAAGTCTTTGTTACAAGGCTGGAGGATTCATTAACATGATGGTGAATTCACCAATTTTAGTATGATGATCAAAATATTCTAAGTTCTCAATACATTAGATTAATGAAAAGTAAATGTTGAAATTATCAAGATCCTTATCAATCTTCAAAGACTTGTGAAACTGAACAATCATGAATTGTTAAAGCTTCTAAGATTTCTGAACTAGATCATCTAATCCTATCTTAACATTATCAAGTTCTCCTCAAGGTAAATAGATATCTAAAATGGTGTTTAAACACTCCATGATCCCAAGTTCTTGATTAAATCCGGTTATGAAGAAGCTAACCGATCCAAAAATGTCCTACTGAGCTAAATTCGTCCAACAAGATAAGTATGGTAGTTACAACATGATTAAAATCACTATATCATCAAGAACACCTCCATCTCAAACCCTTATTTAACATATTCATCAAAAGTGTTAAAAAGGTTGGTTTAGAACTATGTTTTACTTGCTTAATCTAACTCTAGGTGAAGTATAATTCGTCATTAATAATCAACATAAGAAAATAATGCAGAGAAGAAAACACACCAACCTCTAGAAATGAAGAACAACTTCAATGTTATGAGAGAATATAATCCAAGCTCAAAAACAACTCCAAATCTCTGAGGAAATGAGCTCCACTCGAGATTCAAAGCTTAGAAACAAGTTGGTGAAGGTTGATATCGTTTTGGTAGTGCAGAGGTATGATATGTGAAGAGAGAAATTCGGTTTGGGTCGTGAAGAAATGAAAAACAGGCTGGTCCTATAAATAGACTGTGCAGACTTAGCGCACGCTATCAGGACAGTTTAGCGTACGCTAATGCCCTTACGTACGCTATCCGGTCGATATTACGTACGTAAGCGGCTTACAGTGGCTACTGTCTTGAATTATCGCAGGCCGTTAGCGCACGCTAATTATGAATGGGTTACGTACGCTAATAAAAGTGGATTCTCACCGACACGACAGCTCAGACTTAGATCTCATGCATGCTAACGGTTAAAAGGGTTCACGTCTTTGAAGTCAATCTTTGCCGATTCCCTCTTAGCGTACGCAACCGAGGAAACCTTACGCACGCTAATGCACAGGATTAGCGTACGTTAATCTTGCTGTGTAACGTGCGCTACATCAATAGAAAAATTCCGAAAATACAACTCTCTAACTAACATCGAATCATCACATTTGAAATGAACTAACAACGATATGATATTCAAATCTATAATACCACGACATAATACTAAATGCAACGATTCACGATAATCAGATTATCCGAATAATACAACGACAGGTAAAAATGAAAAGTTACAGTCGGATATTACACTATATAGATAAAATCCTGAGAAGATTCAAGATGGATGAATCTAAAAGAGGGTTCCTTCCCATGCGACATGGAAGTCATCTCACCACGAAAATATGTCCTCAAAGTGAGGAAGACAAAAAAGAGATGAGTAAGGTACCCTATGCCTCAGCAGTAGGTAGCCTCATGTACGTTATGTTGTGCACGAGACCGGACCTATCCTATGATGTTAGTATGTCAAGTCGTTTTCAAGAAAACACAGGAAGGGAATACGGGAATGCCGTCAAGGACATTCTTAAGTACTTGAGAAGAACTAGAGATTTGATTTTTACTTACGGTGGTGGAGAACTGAAGGTGATTGGATTCACCGATTCTGATTTTCAAGGAGACAATGACGACTCTAAGTCGACATCTGGGTATTTGTTTACTCTCAATGGTGGAGCAGTATCTTGGAGAAGCTCCAAGCAAAGCGTTACTGCAGATTCCACCTGCCAAGCAGAGTACCAAGCTACCTCAGAGACAAGCAAGGATGTAACACCCCGAAAACGGCAGCTATTACAGTCCTGTGGACCCCCACCGGGACCCACCAGGCGATATAATAATATGAACCTTAAAATCCCCACAACGTGGTACCAAACCACAATATTAATCCAAACCCCGATGTGGAGTAAAAATTATACATATATCAAATCACAGAACATACACAGGATTCAAATTCGGTATAGACCATATGATGATGAAAAATACCTTACAAATTATAATACATTTATCCGAAATAAAATAAAATGAACAATCACATTAAGACATAACTGAACATCAAAAGACTCGGGGGCCCGAATTAGCATCCTTCAAAACCCTCCGTCACCGCCATGCTCTTCCTGTGCCTTGCCCTTTCCTCGCCCTGAAATACAAGTATTTCGCCCAAACCACAGGGTCAGCTATACATGATAATAATTCTCATGGCATTATACAATTCATAAACATACTGATCTCAAAGAAACAACCGACTACTGAATATACCTCGCAGGCTTATAAACAGTCAGTCCCAACTGTCGAACATATCCAAACATACGAACAACCAAATAATATGGCTCAAGACGGATGTCATAGTATGCCCGATCCGGAAATGTGTCTGTGCACATGTCCACCCCATATATGGAATCCAGAATATACGTGGGACGATGTACCTAATTAGCCTCACGAACTCGTCTCGTGTGCACGATCTAATGCGGAAACATCCACGCATGACCATCAAGTGCCCGGCTAAAAATCCTACACATAACCAATCGGCACGTGGATATGACTCCAGAGATGTCACGATACAACATGACAACGAAACTCAACGAATTACACTTTTATCAAAGAATCGAACAACTCACCGAAGTGACAACAAAGCTCAATGAGACAAATGGTAACAAGGGCGATAAGTTTGGGAATGCAATCCCGCCACAACGGTAACACGATCAAGGATATCACCACATCATGAATCATTGATTCACAGAACATTTCCATATACACGAAACGTATAATAATCACAAGAATTCAACCATCATTATAACCAAGCAAGATAACTTGCCTCAATTCCATAGATGAATAATCCTTCTTTGAACGAACAACGAACGGTATCCCCATCTAACAATACTCACTTGAACAAGCAACCTTGAATGAAACGTAATTCATTCAACAACACATTCGTACTATAATGGTATTAATTCATAGAAACAATATTTATAATTTTACTCGAATAGTTTCGACTATCCTATTGAACATCCTAACGCTCCAATTATGGATCATTACATCACAAGTTTATTAGATTCGCCCACCCTTTCTAACATTAATGGCAAGTGGTAGAAGTCAAGAATATTATCAATGTAATACTATAATGATTAAACATACTCTCAATTCATCAACACTTCTGATTAACGTCAAATCATTATAAAAGTTTGTGTTTATTTACATTCTTCGTCACCTTCACAATAATTACGTTAAGCCAATTCAGAAGTGAAATAATAACTTTAAGTTTTAAGCATAACAAGAACATCATCCTAATTTACGTCATCTTAATACACGAGGATCAACGTAATAGAATTCGGTTATTAATTCTACAACACCGTTATTACCCATATTTCTTATAATCGTCTTAAAACACTATCAAAATATTAATGTAGTGATCAACCCCCTTCTTGAGTTATCAACACACCCAATTATCTTGAATATATAAAGGTTATACTTGTGTTCTACATAATCTATCATCATCCCTAAGATTTTTACTTCAAGCATAATTATATCTTTGAAGGTTTTGAAATTCTAAAGACATCATCAATCTCTTCCCAATGAGTTGTTACACCTCCAATATATGGCTATAACATCAAAGGATCCTACTAGCAATTAAGAACACATTCATAACTTTAATCTCCTGATTTTAACATGATTAACTAAGGGTTCTATATTGAACATGTTATCCACAACTTAATCAATCATTCAAGGAAGGGTTCTAACAATATTATCATGTTCCAAACTAAATTTGTTTAGAACTTCAATGTTCATCATGATATATCAGGTTATTCTACTACTAACATCAATAATCATATGAACAACAAGAGTAAGATAACCAACCTCAAGGAAAGGAATGAAGAGTAGCACCAAATCTTCCAAGAACACACTCCTATCTTCTAGTTACCAAGCTATAATCCAAGTTTTGTAGCTCTAATACGAGATTGGAAGGCAAGATTATGATTTAAAGGAGCAGGGAATCGGTTTTGAGGGAGGGAGGAAGGAAAAAGATCACGTAGAAATGAAAGGCTATCCATACTTTTATAACTCGAATTCCGCATTACGTACGCTATAGTTACATATTAACGTACGTTAACGATATTACGTACGTAACCTACCGAGTATTACGTACGTAACAGATTACCAGATGTCACTGACTTAAAATACACATGTTGTAACATACATTGTCAAACGTATGTATGTAAGACTCTTGTACATTACGTACGCTACGGCACAGCCACTACATACGTAATGGCCGTTCACTTAGGTTGTCACGATCGACTCCCGACAACCTACCCATGTTTGGCCCCACCCGCTGAAAGGTGAGCTGCTGATGGATACACCGCATTACGTACGTTAACATATGAGAGTTACGTACGTAATGCTACATACAGAGCATACGTAAAGAGAGTAGGCTAGCGTACGCTAAGGTCAATAACAAGAAAAGTGAAATTCTCCCAATATCATCCAACAATCAATATAGTATGAACGACCAGGATTTCAATTTAACATAATTCATCAATATAATGAACACAGATATGGTGCAACAATACTTTATTTAAACGAAGAATAAATTAGTAAAAACGCGGGTATTACATACTCCCCCCCTTAAAAGGAGTTTCGTCCCCGAAACTAAGGGGTAAACAACTCGGGGTATCTTTCTCGCATGCTATCCTCAGTCTCCTACGTAGCCTCCTCGACTCTGTGTCTCGACCACTGAATCTTCAATAAGGGAATCATCTTGTTCCTCAACTGTTTGACCCTCCTGTCAAGTATCCGCACGGGATGTTCTTCATATGAATGATCATCGGCTATCTAGACTTCTTCAAATCAGATAATGTCGCTCGGGTCAGCAACGTACTTCCTAAACTGGGATACATGGAATATGTTGTGAATTCGACTCAAAACTGGTGGTAACGCCAAACGATAAGCTAGGTCACCTACACGATCCAAAATCTCAAACGGACCAATATACCTCGGGCTCAGCTTGCCTTTCTTCCCAAAATGGAAAACACCTCGAGTAGGGGATACTTTAACTAATACATGATCACCAACCTCAAACTCGAGTGGTCGCCGACGGTTATCTGCATACGATTTCTGGCGGCTTTGAGCCGTTAATAGACGACTCTTAATCAGAGTAATCTTCTCGCGGGCTGCTAACCACATATCAGGCTCCGTACCAATGGATTCGGACAAGTCATCCTAACACCGAGGGGACCTACAACGACGGCCATAAAATGCCTCATAAGGTGCCATCTTGATCGATGCGTGCCAACTGTTATTATATGTGAATTCTACCAACGGTAGTTGGGATTCCCAATCGTACTTCCAATCGAGAGTACACGCCCTCAACATATCCTCCAAAGTTTGAATAGTCCTCCGAGACTGACCGTCGGTCTGTGTAGGTCACAAGTCGTCCAGGAATAAGTCTAGAGGGGGGTGAATAGACTTATTGAAACTCTTAAACTCTTTTTCACGAAGAGTAAGTTTCTCAGCTGATAGATAGCAAATGACTTAGAGTCGTTTGTACTCAATACGTGCGGAAGTCAGTTGATGACGAATACAAGATAACCAATGAAACACTTAACAATGAATGCAGTAGTTAAAGTATGATGCTATAAAACAGTAAAATGCGCAGGCAGTTATAGTGGTCTCAGAGGTGGGGTAATCCTCTACTAATCCACTTTTCTCCAAACCAGTTGGAGATGAATTCACTATAATTGTCAACCAGTGATAAAGATTACAGTGATTCAACCAATTACAACAGCTTCCAACCAGTGGAAATCCTTGCCGTTGTAACTCCCTTGACTGTCTTGCACCTCTTGATCCGCGATCCTTGGATGCCTTTATAGTCTTGAACTTCAACCAGTGAAGTACCCCGAACTCAGGATTAAAGACACGAGTTTTTGTCTTCTCCAACTAAGAGCTTCTTCAAATATGAACTTTGAGTACTGCTCTTTTCACGATGCTATAGTTCACTTTTTGATTGCTTTGAATGCTTTGATTGCTTGAGATTTTGGTTCGCACCGTGTTTCTCATCTTCAAATCTTCGGATATATTTATATAGGTGTTGATCCTTGAGCATTCTTCATAGCCATTGCAAATCTTGTAACAAATCCGTCCGTTGGAGAAATGGACTTCTTTGTTTATTTTCTGAACGTTGCAAGGCTGGATTCCCATATTTTAATCCATTTTTAGACCGTTGTGAAGACTTTGCATGTGAGGCACCAAATCTTTTAAATATAATAAGATTAAAGTCTTCAGTGGTAGGCCTGGATGAATTATTCAATTCATATACTTGCAGGAATCTCTCCAATTTGTCTCTTCACGCTTCCATGTGACTTTCCGTAATATTTGACTTTTCAACGCATGCTGACGTGGACTTGGAGTACTTGGCTGATCAAGTTGGCTGATGTACAGTCATCTTCTCTGCAGATTGGACTTCTCTGTTGGTGACTGTTTGAGACTCGCTTGATCAAATGACTTTGTCTGAAGTCACCTGACTGCAGTCTGGTCAAACATCTCTGATGAATTTTTGTTGACCAGAACTTCTCTGACTTGACTCGGCTGTACTTCTCTGATGTACTCAGTTGTACCTTTGTACTTAGCCGATTTGAGCCTAACTTATTTGGCCTATAGAAGATACTCATTTGGTTCTTCTTTACATTTTGCCAAGTATTTAACTTAACTAAATTTGGCCTATGGAAGATACTCATTTGGTTCTTCCTTACATTTTGCCAATAAATAAACATTTGAATTACATTAATGACATCATCAAAATCTAACAAGTATTCCTAACAGTCTGAGGATGAAATGTCGTACTGTACCCATCGCATGATGAACCACCTTCTAGAAGTGTGATACGAACCATCTGTCACGATATGATACAATACTTTTGGGGGTGCCATGCAACCTCACAATCTCTTGAGTAAACAACCGGGCCAATCTCTCAGGACCCCACGTATCCTTAATCTCTAAGAAGTGGGCTGATTTGGTCAGTCGGTCCACAATCACTCAAATCGTATTCATGCCTCGACGGCTCGTCAGCAAGGTAGTAATAAAATCCATCGATATGTCTTCCCACTTCCACTCGAGAATCGGGAGTGGTTTCATCATTCCAGCTGGTCGCTAATGCTCAATCTTGACCTGCTGACAGGTCAAACACCTCGAAACGAATTCTGAAACCTCCGATTTCATGTTACCCCACCAATAATATGGCTTCAAATCCTTATACATTTTTTTCGATCTCGGGTGTATGGAATACGGGGTAGCATGAGCCTCCTTCAGAATAGTATTCCTCAACTCGTCATCTGCCGGTACACATACTCGGTTTTTAAAGCGTATTAGTCCGTCCTTGTGAACCACAAATCTAGGGGCCTTCCGCTGATCGATTTCTCCTCGAATTCTAGATAAGAACGGGTCCCTCATCTGTTTCGTCCTCACCATCTCATCCAGGGATGATGAAATCTCAAGCGTGCAAAGTTGTCCCTGAATGCGCTGTAACCAGACCTCAATCTCTGGTCTCATGAACTCTAACTGCAACTCCCTCTGGGTGGTCAAACGGGCAAGTATCTGCTCTTGTACTGTCTTACAACTCAAGGCATCGACAACCACATTTCCCTTACCCAGATGATAAAGGATCTCGATATCATAGTCTTTGATTAGCTCTAGCCACCTCCTCTGTCTCATATTCAACTCCTTCTGAGTAAAAACATACTTCAGGCTCTTGTGATCCGTAAAAATCTGACAGGTAACTCCATACAGATAGTGGCGCCAGATTTTTAAAGTAAACACCACAGCTGCTAACTCCAAATCATGAGTCGGGTAGTTGACCTCGTAAGGTCGCAACTGTCTAGATGCATAGGCGATCACTTTCCCATTCTGCATTAATACGCAACCAAGGCCCTATCTCGACGCATCGCTATATATCACGAATCCTTCCGTTCCTTTAGGTAGAACTAAAATAGGTGCTGAAATTAATCGACTCTTGAGTTCATCAAACTTTGCTGACATGCTTCCGATCACAAATATTTCTTATCCTTCCTCAACAGATTAGTCATCGGTTGAGCAATTTTGGAAATACCTTCCACGAACCGTCGGTAATAGCCTGCTAGACCCAGAAAACTACGAACTTCCTTCACGTTCTTCGGGGGTAGCCAGTCTCGGATGACTTCTGTCTTCTGTGGGTCTACTCTCACTCCATCTGCTGATATTATAGATGTTGTTATAATCGACACAAGCCTTCCAAAACCCCTTGGAATTGAGTGGAATCGACCAAGAATCGATGTTTCCACCCGTCCGGCAGCCCGCGAGAGGGAGAAGGGAAAAGAAAAAAATGGAAAAAATCCCATCGCCCCTATATAGGCGCGCCCGTTACGGCCGTAACGGGCAGATTCTTACGGCCATAACTCGACCCTTACGGCCGTAATCGGCATCTGCTAACGGGCGTAATGGACACTCCCAAGCCACTGCCCCAAAACACTCGGCACGCTACGGCCGTTACCGGGCAAAGCCTTACGGCCGTCACCGGGCATTACGGCCGTACCCGGCCACACATTACGGCCGTACCCGATCATCCCTGGGTTAGTGCCCAACCTGTGCGGGGGCCTTACGTCCGTAACCGGCCATGTCTTACGGCCGTAACAGGCACTGCATTGCGGTCGTAACCCAGCCAGGCCCTGTGATCGGGACTCGATCGTTGCGACAGTCCGGTTAGGCGTTCGACAACGTTCCGGTGGCACAAACGCATCGGCTATGATTCAAAACAAATACGATCAAATAACGACACATCACATACACACATTAATCAAAGGAACGCACGTAGAAACAAGTCATACCCGACTAAAACGGTTATGCGATAGAAACAAATAGAGTATCACGATAGAAATCACTCTGATTCATATCAACAAGAATAATTTCCGGCATCAAAACACAAACAATCCAAGATAACGGAAAGCGAAAATACTGGATATTACAATAACTTCTTGATTTTATTAACTAAAATACTTGGTTGATTTTTAATATTTTCGAGTTTTTTAAGCATTAACTATTTTTTGACGATTTTTTAATTATTTCTGGTAATTTGTATTTTATAAGAAACTACATTTTAATAGATTTTTTATTACTTTTGTTTTCTTTATACATTTAGATTGTTTTATGATGTATTTATATTATAATTAAATTACTGAAACATATATAATTGCTTGAGGAGAAGTTGATGGAGATATTACATATTTTAATCATCCGAAATAATAAAAAACAAGATTAATAAAGTTAAACTCTCTCAAGATAGTAATATCTTCAATAACACAATCATTTAATTTTTTTTCCTCATACGAACTATTTCGAAAGGTCAGAATTTTAAAATAACTAAAACTATAATCAAGTCTTATTTAGAAAGATTTAAAATTAATTTATATTCTATAAATATATTATTTTCTGTCGATAAATATATTGATTGATATGATATTATCATAAATCAAATACTTATAAATGTTAAGAAGATATCTATGAAAATTAGTGAAATCGCTAATTATATCATCTAAAATCTTAAAATTACTAAATTATGTATGAATGTTAAGGTATGAGTTGTACCAAAATAGCCCAAATGCACATCATTTAAACTATATGAAAAAAATAATATATTGAATGTGAAATTCTTGAGAATTAATTATCGTTGCGGTAGCACAATCAAACCGTTTATGTATTTTTGTACTTGAATATCCTAATTTCTGGATGATTAAAATTTTAAGATTATTAAAATAATTGTTCATTCATATTAATTAATTAAATCAATTTTATTCTCTCAAAGTTACTTCTTATTCATACGATATCTTTTAAATTAATTGCTTCTATATTTTTTAGGAATAATTGCTTCTATCGTCTCTCATATTCTCTCATAATTTTCTCTTTCTCTGAATCGTTATAAAATGTTATTTAGTAGTAGATATTTTCTTTCTCTCTGATTTTAAAATTCAAAAAAATAAATATTTTTCGAGAGCAAAATTTCTACAATGCAAGGCCACGCGAAAATCGCGTTTTCCACTTCGTTAACCGTCGAATCAATATGAAAATTTTACAGTGCATTCATGACAAACAGAAGTAGTCTTTTTTATATCAATGAACGGTGTTAATTCTATTGACTCCTTCGAAAACTTTCTTGCATATGATGATTTCGAGAAAAAATATTCTTTAGTTATTAAATTTCATGTTTCTATATGCATCATAAATAAATAATATATATAATGATCTAGAAATCTATTATCAAATCATATTTCTCTTTGTTTCCGGAAGAAACACGATTCAACAATACTTAATAATCTAGAAGAAAATTAAGACAAAAGATTTGTGTTGGAATATTTATTCCAAATATTCAAATTGAGGTTTTGATGATAAGTTTCTAAACAAAGAAAAACAACAATTAATCAACAAGAAGTCGAAGACGCAAAATCTGGACAGAAAAGCAAAAGCATATAGCGCACGCTATAGCACAAGCTAGTCTTCAAGACAGTAAGTACTGCATTCTGCATCGAAGCAGATAACGCACGCTAGTACACAAACTAGCGCACGCAAAGAAGATAACATAACGTACGCTAAGAATGTATGAACAACGTAGGCTATGCAAGGCGAAGTTCGAATTCAAATAAATCAGTCTGTTGGATTGATTCTAGAAGGTCAAAAGCATGCAACGGATATATCATTAGCACACGCTATGTTGTATATTAACGCACGCTAAAGAAAGAGGCAGAAGCTACTGGACTGGTCTGATCAACACTTAACGTACGTAACCCGCAGTCTTAAGGTACGCAACAAGGCTTTTGCGCACACTAAAGGAGGAAATAGTGCATGCTAAACAAGTCAGTCACCAACGGCTAGTTTAGGATTTGAAGCCTATAAATACAATTCACATGGTATTCTCCAAACAACAACATCAAGCAAAGCTTATATACTTCAGATATCATTATCTCCATTATTGTTGTTGTAATCGAGCTTAATTGTAAAAGTTCGAGTGTTCGATATACTCAACCAATACACGAGAGTAAATAAAGGATTGATGATTTGATTCGGTGTTATTAGGATCGTGGATCTGGCATTATTAGAATCATAATATAAATCCAAGTGAGGTTTTTCTAGTACCAATGGAAAACTAGAAAGGCTGATTCCTTACGCGATAGAAAAGAAAAATAGTTTATCTTGGACCGACATAAAGACAAGATTATAACAGTTTACCTCAGACCGATAGAAGACAAGGTGGAAAGGTTTATATTAAGCCTATAGAAAAAGATACAAAGAGAGGATGTAGGCATATTGTCCGAACCTCTATAAATTGTTGTGTCATTTACATTCCGCACTTAATCGCTTCCGCAATCGCAAAAGAATTCTATAATCTTTACCGCACTATCTAAACCCCCCTTCTAGTGGAGGTACCAAACCCAACAATTGGTATTGGAGTGGGTATCTCTAAAAGTCGGCTTAACATCCGCGGAGAAAAAGATCCAATGGCTCTCCATTTCACACCGGTCGAAGGTCTCGCCTTAAACCGACCTCCATTTTTTGATGGATCCAATTTTATGACACGGAAGAAGAAGATGTCAATATTCATCTGAACTTACGATATCGAGCTTTGGAAGATTATTTGCCTTGGTCTAAAGATTCCTACAAAACTGGATGGCTCTCTCAAAAGCTTCGAAGATTATAATGATGAAGACTGTAAAAACAATCATCACAATTGTAAAGCTGCGCAATTGCTTTATTGTGCTTTAAATACAGAAGAACATAATCAGATTTCCTCGTGTGATAATGCCAAAGAAATTTGGAAAATGTTAGAGGTAACTCACGAGGGAACGAATCAAGTCAAAGAAACGAAGATTAATATGCTTCTCCATGACTACGAGCTTTTCATGATGAAAGATGATGAGTCCATCAAAAATATGCTCGACCGATTTTCGATAATTACTAATGGACTAACTTGCTTCGGAAAACCATTATCGAGTAGTGAAATGGTGAAGAAAATATTACAATCACTACCTCGCGAATGGAACATATGGTTACGACAATCATGGAATCAAAGATCTCAACACACTTGATTTTAGCGCCCTTGTCGGTTCGCTAATAAATTATGAGATTGTCCTTAAATCACGAAATGCCAAACCAAAGCTGAAGCAAAAGTCAATAGCTTTAAAAGCTAAAAAGATGTCAAGAAATGAAGAAGATATACCAGTTGATGATAATGAATAATCGGCATTTTATGCCAAGAACATCAATAAATACCAAAATTTATTGAACTAGAGAAGAAAAGACATCAACTCGCAAACCCGAAATGAGTCAAAAAGGTTCGACAATAATTGTTGAAATTGTGGAAAACCCGAACACTTTGCGAAGACTGTTATAGCTCGACTTCCAAGAAAGAAGTCTTAATAGCCACCTAGAGTGACGAAGAAGATGAAGATGAAAATATTCAAAATAAATTCGCACTCATGACAAGGAGCTCGTTTGATGATAGTGATGACGAAAGCCAGGTAAGTACCTCGTCTCATGATGAACTATTTAATGCTTTCGAGTTATTACATACGGATTTTCGAAATTTTTTAATTGATAATAAATCCCTTAAAATTAAAAATAAATTATTGGAAGATGAAATTTCCAAAATTCGAGAAAAAGAGAAATTAATTGAAAATGATCATTCTCTATATTTAGAAAAAGAGAATAAATTGAAAAATTATTTGTTAAAAGTTCAAAATAAACTAAAAGATTTAACGAATAAATTTTCTCTCAAAAATGAGAAATTTGAAAAACTGCTTAGTGTTCAAAAATTTTCATTAAATAAATAAGGGTTGGGATTCAAACTGAGCAACGAAAATGAATCCGTAAATTTCAAAATACCCCAATGTGGTAAATATTTAAAAATCGGGCATCAAAATTCAAACTGTAAAAGCTCAAGATGAACAATTAAAATAAAGAAAATATGGATTACAAAAGGAACTATAATACCAAACATCGTCTATCTATCAAATTAAAAATGACCAAGAGTCAGTCGGATCCCCAAAATTCAAAATCAAATCAAAGTAATTGGTATTTAACTCAGGGGGAGTTATTTTTTAAAGGGGAGATATTTTTGAGGGGGAGTTTTACCCATTTCTTTTCATATTTAATTTTTCATTGATTTTATGATTTTCATGCACTTTTTGCTAATGACAGAAAGAGGGAGAAGAATGAGGAGAAAAATAGACAAAATATAATGGGGAAGAAGAGAAAAGGAGAAGGAATGATCGGAAGAAGAAAACTAACAAAATAGACAAAGCCGAAAACTTGATATGTATATTTTTGTATTTTTATAGGTATAAATTCCATCGAAGTATTGTTGTTTTATCATCATCAGAAAGGGGGAGATTATTAGAATATTTTATTCCAAGTATTCAAATTGAGGTTTTGATGATAAGTTGCTAAACAAAGAAAAACAACAATTAATCAACAAGAAGTCGAAGACGCAAAATCTGGACAGAAAAGCAAAAGCATATAGTGCAAGCTATAGCACAAGCTAGCAAACGCTGGTCTTGAAGATAGTAAGTACTGCATTCTTCATCGAAGCAGATAACGCACGCTAGTACACAAACTAGCACACGCAAAGAAGATAACATAACGTACGCTAAGAATGTATGAATAACATACGATATGCAAGGCGAAGTTCGAATTCAAATAAACCAGTCTGTTGGAATGATTCTAGAAGGTCAAAAAGCATGCAATGGATAAATCATTAGCGCATGCTACGTTGTATATTAACGCACGCTAAAGAAAGAGGCAGGAGCTACTGGACTGGTTTGATCAACAGTTAACGTACGTAAGTCGTAGTGTTAACGTATGTAAGTCGTAGTGTTAACATACGCAACAAGGGTTCAGCGCACGCTAAAGGAGGAAATAGTGCACGCTAAATAATCAGTCACCCACGGCTAGTTTAAGCTTTGAAGCCTATAAATACCACTTCTCATGGAATTCTCCAAACAACAACTTCAAGCAAAACTTATATATTTCAGATATCATTATCTTCATTACTGTTGTTTTAAATGAGCTTAATTGTTAGAGTTCGAGTGTTCAATATACTTAACCAATAAATGAGGGTAAAGAAAGTATTGAAGATTTGATTTGGTGTTATTAGGATTGTGGATCCGACATTATTAGAATCATAATCTAAATCCAAGTGAGGTTTTTCTAGTACCAATGAAAAGCTAGAAAGGTTGATTCCTTATCCGATAGAAAAGGAAAACGGTTTATCTTGGACCAACATAAAGACAAGATTGTAACAGTTTACCTCAGACCGATAGAAGACAAGGCGGAAAGGTTTATCTTAAGCCTATATAAAAAGATACGAAGATAGGACGTAGGCATATTAGCCGAACCACTATAAATTGATGTTTCATTTACATTCCGCACTTAATCGCTTCCGCAATCGCAAAAGAATTCTATATTCTTAACCGCACTATCTAAATGTAATATCCGCATTTTTTCCCAGTATTTTCATTTTTGGTGTATTTTTCGTTTTTAGTGAATTTCTTGTATCCGTATTAATATATTGAAAATATTTAATACTGGACTTTTTGTCATCCGAGCTTGTTTTGGACCTGTTATACTCAATTCCATAGCCTTTCCATCGCTATTTTGTTCGATTCTCATATTCGTTGTTTGGAACCACCGTCTCGGGGTTGCCGCAGATCCACCTCATGTTATTATGCATGTTGTGATCTTTCTTATGTTGTTTCGATCATGTATCATGTGTTTCGGATGTTTTAGGCCGTTTTGTAATTTCCCAAATTTTTGGGGTGATTACTAATGGTGTAGTTTTCCGAACCCTCGGGTATTCGGAATCGTGTTTTCTTCTAGTGCTTTGGTTCTGACTCGATCTTGTTGTTCGTGTGTCTTCTTCGGACCGTTGTTTGGTGTTCATCCGAGGTGGAATTCGCTGTTTTCCATCTTTGGGTGTTGTCTGTACTGCTGTCTACACCCGCTAGCGCGCGCTATTCCTGTTGTCTAGCACATGTTAGTGTCGTTGAGTAGCGCACGCTACGTTCGTTTGGTAGCGCGCGCTAACAACTCGAGCACAGCAGTGACAGTGGGCTGTTTCTGCTCTCTGCTCTCTGGACGAGCAGCTTAGCGCATGCTACATTTGTATATTAGCGCACGCTAGGGTTTGGACGTAGCGCACGCTGGGTGACCTGTAGCGTGCATTACTCTGTAGTCCAGACTGGGCAGAATGTTTCTGGACTCGGTCTGGTGTCCAGGTAATGCACGCTATGGCCCGATAGCGCGTGCTATCGAGGGGTCGTTAGCGCACGCTATTTTCTAGTAGCGCATGCTAACGGGCCAGAACCGTAGGTTCTGGACTGGTTTTTGACTGGGTAGCGCACGCTGACTATGGATCGTTAGCGCACGCTAATCTCTCTAGTTATATAAACTAGAGAGTTGACCCAGATCCGCCTCATTTCTCATTTCTTCTCCTTCTCCGTAGCCGGGCGATCCTTTAGGCGATTCGGAGGTGATTTCTTCTTCCAATCACTTTAGAGATCATTTTTCTTGAGTTTTTGGTGTATATTAACAACATCTACTTGGGTTCTTCATCCTTAATCCAAGGTAATCTCCTAAAACCCTATTTTTGGGAATTTGGGAGTTTTTGAGTTTTGTCCGATTAGTTCTGTATTGTTGATTAATCCATGATGTATATGATTAATATTGGTGGTATTCACGTTTTCCCTACGAGTTCATGGTAAGTTTCGTGGTATTTGTGAAATTGAGAGGGTTTGATTGTGATCCGTCCTCGTCGTTGTTTTGTACAAACTTACATGAATCGTAGGTGGGGTTTCGGGTGTCTTCCGTTATCGTTATTCTTGTCGAATTGGTTGTAATGGTGTTTGATGAATCATCTAGGTTCGATGTGTCCAATTTCTCACAACTGCGATTGTTTCATCCCGTCATTTCGTCGTGATAATCGAGGCAAGTACCCTTAATGAACTTACATGCTTAACATGGTAGTATTGCATGAGTAATGTGTGTGTATGCTCACTACAGGTTAGATTCGATGGAGTTTCGGTAGAGGTCCACAGAGGCGTGGATCTAGGAGCTTGACTTTTAACCACTACGGGTTAGATCCGATGGGGTCTCGGTAAAGGTCCACAGAGGCATGGATCCGCGGTTAATTGTGGTTTATTTTATAAATGTCTTTTGGGTTATGGCGTTTCCACAAATGTGTGTTTCAAACTGATGTTTTATCATTTGCATGCCTTGACTATATATGCAAGGTGTAAGTCGTTCATTTGGTTACTTGTACTAGCGTAATTGTTAACCCCTTTGGGGACCCGTTTTGGGGAAATTCTTGTTATGAATTTCAGGTTATGTTCAGTCGGACGATCGGGCACTGGGGCAGTACGAGGATGCTGGCCAGGGTTGATGATGTGTGCAATTGAGTCTCTTTATTTCCATTGTCCTTTTGACGCGATTGTTTTTCTTTAAGCTTGTGAACTTATAGAAAGTACTCGCGAGTACTTAGGCATTTCCACTGGGAATATGGTTTGTATTATTAAATGTTATTTATAATTGTCAGTGATGTCTGTTTTGCCGGTTATACTGGGCGTTTCATTTATTTTCATCCTGGTAATGTGTGTTTTCTCGCTAACTGAGATAGTTAGACGAGTGGTATTTCTTAATTAGCCTGGTGGATCCCATGTAGGGGTCCACGACACTGTAATATTCCCTGAATATCTTGGGGGTGTTACAGAAAATGGTATCAGAGAACTAGGTTTATGGATACCTAGGCTTGTCGGTTAATTGGGTCTAGTTATGTTTTGTTTTGCACATTGTCACCCCGCTGCCATCATCTCAGTACTTCCAGTGCTCGTAAGTTTTCCTTACTCGATTCCTTGTTTCCTTGTATCATACTTCTGATTCTTGAAATGTGACTGTTTTTCCTCTCGTGCTTATCATCGAATTGCAATTGCTACCTCTTATCTTCAGTATGGATACTGGGAGAGGCCGAGGTAGAGGTCGCGGCCGTGGCCGTGGACGCGGTCGGGGACGTGGGACAGCCAGTGAGGCGGCCACATCACACAATTCTGGGGCTGGTAGTACTGATGGTCATCAGAGCCATAGTGCTACTCATGAGGGTGCAACCGGCGGTGGCGCCGATCTTGGTGTTTCAGCTGTGATGCAACAAATAGTGAACCAAATGGCTGCGATAGCTTAGGTGGTTCAGAACCCAACTCCGGCCCATGCTACTCGAGGGGGAGTAGATTGTTGACTTCAAGATGTCATCAAGATGCATCCTCCTCAGTTTCGGGGGCTTCAGACCCGATTGGTTGGGAGGGGTGGATCAAGGAGATATCCAAGGTCTTTGTTGCCACCAACTGTCCCGAGGATCGCAAGGTCCCTATTGCCCAGTACTTTCTCACTGAGGACGCTACTGACTGGTGGGAGGCTGTTGAGCCTAAGGACCATGCTGCTTCATGGGTCGAGTTCAAAGACCTAATGGAGGCCAAATATTGCCCGTGGCCAGTAATAGGCTCGAGTCCCTGCTTTTTATGATGCTCAGCCTCAGGATATTCCTATTTCTCAGGCTATTGCCGATTACAACTGGGAGTTGGGCTTCGTGAAGGCCCGAGTTAGAGAGGAGAGCGACAAAATTTTCCACTTTTCCAAACAGATGAAACTGAAGATTCATGACTACATGTCTGGGCTCGCCTGCACCACCTTAAAGGATTGCCAGAGTAGAGCTCTTGCATATGATATGTATTTGACGGCCAGTGAGGCGGCTCGTGAGAGCAAGATACAGAAGTCCATCGGAAATTTTTCGGGCCACAAGGGTGGAGGTCAGCAGAAATCTCAGTCTGCTAATTTTCCGCCGGTGGTGGTCCAGCTCGTTCTACTGGGGGTTTCGGTGGGGCTACCAGTACTCCTTCCCGTGATGTGAAGTGATTTAACTGTGGCCGACTGGGCCACATCAGTCGAACTTGTTCGAGTCCTTTGCTGACGTGTAATCAGTGTGGCCAGCCGGGCCACAATGCTGCTTTCTGTGCTGAGAGAGAGAACTCTTGGCGTCCAGACTTCCTTTCCAGCGCCTAGGGAACCGAGTGTGGACCAAGGGTCGTTTGTTTCTCAGTCTCCACCAACTGCCAGTCGAGGGATAGGTCGGGGTTAGCCTGCTAGAGGGGGAGCTTCCAGCATCGACTCCGCCCACCCGCGTGTTTATGAGATGAGGAGGGCCGATGACCCAGCGGCTACTATGGCGACAGGTACCATTCATATTCATTCTCATCCTGTCAGTGTGCTTTTTGATTCGGGTGTTATGCATTCATTCATATCTCTAGAGTGTGTGCGTCATTTGAGACTCGAATGTTTGATGCCTTGTGAGCCTTTCATCATTAAACTTCCTAGCAGTGATATGATCGTTGGTGATCAGGAGGTCCGAGACTATTCTGTGTTTATTTGTGAGAGGGATTGGCTCTCTAATCTTATTGTTGTGAGTATTGAGGGTGAGGATTTGATTCTTGGGGATGATTGGCTCGAGCGGCATGGTGCAATCATGAACTACAACACGAGAATCATCACCATGTTAGCCGAGAATGGCACCGAGCACTCTTTCGCAGGGCGAAAGAGAAACCAGAAGTTCGTGATTAACGCCTTGAAGGTGATGTGACTCCTGTGAAAGGGGTGTAATGGTTACTGGTGTTACACCTTCAAGGCGGGGGATGGTGGAGTCGAGTTTTCATCGATTCCAGTCGTTAGTGAGTTCCCTGATGTCTTTCCTGACAAGTTAACAGGCTTGCAACCGGACTGTGAGATTGAGTTCGCTATCGAGTTAGAGCCGGGTGCGGCTCCGATTTCGAAGGTGCCGTATCGCATGGCACCTTCAGAGATGGCTGAGTTGAAGAAGCAGTTGAGTGAGCTTCTTGAGTCAGGGTATATTCGACCGAGCGCTTCACCATGGGGCGCAACGATTCTATTTGTGCGGAAGAAGGATGGTTTACTGCATTTATGTATCGACTACTGCGAGCTAAACAAGGTGACCATGAAGAACAAGTATCCCTTGCCAAAGATTGATGACTTGTTTGATCAGTTGCAGGTAGCTGCGGTATTCTCGAAGATTGACTTGAGATCGGGGTACTATAAGCTTCGGGTGAAGGAGTCCGATATTCCGAAAAAAGCTTTTCGGACGAGATACGAAAATTATGAGTTTATGGTTATGCCCTTTGGGCTAACCAACATGCCGGCAGTGTTCATGCAGTTGATGAACAAAGTTTTCATAGAGTATTTAGATAAGTGTGTCGTCATCTTCATTGACGATATCCTTATCTATTCGAGGAATGAGGAGGAGCATGCGCATCATCTGTGCATGGTGTTAGACATTTTGAGGACCGATCTCTATGCAATGTTCTCGAAATGTGAGTTCTGGCTGAAGGAGGTGATGTTTCTGGGTCACGTGATTTTAGTCGAGGGGGTCCGTGTTGATCCACAGAATATTGAGGCAGTGTTGGATTGGGCCCCGCCTAAGAACATGAAGGAGGTCCGTAGTTTGTTGGGATTGGCTGGCTACTATCATAGGTTCGTCAAGGGGTTCTCGAAATTGGCTCGGCCACTTACACAGTTGCTTCAGAAATCTGAAAAGTTCATCTGGAATGACAAAAGATAGTCGAGTTTTGAGGAGCTGAAGAGGCGTTTGACTTCAGCCCCGATTCTAGCATTGCCGTGTAGCAATGAGGGTTTTGATGTTTGTAGTGATGCTTCGGGTCAGGGTCTTGGGTGCGTGTTGATGCCGCATAAGACTACTGCGTATGCGTCGAGACAGTTGAGGCCGTATGAGCTCAACTACCCTACCCATAATTTGGAGTTAGCGGCAGTTGTTTTGCGCTCAAGATTTGACGTCACTATCTTTTTGGCTCTGCATGTCGGATTTTTACCGATCATAAAAGTCTGAAGTACATATTTACTCAGCGGGATTTGAATATGAGGCAGAGGAGATGGTTGGAGTTGATTAAGGATTATGACCTCGAAATCCTTTATCATCCGGACAAGGCGAACGTCGTGGCCGATGCCTTCAGCCGGAAACCAGTTGCATTGCGGACACTTAAGATCCTTACGTCTCGATCTGAGCTTCATTGGGATTTGATCGAGTTGAGTGTGAGATTTTATTTCCAGGAGCTGTCAGGCAACTTTGCGCTTTGGAGATTTCGTCGTCGTTGATCGATGAAATTAAACTGAAGCGATTGGAGGATCTTATGATTACTCAAATCCGAGAGAATGTTCTTAAGGGGAAGTCTCCTGGGTTTGTGATTCACGAGGATGGTATGTTGAGATTCCAGATCCGGCTTTGTGTGCCGAACGACTTGGAATTAAGGCAGAGTATTTTGTGTGAGGCCCATGCTATGCCTTACTCAGTTCATCCTGGTTCGAGTAAGATGTACGAGAACCTAAGGAGGAACTTTTGGTGGAACGACATGAAGGAGGAGGTCGCACGATTTTTATCGAGATGCTTGACTTGTCATCAGGTCAAAATCGAGCATCAGCGACCGGCTGGGTTATTGCAGTCGCTTCCCGTTCTGGAATGAAAATGGGAAGACCAAGTGGGCACACTTTCTGGGCATCAATGATACTTGGGGTCCGGAGAAGTTGGCTCGTGTGTTTATTGCGCAGGTTGTGAGGCTTTACGGTACTCCTAAGTCTATTGTTTGGGATCGTGATGGCCGTTTTGTATCGCATTTTTGGCAGGCGGTACATAAGGTATTGGGCACTCATTTGCGTCTGAGCACTTCTTTTCATCCTCAGATGGATGGGCAGTTGGAGCGCACTATCCAGAAATTTGAGGATATGTTGTGTGCTTGTGCTCTCGATTGGAGCAGTGATTGGGAGGAGCATTTTCCATTGATCGAGTTCACGTACAACAATAGTTGGCACGCATCGATTCGAATAGCACCATATGATGCGCTTTGGGCGGCGATGTCGATCGCTGATTTGTTGGAACGAGGCGTCCGATTTGGTTGGGACTGAACTGGATATCGCTATGGAGACGAGGCAGAAGGTGGAATTGATTCGGGAGAGGGTGTTGACTACTTAGAGTCGACGGAAGTTATATGCTGACGTCCGTCGTCGACCTTTGGAATTCGAGGTGGGAGACCATGTTTTGCTGAAGGTGTCGCCGATGAGGGGAGTTTTCCGCTTCGGGAAGAAGGGAAAGTTGAGTCCGAGATTTATTGGGCCCTTTGAGATTCTCGAGAGATTCGGTGAGTTGGCATACTGTTTGGCATTGCCTCATGTTCATAGCGTTTTCCATATTTTCCAGCTAAGGAAATATGTTCCGGATCCTAGTCACGTCATCGACTATGGTGAGATTGATGTCGTTGAGGATATTACCTTCAAGGAGCGCCCCTTGAAGATTTTGGAGCATCGTGAGAAGCAATCGAGGCATAAGACCATTCCTTTGGTCATGGTGCAGTGGTCGAGGAATGGTGTCGAGGAGGCAACTTGGGAAACCTAGGATAGCATACGTGCTAGGTAATCCGAGTTGTTTGTTTCTTAAGTTTCGGGACGAAACTTATTTTTAGAGGGGTAGAATGTAATATCCGCATTTTTCTTTTCCCGGTATTTTCATTTTGGTGTATTTTTAGTTTTTAGCGACTCGCTTGTAACCGTATTTATATTTCGAGAATATTTAATACTGGACTTTTTGTCATCCGAGCTTGTTTCGGACCTGTTATACTCAATTCCGTGTTTATTGCCTTTTCATCGCTATTTCGTTCGATTCTCGTAATCGTTGTTCAGAACCGCCGTCTCGGGGTTGCCGCAGATCTACCTCATGTTATTATGCATGTTGTGAGCTTTCTTATATTGTTTCGATCATGTATCGTGTGTTTCGGATGTTTTGGGCCGTTTTGTAATTTCCAAAAGTTTTGGGGTGATTACTAACGTTGTAGTTTTCCGAACCCTCGGGTAGTCGGAATCCTGTTTTCTTCTAGCGCTTTGGTTCTGACTCGATCTTGTTGTTCGTATGTCTTCTTCGGCTCGTTGTTTGGTGTCGGATGCGCGTTGTTTTTATTCGAGGTGGAATTCGTTGTTTTCCATCTTTGGGGTGTTGTCTGTACTGCAGTATACACCCGCTAGCACGCGCTATTCTTGTTGTCTAGCGCACGCTAGTGTCGTTGAGTAGCGCACGCTATGTTTGTTTGGTAGCGCGCTCTAACGACTCGAGCACAGCAGTGACAGTGGGTTGTTTCTGCTCTCTGCTCTCTGCTCTCTGGACGAGCAGCTTAGCGCATGCTACATTTGTATATTAGTGCACGCTAGAGTTTGGACGTAGCGCACGCTGGGTGACTGGTAGCGTGCGTTACTCGTTAGTCCAGACTGGGCAGAATGTTTCTGGACTCGGTTTGGTGTCCAGGTAGCGCACGCTATGGCCCGATAGCGCGCGCTATCGAGGGGCCGTTAGCGCACGCTATTTTCTAGTAGTGCATGGTAACGGGCCAGAACCGTAGGTTTTGGACTGGTTTTTGACTGGGTAGCGCACACTAACTATGGATCGTTAGCGCACGCTAAGCTCTCTGGTTATATAAACCAGAGAGTTGACCCAGATCCGCCTCATTTCTCATTTCTTCTCCTTCTCCGCGGTTGGGCGATCCTTTAGGCGATTCGGAGGCGATTTCTTCTTCCAATCACTTCAGATATCATTTTCCTTAAGTTCTTAGTTTAGATTAACAACATCTACTTGGGTTCTTCATCCTTAATCCAAGGAAATCTCCTAGAACCCTATTTTTGGGAATTTGGGAGTTTTTGAATTTTTGTCCGATTCGTTCCGTATTGTTGATTAATCCATGATGTATATGATTAATCTTGGTGGTATTCACGTATTCCCTACGAGTTCATGGTAAGTTTCGTGGTATTTGTGAAATCGAGAGGGTTTGGTTGAGATCCGTCCTCGTTGTTGTTTTGTACAAACTTACATGAATCGTAGGTGGGGTTTCGGTGTCTTCCGTTATCATTATTCTTGTCGAATTGGTTGTAATGGTGTTTGACGAATCGTCTAAGTTTGGTGTGTCTAATTTCTCGCAACCGTGATTATTTCATCCCGTCTTTTCGTCATGATAATCGAGGCAAGTACCCTTAATGAACTTACATGCTTAACATGGTACTATTGCATGAGTAACGTGTGTGTATGCTCACTACGGGTTAGATCCGACGGGGTCTCTGTAGAGGTCCACAGAGGCGTGGATCTACGAGCTTGGCTTTTAACCACTACGGGTTAGATCCGACGGGGTCTCGGTAGGGGTCCACAGAGGCGTGGATCCGCGAATAATTGTGGTGCATTTTATAAATGGGTTTTGGGTTATGGCGTTTCCATAAATGTGTGTTTCAAACTGATGTTTTATCATTTGCATGCTTTGACTATATATGTAAGGTGTAAGTCGTTCATTTGGTTACTTGTACTAGCATAATTGCTAACCCTTTGGGGACCCGTTTTGGGGAAATTCTTGTTATGAATTTCAGGTTATGTTCAGCCGGACGATCGGGCACTGGAGCAGTATGAGGATGCTGGCCAGGGTTGATGACGTGTGCAATTGAGTCTCTTAATTTCCATTGTCCTTTTGATGCGGTTTTTTTCTTTAAGCTTGTGAACTTATAGAAAGTACTCGCGAGTACTTAGGCATTTCCACTGGGAATATGGTTTGTATTACTAAATGTAATTTTTGATTGTTAGTGATGTCTGTTTTGCCGGTTATACAGGGCATTTCATTTATTTTCATCCTGGTAATGTGTGTTTTCTCCCTAACTGAGATAGTTAGACAAGTGGTATTTCTTAATTAGCCTGGTGGGTCCCATGTAGGGGTCCATGGCACTGTAATATTCCCTAAATATCTTGGAGGTATTACACTAAACCCCCCTTCTAGTGGAGGTACCAAACCCAACAATTAGTATCGGAGTGGTATCTCTAATAGTCGGTTTAAAATCCGAGGAAAAAAAATCCAATGGCGCTCCATTTAATACCGGTCAAAGGTCTCGCCTTAAACCGACCTCCATTTTTTGATGGATCCAATTTTATAACATGGAAGAAGAAGATGTCAATATTCATCCGAGCTTACGATATCGAGCTTTGGAAGATTATTCGCCTTGGTCCAAAGATTCCTACAAAACTGGATGGCTCTTTAAAAGCTTCGAAGATCATAGTGATGAAGACTGGAAAAACGATCATCACAATCAACTGCTTTATTGTCCTTTAAATACGGAAGAACATAATCGGATTTCCTCGTGTGATAGTGCCAGAGAAATTTAGAAAATGTTAGAGGTAACTCACGAAGGAACGAATCAAGTTAAAGAAACGAAGATCAATATGCTTCTCCATGACTACAAGCTTTTCATGATGAAAGATGACGAGTCCATAACAAATATGCTCGACCGATTTTCGATCATTACTAATGGACTAACTTGCTTCGAAAAACCATTATCGAGTAGTGAAAAGGTGAAAAAAATATTACAATCACTACCTCGCGAATGGGACGGACGTTTACGGCAATCATGGAATCAAATGATCTCAACAAACTTGATTTTAGCACCCTTGTCGGTTCGCTAATAAATTACGAGATTGTCCTTAAATCTCGAAATGCCAAACCAAAGCTGAAGGAAAAGTCAATAGCTTTAAAGCTAAAAAGATGTCAAGAAATGAAGAAGATATCCCGGTTGATGATAATGAAGAATCGGCATTTTATGCCAAGAACATCAATAAATACCAAAATTTATTGAACTGGACAAGAAAAGACATCAACTCGTAAACCCGAAACGAGTCAAAAAGGTTCGACAATAATTGTCGAAATTGTGGAAAACCCAGGCACTTTGCGAAGCATTGTTATAGCTCGACTTCCAAGAAAGAAGTCGTAATAGCCACCTAGAGTGACGAAGAAGATGAAGATGAAAATATACAAAATAGTCTCGCACTCATATCAAGGAGCTCGTTTGACGATAGTGACGACGAAAGCCAGGTAAGTACACAGTCTCACGAAGAACTATTTAATTCTTTCGAGTTGTTACATACGGATTTTCAAAATTCTTTAATTGATAATAAATCCCTTAAAATTAAAAATAAATTAGTGGAAGATGAAATTTCCAAAATTCAAGAAAAAGAGAAATTAATTGAAAATGATCATTCTCTATGTTTAGAAAAAAAGAATAAATTAAAAAATGATTTGTTAAAAGTTTAAAATGAACTAAAAGATTTAACGAATAAATTTTCTCTCCGAAATGAGAAATTTGAAACACTACTTAGTGTTCAAAAAATTCTGTTGAATAAACAAGGATTAGGATTCAAACCGAGCAATGAAAATGAATCCTTAAATTTCAAAACACCCCAATGTGGTAAATGTTTAAAAATCGGGCATCATATTTCAAACTGTAAAAGCTCAAGATGAACAATTATAATAAAGAAAAGATGGATTACAAAAGGAACCATAATACCAAACATCATCTATCTATCAAATGAAAAATGACCAAGAGTCGGTTGGATCCCCAAAATTCAAAATTAAATCAAAGTAATTGGTATTTAACTCATGGGGAGTTATTTTTTAAAGGGAATATATTTTTCAGGGGGAGTTTTACCCATTTCTTTTCATATTTAATTTTTCATTGATTTTATGATGCACTTTTTGCTAATGACAAAAGGAGGGAGAAGAATGAGGAGAAATATAGAGAAAAATATAATGGGGGAGAAGAGAAAAAGAGAAGGAATGATTTACGAAAGAAGAAAACTAACAAAACAGATAAATCCGAAAACTTTGATCTGTATATTTTTGTATTTTTATAGGTATAAATTCCATCGAAGTATTGTTGTTTTGTCATCATCAGAAAGGGGGAGATTATTTGAATATTTTAATCCAAATATTCAAACTGTGGTTTTGATGATAAGTTCCTAAACAAAGAAAAACAACAATTAATCAACAAGAAGTCGAAGACGCAAAATCTGGACAGAAAAGCAAAAGCATATAGTGTACGCTATAGCACAAGCTAGCAAACACTAGTCTTCAAGACAGTAAGTATTGCATTCTGCATCGAAGTAGATAACGGACGCTAGTACACAAACTAGTGCACGCAAAGAAGATAACATAACGTACGCTAAGAATGTATGAATAACGTACGCTATGCAAGGCGAAGTTCGAATTCAAAATAAACCAGTCTGTTGGATTGATTCTTGAAGGTCAAAAAGTCTGCAATGAATATATCATTAGCGCACGCTACGTTGTATATTAACGCACGCTAAAGAAAGAGGCAGGAGCTACTTGACTTATCTGATCAACAGTTAACCTACGTAACCCGCAGTGCTAACATACGCAACAAGGCTTCAGCGCACGCTAAAGGAGGAAATAGCGCACGCTAAACAAGTCAGTCACCAACGGCTAGTTTAAGCTTTGAACCTATAAATACCATTTCGCATGGTATTCTCCAAACAACAACTTCAAACAAAACGTATATACTTCAGATATCATTATATTTATTATTGTTGTTGTAATCGAGCTTAATTGTTAGAGTTCGAGTGTTCAATATACTTAACCAATACACGAGAGTAAAGAAAGGATTTAGGATTGTGGATCCGGCATTATTAGAATCATTATCTAAATCCAAGTGAGGTTTTTCTAGTACCAATAAAAAGCTATAAAGTTTGATTCCTTATCCGATAGAAAAGTAAAACGGTTTATTTTGGTCCGACATAAAGACAAGATTGTAACGGTTTATCTCGGACCGATAGAAGACAAGGCGAAAAGGTTTATCTTAAGCCTACAGAAAAAGATACAAAGAGAGGACGTAGGCATACTGGCTGAACCTCTATAAATCGCGGTGTCATTTACATTCCGCACTTAATCACTTCTGCAATCGCAAAAGAATTCTATATTCTTAACCGCACTATCTAAGCCCCTTCTAGTGGCGGTACCAAACCCAACAATTCGTTGTAATTCTTGAAGAAACACAATATTATCTCATTTTATTCTAGTTTAATATGATGTGTTCATGAAGAACACTATGAGATATAAAAATTTGTGTGGATTCCAGATGAAAAACACAAAGCAATATCCCTGGAGAATATTGTAAGTGTTCTTCTAGGATCAATTTTCTAATTATGTTATTTCGAATCTTGTTATTTTATTTCCTCTTGTATATTTAGTTTTATTTCTTAAAATTATTCCTCCCGAAGTTGCACAATTAATTGTAATCTTATTGAAGAATATTAATTATTCTAAATGATTAATTCTTATTTATTCATAACTAATGTGATAATGCAATATTTCTGAAGAAAATGGATTTGTTACTTATAAATATAATAGCATGTTTCGGGATATCCTTCCCTTATTGGTGTCTTGCCCAATATTGGTCATAGGAAGATATATAGATGGAAGGTTCTAGATCCTTTTAGAGGTAGTAGGATCCTATTAGATGTCTCACCTTATCTAGGAATCCTATGTATGGAAGGACTCTTATTGTAATGCCTATTTAAAGGCCACCTCTATCAGTGTTATGAATACATTTGATTGACTCATATTTACAGCTTTCTTACTTTCTCCTGAAACACGTTATCAACACGTAGCTCTACAAATTTTTACAAATTCCCAAAAAAAAATCGGCCTTTAACCCTAGCCGAACCCCCACACGTCACCGCACGCCATCGCGACCAGTCCGCTGGACCTCTGTTGGACCTTTGCCGCACACCAACCACCCCTTCCGGACTGCCACGATCGACCTTGACCGACCACTGCGACATCCTACCACACATCGCCGCGTCCAGTCCGCCTGGACCCTTACTGCACTCTGCCGCGATCGACCTTGGCCGAACACTGCCGCATCGTGCCGCACGCCGTCGTGTCCAGACCGCCCGGACCCCTGCCGAACTCTGCTGCGATCGACCTTGATCGACCACTGCAGCATCTGCCACGATCAACCACTGTCGCATCTGCCACGATCGATCGTGATTGATCCAGATCGGTACCTGCCGCAGCAATCCGACCTAGCCCCAATCGCCCGGCTCGATGAGTCCGCCCGTGCCGACTAGATCCTGCTCGGCCCTCCCTTGCCGATCCAGCCTAGCCACGACCATAGTCCGCCTATTCCCCGTATCTGCCCCGATCCGACCAAGCCGTGAACGACCCTGCTCGGCGCCTGCTGAACATTGCCGCCACAGTCCGCCCATGCCGATAGTGCCCCGCATCTGTCCCAATGTGACCCAGCCATGATTGAACCTACTTGGCACCTGCCGAACATTGCCACCACCATCTATCTGTGTCGATCGTGCCCTGCATCCACCCCAATCCGGCGCAGATGCGATCGACCTTGCTCGGACCCTGCAGAACCCTGCCTGCCGATCTAACCCAGTCGCGATTCGACCTGGCCCCCGCCTGCGCTGCCCGACCAAGCCGTGACGAGAACTGCCCCCCGTGTCCGACCCGTGCAGGCCAGATCGTCAGCACCGAGACCTGCTCGACCACTGCCTTCCACGTCTGACCCGATCAAGTCCATCTCGTCCGCACCACTCGCCGCCCGATCCGACCAGCTCCAGCCCAATCGCCCGCTTCTGAAATTCGCAACCCGATCCAGCCCAACTGGTCCGACCTGGTTTAATGTCTCGTTCTAAAGACCCAAACATCGATTTAATTTGTAATTTTCTGAATCCACCAAAATTGTGCCCCCGATTTCACATCATCGCATAGAGTACCAATCGATAGATCGGAGCACACCTCCAATTTCTCCATATCACGTGCCTAATTTTATAATCGAGGTAATTATCTAAACTTGTCCCTATTTCAATTATCTCTTTCTCGGAATTTTTTTTGGGGACATGGGTTATTGGGTTCTTTATCTCCCACGCTACTTTGTGGTAGATGAGACAGCGAGAGAAGTAGGTATCTCTGCGTGTCGAAGAAAACTGTGTGATGGTCCTGGGGGAGTCACCAAATTGTTGAAGGTCGATACTTGTGGTTGTTGGATACAATACGTATCTGCATGCGGTTTTATATCGCCATTTTTGTCGACTTTACTAACAATAAATAAGGGAAGTACATCGAGTAACGGTTATGTTACACGCTTTTAAAAGCATCAATTGTGACCGTTTATATTGTCACTGAAAATCCAACAAGACTAACTTCCTCTTGTTTATAACTTTTAGATGGCACAAAGCTCCAACATTCACACGGAGTTCGAAATTCTTGACCATGCTGGTAAGGAGTACCATAGGTGGGTCTCAGATGTTCGCTTGGCATTGATCAGTAAGAGATTTACTACCACCATCTTTCCCTCTAATGAGCCTACCGCTCAAGAACCGAGCGAGAAAATCAAGTCTAACGCACTGATGTACTTGCGTAGACATATACATCCGTTGTTGAAGAAGTGTTGCATGAATTTGCAAAGCCCCAAAGAACTATGAGATACACTCGAACAACGTTTAATAATGTGCATGACCAGCGCTTCCTTGAATTGCAACTTCAGTGGTGTTATGTCGCGATTTATACGCCTCAACAGGCGATCGGCATAAGGGCATAGCGACCGAACCAGAGTCAAATAGACCAAGGCAGACTTGCCGATCGAAGGACCTAGATCAGGACCCAGCGCCGAGCGATCGACATCCAAGGCGATCGTCTCTTGGCACCTAGCGACCGTCCCAAGTGCCCGAACAAGGACGACCGCCTCATGCCACGTGAAAAGCCAACATCCGTCAAGTCTGTGAAGGCCAAATCTCGGGATAGAGGCCCATGTGTAGATCCAGAAAAGGCGCCGTATGATAAGGCCCTTTGACCCCAGCCTGTCACCAACTGTAGGTGACAGGGGCAGCTTCTCACCTACCGACAGACCCGCCGAAAGGTCCAAGGTGGGACCTCCCGAGACAGCGACAAGAAAAGCATGTTGTCCTCTCATTGGTTCGCATAGATGGCTGCCAGCAGCAGCCGCGGACTTTAAGGCAACCAACCCATGTGCTAAAGACAATCGCCCCTTTATTATAATACAGGAAAGGCGATCTCCCGTCAAGATTAAGATATCCCAACTCCTCCTATAAATAGGAAACCTCCAGCAACTGGAAAAAGGTTCAGAAACTGTTGAATCCTACAGCTAAAAGCACATCACTCCATCGTTGTTACAAGAACTCACAGAGCATTAACTCTGGTTCTTCCGGCAATCATCAGCACTCAAGAGCTAGATAACTAGGGTCTTTACACTCATTGTAATTGTACTCTAACATTAATATTTGTACTCCCAAGTATTCGTATTAATAATATCTCGTGAGAGCACTCAATCCCGGGACTAACAACCCCAGCAAATCTTGTGTTATTTACATTCCCACGGACGTGCTGTCACATTTTGTTTATTACTCATCCATTCCAGCAAACCCTTCCGAATAATATTTTGGGTAACAACAATTGGCGCTAGAAGAAGGGGCTTTACCTTTATTTTCATTCCGACCATTTTGAAGAACACTCACTGTTCTCCGGAGCATATACTTGAAGAAACACTCACTGTTCTTCAAAGAAAAACCTTCAAAATCATGACGTCTACCACCACTTCGAAGAGAGCCACTCTATGATCCGCCGGACATCTTATTCCGTCCCGACCTGAGTCCCAACCTACGGTAGAGGGTAGCCGCCGCGACGCGAGACTCTCAATCCCGCCCCCGAGGGACGGCCCCAGCCTCTCACTCGACTAGTTCCAAAGCATGGAACAGATCGAGGAGGCCATGGCCATCCTAAGGGAGCGACGGAGAGCATGCGAAGCGCCCGCTATAACCCCCTCAGACATTCACCACGCGGGCAAACGGAAGCTCAAGGGGTTACTTGTCGAGCAATCGTCAGAAAGCCCCAATTCACGAGAAAAGGCACTCGCGAGGCGGGACGGTTCCATCTTCAGCCGCCTAGGAAGCGATCCATCGTGGCGACCGGGGCGTTCTGGCCCCAACCATGAAACAACGGAGTCCGAATCCATCACCAAGAGTTCGGCATACCCAACTCCCGAGCAAAAACAGGATGGCCATTTGGCTCCCATTCGCCAAGGAATCGAGCCCCGCGGCAGAGACATCATCTACAGCAGAGCCAGGGGATCAGTACTTGATCGCCCCGACTCCCGCTCCGAGAACCGGGCCGTGAGCAGCCAGGCCACAGCGATCACCACAATGCAACGCCAGCTCGATGATGTGAAAGCGCTCCTAGAAACTTGGACAGGCGCCAAGAGAGAGATCGCCGGGCCGAGTGAGCCGCTTGCGGTCCAGATCAAACTTGTCCCCGTGCAACCAAGGATCGCTCCTCCCCAAGACTCACTTGAGCAAATTCCAGATCTACATGACCGGATGCGGGACATCAGACGTGACCAGGTGCTGAATGTTCCCGTTAACACTGGGCAATCTGGCCCATAGGTGGTACATCTCATTGCCACTGCGATCCATCAGTTCCTTTGAACAATTGGCGAGTGACTTCACGTCGTATTTCGCCTCCAAGGTCGCTCGACCAGAAGGCCCCCACCGCATGATGAAGATCAGGCAGGGGAAAGACGAATCCGATGAAGATAACATCGACTGGGTGGATGAAATAATCCTCATCGGCGAGACCGTAAGCGACGAGATCGCCCTCTACTCGGTCCTATGAGGATTCGATGGTCTTTCGCCCATGTTCAGGCACCTTACGAAGGACATCCCCTCGACCTACGCGATCTTCCGCGCCAAGGCCGCAGACTTTTTGGCCAGGCGGAGGTTGCTCGCCCTTCGCCAAGGCGAGGGGGCAGAGACAGCGATCGCCAAGCCCAACAAGGCGGTCGCCAAGCCACCCGGTGATTTCAGGGCCTTTGAGGATGTGGAAGCCCATCTCCACCACAACCTCAATCTATCTCCGGCCTATATTTTTTACGCGATCCAGGGGTGCGAGTGGCTAAGCAAGCCGAAGGCGATAAGGGACCACAGTCATATGGACCGCAACAAATTTTGTGCTTACCACAAGAGTCCCGGCCACAACACTGACCAAGGTCGCGACCTCCTCCTACAACTCTGGAGATTATTCGAGGAGGGCAAGCTGGACAGTCTAGTCAATTAGCCGGAGCCCCGGGAGAAAAGGATCAATGGTCGTGATCGGTGACCGAATGATGATCATCAGTCTTCCAACCCGATCGTCAGAATCAAGCACGGCGAGCTGGAAGACTTATACTAGTCGATCCCCCCGATCGACCCTGGCAGCCAGATCTTTATGCTTCAATCAAGAGGTGGAAACTTCGGAGGTCTTTCCCCAGTTTCCACCATGTCAAACGAAAGGCTACTGCCCAAGCAACATCTCCAAAAATAGAGGACTCGCTCGCCCTCTAAATTTCATCATCTAACATGATGGATCTAGGCATGAGATCGCCTCCCTCGTCACAACGTATACCGTCGAGGATCGCCATCTAACATGACGATCCGAGGTAGAAGAGTGCAGCCATGGTCCTGGAGGTCGATGGAACCGACAGCCTCGTCCATGCAAGGTTCCTTTGGGCAGAGATCGCTCGCCCTTCGTTTAATTACGAGGCGGGCGTAGACGAAGGACCCTCCAAAATAGATCCGTGGACACGCTCGCCCGCCCTCAAAGGTCCATCATCTAACATGGTTCGCCCGGACAATGCAGCGCATTCCTACCCCCGTCACAACGTATGCCCTCAAAGGTCCGCCATCTAACATGTCGGCCCCAGGCAGAAAAGTGCTAACAAGCCACGGTCATAGATTCGATTAATATGATGGTGCCCCGTGCAAGAACTCCTCCAGGAAGAGATCGCTCGCCCTTCGTTTAAATACGAGGCAAAATGTAGCCTCCGGAGGACCCTCACAATAAAGTGAGTCGCGAGCCATACCTACAGGTGGAATGTCCCTCGCGCACAAGACACGATCGTGGAGGTCGGTCCATCGAAATCCATGACTATGCACGGTTCCTCTAGGCCCAAACGATCGATCTTCCACGAGGGATCTTCAAAATTGAAGATCGCAAGAAGAAGACCGAAGATAGCTCGCCAAATGATTAGGTCGCCCAAATCCAAGACCAAAGTCCGCTCGACGAGTCACTCGTCATTATCTTAAAGGATCGCCAGTGGAACCACCTCACCCCATGTCTTCAACATCGGATCAAGCTGGGGGGCAATTATAGTATCGTGATTTATACGCCTCAACAGGCGATCGGCATAAGGGCCTAGCGAACGAACCAGAGTCAAATAGACCAAGGCAGACTTGCCGATCGAAGGACCTAGATCAGGACCCAGCGCCGAGCGATCGACATCCAAGGCGATCGTCTCTCGGCACCTAGCGACCGTCCCAAGTGCCCGACCAATGACGACCGCCTCATTCCACGTGAAAATCCAACATCCGTCAAGTCTGCGAAAGCCGAATCTTGGGATAGAGGCCCACGTGTAGATCCATAAAAGGCACCGTAGGATAAGGCCCTTTAACCCCAGCCTATCACCAGTTGTAGGTGACAGGGGCGGCTTCTCACCTACCGACAGACCCGCCGAAAGGTCCAAGGTGGGACCTCCCGAGACAGCGACAAGAGACGCATGTTGTCCTCTCATTGGTTCGCATAGATGGCTGCCAGCAGCAGCCGCGGACTTTAAGGAAACCAACCCATGTGCTAAAGACGATCGCCCCCATTTTATAATTCAGGAAAGGCGATCGCCCGTCAGGATTAAGACATCCCAACTCCTCCTATAAATAGGAAACCTCCAGCAACTGGAAAAAGGTTCAGAAATTGTTGAATCCTGCAGCTAAAAGCACAGCACTCCATCGTTGTTACAAGAACTCACAGAGCATCAACTCCGGTTCTTCCGGCAATCATCAGCACTCAAGAGCTAGATAACTAGGGTCTTTACACTCATTGTCATTATACTCTAACATTAATATTTATACTCCCAAGTATTAGTATTAATAATATCTCGCGAGAGCATTCAAGTTCGGGACTAACAACCCCGGCAAATCTTGTGTTATTTACATTCCCACGGACGTGCTCTCGCATTTTGTTTGTTACTCATCCATTCCAGCAAACCTTCGGAATAATATTTTGGGTAACAACAAGTGGGAGCAAATCCGGTTCTTGGATTACGCGAATGTGGAGGCCTATAATCAAGCCGTCCTCAATCTTCGCGCTGATCTTGGTTTTTGTGGTGTCAGGAAGTCTGATCAAGACTTGACCGAAAAGACCCTTAACACGTTTCCTGTGGGAGCAAGTGTGATTGCTCATCAGCTACGCGTTGCCTATGAGGAAGGGGGAATTAAAAATTCTAGTGACCTTATATCATACCTCACGAAAAAAGAAAGGCACCATGAGATCATTCTCAACCGCAATGCGCATCCAGTTGGTACGAAGTCGATTCCGAAAGTGAATCAGGATACTCACAGGAAGGCACCATGACAAAATAAGAAAGGCAATGCTGCTCAGTTTTTGCAAGCACCACGGGTGCATGACTCGAGCATGCGAAGGAAAAGATGAGGTCGTCGTTCCAATGTGTGGAAGAGGCAAGATGGCTTGGCCGCCGGTCCTAGTGGAGCCCAACCACGCAGACCACCTCCTGCCGCTGGGAACAGCCTATTCCAAAGGAAGGATGGAATTGCTATACTTGCGGTTCAAAGAAGCATACTTACCGTAATTGCAAGATGTCAAAGAACATCCAAGCCTACTACAAGCACTATAAATAGTACTTGACTCAAGAGTCGAATTACATGGAGAAAGATAATGAGAATATGGAGGTGAACCATGTTGAGATCCCTCCTCTCACCATTGCGGACAGAGACCAGCATTTGGATGTTGCTGACTTTGACTATATCATTGTAGTTTGACTAGTTTTTACGCTTTGGTTATGTTTTGTCTTGTTTATAGTTTTCTTTCGAGAACTACTTTAGGATTTTCTATGAATGTAATAAAGTTGGTCATGATGAATAAAACTCTTTTAATTGCTATGATTATGTAAAAACGAATTTTATTTTTCCCTCAAATAGCATGTTCGGTTTATTACAAAACAATTACTCTGTAAGAATTGCTTGGTTAATTTGATATATTGGTGGATTTTTTCAAAAAAAAATTGGTCACGACTAAGCGCATCCTCCTTGATATTTGTTTATGCCTTGAAAGTACAAACAGAATCAGTGATTTTTAAACAGCCTTAGTTGTACCGACATTCCTACTTTCTATGCATGTCTACCAAGTTAGAGTTACCGAAAGGATCATTAGTCGAGATATAAATCGAACACCCCTATGCATTTTAAAACGTTTAAATGCTCATATGGCTATCATTTCCATAGTATTGTATCAATGATAATGCCTTTAAAAAAGGCTTCAACCTTGCTCTATCACTCAAAAATAGGGAAATACCAAAATAGCAACTTGAAACAAACACTAAGATCTTAGTTTAATGATCCAGAAAATGCACGACCTATGGATGGAAAGATACGGTATTCTAGTGTCCAGAACAACTGACTGTTCATCTATAAACTTCTTAAAAAGGGAGTTATTGATATTTTAGTGAACAAAGGTCAAGCTGCATGGAAATTATTTCCAGCGATTGTGTTAACTTTGATCCTAACCAACTTGGTCGAATTTCCCCAAACTCGAAGTTAGTGAGTTTTTGCTATGTATTTCATCACAATAATAATCAAGTTTCATATCTTATTGTAGATGTCTCATGGCGAAACTGAGTGCTTTGCTGATAGCAAAACAACCCACACTATTCTTTGGAATAGGCAATTATTTAGGGATATTGTGCCATATATATCTCCTCAGTGACAATAATGATTGGTTCCTCCCAATTAATTAAAGGAAAGGGACCTATTCATTTTTTTCTACCTAGTGGTACGCACATTAATGTCACAAACCTTGCTAAGTTTTAGGGACATCCATGCCAACGGTTATCACCTTGATACATATTATGAGAATGAGATAGAATTTGTGTGTTACTCTGGTAGAATGCAGAGAACGCCGCGTTCTCGAGAAACTAATGAGTCTAAGTAGTGGTTTATACCACACTACAATAAGGGTTAATGAATTCTACGTTGTGAGTCATGAACTTTGTGATTCCGAAGCATACTAACTGTGGCATGACTGACTCGGTCACCCTGGATGCGACATGATGATTTGTATTTGGAAAAACTCACACGGTCATCCATTTTTCAAGTTGAGAAAACAATTGGAAGCACTGATTGATATTGGCATTGATATGAGTGAGTCTGATACAGTATCACCGGGATTGAAGATCGCACGCCCCGATGAGGTTGGCGGTGCATCTTCTGCAAATCCCGAGGCTTCTGTGGAAATTTTCAATGCACGTAAATCGTTTTGTAAAGCCTGTTCACTAGCAATGTTGATACCTTCTGTTGTGCGGCGATTAATATGCTTCAATGGCGATCGGCATTATGATCTGAGCGCCAACCATAGAAACATACTCTGGGCAAACACCCAGCAGTCGACACCCATGGCGACCGTCTTTCGGTATCCAACGATCGTCTTTTATTACTTGGCGATCGTCTTTTATTAATTGGCGATCGTCAATGATGACCAGCCAGAGACGATCGTCTCGTGCCACGTATGGATCCAACATCCATCAAAGTCATCGAAGACCGAATCTTAGACGGTGGCCCATGTGCAGATCCACAAAGGGCACCGACAGATAAGACATTTGACCCTAGCCTGTCACCTACCTCACCTACCGACAGGGCCGCCGAAAGGTACAAAGTGGGTCCTCCCCGGACAGCGATTCAGGACGCATGCAGGCTTCCCATTGGCTCGCACAGCTGGTCGCCAGCAGCAGCCCCAGACTTTAAGGGAACAACCTCACGTGACGGGACGATCGGCCATCTTATTATAATATAGAAAACGGCGGTCGCCCGCGATCGCCGGAGAGGTCCCAGCAGCTTTGTCTCCTATAAATAGGAGGCTCACAACAAGTGTCAAGCATCATGCGATTATTACCGTGAATACAGTGCAAAATACATACATAAAGAAAATCGAAGACTCATCTGGCAATCACTTACACATTCATAGTGATATTCATATACACTTATCATATGTCCCAAGCAAGAACTCACAGATCTACATATCTGGTTCTTCCGGCAATCTACACGCCCTACAGCTTAGATAACTAGAAGTCTTTACACTCATTGTAATAGATTCTAACATTAATATTTGTACTCGACAGTATATTTATTAATAACATCTCGCGGGAGCATTCAAGCCCGGAATTAACAACCCCGGCAAATCTTGTGTTATCTATTTTCTCACGGAAGTGTTCTCGTATTTGTTTGTTACTCGATCATTCCAGCAATACTATCTTCGGATAATATTTTGGGTAACAACAATTGGCACTAGAAGGAGGGGTTCTCTAAACCTTCATTTTTATTCCTACCGTCTCGGAGAACACTCACTGTTCTCCGGACGTATACTTGAAGAAACACTCACTGTTCTTCAACGAAAAGCCTCCAGAAAAATGACGTCTGCTACGACTTCCAAGAGAGCCACCCTAATATCCTCCGGAAATCTCATTCCGGCCCGGACCGAATCCCAGCCCACGGCGGAAGGCGACCGTGGCGACGTTAGGCTCTCACTCCCGCCCCCGAGGGACGGTTCTAGCCTCTCACTCCATCAGTTCCAGACTGCGGAACATATTGAGGAGGCTATAGCCATCCTCAGGGAGCGACGGAGGGCCTGCGACTCGCCCACCATCACTCCGTCGGCCATCCGCCGGACAGGTAAGCGGAAGCTTAAGGGGATCTATGTGGAGAAATCGACAGAAAGCCCCGAGCCGCAGGAGAAGGCTCTCGTGAGGCGGGACGATTCCGTCTTCAGCCGCCTAGGGAGCGATCCCTCATGGTGACCCGGACACTCAGGCCCCAGCTGGGAGACATCGGAGTCCGAATCCTTTACCAGGACTTTGGCATATCCGACTCCCAGGAGACAAGCCGGTCAACGAGCCCCCGCTCGCCCAAGAAATGAACCTACTGGCAGGGAACTCGTCATTCACCACGGGGCCAGGGGATCAGTACACGATCGCCTTGGCTCGTGCTCTGGGAGCCAATCGGCGAGAAGTCAGGCGACGGCGATGGCCGCCATGCAACACCAGCTCGACGAGATGAAGGCGCTCCTGGAAAATGTGGCAGGCGCCGGGAGATCGATCGTTGGGCCAAGCGAACCACTCGCGGTTCAGATCGAGCTCGCCCCAGTCCAACCAACGATCAATCCCCCACAAACACCTCTATATAAGGGGAGATCGGATCCGGAAACCCACTTGAGCAAATTCCGGATCTACATGACCGGATGCGGAGCATCAGATGCAACCAAGTGTCGAATGTTCCCATTAACCCTGGGCGACCTCGCCCACAGGTGGTACATCTCACTACCACCTCGCTCAATCAACTGCTTTGAGAAGCTGGCGAAAGACTTCACATCGTACTTCACCGCCAAAGTCGCTCGCCCTGAAGGCCCCCACCGCATGATGAAAATCAGGCAGGGGAAGGACGAATCAGATCAAGATTACATCGACCAGGTAGACGAGATAGTCCTCACCGGCGAGCCCATCAGCGACGAGCTCGCCCTCTACTCAGTTCTGGGTGGATTCTGCAGGCACTCACCCATGTTCAGACACCTCACCAAGGACATCCCTCCGACCTACTCGGTCTTCCGCGTCAGAGCCGCCGACTTCTTGGCCAGGCAGAGGATGCTCTCCCTCCGCTTAGATGAGGGACCGTCCGGAGAAGGTAAGACGCCATCCCATGTACAGAAGAAGGCGGTTGCCAAGTCCATAAAGGCGGTCGCCAAGTCCAGAAAGGCGGTCGCCAAGCCGCCTGGCGAGTTCAAAGCCTTCGAGGACGTAGAGGTCCACCTTCTCCACAACCTCAACTTATCTCCGGCCCACATCTTCAACGCAATCAAGGGTCGCGGGTGGCTCTCCAAACCAAAGCCGATAAGAGACCACGGTCATCTAGACCGTAGCAAATTCGGTGCCTACCACAAGAGTCCTGGCTACAACACCAGCCAATGCCGCGACCTCCTCAGACAGCTCTGGCGACTGTTCGAGGAAGGCAAACTGGACAACTTGGTCACCAAGCCAGAACCTAAGACGGAAAGGACCAGAGGGCGCGAGCGCCGACAAAACGAAAGAACTCCTCCCAATCCGGTCGCCAGAATCGAGCATGAGCCGGAGTACTCTAATAAGTCGATCCCTCCGATCAACCCTGGTGATCGGATCAACATGCTTCAAGCAGGAGGTGGGAACCTCGGGGGCCTTTCCCCGATTTCCACCATGTCAAACAGGAAGCGAAAGGCCGAGCTGAGAGCATTCGCCGGGGTCTATGTCGTGGTACCTCCGGAGCCGACCATTTCTAAAGACGCTCTCATCACCTTCTCCAACAAGGACAGGGAGGGAGTGCAATGCCCCATAGAGGATGCACTGGTGATCTCTGCTTGTATCCTTGGGAAGATGGTCGATCGCGTGCTGGTCGACAATGGAAGTTTCTGCAACATCATATTCAAATCCGCCCTGGACCAGCTCGGAAACTTGACCAAATTCATCAAGCCGTTTGACACCGTGTTCCAAGGGTTCGGCGACAACACAGTCCAAGCCTACGGAAGGATCAAGCTCTCTGTCGAGCTAATATGCTTTTACGATCCCAAGGTTAGGATTACTAGGAACCTAAATTTTGTAATCATAGATAGGCCCAGCATCTATAATGGGTTCCTAGGTCGCCCCTTTCTAGAAACCTTTGAGGCGGCCGCCTCGTCTTTCTTTTACTGTATCAAATTCCCCACTGCCGATGGGACGGTCGGTACTGTAAAAGGAGATCAGCTAATGGCAAAAAGATGTTTGAATTACTCCTATGGCGTTACTTCTTTCAATACTTCCCATGCTATGTATAACATTGAAACGATCGGCGATCAACCCATGGAGATCGACGAGCCAAGCACATCGTACCAACCCGACTCAGAGGACGTCATCTCGGTTCGATTAACGGACGACATCGAGCCAAGGATCGGTTTCAGGCCAAGTCTCGACATCGATCCAAGGATCGAGTCCAGAAACCGTTCCAAACGAGAGGCGACCGTCCCCGTCGAAGAGTTGGAGAGTATAACGATAGATCCGGATCATCCAGAACGGGAATTATAGATCGGCGCAAGCATCAACCGCGAATTAAAAGGGGATCTGATCAATTTGCTATGTGAGAACATCGGAGTCTTTGCCTGGTCGCATCAAGATATGGTCGGCATAAGTCCTGAGCACGCTTGCCACTATCTAAAGATCGACCCAGCAATGAAGCCTGTTCACCAAAAATGTAGGAAATTCGGTCCCGAGAAATACGCAGCGCTCGACATAGATGTCCAAAACTTACTCAACAACAAATTAATCGGGGTAGCTACAGACGAACCACAATGGGTCGCGAACGCTGTACTCGTCAAAAAGCCAAATGGTTCCTGGAGGTTATGCATCGACTTCACCGACCTCAACGCGGCATGTCCAAAAGATCACTTTCTGATGCCTCATATTGATCACTTGGTCGATAGTACAGCAGGTTGCGAGATGATGTCATTTATGGATGCTTTCGCCGGATATCATCAAATCCCAATGGCGGAGAAAGACATAAAACACACACATCTTTCCACACGGAGAAAGACATATACTTTTGGGTCCAAATGCCGTTCGGCTTGAAAAACGCAGGGGCAACCTACTAGCGACTAGTCAACAGAATGTTCGCCAATCAGATCGGCAAGACCATGGAGGTCTACATTGACGACATCGTGGTCAAAAGCCTTAAAAAGGAAGATCACCTCAATGATCTCGCCGAGACGTTCGCCATCCTCGAGAAGTTCAACATGAAGCTGAACCCCAAGAAATGCAACTTCGGGGTGGGCTCCGGAAAATTCTTGGGGCACATCGTGAGCCAAAGGGGGATCGAGGCGAACCCCACCAAGATTCAAGCGATCCTTGACATGCAGGAGCCGCGGAACATCAAGCAGGTGCAACACCTCACAGGTTGTCTAGCCACCCTCAACCATTTCATATCCCGGCTCGGCGATAAAAGTAAGCCATTCTTCGCGACCATAAAGAACAAGAAGTTCGCATGGATGAAGGAGAGTCAGGTAGCATTCGCCAAAATAAAGGAATATCTATCTAACCCCCAGATCCTGGCAAAGCCGATCCCCGGTGAGAAACTATTCCTTTACCTGGCAGCCTCGGAGGTCGCACTAAGTGCCGTTTTGGTACGAGCGGAGGGACAAGTCCACTTGCCGATCTACTATGTTAGTCAAGCGCTCCATGACGCACAAACACGATATACACCATTGGAGAAGATCGCCTACGCCCTTGTCATGAGTGTTCGTAAGCTAAGGGCATATTTCTTCGAACATCAAGTAGAAGTCCTGACAACTCTACCTCTAAGGAAAGTTCTACACCGAACAGACAGCAACGGCGACTCCTCAAGTGGTCGCTGGAGATCGCCCAATACGGTATCACATATGCTCCTCGCACGGCAATCAAAGGCCAAGCTCTGGCAGACTTCGTGGTGGAACTAACGTTCCCTCATAGTCCAACCCTAATCGGCCGACCTGCCTGGATGTTATATGTGGATGGCTCGGGGACCAATTCGAGAGCAGGGGCAGGGATTGTCCTAATCAGTCCCGACGGACAAAGTTTCACTAATGTTGTGTGTTTCAGTTTTTGTGCGACCAACAATGAAGCCGAATACGAAGCCTTGGTAGGCGGGCTCGATCTAGCCCTCGCCCTGGATGTTCGTCGCCTCCATATCTTCATGGACTCCCTCTTGGTCGTGAACCAAGTCAAGGGAGAATATGAGGAGCGCGGCGAACATATGGTCAAATACCAAAAGCTGGTCTCCGAAATATGCACGAAATTTAAGGAAGTGCTAATCGGACAGGTCCCGAGAGAGCACAACTCCCAAGACGATGCCCTATCCAAGCTAGCGTCATCAGATGGGGCAGCTGATTTCTCTAATATCCAAATTACAAAATCAGCAAGGCCGGCGATCGACAGAAACCTGGTTACCACGGTTGTTGTTGCCGAGGAGAACTGGATGACTCCGTTCATCAAATACTTAAAGGACAGAATGGTCCCTGACGATCGTGTTAAAGCTCGCCAACTCCAGCTCCATGCGACCAGATATACCCTATTGGACAACCGTCTTTACAAGCGAGCTTTCAGCCTTCCCCTCCTCAAGTGTATTACACCGGAGGAAGGTCGGCTCGTTTTAGACGAGATCCATGACGAGATTTGCGGAAACCATGCGGGCGGGCGAGCTCTCATCCATAATACAACCAGGCAAGGTTTTTTCTGGCCATCACTTCAGAAGGACGCGATCGCCTATGCCAGATCGTGTCACAGGTGTCAAATAACGGGCCCAAACATTAAACTCTCCCCCGAACAGCTCACCTCCATGTACAGCCCTTGGCCATTCGCGCAATGGGGCATCGACCTTATAGGTCCCTTGCCGACGGCTCCAAGAGGCTGTAAGTTCGCCATCGTAGGGGTCGACTATTTCACCAAATGGGCTGAGGCCGAACCGCTAAATAAGATCGGCCAAGATCAAGTGATCAAGTTTATCTGGAGAAACATCATATGCCGTTTCGGCCTGCCCCAGACCATCATCTCCGACAACGGAAAGCAGTTCGATGGCTTAGAAGTCATGCAATTTTGTGAGAAGTGGGGTATCAAAAGGTTGTTCTCGGCTCCCTATCACCCTCAGACGAACGGGCAGGTAGAGGCTGTGAACAAGATCCTCAAACACACAATTAAAGCGCGACTCGAATCCAGTCTAGGACGATGGGCAAGCGAGCTCCCAGACGTTTTGTGGTCTTATCGAACGACGACCCGTAATTCAACCGGCGAAACCCCATTCGCCCTCGCCTTCGGAACAGAAGCGGTGATTCCCTCGGAGATCGTCGTCCTCAGCCATGGAACCGAACAAGAGATGACGATCGACAACGATGTGGCCCGACGGATCGACCTCGACATGCTCGAAGAACGATGACTGGCCTCAAAAATGAGGAACACAATCCACAAAAGGATATCCGAGAAGTTCGTCAATTCGAAGGTCAATGTAACACCCAAAATTTATTTATTTTTTTTTTATTTTTTTTTTTTACCGAAATAATATAAAGTTTGACACCAATTCATAAAGGAACTTCATTTATTTAATTTAATAAGCCAATAATGGCAATCAAGTTATCAAACTTCTAAAGAAAACAACATAAGTAAAACTTTCTAATATAGAAATGTCAAAAAGCGGAAGTACTAAAAATGTTCATTGACTTAAAATAAATCACAGTGTGTCACGAATGCTCCCGTCAGTCCTTAGCCTCCTTAATCGTAATACCTGAAAATGTTAAGTAAAACCGTAAGCACAAAGCTTAGTGAATTCAAACACAACATTATACCAATATCCACAATCACTAGACCTAGATTAAAATATATAGTTATAACATTTAAGCATAAACCAAGAACAAATCAAGGCTTATAAGGAGGGCTAGTAGGTTACCCGCATCTCACAAACCGAAGAGTATTGGGTTAATCTTACCCTCACCTCACATCCCGGAGGGTATTGGAGTAATTATACCTAACCACGCGCACCGGAAAAAAGCCGGATAATTGCTATGATCCCCTCAACGATAAACATACAGTGCACATGTATAATTAACAATTTAAGCATGTATTCATATTATCATACCATAATAAGAATTTAACACTCACGTGCTAACCTAGCAATCATAAATATTGAGACAATGGGGTGAGAGAACTCACCTTGAATACTTAAGGGAGATTGCTAAATCAAAACTGGCTACCACACTTGAGCAAATGCCAAAACTTCACCTATTATAAACTAGGAGTTAGGATATACCCAAAGATGAAGCTTAAAGACTTAAACAAAAATCTGGACAGCAAGGTCTAAAAACAGACCCGCTGTTAAAGATGGATTTACTTAATTTTCCTAAGTATTAACATATCAATATTAAATTTTTCTAAGAAACTAGAGTCTTTCCCCTTTTTAAAACAGTAAAGAACTCACTCTAACTCCAAAATATGAATTTATTATGATGCTTTTAAAAAGACATCGCAGTGCAGTCCCAAATCATAGGAATCAGTAGTGTTGGCCAATTCTACCCAACTTGTGGGTAGACATTGTCCAAACTAAAAATCACAGAGATAATAGACATAAATACCAAAGTCTCAGAGTTGGAATCGACCAAAAAGGGTTTCCCAAACTCTAGATATGAAATTCACAACATGACTAATTACAAAACCCTTAAAAGCTGATGACAGAAAACTGATCTGGAGTGTGAACTCAATATGACCAAGAAATACTTGGAGATAACATCCCATAAACTCCAGATCACAACTTTAGGTCATAACACACATGTGGGAACTTGGAATCCCATTAGATCATTTCCCAAGCCCTAGAAACGAATAAAACAAGTTGACCTATCAGATCAGACCCGGATCAGACCTACCAGCAAAGGTGCTGTTCTTGCCCATGGATAAAGTCCTAATTAGTGAGAGTGACCTTCATAAGAAAGTTACCCAACACAATTTGTAAACTTTTGGCACAGGATTGAGATCCGTTTGAGTTATAAAATTCAAGTTATGATTTTTGTAAGATGACTACAAATCTGATGGAAACAGAATCGTAGCCAACCCTTAATCTTTTTAACCAATCCATTCCTCTCCCTTTTGAAACACATTCCAAGATGTGTTTAACACCCAAATTCAGTCCCCTATGAACATGGTGGCACTAAAAAGGGCTAGGAGTCATTGGCATTTCATTTAGTCACAAGGAAAAGAATCAAATCAACATAATATATGACAAACCACTTAAACTCATAATTTTCCCCTTTCTTAAGGGTTCCTTGATCTTTCAAATACACAAACATTTATATACACATCTTAGAAGATGCTATAAAGTTGTATACTTAGATCTAAACATATTGATATGGATATGTTGAGAATCAAAATAATATTTAACAAGAATTATAACCATTCACAAGATCTATCACATTTTATCACCTAAATAAAACTTGGTGATTTCCATGGTTCATTTAGACCTTGTATTTTATATAATCATCTAGATCCATCATACACCATGTATAGGGTGTAGATATAATCTAGAGATGATGATAACATACAACTTATAACAATAACAACATTGGTTAAAACCATAAGATCTATCTTCTTTAAATCACACAAGTTACAACTTGATGATTTTTATGAATCATATAGATCTTTTACATAATATGATCATCTAGACTCATCATACACCATGTATAGGAGATGGTGATGAAATTTCTAGATGATAATCAACACTTAAAACAATTAATTGAATATAAATCAAAAGAAAAGATTAAAACACCTTAAAAGATCTTACCTAAGCTTGTTACACCAACAAGGAAGTGAAGGAGAAAGATGATTGTGGCTTTGGATGAGAAAAATGAGAGAGAGATGGGAGAGATCGGCCGAATGAGGGAGAGAGGAGGAAGTTAGGGTTTTGTGATATTTATATAAATCATTTTAGGATAAAGCCTAATGACTTCACTAATGGGCTAGGCTCAAAACTCATTTCTTTTACTAGCCCAATATAATTAAATCTTTCAATTAACTTAGCCCAAAACTTGTATTTTAATCTAACTTGGCTAATTAATTAAACCCATCATTTAAAATAACTAAATACCATGAAAATAATTAACGTACCGGGAAAAACCGGGCGTTACAGTCAAGGAGAGAAGGTTTTAGGTGGGCGATCTCGTCCTCAAAAAGATCCAGACCCACACAGGTGTCTTTGGTCCGAACTGGGAAGGCCCTTTCAGGATATCTAAGTGGCTAACTAAGGGAGCCTACGAACTTGAACATCCTGACGCTACTCCGGATCAATATCCCTGGAACGCCGTACATCTGAAGAAATACTACCAGTGAAAACTTTGTAATCAGTTTCTACTATCCTATGTACAAGGAATATAATGAGATTCTTTCCTATCCCATCTATTCTGGCGATCACCCCACCAGGCATATCGCATACCACCGACGATCGTCGTTCATGACGATCCGAGGTAGAATCAATGCAGCCATGGTCTTGGAGGTTGATGGAACCGACAACTTAGCCCGTGCAAGGTTCCTTTGGGCTGAGATCGCCAGCCTTTCGTTTAAATACGAGGCCGGCGTAGCCAAAGGACCCTCCAAAACTAATCAGTGGACACGATCGCCCGCCCTCAAAGGTTCATCATCTAACATGGTGAACCCGGACAATGCGACGCGTCCCTACCCCGTCACAACATATACCGTCGAGGGTCGACATCTAACATGCCGACCCGAGGTAGAAAAGTGCTTACAAAGCCGCGGACGTGGAGTCGAATAAACCGACGACGCCCCGTGCAAGGACTCCTCCAGACCAAGATCGCCCTCCTTTCGTCTAAATACAAGGCAGGCGCAGCCTAACGGAGGACCCTCACAATAAAGTGAGTCGCAGGATAGACAATGTCCCTCGCACACAAAGACACGGTTGTGGAGGTCGGTCCATCAAACTCCGCGACCATGCACGATTCCTCAAAATCGGCAAACTGAGGATAGCTCACCAAACATACTATTTTTGTTCCCTTACAATAAGTAAACAAAAACAAGGGGGCAAAGGAGGCGAGCTAATCCTAAATGCGATCGGAAAGAAGGAACCGTACCCGATCGACTTCGCTCAAACACACGCAGGATGATCGGAATTGTTCGACAAAATTTACAAGTAAGAATTTCCAAACATGTCAATACATTCAAACATTCAGACAATCGGTCGGATGAACAAGACATCGGAAGCAATCATACACATACTTGAAAAAATTCGCATGCAATCATTCAAAGGCGATCGTACGTGAAAAGACACAAAGTGTGAAAAAAGAGTATTTTATTCATAACAAAGGGTTCATACATTACAAAGCCCGAAGGCAATACAAAGAGAAAGTAGAAAATTACAAGATACAAGGAAAACAAAGAGATCTCTCAGGGGCCCGCCGGCTGGTCTTCACCCTGAGGAGGCGGATCGGCACGAGCTCCCCCACCGACCTCAAGATAAATGAGTTTGTCCGGGAAAGGATACCAACTCAAGTCGATCCCAAAGTCGACGAGGTCAAGGATCGGCAGGGAGAATTCCGGGTGCAGAGGTTGCTCGAGTGCATAGACTTTGAAGCTCTCCATCAAAGGACCGATTTCGATCCCTACCTTTTTTACGGCTCAGACAGCATCAGCATAGGCCACATAATAAGCAAACTCGCCAACGAGTGCAACATTGAGGTAGGGATCGGTCTCGATCGCCTTTAGCTGCCCTCTCAGCTCAGCGGTCGTCTTCTCAGCTTCTGCCAGTTCGACCACCTTAGCGGCCGTTTCCCCCTTGGCTTTCTCCAGCTCTCCTTTCGCCGCCTCCAGCTCACGGTTGAGCCGATCCATCGACGCCTTCAGTCCGGCCACCTCCTCCTGCGAAGCCGCATGCTTCCGGCGAGCTTCTTTCTCCTGGTCGCGGAACCGATCGACCATTTCCTTGGAGCGGCTCAGCTCTTGCTTCAGTCGATCGACGTCCTGTTTAGCTAGTTTGGCCGTCTCCATGAACTCCTTCTCCATATACTGGATCCGGTTGGCGTATTCAATATTTGTGTTTCGGGCGGCCTCGAGGTCGCTATGGAGGCGAGCAGAAGAAGGTCGCCCCTCAAAATCCCTGGCAGCTTGGACGGCCATCGTCGCCGTCTGAAGAGCCAAGGCAACGGTCTCCTGCATGGAGTCTCCAGATCGCCGATGAGCGATCGCATCGAGGTCGGTCGTCTAAGCCTTGGGCAGAGAGGTGATGGCCTGTTGGACGTAAGTAGGGACGTCGAGGGACTTTTGCGGAGCCTTACTCGACAAGAAATCCAGCACCATAGGAGCGACGTCCGGGTCAGCAAGACGGACCCTGCAGCACAAACAAAAGAGACAAAAGGAATTAGAATATACCTAACTAAATTTCCAACTCGGAAAGTTCAATCCGATCTCACCTGTTGACCAGCTCGGGATCGCGGCCAAAATAGGGTTTTCCCCGTGAAGTCTCGGCCTCAGCGATCACCGCTCGTTTCAAAAAGCCGGCCGGGGACCTGGAGCCGGATGCCGAGGGCCTGGGACCAGACCCCTCCGCCATCGGAACGGAATAGACGGGGGGAGCGGCGATCGGCGGCTCCAAAATAGCTAAATCCGCCTCAGTCGTCGGCAGGGACCCCTCCGCCTCTTGCGGTTGCGCTGAAGTTGTTCCTCCTCTTGAATTTCCGGCTCGGCGACCGGCACCACAGCGGGCCTCACCACAGGGGCAGGGCGAGACGACGTCGCATCAACGCGACCCGTCTTCTTTCCCAGGTGAAGGCGACCGATAAGACCAGGATTAGACATGGTAATCTCTTGCGGTGGCTCGGCGAAGCGGGGAAAATGGATCTCTGCCAAAGAAGAAACTCAGACAAGTTAGACAGCTACCTAGACGTTACGACCTCCTGGAGACGATCGTCAAAGAAGAAATTAAATTTATACGTGGAACTCTCAGATGACGAGGGAAGCGAAACAATCGAGCCCCCAACCGATGAAGTTCGCCACCGAGCGAGCGAACGTCTATGAAGGAATCCGGCAAGGCACGAATCCGCTCCCAAACGATTAGGAAATCGAAAGGAAGATCGCCGATCGCTGGAACAAGAGGTCCTGCAAAAAGGAAATGAAATTAGATCAGTTCAAGACAAGTCCGATCAAAGGGAGAATTAAAACCCTTACTCGGATTCCTCTCCCGAAAATTGGTGGGAATCTCCAACTCCTCCTCCTGTCTGTCACTCGATGCCGATCGCCACGCTCCGCCGACCCAGCACCATTTTTCTAGGTCGCCCCAGGTCTTGTTCGGCACACTGAGGACCACTCTTCCCATTCGGCCTTGGATATGATTACCGCCGATCGACCCTTTCTGCGCAGCCAGTTTGAAAAGATAGTTCATCTCCATCGCAGAAAGGAGGCGGAACAACCGGTGACCGCCGAAAAGTGTCAAAGTGCAGATGACCTGTAGCCAGGCGTTCGGCGTCAGTTGGAGCGGCGCCAAATTCCAGGCGATCAATAAGTAGGAGACGGCGAACGGCAAAGGGAATCGTAGACCGGCCTCCATGATCATCTCACTAATGGCGACCATACCCTCAGGAGGCTGGTCGGCACGTTTATTCTCGGAGGGCACGTGCAGTGACACGTCAGAGGGAATATGGTATTTGGCCCTCCAGCGGGTCAAGTCTTTCCGGGTCGCCGAACTCCGGATCTGACCAAGAGTCCATTGAGACGGGTCGGCGACCTGAAACACCGTCCGCTTCACATGTTCGTAGGGATGAGCGGCGGAGTAAGCTTCGAAATCAAACTCTGGACAGGTCCCGGCAATCCCCTCCATAAGTTTAGCGAAATCCATATAAGCGGGGCCGAAGACGCTATCCTTTTCCCAAGACAACCGCATCAGTTCGTCTTCTTCCACCGGTGATCCCCCTCGCTCCACCGTTGCCGCAGATCTCGCCACTACGGCCTCGTTGAAAAGCTCCTCAAGCTCTGCGGGTGCAATCCCCGCACGAATAGCCTCAACGGCCGTTTCCATAGGGATTCCCATGGGAATTTCCTCCCGGACCGGCGAAGCCGCGACGGTGGAGGTGCTTCCGGTCTCGAAGGTCTCAGATCCTCCAGACATATTATAAAAAGTAAAGGGAGAAAGAAGATTGGTTTTCTTACCTAAAAAGAAAAAGGAGGACGATTGGCACAAGAAGCTTCGGAATTTCTGCAGAGTTTTAGCAAGAAGGCAAGGACGCGTGAAGAGTAAAAATGGAGTAGCCCTAACCCCTTTTATATGCGGGAGCAGGGGTCTCCATGCAAATAGGCGAAAATCCGAGGGCTGGAGTGCAACCGTCGGGGGGACGCATTAAATGCAGCCCTCGAATCCCGCGTACGCGTCTTTTCGAGGGCACGCCAGACGACAAAGTCTGACAAACCGTCGAACTCACTCAATAGAAATGCGACGCGTTTCCTCGCAATGTTTCGCGAGCCCGCCTTCATTTCCCGATGCTCTCAGCGCTAAATGAGATCATCCAAATTCGAAATTAGATCGTCTGATCGTCTAAAGCAATGGCGATCGCCAAACAGTGCCACCTCACCCCGTGTTTTCAACATCGAGCCGAGCTGGGGGGCAATTGTTGTGCGGCGATTAATATGTTTCGATGGCGATCGGCATTATGATCTGAGCGCCAACCATAGAAACATACTCTGGGAAAACACCCAGCAGTCGGCACCCATGGCGACCATCTTTCGGTATCCAGCGATCGTCTTTTATTACTTGGTGATCATCTTTTATTAATTGGCAATCTTCAATGATGACCAGCCAGAGACGATCGTCTCGTGCCACGTATAGATCCAACATCTGTCAAAGTCGTCGAAGACCGAATCTTAGAAGGTGGCCCACGTGCAGATCCACAAAGGGCACCGACAGATAAGACATTTGACCCTAGCCTGTCACCTACCTCACCTACCGACAGGGCCACCGAAAGGTACAAAGTGGGTCCTCCCCGGACAGCGATTCAGGACGCGTGCAGGCTTCCCATTGGCTCGCACAGCTGGTCGCCAGCAGCAGCCCCAGACTTTAAGGGAACAACCTCACGTGACGGGACGATCGGCCATCTTATTATAATATAGAAAACGGCGGTCGCCCGCGATCACCGGAGAGGTCCCAGTAGCTTTGTCTCCTATAAATAGGAGGCTCACAACAAGTGTCAAGCATCCTGCGATTATTACCGTGAATACAATGCAAAATACATACAGAAAGAAAATCGAAGACTCATCTGGCAATCACTTACACATTCATAGTGATATTCATATACACTTATCATACGTCCCAAGCAAGAACTCAGAGATCTACATATCTGGTTCTTCCGGCAATCTACACGCTATACAGCTAGATAACTAGAAGTCTTTACACTCATTGTAATAGATTATAACATTAATACTTGTACTCGACAGTATATTTATTAATAACATCTCGCGGGAGCATTCAAGCCCAGGATTAACAACCCCGGCAAATCTTGTATTATCTATTTTCTCACGGAAGTGTTCTCGTATTTGTTTGTTACTCGATCATTCGAGCAATACTATCTTCGGATAATATTTTGGGTAACAACACCTTCTCCATCATTTGCTAAAGACCTACATCGTCATAACATTCAGAATATTAGTTACCACTTTAAGAGTTCCGAGTTCTATTCCAGATTCGAACAAACATGTGCGGTAGTTGAAATTCTTCCTGGTAGCGTAGATACTCTCATGACATGACTAGCACGTTTCGGGATAATATTACGATTTTGTTGGAATATTTTATTCCAAATATTTATTAATAGAGTTTTGATGATTAAGTTGTTAAACAAAGGAAAACAACAAAGAAGCAAACAAAACAATGAAGGAGTCGAAGACGCAGTCACCTGATGAAGATAGCGCACACTACACCTAGAGCATAACGCACACTATCGAAGGTTTATGACCGTTGTGAGGACCTTCAAACACAGTATGACGCAAGCAATGATGAAATCATAGCGCACGCTACAGTTGAGGAATAACGTATGCTAAACTGTTTGAATTCAAAGATAATCAATCCTTTGGGAAATTCTGAAGTAAAGTCAAAAGCTACAAACGGATATATGACACATGCAATGATGTGTTACTAGCGCACGATAAGAAGAGATGTTAGCGCACGCTAACGGATAGAGGCAATAGCCACTGGACTGAAGTTGCAAGTAGTTAACGTATGTAATCAGTCAATATCAACGTACGTAACATGCAATAGCGCACGCTACACGTATGCTACATAGGATAACGCACACTACTGAGAAAGGCTAGTGCACGCTAGCAAGTCAAAAGTGACTAACGGCTAGTCGGATGGAAATATCTATAAATACCAAACCACTTTGTATCAAACCAAACAACAACATTGAGCAAATCATTCATACTTGAGATATCATTGTAACCATTCTAGTTGTTGTATTTGAGCTTATATTGTTTAGTGATTGAGTGTTATACACGAAATTATACAAGAGAGAAAAAAGAAAAGATACGATTGGATTCGGTGTTATAGGATCAAGGATCCGGCATTGTTAGAATCCCAATCGATATCTAAGTGAGGTTCATCAAGTACCTATAGAAAGCTAGATTGGTTGATTCCTTGTCCAATAGAAAAGGAAAACGGTTTAACTTGAACCGACATAAAGACAAGTGATTGAACGGTTTACTCAGACCGATAGAAGGCGAGCTTGTAACGGTTATCCCTTGACCGATAGAAGAGAGGTGCAGAGGTTTATCTTTAGCCTATAGAAAAAGATACTGAGAGAGGACGTAGGCATGTTTGTCCGAACCTCTATAAATCTTGTGTCGATTTATTTTCTGCACTCTTATTTAAATCGCTTATACAACGCGAAAGAGTTTTATAACTCTATCTCCAAACGGCGATACCGACCAATATTGCACCAACAATTGGTATCGGATAGGTACCTCCTAGAAGCATCTTAACATCCAAGGAGAAATCCAAATGGCGTTTCAACTTGCCCCAGTCGAAGGTCTTGCTCTTAACCGACCACCAGTCTTTGATGGATCTAACTTCATGACTTGGAAGAAGAAAATGTCTATTTTCATCCGAGCTTACGATATTGAATTATGGCAAGTCATATATCTTGATCCCAAAATTCTGACAAACTAGAACGGAACTCTCAAAACTTTGAAGAGTATGATGATGCGGATTGGAAAAACGACCACTATAATTGCAATGCCATGCAATTATTATATTGTGCATTAAATCTAGAAGAACACAATCGGATATCTTCATGTGATAATGCGAAAGAAATATGGAAAATGCTTGAAGTCACACATGAAGGAACATCTCAAGTCAAAGAGATGAAGATCAACATGCTTCTTCACGATTATGAGCTATTCCAAATGAAAGAAGAAGAATCCATCACAATTATGCTCGACCGATTTTCGGTCATTACGAACGGATTGGCATGTTATAGAAAACCTCTTTCGAGTAGTGAAAAAGTTAAGAAGATGCTCCGATCACTACCTCGATAATGGGACGGAACGGTGACGGCGATTATGGAATCGAAAGATCTCAATAGTCTTGATTTTAGTGCCCTCGTTGGTTCTCTTATAAACTATGAAATTGTCCTAAAATCTCATAATGCCAAGCCGAAATCGAAGGAAAGAACGATAGCCATGAAGGCTAAGATGTCAAGAAATAAAGAAGAAATCCGGGTGGACGAAAGCTACGAAGAATCGGAATATTATCCCAAGAATATTAATAAGTTCCAAAACTTATTAAACTGGAGAAAGAAAGACATCTCAGACGGAATGAATAAATTCGACAACAATTGTCGAGTCTGTGGTAAACCAGGCCACTTCGCGAAGAATTGCCGAGCAAATCCTTAAAAAGGAGGTTTTGATTGCCACGTGGAGTGATGAAGACGAGGATGAAGATTTTATCAATCAAAATAACCTCGCACTCATGGCACGAAGTTCATTCGACGATAGCGACGTCGAAAGTCAAGTAAGTACATCTTCTCATGATGAACTTTTTGAAGCATTCGAATTATTGCATACCGATTATCAAAATGCTTTAAGTGAAATCAAATCCCTCCAAGCTAAAAATAAATTATTGGAAATTGAAATTTCCAAAATTCTTGAAAAAGGGAAATCTGTCGAATCCGATCATTCTCAATGCATTGAAAATGAAAATATTTTAAAGGAGGATCTTTTGTTAGTTCAAATCGAGCTTAAAAATTTAACGAAGAAATTTTCGTGTGGGAACAAAAAATTTGAACAAATGCTCTCGGTTAAAAAATTTATGTTGAACAAACAGGGGTTAGGATTCAAATTACATTTGAAAAACAAATCCTTAAATTTCAATATACCCCGATGTGAAAAATATTTAAAAATTGGGCATCATATTTCAAACTGTAAAAGCCCACGACGGAGGATAAAAACCAAAATGATTTGATTCCAAAAGGAACTTTTATTCCGAATATCGTCTATGTTTCGAAAGGAAAACCAACTATCGGTTGGGTCCCAAAAAATTAATTTTTATCAATAAATATTTTACTAAGGGGGGTTTATAATTTTAAAGGGGAGATTTTTGTCACTGGGAGTTTTACCCGTTTTATGCATATTGTATCATAAACATATCATCATTTGGTATCCTTTTATTTATGCTTTTTGCTGATAACAAAGAGGGGGGAAAATAGTTGAATGGATAAAAAGCATCATGGAAGATTACGAGAAAAATAAATATGTGTTCGAATCAAAAAGGGGGAGAAAAGAATAAATGAAGAAGTTGAAAAACAAAAAGAAGAAGTCAAAAGGAAAGAAAGAAAAGCTGGAAGACGAAACTAACAAAACGGATAAAGTCAAAAACTTTGATCTGTACTAGTATACATATATTTCAATTTGCAGGTTTTATCCAATTCACAGTGTTGTTTTGTAATCATCAAAAATGGGGAGATTGTTGGAATATTTTATTCCAAATATTCATTAATAGAGTTTTGATGATTAAGTTGTTAAACAAAGGAAAACAACAAAGAAGCAAACAAAACAACGAAGGAGTCGAAGACGCAAAAAGCTGATCAATCCGCAAAGGTAGCGCACGCTAGTATTGAAGGTTAGCGCACGCTAACGATACCTACCTGCAGATCAAACGATTTCAAAGCTACCTGAAGACAAAGTCACCTGATGAAGATAGCGCACGCTACACCTAAAGCATAACACACGCTATCGAAGGTTTATGACCATTGTCAAGACTTTCAAACACAGTATGACGCAAGCAATGACGAAATCATAGCGTACGCTACAGTTAAGGAATAGCGCACGCTAAAGTGTTTTAATTCAAAGATAATCAATCCATTGGGAGATTCTGAAGTAAAGTCAAAAGCTACAAATGGATATATGACGCATGCAATGATGTGTTATTAGCGCACACTAAGAAGAGATGTTAGCGCACGCTAATGGATAGAGGCAGTAGCCACTAGACTGAAGTTGCAAGCAGTTAACATACGTAATCAGCCAATATCAACGTACGTAACATGCAATAGCGCACGCTACACGTATGCTACAGAGGATAATGCACACTACTGAGAAAGGCTAGCGCACGCTAGCAAGTCAAAAGTGACTAACGACTAGTTGGGTGGAAATGGCTATAAATACCAAACCACTTGGTATCAAACTGTTGGCCACTAACTATATAGAATACAGCTTGGAAAGTGTTTTAAGCAACAAGCTGTACGATTTTCAAGTTTGAGTACGTAGCGGAAGTCTTGTAAAAGTAAGTTGCTGTAAATACAGCAAATCGAAATGAAGTGTATACTTAAAAATAATCACAGTTAATAAAACAGTAAATGCAGAAGGTAATAGATATAGTAATTAATGTGGTTCGAGGTAAACCTCTCTACGTCCACTGGTCTGTAACACCCCGATAAGGCGGCCATTACAGTTCCGTGGACCCCACACTGGGTTCCACTAGGCGATACCCGAAGTACAGATTAAATACACAATACATGTGATACCGAACCACAAAACATAGTACTTACTCCGATCTGGAGTTTACAGCAGTATGGCCTACGGCCTTATTACGTACAGGATCCAAAACATAAGTATAATCCATATGGAGATGAATTATACCTTAAATAACAATACATTGTTCAAACTTAAAATAAAGTGGAAAGATAACATTACACAGTACGAACATGACCGGACACGAAAGACTTGTGGCCCCCGAACTAGTATCCTTCGAACCCTTCGTCATCACCTTGATCTTCCCGTGCTTTGCCTTTCCCTCGACCTAAAATACAACACAAGTATTTCGCCCAACACAGGGTCACATATACATGATAAATGATTCTCAAGTTATTATACAATTCACGTATATAAGATTTCAAGAATAACGCCCCGACTAACGAACATACCCCTCGGGCGTATGAACGCTCAGTCACAAAACGTCGAACACATCCAAGTATAAAAATGGACTGTGAGCGACTAAGATAGTACGGCTCGAGAGGGACATCACAGTACGCCCGATCCGAATATGTGTCAGTGCACATGTCCACCCCGTATACGGAATCCAGGATATACGTGGGACAATGTACCTAATTAGCCTCAACGAACTACGTCTCGTGTGCACAGCCCTTCACGGAAAATATTCACGCATGACTATATATGTGCCCGGCTAAAAATCCTACACAATATCCAATCGGAACGTAGATATGACTCCGTATATGTCACGATGCAACATGACAACGAATTCAATAATTCACAAAATCCGATTAAGGATCGAGGACTCACCGAGATGACAACAAGATCAACAATATCAAGGGTCCAAAAGTAACGAACTTGGGAATACAATCCCACGATGAAAACGGGACATCATTAAGAACAACCTCAAATCACAAGACACAAGTTTATAAGTGTTTAATATACACGAAATGCATAATCATCATAAGAATCCACACATCATTATAACCAAGCAAGATAACTTGCCTCAATACGGAGGCGAGTAGAGTCCTTCTTTGATGAACGAACTGCCGGCCCTCGATTCAAAATCGGTTACTCGGACAATCAACCTTGAATGAAGTATGTTTTACTCAATAATACGTTCATATGATCATCTATACCAAACTTCAACGAGACAACATCCTAATTCTCATTTGAGTAGTTCAACTTTAAGATGTTGAGCGTCACTCCAAGAACCTCATTCAATACCATTCTATTCTTACGATTGATTACAAGATGTTTACCAAATGTTTGCTGGATTAAGATGTGTTAAACAATAATCTCCTACTCTTTAAACTTATCAAGAACATCAAAAGGTAAAATCTGCATTTTAATCAATTACTTATGTTGAGTTAAGTAGTTATAATTCCAAATTATGATCATGAAGACCACTACAAGTTCAACACCTTCCTTATAATCTTCTAATTAACTTGGAGGTTCAAACATTACTCCTCTGGATTCACTTAGCTTAGGTTCAAGAAGGTGATTCCATTCTTCTAATGATCAACAAGGGTTTTCTTAAAACATTTTATGGTAATTATTCCAATAAGTTATTTACATTATAATGAAACAAAGACTATTAGTATTCCATTGGTGTAATTAGTCCAGGAATAAGAGTTTGGTTTAACTAAACATGATCATCACCATTTAAGATACTAAGAACACAACATTACAAAACCCTTAATCATCATATTCATCATTAAGTTTGTTGGAAGCTTAACTATAAACATGTTTAGCTTGATTAATTCATTACTAGGTGGAGTATACTTAATCACTATCATTATAACTATGAGATTATAGGGTTAAAACGTATGACATACCTTCAGAATTGAAGAACAATACACCAAGACCACAAGAACACAATCTAAGCTTCAAGAATGACTCCAACTCCCAATCAACAAGCTCCAAAATCCAAATGTAAAGCTCAAACACAAGTTGGAAGAAGGTAATTTTGATCTAGGGGTGCAGGAGGATGATTATCTTGGTGAAAACTCAGAGTTTGGTCGTGCAAAATGAAAGACACAAGTTGTCTTTTTATAACAGCACAGTTCATTACGTACGTTATCACAAGAGGATAAGATACGTTAAGAGCTTTACGTACACTACACCAAAAATGTTACGTACGTAAGCTTATTGCAGAGGCTGCTGGACTGAAACACGAACATCGTTACGTACGTTACCTATCAACGCATTACGTACGTAATGTAGGTCAACTAGATTGCCTCCAAAAGATCAGATATTCGAATCTTGTCCGGCCCTACACGCCGAAAGTTGAGATCGGATACGATTACACATGTTACGTACGTAACAAGTACACCTTTACGTACGTAAAGTACTATGCTTAAGGATTAGCGTACGTTATACTCAGGTTAGTAGCTCAAAAATGTATTAATCTACGCGACATTGAGAATCCAATTATAGTGCGAGTGATCGTTATTATTATGTCTATTTATGATATATTCCAACATCAATAACAATACACAAATGCAACAAGAGTACAACAGTATTTGAATTATCCGAATGATACAACAGTAAGTAAGAATTTCCGTCGGATATTACATACTCCCCCCCTTAAAAGGGGTTTCGTCCTCGAAACTAAGGGGTAAACAATTCAGGATACCTCTCTTGAATGCTTCTCTCCGTCTCCCACGTGGCTTCCTCGACCCCGTGTCGTGACCACTGAACCTTGATGGGGAATCGTCTTATTACGCAGCTTGTTTGATCCTCCTCTCAAGTATTCGTGCAGGCGCTCCTTATACGAATGATACTCCGCTAAATCGATCTCATCGAATCAAGTACATGACTCGGATCGGCAACGTATTTCCTTAATCGAGACATGGAACACGTTATGAATTCGGCTCGGGTGGTGGTAAAGCCAGGCGATAGGCTAAATCGCCTACTCGGTCCAAAACCTCAAACGGCCCGATATATCTCGGACTCAGCTTGCCTCTCTTCCCAAAACGAAAAACTCCTCGAGTAGGGGACACCTTCATTAGTACATGGTCGCCGACCTCGAACTCAAGCGGTCGCCGGCGGTTGTCTGCGTAGGACTTCTGTCGGCTTTGAGCCGTCAACAAACGACTCCTAATCAGGGCGATCTTCTCACGGGCTGCTAACAACATATCGGGTTCCGTACCCAGGGTTTCAGATGGATCGTCCCAACACAGGGGGGATCTACAACGACGGCCATACAATGCTTCATAAGGTGCCATCTGAATCGAAGTGTGCCAGCTATTATTATAAGTGAATTCCACCAAGGGTAGTTGGGCCTCCCAATCATCCTTCCAATCGAGAACGCACGCCCTCAGCATATCCTCTAACGTTTGGATAGTTCTCTCAGTCTGACCATCCGTCTGCGGGTGAAATCTTTGTCTTGAAGTTCAAATGCGTACCCATCGCATGATGAACTGCTTTCCAAAAATGTGACACGAATCGCCCGTCACGATCTGATACAATACTCTTAGGGGTACCATGTAACCTTACAATTTCTTTGGTAAATAGTTGGGCCAATCTCTCGGGTCCCCAAGTATCTTTAATCTCCAGAAAGTGGGCTGATTTGGTCAAACGATCTACAATCACCCAAATCGTATTCATCCCTCGACGACTCGTCGGCAGGCTGGTAATAAAATCCATCAATATGTCCTCCCATTTCCACTCGGGGATCGGAAGCGGTTTCAGAAATCCTGCGGGTCGCTGGTGATCAATCTTAACTTGTTGACAGGTTAAACACTTCGAAACGAATTCTGCAACTTCCCATTTCATACCTCCCCACCAATAATATTGTTTCAAATCCTTATACATTTTGCTAGACCCCGGGTGGATAGAGTACGGGGTAGCATGAGCTTCTCTCAGGATAGAACTCCTTAACTCATCATCAGCGGGTACACAAACTCGGTTCCTGAAGCGTATCAACCCATACTCGTGTATCACAAAGCCAGGAGCTTTCCCTTGAGTTATTTCATCGCGAACTCGAGATAAGAATGGGTCCGTAACTTGCTTCGATCTAATTATATCCTCAAGGGATGATGAAATCTCAAGTGTACAGAGTTGTCCTTGAATACGCCGTAACTGCACTTCAATTTCCGGCCTCACCAATTCTAACCGCAATACCCTCTCGAGTTGTTAGGCGGGCAAGCATCTGCTCTGTCTTGTTTACGACTCAAAGCGTCAGCAACTACATTTGCTTTGCCCGGATGATAAAGGATCTCGATATCATAGTCTTTGATGAGTTCTAGCCACCTTCTCTGCCTCATGTTTAACTCCTTCTGAGTAAAAATGTATTTCAAGCTCTTGTGATCCGTAAAAATCGGCGGGTAACTCCATACGTATAATGGCGCTTGATTTTTAAAGCAAACACCACAGCTGCGAGTTCTAAATCATGGGTGGGGTAGTTGACCTCGTAAGGTCGTAGCTGTCTCGATGCATAGGAGATCACCTTCCCGTTTTGCATTAGTACACACCCAAGGCCCTGTTTAGATGCGTCACTATACACTACAAAACCTTCCGTTCTTTTTGGTAGGACTAAAATAGGCGCCGAAATCAACCGACTCTTAAGTTCATCAAAGCTCTGCTGACATGCCTCTGACCAGAAATACTTCTTATCCTTCCTCAACAAATTAGTCATTGGTTGGGCAATTTTGGAAAAACCCTCCACGAACCGTCGGTAATAACCTGCTAGTCCCAAGAAACTGCGTACTTCCTTAACGTTCTTTGGTGGTAACCAGTCTCGGATAGCTTCGTACATGGTCTACTCGCACCCCATCAACTGATATCACATGCCCGAGAAAGACAACTTCATTTATCCAGAACTCACATTTAGAAAATTTTCCATAAAGCTGCTCTCGCCTTAACGCCTCGAGAACTAGATGGAGGTGATGCTCGTGCTCTTCATGGTCACGAGAATAGATCAGGATGTCGTCAATAAAAACGAATACAAAGCGATCTAGATAATTAATAAAGACTCGATTCATCAGCTCCATGAATACTTCCGGTGCATTCGTCAGTCCAAAAGGCATCACTACGAACTCATAATGCCCATAGCGAGTACGAAAAGCGGTCTTCGAAATATCAGACTCACGAATCCTCAACTGATGGTAACCAGACCTCAGGTCGATCTTAGAAAACACAGCAGCCCCTTGAAGCTGATCCAATAAATCATCAATACGCGGCAATGGGTATTTGTTCTTAATGGTTACCTTATTCAGCTCATGATAATCAATACACAGACGTAAGGATCTGTCCTTCTTCCGTACAAATAGTACTGGTGCTCCCCAAGGGGACGCGCTAGGTCTAATGTAGCCCTTCTCGGTCAAATCCTCAAGTTGGCTCTTCAGATCCTGCATCTCAGTCGGAGCCATACGATACGGTGCTTTTGAAAGCGGGGACGTACCAGGCTCTAACTAAATATTGAACTCTACATCACGATGCGGAGGTAAGCCTGGCAACTCATCTGGAAATACGTCTGGGTAGTCTCGGACTACCGGAATATCGATCAATTCAACTGGTCGATCCATTGACTTGGTCATGTAACACCAATAGCCCATACATACTTGATTGAGCAGTTTCACCGTTTTCATAGCGCTGATGATTCTCCCGGAACGGCTAGGATTATCACCCTGGAAAGTACACTCAATGCCATCGTCAGAGGTGACGGTCACTGTTCGCTTGCGGACACTAATTATGGCATCATGACGGTCCATCCAATCGATACCCAAGATCACATCATCATTAGGTAAATCGACCACAATTAAATTTGACAACCACTCACAGTCGTTCATTCGAATCGAGCAGTCCTGAACTTCACGATTCCCAATAATTCTTCTACCATCGGGTAGACCAATTATATATGGTTCACAATTGATAACATGCTCTAATTGCAAACGACTCAAACAAGAAGTAGATAAAAAGGAGTGTGAAGCACCAGTATCAAAAAGAACACAGACAGGCTGAGATTGGATCTCGAGAGTACCTGCAATCATGCGGCCGGGATCTTCAGCCCTCTTCATCTCGTAAACTCTAGGTTTTGCAGCCCCTGCACCAGATGTACCAGCTTGATTTCCACGTCCCATCCCCTTGTTTGCCCCGGTAGTCTGATAAGAAGCGGATGGAGGTACTCGGTCCTGAACTGAAGACTGTACTGGTGCATGAGGTGCTGCGGGAATACGTACTGGTCCACTCCTACAATAACGAGCACGATGTCCGTTCTTCCCACAAGTATGGCATGACACGGCTGGCCTAGGACATTTCGAATTGATGTGCCCCTGGTCTCCACAATTATAGCACACAACAAATAGGTTGACCGCTCGAGGTTGCGATCCGGTTGGATTCGATAGGTTGCCGTTCAGAAGGATTTGGCACTGGTTGGGGTCTCTTGAATGTTCCCCGGTTGCTGTCTGACTGGTTCTGGTTCCTGAATTTCTTGTTGTTAGACTGCGGTTGCTTCTTGGAAATTTCCTTTACGGTCAATTCGTACTCCAGAGCTTTCTCGATGAACTCCAGTAGGGTCACACAATGATGGTTCAACAGCTGCATCCTCATTCGGGGTTTAAGCCTTTTGAGAAAGTATTTGATCTTATCAGCTTCTGTGTGGACAATTGTCGTGGCAAAAGGGAGAAGTGCCTGGAATTTTTCGGCGATAGATAGTACGTCATCATCTTCAGACGATTCCGGATTCAGCAATTCTGATAATTTGGCCTCGCGGAGAGGACCTGGATAGTAACGATCTAGCATGAGATTTTTAAATTCTTCCCAAGTGCATACGCCATCAGCTGGCCTCACCGAAAGCCACCAAGTGTGGGCGCCCTTGCCCAAATAGTAAGCTGCTACGGAGACGCGATTCTCTACTGGACAGTCTACCATATCGAACAATTTCTCGAAGTGTTCGATCCAATGCACGATATCAGCCGGCTCAGAGGAACCTTCAAAAATCGGGGGTCGTTGGCGCGAGATGTCGCTGATGATCCGATTCACCGGCCCGCCATGTACAGGAGGTGGCCCCTGATGCTGGTCGGTAGCAGCTCTTTGCATAGTTTCCATTAACTGACCCATTTGGGTCATCTGAGCCATCATGCCCTGCATTACAGTGTAAGGATCGACACGAGCATCCTCGCGTCCATTGTGGTGCGATTGGTCCCTAGAAGGCGAATCACTGCCTGCGGAACTATGCTCTGCATTCGCACGTCTGTTGGCTCGCGGTATCGGGATTCGGCCCCTTCCGCGGCCTCGTCCCCCTCTGCCACGACCTCTCAAATTTCTTTCCATACTGAAAGAATCAATTTGTAATGATAATCATAAGTACAGTTCATGATACCAATCAGAATTCATGCTAAGTTTATGGCAGTAAGAAATTACATATTCAAGAAAACAGTTCGTAATGAGTTATCGTCACTTATGAGAGTCACAAAAAATATCATATCGACGTTTGAGTCGAATGATTACAATCATATAATCAATCCAGAATTTTATTTGAATCATCAATCAGATAATTCCTGCCACAAACCCTTAAAATGCCAAGATCAACAAGGAGATCTATTCAGAGATCAATATCATGTCAGTAATTTATTTATGGTTCATAAAGTACGTACCGCATTTGGCTCGTAGGATCAGGCTCTCGCACGGGTCACACGTGACACGAAGGTCTCTTGATAGTAGTTCAATACACAAAGACTCAAAAAGGAAGAAAACGACCTCTAGCAAATGCTCTCTGATACCATCTTCTGTAACACCCCGATAAGGCGGCCATTACAGTGCCGTGGACTCCACACTGGGTTCCACCAGGCGATACCCGAAGTACAGATTAAATACACAATACATGTGATGCCAAACCACAAAACATAGTACTTATTCCGATCTGGAGTTTACAGCAGTATGGCCTACGGCCTTATTACGTACAGGATCCAAAACATAAGTATAATCCATATGGAGATGAATTATACCTTAAATAACAATACATTGTTCAAACTTAAAATAAAGCGGAAAGATAACATTACACGGTACGAACATGACCGGACACGAAAGACTTGGGGCCCCCGAACTAGTATCCTTCGAACCCTTCGTCATCACCTTGATCTTCCCGTGCTTTGCCTTTTCCTCGACCTAAATTACAACACAAGTATTTTGCCCAACACAGGGTCAGATATACATGATAAATGATTCTCAAGATATTATACAATTCACGTATATAAGATTTCAAGAATAACGCCCCGACTAACGAACATACCCCTCGGGCGTATGAACGCTCAGTCACAAAATGTCGAACACATCCAAGTATAAAAATGGACTGTGAGCGACTAAGATAGTACGGCTCAAGAGGGACATCACAGTACGCCCGATCCGAATATGTGTCAGTGCACATGTCCACCCCGTATACGGAATCCAGGATATACGTGGGACAATGTACCTAATTAGCCTCAACGAACTACGTCTCGTGTGCACAGCCCTTCACGGAAAATATTCACGCATGACTATATATGTGCCCGGCTAAAAATCCTACACAATATCCAATCGGAACGTAGATATGACTCCGGATATGTCACGATGCAACATGACAACGAATTCAATAATTCACAAAATCCGATTAAGGATCGAGGACTCACCGAGATGACAACAAGATCAACAATATCAAGGGTCCAAAAGTAACGAACTTGGGAATACAATCCCACGATGAAAACGGGACATCATTAAGAACAACCTCAAATCACAAGACACAAGTTTATAAGTGTTTAATATACACGAAATGCATAATCATCATAAGAATCCACACATCATTATAACCAAGCAAGATAACTTGCCTCAATACGGAGGCGAGTAGAGTCCTTCTTTGACGAACGAACTGCCGGCCCTCGATTCAAAATCGGTTACTCGTACAATCAACCTTGAATGAAGTATGTTTTACTCAATAATACGTTCATATGATCATCTATACCAAACTTCAACGAGACAACATCCTAATTCTCATTTGAGTAGTTCAACTTTAAGATGTTGAGCGTCACTCCAAGAACCTCATTCAATACCATTCTATTCTTATGATTGATTACAAGATGTTTACCAAATGTTTGCTGGATTAAGATGTGTTAAACAATAATCTCCTACTCTTTAAACTTATCAAGAACATCAAAAGGTAAAATCTGCACTTCAATCAATTACTTATGTTGAGTTAAGTAGTTATAATTCCAAATTATGATCATGAAGACCACTACAAGTTCAACACCTTCCTTATAATCTTCTAATTAACTTGGAGGTTCAAACATTACTCCTCTGGATTCACTTAGCTTAGGTTCAAGAAGGTGATTCCATTCTTCTAATGATCAACAAGGGTTTTCTTAAAACATTTTATGGTAATTATTCCAATAAGTTATTTACATTATAATGAAACAAAGACTATTAGTATTCCATTGGTGTAATTAGTCCAGAATAAGAGTTTGGTTTAACTAAACATGATCATCACCATTTAAGATACTAAGAACACAACATTACAAAACCCTTAATCATCATATTCATCATTAAGTTTGTTGGAAGCTTAACTATAAACATGTTTAGCTTGATTAATTCATCACTAGGTGGAGTATACTTAATCACTATCATTATAACTATGAGATTATAGGGTTAAAACGTATGACATACCTTCAGAATTGAAGAACAATACACCAAGACCACAAGAACACAATCTAAGCTTCAAGAATGACTCCAACTCCCAATCAACAAGCTCCATAATCCAAATGTAAAGCTCAAACACAAGTTGGAAGAAGGTAATTTTGATCTAGGGGTGCAGGAGGATGATTATCTTGGTGAAAACTCAGAGTTTGGTCGTGCAAAATGAAAGACACAAGATGTCTTTTTATAACAGCACAGTTCGTTACGTACGTTATCACAAGAGGATAACGTACGTTAAGAGCTTTACGTACGCTACACCAAAAATGTTACGTACGTAAGCTTATTCCAGAGGCTGCTGGACTGAAACACAAACATCGTTACATACGTTACCTATCAACGCATTACGTACCTAATGTAGGTCAACTAGATTGCCTCCAAAAGATCAGATATTCGAATCTTGTCCGGTCCTACACGCCGAAAGTTGAGATCGGATACGATTACACATGTTACGTACGTAACAAGTACACCTTTACGTACATAAAGTACTAAGCATAACGTACGTTATGCTTAAGGATTAGCGTACGTTATACTCAGGTTAGTAGCTCAAAAATGTATTAATCTACGCGACGTTGAGAATCCAATTATAGTGCGAGTGATCGTTATTATTATGTCTATTTATGATATATTCCAACATCAATAACAATACACAAATGCAACAAGAGTACAACAGTATTTGAATTATCCGAATGATACAACATTAAGTAAGAATTTTCGTCGGATATTACATGGTCCTCCACATAAGAGTGGAAATGTTTATTATAAATACTACGAACACAACTACATATTTATAATCAAATCTATCAATGTATCGTTCACACATATTGATACAAAGATCGTCGCTTTCAACCATTCACACAGATTGGTTTAAGATTTCACTTGACTGGCTTATTCACACACAGTTCCGAAGCTTCGTCTCTACAATGCAAATCCGTCACACACAGTTCAGGAAAATCAAGCCTTTCTCAGTCCACACAGGGCTGTAGATTTGTTCAATGAAAGAACGTTATTTGAACAATAGCTTGACTTTCTTGTGCTTGAGCTGATGATGTGTTGTTCAAGGTTGAGCACTTGAATATTTCTTATCTCAGAATAGGCAGTATGCTTGAAGAAATATGTTTGCTCAGATGTATATGTTTGTGTATATATTTGTATAGCTTCAGTCGTTAATCTGATATATTTGTTGTTTTTTCTTTTTGACTGATCTTCAAACTCTGGGGGTATATATAGCCTTTGAATAGATCCATTGGGCAAAAGTTCGTTGCAACTAGATGCTTGACTTGTATAGACCAAGATCCGGATTTTGCGTTGTTTGAAGATCTCTGTCGGTTTTAGTATTTAAATACTTTTCAGTGCTCGGCAGCTCCTGGCCGAGCAGGCCGCACCGTGGGCCGCGGCACATGCCGGCAGGGCCGCGGCACACTCTGTGGCATTTTTCGGCCAAACCGACTGTACCGGGTGCCGCGGCACACGTCGGCCGGGCCGCGGCACACTGCCGACCACTGGGAGCCATTTTGGCCCTGTGCCGCGGCACACTGTGCAGCCTATTTATGGTCCTGCACACGGGTTTTTGGCCATTTTTCTCCTTCTTCTCCTTCTCTTCCGCGACTGAGGGTGATCTTACCATGGAGCCATGTTGTTTAACAACAAATCCATGAAGTTCTTGAGTTCATATCATCAATCAATCATCCGTTATCACCTTTGATCCAGCGAATCAAGGTAATCTTCCTTAGAACCCTAATTTCGTGAATTTGGGGGTTTTTGCATTTTTGTCCGATTCGTTCCGTGTTGTTGATTAATTCATGATGGGTATGATTAATCTTGGTAGTATTATTGTGTTTAACATCATTTAATCCATTGTTCTTCGTCGAATCAAAGTATATTTCTTGATTTCCTTCAAATTGACTTTTTGGGGGATTTGTTCTCGATCTCGTTTTTCATCCGTTTTTGATGGATCGATTGTGGTTAAATAATGTTGTTAAACATATTCTATGGATTGTATATCCATATTTCAACTTGGAATTCTGTTTTCGGGTTTTGACGGAACGAATCGTGTTCTTGGCCGTTTTGGGGGAAACACTTGAACTTTCGTCATTTGTTTTTTGAATTCACCGACTTTGGGTCGTACCTTGGAATTCATTTTCGTTGTTATTGTTTTCGTTCGTAGTTCTTTGTTGCGGATTGTCATTCGGTGGAGTCGGTGAGTTCGTAGTCGGTTCGTGCCAACCTACTTCGGCCAATTCTCTGCGTTGTGGTTATTCGAGGCAAGTATCTTGCCCATACATTACGTGTTTTGTGGATATAATGGTTTCTAAGTGTCGATATGTTCTAAATAAATATCTATAACCATTTTTTTAAAAGAATCGGTATATTTGCCATCATGGTTTTCGTAAAGGTGAACCGTGTGTGTCGGGAATTAATATGCTTAGTTGGATATGTGTGCTAGTGACGAGTATAGGATCACCTTACTTTCGTGTGATGTCATTATGTATGATTATGGTGTCGGTAAATGTAAAGTGTAATTCTCTTGTGAAATTATGTGCTTGGAGTCACGTGGTTATGGATGAATATGTGAGTTGTGTGATATTGGTTGTGTCATTCAGTGCTGTTGAAATCTTGTGCTCCCTTGTGAATTGATATAGTTAAGGTCGTGAGTACGTGTTGGATAATATGGCCATTCTAGCAAGGTACCTCGACTATATATATATTTTATGTGTTTGACCTTTGAGAGTTGTGGTTTTGAAATCGGTGAGTTGTTACTCTTCCACCTGGGGATGGCATGTGGCCTCTGGGGGCCGATACTAATGGGTACGGCCACGGAAGTGGACTTGGGTGCGTGTGTTGATGTTCTTCCACCTGGGGACGGTTCGACGGGACCTCTGGGGGCCGATACTAATGGGTACGACCGCGGAAGTGGTTTCCCACCTGGGGATGGTCCGACGGGACCTCTGGGGGCCGATACTAATGGGTACGGCCACGGGTTACCAAGTCTGGTTTCTGTGATATTGATGTTGATATTTTAATAATTAATTGTGATATGTCCGGAGTATCACAATGCTTTACGCTCGGGGTCAAGAGACATTATATATCGAGTCTTGGTGCTTGGCTAGAATGGCATAAGAATAATGTGTTATGTGTAATGTGTCCTTGTAAGTGAATTGAAGTGGATGACCGGGTCGTGGACCCTGTGTTTTGTGACCGGAACGGTTGGGTCGTGGACCCCATGTTTTGTTAAACGGATTTGTATTTTGGAAAATGGACTTTGGGGCTGTGACCCTAAATGGCTTTCGAGGAATTAAGAACTTTTCAATTTCTGATGTTTTCAAAACTCCCGAGATTTGGAGATATTTTCAAAATGCTTACTTGATTCGTTTCTGCTTTCAAGACTTGAACTATTTTTAACTAAATATATCTCGGGAAGTCTTTCGTTATATTCTCGGAATGTGTTGTGTATGGCTCGTATTTGCACTTTATACTTGCACTAGCGAAACAGTGGAGTTTTGCTAACCCCCGAGTAATCGGGGGGTGGATATCTGTATTGTGTCCAGGTACACGCCGGTTTTCGGGAGCAAGATAGGATCGGTACGAGGGATGATGAAAGACGAATGATACTAATCACACGAAGGCCAGTTTTGGGTTCAGTTAGTCGGAGTCCATTGTATTGTCTTTTCCGCTGTCTTATTGTTTGTGGTGGTAATTATTTTACCCTTGCGTGGGTATGAGTCTGGATGAGTTTATGTATTTTTATTTGTAAGTCAGTGTCAAAAGACCAAATCGGTCTATTGGTTCGTTATTTTGATTCGTCGGTATGTAATGTATGTTGGGATTCGGTGCCTAAAACGAAGGCCCAGCGGAAGCGGTAAAACGAAAATTAATTCGATCCGAATCCCTACGAGGATCGATCGAGCTACGTATATACGAATATATAAACGAAAAGCAAGAGTCGTAAGAAACTAACCCTCGAAGTCTGTTGATTAAATGGAAACCTTCTCTTGAGTTATTCCCCAAGCTTTAGTTGATCTCTACGTATCCGATCCGCTCCAAGCCCTTGAACGATCCAACGCCGAAAGCACCGCGTCTCTACTTGCCACGCGCCGGAAAAACGACCGGAATAACAACACTTGATTAACCTCTAAGGTTACGGCTAGAATCAAATGATGAAGCTTTTATTATTACACTCTAAGTGTATAATATATCTCTCAATAATTTTCTCTCAATTTTTCTCCAAGAAAATGAAGAGGAAGTGAATGAAGAAGATGAAGATGAGTGTTAAACTCAAAGTCTATCTCTCTCTCTATATTCTCAAGTTGAAAGCTTGTACAATACAATTGAGGAGAGTCTTCATTTTATTCCCCATAAAATCCTCCCAAATCAAGACCAAATAATTAAAATGAATTAATTAAAAGATCTTGTTCCCTTGATTATTCAAGTCATCCACCAACTAAGGTGGAGACTATGACCAAAGAAAAGAGGAGGGAAATTGGGATGGCCGTCTAGAAGGAGCCGGGACGAGTTCGGTTCGTTTCGGACTCCCATGAGTCCAAACAGATAAACTCCTATTCCGTTCCGATATATTTGTGTTTAATTAATCCAATTAATTAAACATATCAAATACAAAATAACATAATTAATTTCTCCAAGAAATAATTATATTTATGAATTAAATTAATCACCCAGTAATTTATTTAATTCATTAGGCCGTAAATCAATTTATCTAATAAATCGATTTAGACATCCAATGTCCCAATTAGATATCCAATATCTAATATTCATAATGAGAGAATTAGCTTTATTTATTCCGTCGTCAATCCTATTGCGCGACTCGGTAGGTCCGTCTCAGTCAGCAATGGGAGGAACCAAAGAGTAGTAGCACCACCTAGCCAGCCTGGCGGCCTACACTGTACCCCAACTGAGAACGAATGATTGGGATCATTCAAGAACCATTCTGTCGTGAATACCAGTATACGTATAAACCCTTCTTTCAAATGTCCCGATCAAGTTATAAGGTCACGATCAGTCAAACCCTATCTGTACTTGACGCTATGCATGCGTTAATGCAAATTGAGATCATCGAGCTCTTGTGTATCTAATACAACTAGCTCCAATGCTTTGGCCAAAGACTTATGATCTCATCTGCCAATAACCGCATAGGACATATAACCCGCTCACTAACGGGAGAAAGAATTCTATCTTGGTATTCAGTAGGACCTGCTACTTGTCCGTCAAGATGCACGTCGAGGTTGACCCCCGCCTTCCAGTTTACAGGGTCGAACTACTCTAGTAAAAATCTTGACGTCACAAGCACATCCCTACTAAATCCTCAAGTCGAAGGTTCACGAATACCTATCACAACCTTTCGATTCCGTCATTGACTGTCCCGGAGTGAAATCCGTGTGACGAATCAAGGGTGAGTCGGTTCGCGTCTACTAATCCAATTAGCATACCTATAATGTGTGATCCCACTAACCATTAGTGTTCGACAGGCACTCTCCATGTCAAAGAACACGTCATACAAGTCTTCACATAAACTTAACGCCCAGTCAAGTTTCATCGACTTGCGAACAATTAAGTATTTGAGCTATAACCTTTCCAGTGCCGACCCCCTTATCCAATAAGGAGTGGAACGTTTTGCTCTCAAATACACGGACTAGTTTCTATATGTTTATTTACGAGTTAGGAATGCCAGTAACTACCAGTAAATAAAGAAACATTCATTTGCCTTATATAAATGGTTTACATAATAACAAGTACAATGCCCTCACTCAACATCCTCTGAGTGGCATTCGAGGGCATACTCCTAACAATCTCCCACTTGCACTCAATGCCACACACTATGGTATCTAATACCCATGTTCTCCAGATGACGCTCCAAGCTAGTCTGAGAAAGTGGCTTGGTCAGTGGATCGGCGACGTTGTCGGCCGAGTCTACTCTGTGCAGCACAATGTATCCCTTGCGAATAAATTCTCTTACGAGATGATACTTCCTCTCAATATGTTTGGTGCTGTTGTGAAACCTCGGCTCCTTGGCCTGCGCTACAGCTCCGTCGTTGTCGCGATGCAGTAGACAGCTGACTCAGCACATGGTATCATTTGAAGTTCTCCCAGAAACTTCTTAATCCAGAACCCTTCCTTGGAAGCCTCCGAGGCTGCTTGATACTCATCCTGACAGGTGGAATCAGCAGTCGCGCTTTGCTTGGCACTACGCCAAGATACTGCTCCTCCATTAAGAGTAAATATGTAGCCAGAAGTGGACATCGAGTCGTCCTTCAGTCCTTGGAAGTCCGAATTAGTGAATCCCACCACATCCAATTCTCCACCGCCATACATCAGAACCATATCTCTAGTCCTTCTTAAGTACTTGAGAACGTTCTTTCTGGCGATCAATGTTCCCTACACAGGTTTGCAGAAACCTACTCACCACGCTTACAGCATGCACGATGTCAGGTCTTGTACACAACATAGCATACATAAGGCTACCCACGGCCGAAGCATATGGTATATTACTCATTTCCTTTCGTTGTTCCTCATTTTGAGGACACATCTTCAAGGTGACTTTTATTCCATGTTGCATCGGTAGGAACCCTCTTTTAGAATCATCCATCTTAAATCGCTTTAAGATCTTATCTATATAGAGGGCTTGGGAAAGGCCTATTGTTCTCTTCGCTCTATCCCGGTAGAGTCGAATTCCAAGAATATAGGTTGCTTCTCCTAAGTCTTTCATGGAGAAATTACTCGAAAGCCAAGCTTTTACAGAACTGAGCATTCCCACATCATTTCCTATTAGTAGAATATCATCCACATATAGTACTAAGAATGCGATCTTGCTCCCACTAACCTTCTTGTATACACAAGGTTCCTCTTCATTTTGCACGAAGTCAAACTCTTTGACCGCCTCGTCAAAATGAAGGTTCCAACTACGCGACGCTTGCTTCAGTCCATAAATGGAACGCTGAAGCTTGCACACTTTCTGAATATTGACTTCGGACACAAAGCCTTTAGGCTGCTCCATATAGATTTCCTCCTCGAGGAATCCATTAAGGAAAGCCGTCTTTACGTCCATTTGCCATATCTCATAATCGTGGCAGGCAGCTATAGCAAGCATCATGCGAATAGACTTGATCATGGCTACGGGCGAGAAGGTATCGTGGTAATCGATCCCTTCTTTTTGGGTATAACCCTTTGCCACAAGCCTGGCCTTATAGGCGTCAACCTTGCCATCACCATCAGTCTTTCTCTTGTATATCCACTTGTTCCCAATAGGCACTATGCCCTTGGGGCAGTCTACTAGAGTCCAGACCTGATTGACATGCATCGAGTCTATCTCAGCTTCCATAGCTTCACGCCATTTCGCGGAGTCTACATCCACCATCGCTTGGTCATAGGTTGTTGGGTCGGTCTCTTGGCTATCACTTGGAACCTCATGGAGACCCAGCTCCTCCAAGTGCACAAGCCCATACCTCTCAGGTAAATGAGACACCCTACTAGACCTACGAGGTGGTTGTACTTGCGTTTCAGAAAGTTCGGTTCCAGTTTCTTGCACAGGTGTCTCCCGAGGAGTTTCATTGTATTCTTCTAAAGAAATACTTCTACCTGCTCCGCCTTCCTGAATGAACTCATCTTCCAGGAAGTGTGCTTGTAAAGCAACAATGATCCTTCGATCTTCGGGCATGTAGAATAGATATCTCATTGTCCCAGATGGGAATCCAATGAAACGTCCCTTCGCAGACCTAGCTTCCAACTTTTCCACCTTAGTCTTCTTGACATAGGCGGGACATCCCCAAATCCTAATATGATTAAGACTCGGTTTCCTTCCCGCCCACATCTCATGTGGAGTTTTAGGAATGGATTTGAAAGGACACCTGTTTAAGATATAAGTGGCAGTCAGGAGTGCATACCCCCACAGGTAAATTGGTAAGTCAGTATAGCCTAGCATGGAACGGACCATGTTTAACAAGGTCCGGTTCCTTCTTTCTGACACACCATTTAACTGAGGAGTACCTGGAGGTGTTAGTTGTGAAACTATTCCATGTTCCTTAAGGAACTCGTCAAACTCCGTACTCATATACTCACCACCTCGGTCCGACCGAAGTGCTTTGATATGATTACCAGTTTGTTTCTCGACTAGGGCCTTGAATTCCTGGAATTTCTCAAAGGCCTCGGATTTATGTTTCATTAAGTATACATAACCATACCTAGTATGATCATCTGTAAACGTAATGAAATATTGATATCCATCACATGCTGCTTCCAAAGCACCACATACGTCGGTATGGATTAATCCCAGTTTATCAGCGGCTCTTTCAAAAGTCCCTGTGAAGGGGGACTTAGTCATTTTGCCTTTAAGGCAAGATTCACAAGTAGGAAATGGATCCGATCCCAATGGACCCATAAGTCCATCTTTTTCCATCTTGTAAACCTTGGTCTGACCAACATGACCAAGTCTTAGATGCCATTTCAAAACTTGATTGGTTTCATCCCTACCACGTTTTCTAGTCATAGTATTCACAACTACTTTGTTGCTGATATTTAGATGATACAATCCATTCAACAATGTAGCAGTACCCACTAGTTTATTTCTAAAATAAATTTTGCAGGATCCATCACCAATGAAAAATGAAAAGCCTTTTCGGTCCATGACCGGAATGGATACAATGTTTTTGTGCCCCTTGGGTAAAACAAGTACATCTTCTAAAGTCAAAACAAAGCCGGATTCTAAACCGAAAAGAAGTGATCCTATGTCGGTCGCCTCGACACTATGCCCGCTTCCGACTGTGATCATAACTTCTCCAGCTCCAAGCTTCCTACTTTGTTCCAGATCCTGATTCACGGTACAAATATGAGAACTAGCACCAGAATCCGATTATCCGAGAAGTAGAAAATACGATAGCGAGAACAATTTGTTTCCAAAACTAAAAGTTCTGTACCTGAAGTGCCATGAAGAATCGGACAGTCTCTAGCCCAGTGGCCCAACTCACCGCACTTGAGACAAGCATCCTTCTTCTTCTTGTTCTTCGGAACCATCGGGGCCTTGCCCTTTTCTTTAAGGTCCTTAGCTTGCGGTCCAGTCCGCTTTTTGGTCTTTTTCTTCTTATTCTTAGACCTCCGAGGTCCAGAAGAAATCACAAGAGCAGACTCCTTCATCCATGAGTCTTCATCGAGGCGAGCGGTCACAAGTTTGTTCATTAGCCCAGCTAAATTACATGCAATCTCATTGCAGTTGAAGTTCATAACAAACTGTGAGAAGGAATCAGGGAGAGACTGAAGAATAAGGTCGGTTTGGAGAGAAGTATCCATTTTAAAATCAAGAGCCTCCAATCTCTCAATCATGGATATCATTTTGAGGACGTGTTCCCCAACCTTCTTACCTTCCTTCATCCTTGCACCGAACAGTTTCTTGGATATCTCATATCTAGCAGTTCTGCTGTGCTCACCACAAAGCTCGGTCAAGTGAGATAGAATCTGCCTAGCAGAAGTCATTTTCTCATGAGCTCTCTGAAGCTCATTAGACATGGAATCCATCATATAAGCACGGACTTTCACGTCATCCTTAACCCACTTTTCGTGGTTTTCAATCTCTTCCTGATTGGCTCGGGTTCGCACAGGAGGCGCCGGAATGTCCATCTCTAAGACGTATCCCAGTGCCTCTATACTGAGGACAATCATCGAGTTGGAGCCAATCCACAAAGTTAGGTCCCATTAAGGTGTTCTTTTCGAGTAGAATTGCGAGTGGATTCATTGTCATATTGAGATTTGTCTGCATTAAGTATAACAGATTAATTAGTGACTTGTTATATTATGATCTGAGTATAGAATTAAGGTCCTTTCTATTCTTGTTACCCAGCTCCCACTATTTTATCGGAATAACACACTCCCATGTGAAATCCGGAAGTATCGTCGCTCTACTTCATAGTGGCGATCGAGTTCTTTATAAATCTTAATAGAGGGCAACCGAACAGGTTTCTAGTCTATTAATTTTCATAAAGTGGTGTCCAACACCAACCCATCTAATGGATGATTCGATCTTCTTTTTCCCCTTGTTCACTCCCCTCAACCTATACGGTTTCTATGGTTCGTGAACAAGTTAAGTTTATACCATCGACGCAAATCAGTTTCACAATTGAATCTTATCCGGCAACTTATCAGGTTTCTAGGGATAAAATTTGCTCCAACCGAAGGCATCCAATGCGCTCCCAGTAATTTATCCGTCCTCCCCGAACGAGTACCCCGATAACTCGGAAGCATAGCACATCCGGTTTGGATTTCAATTTCCCGAAAGCTCGATGGAGGGAAGGAAAACCTTGAAACCTTATAAACTTAATAATTTGTTGTGGGAGAATTTTCGCGATTAACGTTACACTTTACACATTAATCATATTAGCGCGTTTGTGGCATTCATATAATATGAAACAACCATTCACAACCTAGTTGCTACCAACATATGGTTCATGGACCATTCCTAGAAAACAAAAACTCCGTAATCTAATTACAAGTCTTCGTCTTGAATCTTCGTCTTCTCGAAATGGATCTTCCTCCGGTCTTCGTCATTACATATAAATTTTACATCGAAATTGCATTCTAGATACAAACATTTCTAGTAAAATAAATAGGCTCAAAACAGCCTTTACAACCCAATCGAATAAAACGAACGATTCAAAACTAAGTCCACGAACCACATCCCCATTCAAAAGCATCTATCCAATAAATACTATATAAATGGAAAGCGTAGAGATACATTGATCCAATCAACAATACGAACCGATCCAATCGATTCACACAATCGGTAATATGAAAACGTTCAAAATAATTCGGTCGATCACAAGTATTCCAATTAATCAAATTTCCCTTATAAAATGAAGTACCATAAATCATTTTAATCATATTAAATCCAATTTAACATGCGGGAGATTAATTTTCAAGAATACACGAAAAAATCGAGCCGGGGCGAAAATGGCCTGCCATGGCCGAGTCACTGCCGGCATCCTGCCGGCCGGACACGGCCCGTGCCGAATGGCACGGTCGGGTCGTTCCGGCAGTGACCTAGACCTACCTGCCAGACTCGGCCGTGTCGCCTGACACGGTCGAGTCACTTCCGGAAGCTGCCGGCCAGACACGGCCCGTGTCGCCTAACACGGTCGGCCGCCAGCAGCTGGCCTCGCCAGATCGCTGACACGGCCCGTGTCACCAGACACGGCCGAGTCACCCTGGCAGCTTCCTGCCCTTTGTCCAAAAAGTCGTCCGACGACGATTCGGAGCTCGATTTTCGACCGAATATCCAATATCTATATTTTTCAACATTCATATCTTCAATATAAATCATATTTCCCAGAAATTTAAGATTTATATTTGGACATAAACTTACGAAAAATATAACTACAACGAACGTAAAACATGTACCACGATTATGACTAAAATGATTCCAAATCATTCACCATCTAATCGAGCATTCCAAATGCCAATATCGTATATACGATCGCAAGACCTACGCTCCGATACCACTGTTGGGATTCGGTGCCTAAAACGAAGACCCAGCGGAAGCGGTAAAACGAAAATTAATTCGATCCGAATCCCTACGAGGATCGATCGAGCTACGTATATACGAATATATAAACGAAAAGCAAGAGTCGTAAGAAACTAACCCTCGAAGTCCGTTGATTAAATGGAAACCTTCTCTTGAGTTATTCCCCAAGCTTTAGTTGATCTCTACGTATCCGATCCGCTCCAAGCCCTTGAACGATCCAACGCCGAAAGCACCGCGTCTCTACTTGCCACGCGCCAGAAAAACGACCGGAATAACAACACTTGATTAACCTCTAAGGTTACGGCTAGAATCAAATGATGAAGCTTTTATTATTACACTCTAAGTGTATAATATATCTCTCAATAATTTTCTCTCAATTTTTCTCCAAGAAAAATGAAGAGGAAGTGAATGAAGAAGATGAAGATGAGTGTTAAACTCAAAGTCTATCTCTCTCTATATATATATTCTCACGTTGAAAGCTTGTACAATACAATTGAGGAGAGTCTTCATTTTATTCCCCATAAAATCCTCCCAAATCAAGACCAAATAATTAAAATGAAATAATTAAAAGATTTTGTTCCCTTGATTATTCAAGTCATCCACCAACTAAGGTGGAGACTATGACCAAAGGAAAGAGGAGGGAAATTGGGATGGCCATCTAGAAGGAGCCGGGACGAGTTCGGTTCGTTTCGGACTCCCGTGAGTCCAAACAGATAAACTCCTATTCCGTTCCGATATATTTGTGTCGTTTAATTAATCCAATTAATTAAACATATCAAATACAAAATAACATAATTAATTTCTCCAAGAAATAATTATATTTATGAATTAAATCAATCACCCAGTAATTTATTTAATTCATTAGGCCGTAAATCAATTTATCTAATAAAGCGATTTAGACATCCAATGTCCCAATTAGATATCCAATATCTAATATTCATAATGAGAGAATTAGCTTTATTTATTCCATCGTCAATCCTATTGCGCGACTCGGTAGGTCCGTCTCAGTCAGCAATGGGAGGAACCAAAGAGTAGTAGCACCACCTAGCCAGCCTGGCGGCCTACACTGTACCCCAACTGAGAACGAATGATTGGGATCATTCAAGAACCATTCTGTCGTGAATACCAGTATACGTATAAACCCTTCTTTCAAATGTCCCGATCAAGTTATAAGGTCACGATCAGTCAAACCCTATCTGTACTTGACGCTATGCATGCGTTAATGCAAATTGAGATCATCGAGCTCTCGTGTATCTAATACAACTAGCTCCAATGCTTTGGCCAAAGACTTATGATCTCATCTGCCAATAACCGCATAGGACATATAACCCGCTCACTAACGGGAGAAAGAATTCTATCTTGGTATTCAAGAGCAGACTGCTACTTGCCCGTCAAGATGCACGTCGAGGTTGACCCCCGCCTTCCGGTTTACAGGGTCGAAGTACTCTAATGAAAATCTTGACGTCACAAGCACATCCTTACTAAATCCTCAAGTCGAAGGTTCACGAATACCTATCACAACCTTTCGATTCCGTCATTGACTGTCCCGGAGTGAAATCCATGTGACGAATCAAGGGTGAGTCGGTTCGAGTATACTAATCCAATTAGCATACCTATAAAGTGTGCTCCCACTAACCATTAGTGTTCGACAGGCACTCTCCATGTCAAACAACACGTCATACAAGTCTTCACATAAACTTAACGCCCAGTCAAGTTTCATCGACTTGCGAACGATTAAGTATTTGAGCTATAACCTTTCTAGTGCCGACCCTCTTATCCAATAAGGAGTGGAACGTTTTGCTCTCAAATACACGGACTAGTTTCTATATATTTATTTACGAGTTAGGAATGCCAGTAACTACCAGTAAATAAAGAAACATTCATTTGCCTTATATAAATGGTTTACATAATAACAAGTACAATGCCCTCACTCAACATCCTCTGAATGACATTCGAGGGCATACTCCTAACAATGTAATGTGTTGTTTTGATGTCTATCCTGGTGGATCCTCGAGGAGAGGGTCTACGGCGTGTAATATTCCCGGTTCGATCTGGGGGTGTTACATTTATGGTATCAGAGCTTAGGTTGAGAAAACCTAGGCTGTCGGGTCGAGTTATGTGTTGTTGAGTCTTGTATTGTCAGATTTTGTCTGACTGAGTCGTGTCGCGACGCGTCGTTTGGAATGTCGGCCGTGATTAGTATCAGGGTGCAGCCATCATCTTCGTGCGATCTGTGGATGTAAGTCTCCCTACTACGGGTTGTACCACGAGCTATACGAGCCCGTGTGATTCTGTTTTATGTAGTTAGTATTTGAAGGTGCATAGTGAGTAAGTGACATATATTTGTTGATTCCCGTCTTGCGCTAAAATGTAGAATGATATTGCTGAATGTATCTTTGTATAAACCGTTTTTCTTGCAAGAGTATAAACCTTGGAATTTTAAGTTTTCGAATCCTTTCGGGGAGTCACGTAAAATTTTTAAAATGTCCTCCAAGGGAGGAAAAAGTTGATTTTCGTATGTTGACCTCAAGGCTGTAAGTTCTGAAAACTCGAATTATTGATAATTCTTTTCCACTGTGTACTATTAGTTTTCAAAACACGAGTTTTGAACTCAAAATGAGTTCTACAAAATATACTCAAGACATGACCCTTGCTTTTAACTTTTCGGTTTTGAATGACAATTGCCTTTTGATGGTTGCTCATGATGTGTGGTAATTATGTGAATCGATGGCTTTGAGATTCGAATATCGTTGTTGTTTATTTGTGACCTTCGATTCCAGAATGTCGTATATATGTTCGCAATCATGTTGCTAAAATAGAACCGTTAGCACACGCTAAGAGTAAGGCTAGCGCGCTAATGCAAGATGGGTAGCGCACGCTAAATATGTGTTGTAGCGCACGTTAGTCGATGCCCGGGACAAGCTAGGGAACTACATTTCTTTTAGCCGTTAGGCCTAACCTTAGCAAATAATCACCCGGATCAGATTTCTATGTGTGTTGTCAAGTAATGACAAATCGCTTTTGTATGAATGTGCGTTATGATTTTTTTCGTTGCGCTAAGTGATAATTGATTAGGTTCGCAACCGATAAATTATGTTTGTCGCGAGTGTGTTCGAACACGCTTTTCTAAAACTTTCATAAGTTTGTGCAAGTGCGATTAGCCGGCGGCTTCGTATGAACTTTGGAAATTGTTTGAAATTTGCGAGCCGGCCTAGGATTCTCAAATAAAACCTCGACGGTATTTGAAAGAGTTGTTTTAAAGTACCTTGAACATTTTGTAAAATATTACCGTCGTTGATGTTTGTGAAGTATTGGGAGAATTTTCGAAAATGATTTTAACGTATTGTTGCATTTTCAAATAATTCGAGTGAATGATTTTCAAAAATCTTTCACACCATAAAAATATTTTATTTCAAAAACCAATACGATTTTTATTTTCAAAAATATATAGTGAAAGATGAAAAATCTCACTCGATGTAAAGTTCAAACTCGGATTTGGAAATGTTAGAGTATGTAAGAATGATTTGATGATCTTGCATGGTTAACTTGTTAGTTGTTAACGGTGATGATGATACGTAGAGGCATGATGACTTCAAATGATTTCAAATGAGACGGTTAAAGTATGTTGTTTGCAAGTTTTGATGAAACAACCCGGGGTACCAAAAGTACTTTTAAAGTTTATTTTAAATAGCATACGAATCCAAGGATTTTCAAAAGATTTCCTTTAAAAGGATACCTCGTGGATTTTCTTTTCGAGTTGTTATTGGTTACCTTATGTGATATGTCGTGCTGAGTTGGTACTTTGGTATAATATTTTGCGAAGTTGTGCAATCGTATTGAGTGGGGATCCGCTTAGTATGCCGATGGGCAGAGGACACAGTCGTGACCACGATACTAATGGCCATGAAGATCGGATGTGGACCAAGTGGGTATAGTCGGGAATGTTGCTATTCCAGCACTTCGTTCTCGTTGTTTAGGTTTCGGGACGAAACCTCTTTTAAAGGTGATATGATGTAATACCCACATTTTTCTTTCTTTATCTTCTGTTTCGTCCAACCGTATCGACTCGACTGTGTTCGTTAATGCTTCTGACCTGGTGTTGTTTCTCACCTTTGTCATTCGAGCGAGTTCTGATATTGCCCCAAATTGATCTATATATCGTTGTGACCTTTTCAAGTTCGGAAAATTAGTCTCGTTTTCGATCTTCCAACCTTTGGGCGGTGGAATTTCGTATTTGTTCAGCGATTGGCTCGCGTTTTGATTGATGTACCGTTGGGTTGGTCAATCGTACTGATTTTCGTCCGTTGTGTTTTGTGTTTGTTCGGATAATTGACTTCATTGTATTATCCAGTTGATGACGCTTGTCACTTGTTGGTTTTATTATATCCCTAACGGCGGCGTTGTGTTGGTCGTCGTGGAGCGTGTTTTCACGACGTATATTCCTTTGCGTCGCTTGTAACGTTTCGCCGATGGGCGTAAGTTACGCGTTTCCTTGCGTATCTCGTTGAGTTTTCCTGGCGGTATATTGCTTCTCCCTACTTGTTTTAAGTTTCGGGACGAAACTTCTTTTAAGGAGGGTAGAATGTAATATCCGCAATTTTCGATTTTTCGGTAAATTTCTTTTTCAGCCGGAGTCCGTTTTGACGACTCGCTCATGACCGTTTCGTCATTTCGAGAATGATTAATTCTGCACTTTTTGTCATCCGAGTTCGTTTCGGTATCGTTTTGTTGAGTTCCGAGCTTTTTAGCGACTTTTCCGCACTTGAGTTCGATTCTTGCGAATCTCGTCCGAAACTGTTGTTTCGAGTTTCTCGTAAGTTCATTTAATGTTATTATTCATGTTGCAAGCTTTGGTTTGGTGTTTCGATCGCATATCGTGATTTTCGGACGTTTTGGGCCATTTTCGTAATTTCCCAAAGTTTTGGGTAACTACTTCCGTTGTTGAATTCCGAGCCTTCGGGTGGTCGGAATTGTGTGTTCTCTTAGCTATTAGATTTGTCTTTGCGAGTACGTCGTAACCGTACCATCGATTCGTATTCAGGTTCGGGTTTCGGGGTCGTTCGGGCCGTCGGAGTTGGCCCCGGCCGAGTCACGGCCGTGGTGCTCAGCCTTCCCGCCGAAGTCACGGCCGGTAGTGCTCGGCAGCTCCTGGCCGAGCAGCCGCACCGTGGGCCGCGGCACATGCCGGCAGGCCGCGGCACACTCTGTGGCATTTTTCGCCAAACCGATCAGACGGTGCCGCGCACACGCCGGCCGGCCGCGCACACCGCCACCACCGGGAGCCATTTTGGCCTGCGGCCGCGCACACTGCGGCTTATTTATGGTCCTGCACACGGGTTTTTGGCCATTTTTCTCCTTCTTCTCCTTCTCTTCCGCGACTGAGGGTGATCTTACCATGGAGCCATGTTGTTTAACAACAAATCCATGAAGTTCTTGAGTTCATATCATCAATCAATCATCCGTTATCATCCTTTTGATCCAGCGAATCAAGGTAATCTTCCTTAGAACCCTAATTTCGTGAATTTGGGGGTTTTTGCATTTTTGTCCGATTCGTTCCGTGTTGTTGATTAATTCATGATGGGTATGATTAATCTTGGTAGTAGTATTGTGTTTAACATCATTTAATCCATTGTTCTTCGTCGAATCAAAGTATATTTCTTGATTTCCTTCAAATTGACTTTTTGGGGGATTTGTTCTCGATCTCGTTTTTCATCCGTTTTTGATGGATCGATTATGGTTAAATGATGTTGTTAAACATATTCTATGGATTGTATATCCATATTTCAACTTGGAATTCCGTTTTCGGGTTTTGACGGAACGAATCGTGTTCTTGGCCGTTTTGGGGGAAACACTTGAACTTTCGTCATTTGTTCTTTGAATTCAGCGACTTTGGGTCGTACTTTGGAATTCATTTTCGTTATTATTGTTTTCATTCGTAGTTCTTTGTTGCGGATTGTCGTTCGGTTGAGTCGGTGAGTTCGTAGTCGGTTCGTGCCAACCTACTTCGGCCGATTCTCTGCGTTGTGGTTATTCGAGGCAAGTATCTTGCCCATACTTTACGTGTTTTGTGGATATAATGGTTGCTAAGTGTCGATATGTGCTAAATAAATATCTATAACCATTTTTTTAAAAGAATCGGTATATTTACCATCATGGTTTTCGTAAAGGTGAATCGTGTGTGTCGGGAATTAATATGCTTAGTTGGATATGTGTGCTAGTGACGAGTATAGGATCACCTTACTTTCGTGTGATGTCATTATGTATGATTATGGTGTCGGTAAATGTAAAGTGTAATTCTCTTGTGAAATTATGTGCTTGGAGTCACGTGGTTATGGATGAATATGTGAGTTGTGTGATATTGGTTGTGTCATTCAGTGCTGTTGAAATCTTGTGCTCCCTTGTGAATTGATATAGTTCTAGGTCGTGAGTACGTGTTGGATAATATGGCCATTCTAGCAAGGTACCTCGACTATATATATATTTTATGTGTTTGACCTTTGAGAGTTGTGGTTTTGAAATCGGTGAGTTGTTACTCTTCCACCTGGGGATGGCATGTGGCCTCTGGGGGCCGATACTAATGGGTACGGCCATGGAAGTGGACTTGGGTGCGTGTGTTGATGTTCTTCCACCTGGGGACGGTTCGACGGGACCTCTGGGGGCCGATACCAATGGGTACGGCCGCGGAAGTGGTTTCCCACCTGGGGATGGTCCGACGGGACCTCTGGGGGCCGATACTAATGGGTACGGCCACGGGTTACCAAGTGTGGTTTCTGTGATATTGATGTTGGTGTTTTGATAATTAATTGTGATATGTCCGGAGTATCACAATGCTTTATGCTCGGGGTCAAGAGACATTATATATCGAGTCTTGGTGCTTGGCTAGAATGGCATAAGAATAATGTGTTATGTGTAATGTGTCCTTGTAAGTGAATTGAAGTGGATGACCGGGTCGTGGACCCTGTGTTTTGTGACCAGAACGGTTGGGTCGTGGACCCCATGTTTTGTTAAACGGATTTGTATTTTGGAAAATGAACTTTGGGGTTTTGACCCTAAATGGCTTTCGAGGAATTAAGAACTTTTCAATTTCTGATGTTTTCAAAACTCCCGAGATTTGGAGATATTTTCAAAATGCTTACTTGCTTCGTTTCTGCTTTCAAGACTTGAACTATTTTTAACTAAATATATCTCGGGAAGTCTTTCGTTATATTCTCGGAATGTGTTGTGTATGGCTCGTATTTGCACTTTATACTTGCACTAGCGAAACAGTGGAGTTTTGCTAACCCCCGAGTAATCGGGGGGTGGATATCTGTATTGTGTCCAGGTACACGCCGGTTTTCGGGAGCAAGACAGGATCGGTACGAGGAATGATGAAAGACGAATGATACTAATCACACGAAGGCCAGTTTTGGGTTTAGTTAGTCGGAGTCCATTGTATTGTCTTTTCCGCTGTCTTATTGTTTGTGGTGGTAATTATTTTACCCTTGCGTGGGTATGAGTCTGGATGAGTTTATGTATTTTTATTTGTAAGTCAGTGTCGAAAGACCAAATCGGTCTATTGGTTCGTTATTTTGATTCGTCGGTATGTAATGTAATGTGTTGTTTTGATGTCTAGCCTGGTGGATCCTCGAGGAGAGGGTCTGCGGCGTGTAATATTCCCGGTTCGATCTGGGGGTGTTACACCTATCTCATGCCTCAGTCTTGATCTAAACTTTCCTGCCATCTCTTCATCAGTATCAACTTGGTCTGGAGCATACCTAGCGAACTCATGGAATATTCTTTCATACTCGCTCACTGACATCATCCCTTGCTTCAGATTATAGAACTCAGCTTCATTCTTGACCTTAAAGGTTTATGAAACATACTTGTCATAAAGTGCTTCCTTGAATTTCTCCCAAGAGCAGTTTTCCAGTTGCTCAGCAGTCAGAATCTTCTTGCGTGCTTTGCACCAGAAGTCTGTAGATCCAGTGAGTTGGAAGAGCACACACGAAACACGCTCTTGGTTGGTACACCTTAGGAAGTTAAAAATCCATTCCATAGATCTAACCCAAAGATTAGCATCACTCGGGTTTCCTGATCCATTAAAAGTAGGTGGATTTTGCTTGAGGAAAAGCTCCTCAATAGCGCGTTGGGGGTGGAGGTGGTGGTGGTGGTGTAGGGTCACATTCACGCACTCGTCTCCCTCTTTTATTGTGGTTCACATAATTCATTAGTTCATTCTCATCGGTCAATAATTATCGCCATACTTGATCATAGAAAGGAACTTGGGACTATATAATCATAATGCGTCAACACATACTCATAAATAATTCTCGTGGTGAGGTAAAGAGATCAGAAAATAACATCATACTCATGAGAAGAAACGTCCATCATGGGTGAATATATATATATATATATATATATATATATATATATGTGTGTGTGTGTGTGTGTATGTATATCATATGCATCATAATGGAACAATTGCCTTCAATGAGGTTTTACTGACTTTCAAGCTATACAAGCTGATCTAGGCTACCTGCCTACATATATACCAAATAATGGATGCTCTGACATATAGCATTCCCATATATAAAATAAGAAAGTGCTAGACATCAGAATGACACATATAAAGCAAAAGAAGTAACGTTCCGCATACAACGTACAAAATAAATGGCTAACATCATCCTGAACTATCTCAATCCCTTGACTTGGCGGTCGAGTTGTCTCCCTCAGAAAACTCCTCTGGAGCCTTATAATGGATCTTCTTTCGATCCTCATCTAAAATTAGGGAGACTGCAACTGGGTCTTCAACGACTCTACATTTTTTTGAGAGAATCAGATGAGCATCGTCCGTGATAGGTCGTGGGTGGACTGGATCGATGACTGGCATAGGTCGCAGTGGTGGAGACATCCTCCTGAGAATAAATGTCTCGATCATCATGTCCCTGCAGCGAGGTCCTGAGGTCTCCTACCTCAAGGTCTAACCCACCCTGAGCACAAGGTGGTGCAGCAAGAACCATCTGGGTAGGTGTAGGTGTGGCTGGCCTCTTTGACAAAGCTCCTCTAGCATACATTTGGTACAAGCAAGCTCCAGGGCGAGGTACACGGTGCTGGAGGTACTGAGTGGTGATCCAGATAGTAAAGGCCAAAAAATCTCTGGTCGATACCAAAGTGGGCTCACACGAAAAGATATAGTACCATGAGACCGCAACAACCCACTCCCTCCACTCGATCGAAAGAAGGTCCATAAGGTTCTGAATACCCTCGTAGCCTGAGACACCATGAGGAGCAGCTAGGTGCCAGGCCGCCTCGAGGTCTGCCACGCACTGGACTATAGAGGCACCCGTGCCTCGGTACGTGTCGCGAAAAGCCGCCACAAGGTCGCACGGTATCTGATTTATTCTCACTCACTTCTGTGGTGTCGTCCTCGTGGTCTCCATCCTATGTACAAGGTACATATAGTACATCAATATCTCAACATAGTAGAACAACTCTACTAAAGGGTTCTCGAAGAAAAAATAAAATCGCATCATAAGCGACTCGAAGTCTGGACTCTGAGAAACACCTAACACATAAAAAAATACACTCTCTGACGGGGTACGTTATGAAAGTTTTTCAGGTTCCAACATAAGTGGACATCCTGATAAAAGATAACCATACTCGCGTCACTCGTACTTAAGTGATATTCGTTTCGATACGTCACTGCATCATTGATCCTCATCGTTACATCGTCATCATTTGCGCTTCACGTTCGTGTATATGCTGAAATACTTAAGGCGCATAAGTTCTTGTCTGTGTAATACGAGACCCTAAGGAAGTTTCTAGATTCTCGTCTTTCATGCTTCTTCATCAGCAACAATTCATGCGTGTTCGTAAAATAAATTCGTATATTATACATTTCATCATACATACCATTCCACACATATTCATAATTAACATCTCATAAAAGCTCGTAAAGAGTTGCATTTTCATGGCAAAAGAATATTTGAATCGTAAGGACTTGTAAATCATTTACCTTACTCTTCAATTGAGCATGACGTGACGGGGTGTTGAGTTGACAATTGATTTTTATAACATCTTAGAGAATCAAAAACTAAACTTCACTTGAAAGAACACAGACTCAGAGCGAACGAACCTCTATGATACCATTTTGTCACGGCCCCTTATCCTTAAGGATGGCACAACCAGGGCGTGACCCGGGGTAGGAATTAAGAAGCAGGGAAGAAAGGGGGATACATACGTTTCATAAGGAGGGATGGATTTCCACGAATAACCTATTAAGGCATCATGAAGGGGGATCAATGACGTAGGAATGACTTAGAATCCAAGGTAGGAATACATAATAATAATAATATTAGCTATGAAATTAAGAAAGGATTCATAGTACATTACAAACGACGTGACGTAGAAAGAAAAATAATGAAAACTGTTTGCAGCGGAAAAACGTGGTTGGTTATTGTTAAAAACTGATTTTTACATAATCCCATAATCTTGAATTAACATGATTATTACTTATATCTTAAAACAAAACATAATTCGGACTGACGTACCTCCAGCAATTAGGATGTGAATAGTACAGGTTAGTTTTGCCCGAAGTAGAATGTCCTCACCAAAATGATACTTCAATGGAGAAAGGTTTCTCCCTCTTTACCTATAAATCTTTTAGTTGTGTTACAATGATATTCTTGTTTTTTGTTGTCACCTTTAGATGGAGATATGTGACTATTTATAGGTAGAGGGAGGACCAACTCCAAATATTACATTAACTTAATAATAACTCTCCATCAAAGCTATTCATATCAATAATTTTAACATTTGTAACAATTTGCAAATTGATATGAAATTAACTATCCTACTGTTGTGTCAAGAATTACACTCTCCGACCGGCGATCGCCTCAGGAGATCGGGCGACCTAGCCACCGCCGAGCAGCCAAGGCAGAACTGCCGACCAGCGATCAGGCGACCGAGCCTTAGCCCAGCGGACAAGCTAAATCGGCCAACCGAAGGTCCCAGGACAAGTCCCGGTGCCGAGCGATCGACATCAAATACGATCATATCTCGGTACTCGGCGACCGACTCCTGGCGACCGACAAGCGGACGATCATCTCTCGGCACCTGCCGACCGACCCTTGGTGACCGACCAATGCCGACCCTCAGCGACTGGCCGATGGCGACCTCTGACGACCAGCTAGAGACGACCGCTTCATGCCGATAGTCATCCAGTCGGCAAAGGCCGAGCCTCAGGACAGACACCACGTGCAAGATCCGAGACAAGATCCGCATATCACGGATCGTTGACCACAGCCTGGCAGAATCTTTCCACCAGCCGACAGGCCCGCCGAAAGTTGTCAGTAGGGCCGCATGTGACAGTGACTCTGGACGCGTGCTGGCTCCTCATTGGACCGCCCAGCTGGCGCCGGCACCTACCTTGGACTTTATCCCGACAGCCCGGGTGATCGCCCCATTATAATATTGGCCGGCGGACAATCGCCCCATTATTATAATGGCCGGAAGGCGATCGCCCACCAAAGGATAAGACTCGGCTGCCACTATAAATACACGGCTCCCTACACTTGTCCAAAGGGCCGAGATTTTGGCTCACAAAACACTCTCTGGCATTCTCGCATTTCACACGCAATACAGAAGCAAAATATACAGCACTTGGCTATCTCCAACTCTTGGCAACAGCTATCATTCGGTACTTACTTCTCCCGGCCTCTCTCATCAAGCAGACGATCGGCAGGGACGAAGAACACCGAGCTTCGCTCAAGAGCCGGATTAACAGAGTCTTTTTACACTCATTGTATCTAGATTTTTCACATTAATACTTGTATCCACAAATATTTGTATTAATAACATCTCGCGAGAGCATTCAAGCCCGGGCCTAACAAACCCGGCAAATCTTGTATTATTTATCTTCTTTCGGAACTGCTCCCGCAAATTGTTGTTTGTTGTCCGTCTTCCAGTAGTATTAATCTTCGGATAAATATTTTGGGCAACAACAATTGGCGCTAGAAGGAGGGGGCATCTAACCCTCAAATTTTTATACCTACCGTCCTGAAGAGCACTCACTGTTCTCAGGGCATATACTTGAAGTGACACTCACTGCACTTCAAAGAAATCTTTCAGAAATCATGTCTTCCGCCTCCGCGTCGAAGAAAGCCGGCTGCACTCTGCCTGGCCCCGTTCCGGCCAGAGCCGCAGCCGATGGTGGAAGGCAGCCGCCGCGGTCAGAGACGCTCGATCCTGTCCCTGGACGGCGTCCCAAGCCTCTCGCTCGATCAGCTCCGAACCAAGGAACAGATCGACGAAGTCATGGCCGTCCTACAGGAGCGACGGAGTGCTCTCGACGCGCCTCCTACTATCACCCCCTCAGCCGCCCGCCGGAAGTCCAAGCGGAAGCTCAAGGCATTACTGGCCGAGCGATCACCAGGAGGCTCTCGTCCGCAAGAAGAGGCGCTCGCCAGCCGGGGCACCTCTGTCTTCGATCGCCTGGGCAGTGACCCGACCTGGCGACCGGGGAAGTCCGGCCCCAGCTACAAAATGACGGAGTTTGACTCCGTCACCAGGAGCTCGGCCTACCCGGCTCCCAGAAGGCAGCCCATCCGTCTGGCTCCCCCTCGCCAAATTGCCGAGGTCGGCAGCAGTGGAGTCCGGAGATCGGTACACGATCGCCTCGGCTCCCGCTCCCAAAGTCGATCCGCAAGCAACCGAGCCACGGCGATTGCCGCATTGCAACGTCAGCTCGACGACGTGAAAGCGCCTCGAATCTGTGGCAGCGCCATGAAGACGATCGCCGAGCCAAGCGAGCCGCTCGCGATCGACATCGAGCTCGCCCCCGTGCAGCACAAGATCGCTCCCCCGCAAACACCCTTGTACGAGAGGCGATCGGACCCCCAAACACACCTGAGCAAGTTCAACATCTACATGACCGGGTGTGAGGCATCAGACGCGACCCGGTGCCGAATGTTCCCTCTGACGCTGGACGACCTCGCCCACCGGTGGTACACCTTATTGCCACCTCGGTCCATTGGCTCCTTTAACCAGCTGGCGCACGTCTTCACGGAGTACTTCGCCACCAGGGTCGCCCAAATTAAGGTCCCCTTCGCATGATGCAAATCAAGCAGGGAGAAGAAGAGTCCGACTCGGACTACATCGACCGGGTGGACGTGATCATCCTCAACGGCGAGCCCGTAAGCGATGAGACCGCCCTCTACGCGGTCCTAGGAGGATTTCAGGGTTTTTCGCCTATGTTCAGGCATCTCACGAAGACCCAACCTACGACCTACGCAGCCTTCCGGGCTAGAGCCGCAGACTTTCTGGCCAGGCAAAGGTTTCTTCTTAGACTGTGAGCAGCGCGATCGGCGCCTGGACGACGATCTCCCGCCCGATCGCCGATATCGACCTACGAATAAAGCGATCGGCAGCCGAGCGACGATCGCCAGTCCTCCAGCCCGATCGCCGATCACCACGCTACATCACCAAAACCCGGAGGACTCGCTCGCCATCTACAGTCCACCATTTAACATGAGGGACTAAGGCTCGCGATCGCCCCCACCGCACATCATAAAGCCATGGTCCTAGTAGCCGATGGAACCGGCTACTTCGGCCATGCAAGGTCCCTTTTGGCCGAGATCGCCCGCCCTTCGTTTAAATATGAGGCCGGCGTAGTCTGAGGGCTCTCCAAAATTAATCAGTGGACACATGCCACTACCCCCGTCTCAACGTACACCGTCGAGGTCGGCCATCTCCATGGCAGGCCGAGGTGGAAGCAGAGCCAAACAAGCCGCGGAGGTGGAGTTGATTCATCCGACGCTGCCCCGCGCAAGGACTCCTCTAGACCGAGACCCCATGCCCTTCGTTTAAATACGAGGCGAGGCGCAGCCTAACAGAGGACACTCATAATAAAGTGAGTCACGAGACACTCAATGTCTTCGCGCACCAAGACACGGTCATGGAGTCGGTCCATCGAATTCCGCGACTGTGCACAATTCCTCAAACAAGCGAAACCATCAAGTTTCCAAGGGAAATCGGCCAATGTTGTTTTTTGCAGGTACAAGACCGATAGATATCTAGCCAATCGACCATGATAGCCCAAGTCCAAATCCAAAAGTCGGCTCAGCAAGATCGCCCGTCCTCATCCTACACGATCGCCAGCAAGAACCACCTCGCCCCATGTCTTCAACATAGGAGCAAGCTGGGGGGCAATTGTTGTGTCAAGAATTACACTCTCCGACCGGCGATCGCCTCAGGAGATCGGGCGACCTAGCCACCGCCGAGCAGCCAAGGCAGAACTGCCGACCAGCGATCAGGCGACCGAGCCTTAGCCCAGCGGACAAGCTAAATTGGCCAACCGAAGGTCCCAGGACAAGTCCCGGTGCCGAGCGATCGACATCAAATACGATCGTCTCTCGGTACTCGGTGACCGACTCCTGGCGACCGACAAGCAGACGATCATCTCTCGGCACCTGCCGACCGACCCTTGGTGACCGACCAATGCCGACCCTCAGCGACTGGCCGATGGTAACCTCTGACGACCAGCTAGAGACGACCGCTTCATGCCGATAGTCATCCAGTCGGCAAAGGCCGAGCCTCAGGACAGACACCACGTGCAAGATTCGAGACAAGATCCGCATATCACGGATCGTTGACCACAGCCTGGCAGAATCTTTCCACCAGCCGACAGGCCCGCCGAAAGTTGTCAGTAGGGCCGCATGTGATAGTGACTCTGGACGCGTGCTGGCTCCTCATTGGACCGCCCAGCTGGCGCCGGCACCTACCTTGGACTTTAGCCCGACAACCCGGGTGATCGCCCCATTATAATATTGGCCGGCGGACAATCGCCCCATTATTATAATGGCTGGAAGGCGATCGCCCACCAAAGGATAAGACTCGGCTGCCACTATAAATACACGGCTCCCTACACTTGTCCAAAGGGCCGAGATTTTGGCTCACAAAACACTCTCTGGCATTCTCGCATTTCACACGCACATGTAAGCAAAATATACAAAGATTTGGCTATCTCCAACTCTTGGCAACAGCTATCATTCGGTACTTACTTCTCCCGGCCTCTCTCATCAAGCAGACGATCGGCAGGGACGAAGAACACCGAGCTTCGCTCAAGAGCCGGATTAACAGAGTCTTTTTACACTCATTGTTTCTAGATTTCTCACATTAATACTTGTATCCACGAATATTTATATTAATAACATCTCGCGAGAGCATTCAAGCCCGGGCCTAACAAACCCGGCAAATCTTGTATTATTTATCTTCTCTCGGAAGTGCTCCCGCAAATTGTTGTTTGTTGTCCGTCTTCCAGCAGTATTAATCTTCGGATAAATATTTTGGGCAACAACACCTACTAATGACCAACTTTATGGGAAGAATTTGAATGGTTTTGAATTTATATAATATTCAAATAATATTCTTACATTCTCCCACTTGGTTTACAGGATGATCTATTAAAATTTTCATATTAATAACATAAGGCGCACTTGATATGCAAATCATTCGTTCATATAGTTACCATAAGTGCCTTGACGATCGAGTCGTCAATGGGAGTCATGGTGTGCACAAATTATTCTGCAATATGTTTACTTCCATGTACTACAACATTGAAAACTTTCATAGCTAAGCCGTAGGTAAAAGCAACATAATGGTCATGTTAGGTCTTAAAGAGAAGAGTATTTATGTTATCATTAATTTAAACATAATGTATACATATTATAAAACAGAAATGACAGATGTTAAAATTTATTAAGAGCTCAATAATTGTTATTCATGAGTACGATAATAGAGGGCAACAGATAAAATAGTTAGGAACTATCAGCAAGACCCATGCTTTCAGTATGTCCCTGAGAGGTCTTTGGAGATAGTCCTTTCGTAAATATATATGCCACTTGTAAGTTTGTACTTATGGATTCAACAAAAAAAAAATCAGTTTAACATCATGCTTCAGTAATAGGTATTTAAGGTCCATGTGTTTTGAACCTTTAGTTATCCTATCATGTTTGGAGAAGAAGGTTGTAGCTTCATTTTGTTGTGTCACGATTTATCCATCCCGACAGGCGATCGACTATAAGGCCGAGCGACCAAGTCAACATCAGTCAAAATATGGCTAGCTCGCCAAGTCGAAGATATCAAACCACCATCAGGTACCTAGCGATCGACTCCCAGGGCGATCGCCCTTTGGCAGCTGGCGATCTGCTCTAGTGACCGGCTAAGGGCAATCGACCTACGCCCCGAGCAGAGACGATCGTCCGCCAAAGTCATCAAGGACTGGATCTCAGAAAAGCACCCACGTGCAGATCCACCAAAGGCGCTGACAAGATCTTCGCCAGCAGATAAAGATCTTTTGCTGACAGACAAGACCTTTGACCACAGCCTGTCACCTACCTCACCTACCAGCATGCGCGCCGAAAGTTGTCAGTGGGACCACCCGTGACAGCAACTCAGGACGCGTGTAAGCTCCCCATCGACCGCACGCTGATCGCCAAGATCTCCTCGCAGACGTTGAAGGGACAGCCCATGTGCTAAAAGACGATCGCCCGATTATTATATTGCAAGAAAGGCGATCGCCTGCCGTGTCCAAGCCCTATAAATAGAGAACCTCCTCCTACCGGAAAAAGGTTCTCGCTTCAATTCATTTTAACCAACGGTTCGAATTCACTCAACGGTTCCCTTCATCAATATACGGTTCGAATTCATTTGGTCGACGTCCAAATACATTCCACCAAAAGTTCACATTCTCTCACATTCCGATACATCCACTAAATATCAAGAACACACATATCATCAAGCTCCGGCTATCTCACCTAATCCATCTCAGACTTCTCTCTCCAAATCTCTCGTCCGTAAGACGATCGGGCAAGCAAGTCCCCACTAGACAGATTCCAAGGGATTCATAAGCCCAAGCCCAAACATCCAGCCTAAATACTCACCGTGAGAGGCGGACGATCTCTCACCGCCGCGATGCTCATCACCTTTGTTACAAGAACTCAGAGCATCAAATCTGGTTCTTCCGCAATCTACACGCTCACTAGCTAAGATAACAAGAAACTTTACACTCATTGTAATTGTATTCTTACATTAGTACTTGTATCCCGAATATCGGTATTAATAATATCTCGCGAGCATTCAAGCCCGGGACTAACAACCCCGGCAAATCTTGTGTTATTTATCTTTCTCACTAAGTGCTCTTGCATTTGTTTGCTATCCCATCCATTCCAAAGAATATCTATCTCCTGATAATATTTTGGGTAGCAACAATTGGCGCTAGAGGAAGGGCATCTAACCCTCATATTTTTATTTCTACCATCCCGAAGAACACTCACTGTTCTCGGCAAATACTTGAAGTGACACTCACCGCACTTCAAAGAAAACCTCCGTAATCATGACATCCGCCGGTCCATCAAGAAAGCCGCTCCGAACCGCGACACCATTTCCCGGCCACCAACTCCACCCGACGACAGGGGAAGCGGCAACGCGAGACTCTCGATCCCGCATCCGAGAGATGGCCCCAACCTCTCACTCGATCAGTTCCAAACCGAGGAACAGATCGAGGAGGCTATGGCCATCCTGGAGGAGCGACGGAGAGCATGCGCGCCGCCCGCGATAACTCCCTCGATCATCCGCCGCATGGGAAAACGGAAATTCAATGGGCTACTGAACGAGCGATCGTCAAAAAGCCCCAATTCACGAGGAAAGGCTCTCGCACGACCGAACGGATCCATATTCGATCGCTTGGGACGCGACCCATCCCGGCGACCGGGGCACTCTATTTCCAACCTTGAAAAGACGGAATCCAATCCGTCACCCGGAGTTCGGCCTACTCACCTCACAGCCGAACGCATGTCAGCCATCTGACTCCCGCCCCGATCGCCAGGGACTCAGTACTCAATCGCCTCGGCTCCCGCTCCGATCGCCGAGCCGCTAACAGTCAAGCCACGGCGATGGCCGCCATGCAACGTCAGCTCGACGATATGAGAGCACTCTTGGACACTGGGGCAAGCACCAGCAAGAAGATCGCCGGGCCGACCGAGCCACTCGCGGTCCACATCGAGCTTGCCCCCATACAACCAACGATCGCTCCTCCTAAAACACCTCTGTATAAGGGGAGATCGGACCCAGAAACCCACCTGAGTAAATTCCGAATTTACATGACTGGGTGTGGGGCATCTGATGCAACCAAGTGCCGGATCTTCCCGCTGACATTGGGCGAGCTGGCCCATAAGTGGTACGTCTCACTACCACCACGATCCGTCACCTCTTTTAAGAAACTGGCGGATGACTTCACGTCATACTTCGCCAGCAAGGTCGCCAGACCAAGGCCCCCACCGCATGATAAAAATCAAGCGGGGAAGGACGGCCGACGCAGATTACATCAACCGGGTAGACGAGATCATCCTCACCGCGAACCCGTCGCTGATGAGCTCGCTCTCTATTCGATCATGGGGGATTCCACGGTCACTCTCCCATGTTCGACATCTCTCCAAGGATATTCCCCAACTTACGCGACCTTCCGCGCTAAAGCCGCCAACTTTCTGGCCAGGCAAAGGCTACTCACCCTCCGCTTAGACGAGGAAACGCCACCTCTTGCCCAGAAGATAGCGATCGCCAAAGCAAAGAAGGCGATCGCCAAGACACCCGGAGATCTCAAGGCTTTCGAGGACATGGAAGCCCATCTCCTCCATACGTTCAACAGAACTCCGGCACATATTTTCTATGCCATCAAGGGGCACGAAGAGCTCAAAAAGCCAAAGGCGATAAGGGACCACGGTCACCTGGACAACAATCAATATTGTGCCTACCACAAGAGTCCCGGCCACAGCACCAACAATTGCCGCGACCTCCTCAAACAGCTCTGGAGATTGTTCGAGGAGGGCAAGTTGGACAGCTTATTGGTTTAGCCGAAGCCCCCGCCTATCTCTATAGACGATCGTCCGAGTTGAACACAAAACAGACTGGAAAGCTCATACGAGCCGACCCCTAGATCAACCTCGACGACCGTCTCTGCATGCTTCAATCAAGAAAAGGAGACCTCGGAATTCTCCCCGATCTCCCTCCTTATTTAAGAAACCGGAGGACTCGATCGCCATCTGCAGTTCACCGTCTAACATGATGGACTAAGGCACGAGATCGCCTCCCCCGCACAACGTACACCGTCGAAGGTCGGCATCTACATGACGATCCAAGGTGGAAGAGTGCAGCCATGGTCCTGGTGGTCGATGGAACCAACTGCTTAGGCCATGCAAGGTCCCTTTAGGCCAAGATCGCCCGCCCTTCGTTTAAATACGAGGCCGGCGTAGTCTGAGGGCCCTCCAAAATAAATCAGTGGACACGATCGCCGCCTCAAAGGTTCATCATCTAACATGGTGAACCGGACAATGCGACGTGTCACAACCCCGCCTCAACGTACACCATCGAGGTCGGCCATCTCCATGGCCGGCCGAGGTGGAAGCAGAGCTAACAAGCCGCGGCGTGGAGTTGATTCATCCGACGCCGCGCGCAAGGACTCCTCTAGACCGAGACCGCACGCCCTTCGTTTAAATACGAGGCGAGGCGCACTAACGGAGGACCCTCATAATAAAGTGAGTCACGAGACACTCAATGTCATCGCGCATCAAGACATGATCAAGGAGTCGGTCCATCGAACTCCGCGATCGTGCACGGTTCCTCAAGATGGACGACCGTCCCGAGGATTCGACAAAGTTAAAGACCGCTCACTCAAGGAATTATTTTCATCCCCTTACTTCCACTGAGTGAATAAAAACAAGGGGCAAGAAGAGTGCGGACTACCTACACGATTTATCGTCGCTATTCAACCACATACGGAGATCGTCATTTTTTCGATGTAGTGCAATGATCGAATATGTTGTAAAAAGTTATCTTTATGAGTTTATCAATTCATTTGGAACTACCCTCGCAACGATCTCTCCTCACACATTTGTACAAAGTCAAACAAAGACTTAAAAATAACCATTCATTCAAGTGATAAGTCGAAAGACAAATGCTCATTTCATTACTTGAAAAATAGAGTACACGATCGCCCGATGGCCTAAGTGCTACAAAAGAAAGCTACAAACTACAAAGAAAGTAAGCTAGAAGCGTAAAAAAGGAAGCGCCTCAGGCCCCTGCCGGGCCTTCACCATCAGCATTCGGCGCGGTCCCCTCATCTTCCGGAGCATCGGGATGAGCAAGACTGTCTGGAGACGGATACCAGCTCAAATCCACGCCGATGTCCGCCAGGTCCAAGATCGGCAAGGAGAAAGCCGAATGGAGAGGATGCTCCAATGCATATGACTTGAACTTCTCTGTTAGAGGACCGACCTCCAAGCCTCCCTTCTTAGCCGCTCGGATCGAGTCGGCGAACGCCAAGTAATAGGCGAACTCGCTGACATACTCCAAGTTTTGGAAGGGATCGGCCTTGGTCGCCTCAACCTCTCCTCTCAGCTCGGCCATCGCCTGTTGCGATCCCTGGAGCTCGGCCTCCCTCGCAGCAACCTTCTCTTTCGCCTCCGCTCACTGCCGGTCACCGAGCGATCGTCACCTTCCGCGATCGGCCTCCTCCTCAACATTCTCGCCTGACGGCACTCTGCATCTGGTCCCGAAATCGGTCGACCGCCATTCGAATTTCTCGCCTCCTTCTTCTCGGCTCAAGCTCATGGCTCGCCCGCTTGGCCGCCTCCAAGGAGTCCTTCTCCATCGCCACGATCTTGTCGGCAAACTCGGCGTTCTCTTTCCGAGCCGCCTCAAGATCCTCCTGAAGGCGAATAGTGGAGGGCCTCCTCAAACTCCCGAGCACTGGAAGGCCATGGTCGCCGTCTCAAGAGAAAGGGCGACAACAGATGCATCGAACTCGACGATCGCTACCGAGCGATCGCATCGATCGATTGTCCACGCCTTCGGCAAAGCGTATGCCTTGCTAACATAGGGAGGAATGTCGCAGAATGGCGAGAGATCGGCTCGCCAGAAATCCACGACCATCGGTGGACAAGAAGGATTCGCGCGACGGATCCCGCATCAAAACAAATAAGTTAGTACAACTCCTACGCAGATGCAATTGTCAACACGTAAATGCTATCTACCTCTCGGCCTTCTCGATCCCGACCAAAACGGTTTCCTCGAGGAGTTTCGCATCCGCGATCGCCGCCTCCCGATGAAAAGCCGCGGAGGGCGGCTCGCTCCGAGCAACGATGGTGATCGGAGGCGCGCGATCGCACTTCATCGCCCGGCAGAAACGGTGCTTCCGCCTCGGCCTCTTGCGATTCGCCCGAAGACCCTCCTCGGAATTTCCTCCTCAACCACGACCTGCTCCACGCGAGGCTCCGGCTCCACGCGAGGCCCCGCCTCCGGAACTATAGGCAATGCGACGGGTGGAACCCGAGTCAACCTCTTCGCGTGAAGACGGCCTAGGACTCCTGGGTTCGACATAGCGATCTCACGTGAGGCTCCAAAAGCGAGGGAAACGAACCTCTGCAGTTAAAGACGATCGACTAACGGTCAGACACTTTCCTCAAGTAAGGCGATCGCCTAGAAAGTGAAGATCGCAGAAGCTCATACCTGGCACCGCGAGATGTCTCGGGAAGCGGAATAGTCGAGCCGACAACCAGCGACTCTCCTTGTTGATCCGAGTGGCGTCTAGGTCGTCGTCCGACAAGCTCCTAATTCGCTCCCAAACAACGAGGAAGTCGAAAGGCAGCTCCTCGATCGCCGGAATATGAAAGCCTCGCAAAATGTAAATCAAATTAGATCACCCAAAACGCATCCAAGCGAAGGGAGAGTCTAAACCCCACGGATTCCTCTCCCGAAATCTGGGGATCTCCAGTTCGCTTGTGGGATTGTCGCCGCCGAAGCTCTCCACTTGCCGACCCGTAACCACTTCGCCCGATCGCCCGTATCTTATTCGAACTCCATGAATCACCCGGCCCAGATCGGCCTTGAATATGGTAACCGCCGACCAACCCTCTATGAGCCGCCGTTTAAACAAATGGTTCATCTCCAACGGCGACGGAGATTGGCAGTGCGGTGACCGCCGAATAGGGTGAAAGTGCAGATGATTTGGAGCGGGCGTTCGGCGTCACCGAAGTGGCGCCACATTCCAAGCGGCCAACAGATGGGAGACCGCAAAGCGACAGAGGAAGCGCACGGCCTCCATAACGGCCTCACTCACGCGACCATACCCATCGGAGGCCGGTCGGCTCGTTCATTCTCCGCGGGCGCGAACATGTCCACATCTCAAGGAACATGGAATCTTGTCCTCCGAGACGCCGATCTCTCCCGGTCGCCGAGCTCGTATTTGGCCGAGCGACCACAACGACGCGCGCTGCACGACATCGCGACCGCTTGGGAAGCACATAGGGATAAGCGACCGAATATCCCCTAAGTCGAATCTCGGAGTAGGACCGCTAACCTATCCATTATTTCAAAGAAAGGCCCTATAGCCCGTCCAAAATCACTATGTTGCTCCCAAGAAGCCCCGATCGCGGATCTCTCTCGATCTGCGATCGTCTCTCCTCGGCCAGCTCGACTCCCTAGCAACATCGGCCTCATTGAACAAAGCCTCAACTTCACGGTCGATTCCGGCTCGAATTGCTTCACCGCCGCCTCTGTGTGGAAGACTAAGAAGTTTCTCCTGGCACCGATGTCCCGCGTAATCGGTTCCCGCTCCAAACGATGATGAGGTTCCGGCCATTTTCGAGTTAGAAAGGAAAAGAAGGATTTTTCTTACCCTAAAGTGAAATCGATCGACGATCGGCACTTAGATCTTCGTAAAATTCGGCAAGCAGTCCTTCTTTCTCCAAAAAGCACGCGTGAGTGAGATCGCAGCCCCGCGCCCTTTTATAGGAGAAGACAGGACCCGATTGCAATAAGAGAAAACCTCGGGGTCGGATCTCAAACGGCGCACTGGGCCGACTCCTCGAGACTCGCGTACGCGTCTTTTCGAGGACGCGCGCCCGAGGAGTCATTAATGACCGTTGGCGTCCTCCAATAGAGCCCGACACGTGCGAGGAGACTTTTCCACTCCCATTGTTTTTCCCAAGATAGCCAAGCCAACCAGTCGTCCGAATCCAGTATATCACCAAAGACGATCGCCAGTTCAATTAAACAAGAAGTCGCACGTCAAAAGTTCGGCGATCGCTAAGAGAGCCACCTCACCCCACGTTTCCAACGTATGAGCGAGCTGGGGGGCAATTGTTGTTTCTCTATTTATCCATCCCGACAGGCGATCGACTATAAGGCCGAGCGACCAAGTCAACATCAGTCAAAATATGGCTAGCTCGCCAAGTCGAAGATATCCAACCACCATCGTACCTAGCGACTCCTGTGGCGATCGCCCTTCGGGTAGCGATCTGCTCTAGTGACCGGCTAAGGGCAATCGACCTACGCCCCGAGCAGAGACGATCGTCCGCCAAAGTCATCAAGGACTGGATCTCAGAAAAGCACCCACGTGCAGATCCACCAAAGGCGCTGACAAGATCTTCGCCAGCAGATAAAGATCTTTTGCTGACAGACAAGACCTTTGACCACAGCCTGTCACCTACCTCACCTACCAGCATGCGCGCCGAAAGTTGTCGGTGGGACCACCAAAGGATGAAGAACTCAGACGCGTGTAAGCTCCCCATCGACCGATACTGATCACAAGATCTCCTGCAGACGTTGAAGGGACAGGCCCATGTGCTAAAAGACGATCGCCCGATTATTATATTGCAGTAAAGGCGATCGCCCGGCGTGTCCAAGCCCTATAAATAGAGAACCTCCTCCTACTGGAAAAAGGTTCTCGATTACAATTCATTTTAACCAACGGTTCGAATTCACTCAACGGTTCCCGATTCATCGAATATACGGTTCGGAATTCATTTGATCGACGTCCAAATACATTCCACCAAAAGTTCACATTCTCTCACATTCCGATACATCCACGGAAATATCAAGAACACACATATCATCAAGCTCCGGCTATCTCACCTAATCCATCTCAGACTTCTCTCTCCAAATCTCTCGTCCGTAAGACGATCGGCGTATGCAAGTCCCCACTGCATGATTCCAAGGGATTCATAAGCCCAGAAGCCCAAACATCCAGCTAAATACTCGCCGTGAGAGGCGGACGATCTCTCACCGCCGCGACTGTTCATCACCTTTGTTACAAGAACTCACAGAGCATCAAATCTGGTTCTTCCGGCAATCTACACGCTCACTAGCTAAGATAACAAGAAACTTTACACTCATTGTAATTGTATTCTTACATTAGTACTTGTATCCCCGAATATCGGTATTAATAATATCTCGCGAGAGCATTCAAGCCCGGGACTAACAACCCTGGCAAATCTTGTGTTATTTATCTTTCTCACGGAAGTGCTCTTGCATTTGTTTGCTATCCCATCCATTCCAGCAATATCTATCTCCGGATAATATTTTGGGTAGCAACACATTTGTAATATCCGGATTTATTATTGTATATTTTATCTGTATTCGAACCCTGTATTATTCGGATTTGTAATCTCGATAATTGGAGTATGATATTTCTCGTATTGGTATCCTTGTACATAAGTATATCGTCATGCAAATTTCGCATGCAGACTCGTGATAGCGCACGCTAAGAATGTAGCTTAACGCGCGCTATCGGCTACTACTAGCGCATGCTACGAATGAAGAATTGCGTGCGCTAGGCCATCAATTATTGAGCTGGGCGGCTAACACATGCGCCATCCGGACGTAGGACCGGATAAGATTCCCGCGGATGAACCTGGACAGTTTTGGAGTCAACTCTTATTAGCGCGCGCTAAGGATGTATGATAGCGTGCGCTAATCTGCTATTGTACAGAAAGTTTATATTTGGGCCAGCACTCCATTTTCTTCTCATTTCCTTCGAGTAACCTTCGTACTTCATAGTCCAGAGAGCATTTTATCCTCCTCAAACACACTTAGAACACCTCCACTTGATCATTGGATATGGGATATTCCTTGTGATTGATCATTGAAGTGGAGTAGCACCTTGGAGTGGCATACAACCAACCGGAGTCAGATTCTACCTTTGTGGTTCAGTGATTTCATCATATTAAGGTATGTTAATTCTATCTCCAGCCTTAGATCCAGATTTTAAAGAATAAGATGATCATGCTAGCAAGATATTGAGTTCCATCGGTGAATTATTCAACTAACATCATGTTTAAAGGATTGGAATGTTTATGCTTATGATATTGACGTTGGAACTTCGTAGTTGGAACCTTAGTACGTCAAATGATGAGAGGAACATTCTGAAGATGATTATCCGTATGAATTATGTTGTTATATTGATCATAAACTTGGAAATGATAATCACTTTTGGTTATAAGGACTTAAGAAAGAATCATCTTGGATTTGCATCCTTTCTTATAAACTGGAATTGTAGTTTATCTCCTTGGTTAAATCGGGATGTCATGATGATAATACGTCGACCTTAAGAACACCAAACTTTGCATGAGAATTGTAATCAAGATGGATTATGGTGTTGTGATGATAATACGTATTCTTGAATTTGAAGTTGTTGTATCCATAAGATTATTCATAACCGAATGAGCATATTATGCATGGAGATGACTTATATTATCACTGAAGAATTCATAAGTTTCATCACCGTTAGAACTAGTCTGCTGCCCAGTAGTGAACTGCCATGCACAGTTAGCGCACGCTAACCTTTGTAGATTAACATGCGCTATCGAGCATGAGTTAACGTATGCTACGTTTGGTACGTAACGTACGTTAGGCCATCAGGTGAGTCAGTCGGCTGATCAGTGAGGTACTGACCGTGCGTAGTTAGCGTACACTAGGCTTCGTTATTTGCGTGCGCTAACGAACAGACTTAACGCACGCTACGTATAATACTTAGTGTACGTTAAGTAGTTCAGACAGATTACATTTTATAAGCTTTCGGCCGTAAATAGAATTGTTAGACATTCGTACGACGTGAGATAAATTCTATATTATTTCTTTTGATTGAGGTTCGAGCTTGTTACGTGATTGATTGAGGGGGCGACCTTCGAATGTTTCGTTTTCGTGGAAATATTGTTCTTATCTTCGAATCGAGGCAAGTACCTTATTTATTTTACGTATTGATGTTATACATATTGTTGTGCATATATGTCTTTGTTGTATGTCCACCTCATGTTGGTCCGACGGGATCATCAGCGGATCTATGCTAGCGTGTGCTGGATCATCAGACGGGTTTTTCCACCACGAGTTGGTCTGACGGGATCATCATGCGTTCTAGGCAGTGAATGCTAGATCGTCGGAATTACCATGTGTATGTTATGATATCATGTTGTGATTACCAGTTGTGTATGTTATTTATGAGTTTCTCGCAGGAGAAGACTCGTTGGTATTTTGTCATTTACATTATTATTATTCTGCGTGAGATGTTGAATAATATGTTGTGGTACTTGTACTAGCATCGTTGTGCTAACCCCTTCGGGGGTGAACATTTTATTTATGTTCAGGATCCAGGAGATCGGGGAAACAACCACTGGAGCTGCATGATGACGAGGGTGCAGAGTGATGTTCCGGTCAGGTTTATTTGTCTGTTGTTTGTTGGTTATTTCAATAAGTACTCGAGTACGTAGTCTTTTATGACGATTTGGATTTGGTGATGTATTTAATACTTTTTTGTTGAACATTCGTACTTTCAGTACGAATGTGAGAAGAAGACCTATTGATGCCCCAGTGAGGAGGCTAGAAAGTTGGGGAGCAAGTAATGTTGTGAAAGGTAGAGGAAGACCCAAGAAAACTTGGATAAAGATGATTGAAAATGATATGCGGTTTCTTGGAATTGGAGAAAGTATGGCGATGGAGAGGCAAATGTGGCAGGAAAGAATACGGATGGTGGCTGGAGTCTGATTCTTTTTTTTTTTTTAATTCCTATTTTCTTTTATTTCATGTTATCTTTTTTCTTTTTTTTTCTTTTTTTTTTTTTTTCATTCATTCTCTTTTTTTATTTGCTTTTTTCTCTACTTTTTCCCTCTTTTTTCCCTTTATGTTATTTATGTAACGATTATTGACGGTTTCAAAGTTTGATTCATGTTAGCCGACCCCAAATCATTTTGGGACTAAGGCTTAGATGTTGTTGTTGTTGTATTCGTACTTTCAGTATTGGTCGGAATTGTTGTACCTTATTTCCGTTATTTTCATTCGTTGGTATCAATTAATGTCTTTTTAGTTCTTCAGCCTTGTAAATTCTTATGTAAAGGATTTACGGCGCTGTAATATCCCTGAATATATTGGGGGTGTTACATCATTGTCACAGTAGACAGTTAATGGCTTAGAGATGAAGTTTAAAGCGCCAAACTGTGAGACAAAATTACGCATCCAAGATCCCTAAATAGAAGCCTCGTAACATGCCACGTATTCAGCCATCATGGTGGATCCAAATAGTAACTCAGATTTTTGGTTTCTCTATGATATTGCACCTCTACATATACACATAGCCACGAGTACAAACCCCAGTGTCAGTACATCCAGCAAGATCTGAATCAGAATAACCTATCACCTGTGGGTGACTTGATTTTAGATATATGAGCATATAATTCCTTGTTCCCTTTAGGTATCTCAACACTTTCTTTGCTGCTCCCCGATGTGCGATGCCTGTGTTTCTTTGAAATCCTCCCAGCAAACCAACAACATGGCCAATGTCAGGCCTTATACAAACCTGAGAATACATCAAACTCCCCACAAGAGAAGAATAAGGATATTTGGCTATTTCTTATTTTTCCATAGGTGCCTGTGGACACTGCTCAAGAATAAGTTTGTCTCCTTTATGCAATGGAACAGGACTGTAGGAACAGTTAGACATGCCAAATATCTCAAAGACTTTGTCAATATATGTATTCTGAGACAACTGGATAAGTCCTTGTGATCTATCATGGAATATTTCTATCCCCATCACATATGAAGCCTCACCCATATGTTTCATTTCAAAGTTCTTTGAGAGATAATCCTTAGTTTCACGTAATAAACTGAGATTGCTTCTAGCCAATAAGATGTCATCAATATATAGTACCAAAAATATGAACTTTCCCCCACTGAACTTGAGGTATATACAAGGGTCAACTATATTTTCTGTGAAATCGAAAGCAGTAATGATTTCATCAAATTTTAGATACCATTGTCTAGAAGCTTGTTTTAGTCCATAAATTGATTTATTAAGTTTGCAGACCATGTATTCCTGTCCTTCAATTACGTTAATTGCGAAATACTCCCACAAAACAAACACTAAGTTTGAAAGGGTGCAAGGTATCCTACCTTCTGTCAAACTCTTGTAAGACTGAAACCTAAACTGAAATTCTATTCTTCTAAGTATGTCGGGGTAGTTTATTGGAGGAGGTCGATAAATTACTAAAGTGAATTGGATGCCTTCAATTATGACAAATCAAACCCCTAGAAGTCATATGGGTTTCCGAGTAAAATTCAATTATCAGACTGACAGGAGTTGACGGTTTAAACTTAGATAATTTAGTAGCCATAGAAATTCTATGCTGAGGGCCACTGAACTAAGGGTAAAAGAAAGATCAAATCATCCATTAGATGGTTTGGTGATGGACACCACTTTGTGAAACTAATAAACCACACACCGTATGGGTTGCCCTCTATTAATTTCATACGGAACTTAATCACCACTAAGAAGTCGATCACTTGATGACTTCTGATTTTGCACATAGGAGTTGTTTTTTCCATAAAATTAGTGGGAGCCAAGTCATGAATAGAAAAGTCCTTTATTCTAAGTACTCGGATCATAATTCACATGACACTAATTAAATCTGATTTACTTTCTGCAGAATTAAAATCTTAAAATGACAATGAATTCACTTGCAATACTTCTTGAAAAGAACAACCTAATCGGACGCTGGCTCCAAAATATGAGCTTATTCCTCAGTATGGAATCGTTGGGATACGTCTTGGAGGAGGAAATTCCACCGGCTCCTACTCGGAACAGGGTTAATAAGGAAGAGGTTGAAATCCATGAGAAGTGGATCAAAGATGATGTTAGAGTCTATGGCTTTATGATGGGATCTATGACTAGCGATACTGGCTCATTTGACCAAACTTTATGGGGATCATAGCCGAACAGCAAGATATGAGATATCGAAGCAGCCGTTTGGAGCTAGGATAAGGGAAAGAAAGAAAGTCGGGGACCATGTCCTCAAGAGGATCTCTATGATCGAGAGATTGGAAGCTATTGATTTTAGGATGCATGTTTCTCTTCAAACCGATCTAATCCTTCAATCTTTGCCACACTCCTCACAGTTTGTTATGAATTTCAACTGTAATGAGATTGCTTGCAATCTAGGGGGTTGGTGAACAAATTATCCACTGCTCAGTCTCAAATGGAGACACCAAGGGTGAAGGAGGCCGCACTTGTTATTTCTTCTAGGCCTCGGAGGCCCAATACAAGAAGAAGAAAAACAAGGAGCAGCTAGGTCCCAAATCTATGGTCGAAAAGGGAAAAGGAAAGGGCAAAGCGCAAATGGTTCTGAAGGCAAGTAAGGCCACATCAACGAACAGGTGCCTAAAATGCAGTGTGCTGGGCCACTAGAGAAAGGACTATCCTCAGCTTCATGGTGCTTCAGGTACAGAACTTTTAGTCTTAGAAATAAATTGTTCTGCTACTGTTTATTCTACTTCATGGATTCTGGATTGAGGTGCTAGTTCTCACATTTGCACTATAAATCAGGTTCTGGAATGAAGTAGGCGACTTGGAGCTGGGGAAGTGATGATAAAAGTTGAAAGTGGACATAGTGTCGAGGCTACCGATAACGGATCACTTCTTTTGGATTTAGAATCTGGTTATGTTTTAACTTTAGATGATGTATTGGTTTTGCCCAATGGGCATAAAAATATTGTATCCATTTCGGCTATAGACTGGAAAGGTTTCATTTTTCCATTGGCAATGAAAGTTGCAAAATTTATTTTGATATACAAAACAAAACAGTTGTGAATGCTATGACTAGAAAGCATGGTAGAGATGAAAATAACCAAGAATTGAAGTGGCATCTTAGAGTTGGTCATGTTGGTTAGACTAGAATTCATAAGATGGAGAAAGATTGACTTATGAGTCCATTGGGATCTGATCCCTATCCTACTTGTGAATCTTGCCTTAAGGGCAAATGACCAAGTCCCCCTTCACAGGGACTTTTGAAAGAGCTGCTGAGAAACTTAGATTAATTCACACCGACGTATGTGGTGCTTTAAAAGCAGCACGAGATGAATATCCATACTTTATCATGTTCACTGATGATCATACTTGGTATAATTTCATGTACTTGGTGAAGAACAAATCCGAAGTCTTCGAGAAATTAAAGAAACTTAAGGATCTAGACAAAAATCAAATTGGTCATCATGTTAAGGCACTTTGGACAAACCGAGGAGGTGAATACATGAGTGCCGAGTTTGATGAGTTCTTAGAAGAACATGGAATAGTATTATAATTTATACCTCCAGCAACTCCTCAGTTAAATGGTGTTTTAGAAAGAAGGAACCAAACTTTGTTGGACATGGTTTGATCCATATTTAACTATAATAATTTATAATCTATCTGTGGGTACATGCACTACTTACTGTCGCACATATCTTGAATAGATGTCCTTTCGAATTCGTTCCTTCAAGAAATTCTATATCATATTAAGATTTGGGGATGCCCCGCCTATTTCAAGAATACAAAAGTTGAGAAATTTGAAGTTATGCCTGTTAAAGGACGTTTCATAGGATACTTATATGATTCAATGGGTTATGTATTCTACATGCCCGAAGATCATAGGATCGTTGTTGCTTTACAAGCACACTTCCTAGAAGACGAGTTCATTCAGGAAGGTGGAGCAGGTAGAAGTGTTTCTTTAGAAGAACATACTGAAAATCTAGAGGAGACACCTACGCAAGAAGAAAGAACCGAATCTTCTGAAACACAACCACTACCACGACGTAGGTCGAGTAAGATATTGCAACTACCTGTGAGATATGGCTACATGCATCTAGAGGAACTAGGTCTCTCTCAATCAAATGGTAGCCAAGAGGATGATCCAATATCGTACGAACAAGTGATGGTAGATGTGGACTCTGAGAAGTGGCACAAGGCCATGGAAGCAGAGATAGACTCGATGCACACCAATCATGTCTGGACGTGGGTAGATCGACCAGAGGGCATAGTGCCCATTAGAAATAAAAGGATGTTTAAAAGGAAGACTGATGGGGATGGCAGTGGAAGCCTACAAAGCTATGCTTGTGCCTAAGGGTTACACCCAAAGAAAAGGAATGATGCTTGCCATAGTTGTCCACTATGATTATGAGATATGGCAGATGGACGTGAAGACGGCTTCTTAAATGGATACCTCGAAGAGAAAATCTATATGGAACAGCCTATAGGCTTCGTGTCCACTATCGATATTCATAAAGTTTTCAAACTTCAGCGTGCCATTTATGGACTCAAAAAAGCTTGGTGAAGTTGGAATCATCGGTTTGACGAAGCAGTCAAAGAGTTTGACTTCGTGCGAAATGAAGATCAGTCTTGTATTTATAGGAAGTTAGTGGGTGCCAGATAACGTTCTTAGTACTATATGTAGATATGAAACAACATTGGATTGCTCAGTTCCGTGAAAGCTTCGTATTCAAACACATTTTCCATGAAAGACTTGGAATAAGCTTCCTATATTCTAAGTATTCGCATATATAGGGATAGAGATAAGATAACGATATGACTTTCTCAGACCCGTTATAGAAAAAATCCTAAAGATATTTAGGGTGGAAGATTCTAAAAGAGGGTTCTTACATATGAGACATGGTTTAAAACTCTCCAAAGCTATGTGTCCTCAAAGTGAGGAATACATGTTGAAGATGAGACAGGTACTCTGTGCATCGACTGTGGGTAACGTCATATATGCAATGTTGTGCACGAGATCGAACATTGCATACGCTGTGAATGTAGTCAGTCGGTTTCAAGCAAACCCGGGTAAAGAACATTGGACATAATAAAGAACGTCTTAACGTACCTTATACGGACTAAATCAATGGCTCTGACATACGGTGGTGGAAAATTAAGAGTAAATGGGTTCACTGACTCAGATTTTGATGTCGATGCGGACAAAGAAAAGTCCACTTTGGGGTATATATTTACTCTGAATGATGGATCAGTTTCTTGGATGAGTTCCAAGCAAACTGTGACTGCACATTCCACCTGCCAGGACGAGTACCGGGCTGTCTCAGAGGTGTCAAGGGGAGAATTTTGGATCAAGAAGTATCTTGAAGAACTTCAAGTGATCCCAAGCGTAAAGGTGTAGGTGCCGCTTTACTGCATCAAATAAGGAGTTTTCCACATTCTAAAGAACCCAGGTCTCATCAAAAGACCAAATATATTGAGAGAAAGTATCACATCGTCAGAGAGATGGTAAGGAATAGATACACTGAACTGCAGAGGGTACACTCAGCAAATAAGCTTGCTGGCCCACTTACCAAGTCACTATCGTAGATTGTCTTGGAGCGACATCTGGAAAATATGGATATTGGATATCACAATATGTGATTGAGTTCAAGTGGAAGATTGTTAGTGTATGCCCTCGAATGCCATTCCGAGGATAAGAGAGTTAGAACATTTATATGTGATTATGAACTTATGTTATATTAATAAAAGGCAGTGATTATAGCCTTATTTATTTTATATGTTAGCGTTCTTAATTCGGTAAATAAATAAAAATAATGTCCATGCTTTTGAGCATAGACATTCCCCTTCTTATGAGATAAGGAGCTTTGCACTAGAGGTGTTTAGAACTCAAATTGCTTAACTTATCCGCAAATCGATGAAACTTAATTGGGCATTAAGCTTCAACGAAAGACTTGTATATCGTACGCGTGGAGATGTGCATGTCTTCACTTAGGAGTAGTGGGAGCATTCAATATACGTATACTAATTGGATTAGTATACTCGTATACGACTCACCTTGATTTAGTCACATGGATTTCACTCTAGGATAGTCAATGACTGAATCATAAGGTTTTGATAGGTATGCGTGAACTTTTGACTTGAGGGCTCACTAGAAGATGTGCTTGTTTCATTAAGTTAATCATTAGGGTAGTTTGAACCAGTAACTTTTCGGTAATGATCAACCTTGAAGTTCAACTTAATAGGCAAGTAGCAGACTTTACTGAATACAAAAGAAAGGATTCTTTCTCCTGTAAGTGAACATGATAATGTTCTGTGTGGTTAGTGGTAAATGAGATCAAAAGTCTTTAGCATAGCAATTGAGATAGTTGTATTTGATACACGAGGGCTCTATGATCTTGATTTGGACCGACACATGCATGTGTCAAGTATAGATAGGGTTTGACTTTATCGTGTCCCTAAAACTTGATCGGGACATATGATTGAAGGCTTTATACATATACGGTATTCATAATAGGTTTTGGAATGATTACTATCATTCTTTTTCAGTTGGGTTACGGTGTGATCCGTGGATTTGCTAAATGTTCCTCACACACTCACACACTTTGGATCCTCCCATCGTTGACTGAGGCGAACCTACAGAGTCGCGTATACAAGATCAATGATGGATTACATTAAGCCTGTTCTTTCTTAATGAATATTGGACATTGGATGTCTAACTGAATTTAATTTATTGGATAAACTAAATCGGTTAGTTGAGTTAAATTGATTAAGATATAATTAATTTAATTCAAACATAATTATTTCTTGGAGAAATTATTATATTGTATTTGATATAATCAATTAATTGGATTAATTAATTAATACAAATATATTATGACGGACCAATATTCATCTATCAGACTAGATATATGGGGATTTCTTCCCTGTCATCGAAGATCCTAGATGACCGTACTGCAACGAGAAGATGTACGGAACACGGACTAGATGGTTGGACCATTAAAGAAAATCTCGTGACCGCCCAACTCTCTCTCACATGTTTAAGTCTCTCGTTCTTGTATTTATGTGAGAGAATATTATATTGGAGAGTGGACTTTGATTAGTAGAGGGTGACTTTATTTATTTAAGCATCACCCCACTATTTGAAGGGAGAAAACAAAGAAAGAGAAAGAGAAAGTTACTTTTTTGTTTTCTTTCTTTCTTGTTCAGCAAACTTTTGAGAGAAAAACTAAGTTTAGAACTTGACTTTCATCTTGTTAAGCCTTTTTAGAGAACTAAAAGAGTAGAGTTTTATTCCAGGTATTTTTACGACGCGTGAATCGTATGGATGGTCGACATTTTTGGCGTTGGAATTTCCAAAAGCTTCACAGATTGAATTCGTTTTGTCATCATCATATTAAAGAAGTCGGGTCTACGAGGGTATGATTTTGATTCTTTTATTCATTTATACGATCCTTGATCGATCCTCTTTAGGAGCTCGGGTGATCATGGTTTGTGCGATTTTTAATTTCCACTGCATATTGGATTTATGGCCTGAACTCCAACAATACTACGGCAACATTTTTCTCCTATAATTAATAAGTGAATGTCTTGTATGTTTAGTGGAAAATGAGATCATAAGTTTTTCTCAAAGCATATAGAGTTAGTTGTATTTGATACATGAGAGCCCACTAATATCGGTTTGCATTAACATATGCATAACATCAAGTTATAATAGGGTTTGACATTGTTGTGACTCTAATACGGGATCAGACATCTGATTGAAGGGTTTATACATATACGATATTCATAATGAAAAGATTCTGGAATAATCCTTATCGTTCGTTTTCAGTTGGGTTACAGTGTCAGCCACGGGACTAGCTAGATGTTAGTCACACTCTTTGGTTCCTACGGTTGCTGATGGAGACGAACCTACAGAGTCGCGCAAACAGGATAGACTACGAATTAATTTAGGTTAATCTCTCTTCGTGAATATTGATATTAGATGTCTAATTTAATTTATTGGATAAATTAACGCGGTCCAGTGACTTGGATATATTTTTGCGTAATGAATTTAATTCACAAATAATTATTTCTTAGAGAAACAACAGTTGATATAATTAATTAATTAGAATAATTAATTATATAAGTACATAGAAACAGACTAAGGTATATTTAACAGATTAGATAGACGAGAGTCCCGTTCATGGACTAAGTAGCTCGACCCACTTAGTCTTACTCCCCTTACGCCGCCGCCCCTCCCTCTCGATTTAAACCAAACCAAACCAAATATACCCAGTAAATCTCGCTCAGAGCAGGGTCTGGGGAGGGTAAGATGTACGCAGACCATGCCCCTACTTATTACAGTAGGGAGACTGTTTCCGTGAAGACCCCCAGCTTAGTGCACAACAGAATATTGAGTGATAAATACAAAGGAAAGCATATGATTCGAAAAAGCTCGATACCATACCTGAGCCCATGGCTTAATCCACATGGGACTTACCTAAGTGGAATTTGGCTACTTCACTCCCGATGAACGCTGCTCTAACAGAAGAGAGGTTGACTCTGCTCACATCTCCCTGTCAAAAATACACCACACGCAAAGACAATAGGATAAAATATATAATAAAAGTAACAAATACAGTGCTCTAGGTCAAATCTAATCGAGACAACCCAATCCTGAGGCTCTCAACTACAGCACCGCTCCCTAAAAAAGAATCCACAACTCTAATCTGGCGCCTCCAAGCGCACCTATCAACAGTCATGGTCTCGGAAAGGTTTAAGGCCTTCAAATCTAATCTCAGCTGCTCCACCCATGTCCTCCTCGGTCTGCCTCTCCTCCTATCCCCGGCAACCCATAAACTCTCGACCCTCCTCACCGGAGCAGATGCCTGCCTCCTGCGGACGTGGCCAAACCATCTCAATCTCCCTTCCCTAACTTTCGCTGAAATAGGCGCCACTTCCAGCGCATTCCTGAAAACCCCGTTCGCGATTCTATCTAACATTGTGCGACCACACGACTAACGTAACATTCTCATTTCAGCCACTTCCAACTTGCTCTCAAGCAACTTCTTCATCGCCCAACATTCGGAGCCATACAACATTGCAGGTCGGATTGCCGCTCTATAGAATTTACCCTTCAACCTTAGAGGGACTTTCTTGTCGCACAGGACCCCTGTCGCTGCTCTCCACCTTAGCCACCCCACCTTGATGCGATGAGTGACATCATCTTCACACTCACCTTCCTTCTGAATGATCGAACCCAAATACTTGAACTTATCCGTACGGGGTACGATATGATCCGCAATCATTACCTCTACATCTTCCTCGTTGGCCTCACCACTAAAGTTACACCAGAGATACTCGGTCTTAGACCGGCTCACACGCAAGGCCTGGGATTCTTACATAGACCTCCAAAGCTCCAACTTCGAGTTCACCTCCCTCCTCGACTCCGCCACTAACACAATGTCGTCAGCAAAAAACATGCACCACGGGACGCCATCTTGAATCCCCCGCGAAATGACGTCAAGGATTAGAGCGAAGAGAAGAGGGCTTAGCGCCGACCCCTGGTGTAGCCCTATCTCAACCGGGAAATACTAGGTGTCACCAACTGGGGTCCTAACGCACGTCCTAGCTTGGGAGTACATGTCTTGGATCGCCCTAACGAACGGCAACGACACCCTCCTCTCTACTAGGCTCCTCCAAATAACATCGCGCGGAATGCTATCATAAGCCTCCTCCAAATTATTGTACAACTTGAATTTTATTATTTAGATACTTTATAAAAACTGAATGTATTATGGTAGTTATTGAGTATTACTATATGGGTTTGGGACGAGAACGAGTAGTAAAGTTATTTTTTACTTGAGTTTGTAACTAATACTTGTACTAAATTTTAAACGAGTTAAATAACTTGTTTGATTTTGAGATTTACAGTCAGGAAGTAATTGTGAATCTTTTTTCATTTATACTATTTATTAATAATATTTACGTTGTACTATTCGAGTGTTTATTAAAACGAATCACTAATTATTGTAACAACTTACATTCAATTATTGAGATATTTTATATATTTAAATGAAATATACGAGTTTGGGACGATAATGTGAAGTGGAATTACCTTTACGGATTTAGAACAAGTACATGTATATAAATTCTAAACAGGTCTCGTGGATCTTATAAATTCTAAATTCATGACTGTAATATTTTAACTATTTTGACATTTATACTATCTATTCATAATATTTACTTTGTCATGTTCTGTGATTTTTGAGACGGAGAACTAATTATTATAAAACATTATATTTGATTATTTAAATCTTATAGATTTAACTGAATTTGGATGATCAACGGGTATAACTATACTAATTTGGGACGGGAATGATAGTAAAGTCATATTTTATTCGACTTTGGGATGTGTACGAGTATATAATTTCTAAATTGGTCCAGGTGGCTCTACTATTACCTCATCGTTTCAGGTATTACTATGTGCGTTTGAGATAAAAATATGTAAGTAAACCATATTTTAATCGGATTTCTGATGAGACGGTTATATAAATTAGGGGCAATTACATCTATCACCCCTCTAAGATGCCCACTTCTTGAAACAAATTAGGAATGTCAACTTTATCCATACCCGATCCAACTTGTCGGATAAACTCGAAATCGGATCGGGTATCGACCGAACCCAAAATTTTATGGTCGGGTATGGGTAGGGTATGAGTATAGTGTATTACCCTAATACCCGACCCGATTACCCGACCCGCGTACCCATTTGAATTATATAAATATATTATTATTATTATTATTATATATTATAGATAAATCTTATATTGTATCATAAATTGTATATATTATTATATAAAATATTATATTTTGGATATTTATTATACTAAATTGAATTTATTAATTATATGTATATATGATATATATTAAAAATATTTATATTCTTAAATATATGGTATACGGCATTCGAATACCCATCGTACCCGACACTACGCATTACCCGAACCCGATCCGAAACAAATAGGGTAGGGTATGGAGGAGGCATACCCGTACCCTATCCGACCCATTGACATCCCTAAAACAAACTTTGTTGAACAATAACAAAGTAGTAACAACTAGCTATCTCTAATTACATATAAATCCAAAAGTCAAATTAATTTTGAAATGGCGAAATATAATCCTCTTAGATGCTTATATTGGAAATTACAAATTTGACATTCACTTATAACAAATTTTATATTTACCTCAAAATCATATATTATTGATCTTATTTACTCTAAAATTATATTTACTATTTACTCTATTTTTAAAATATTTTACTTACAAAAAAAAATAGAAAAAGATAAGATAAAAAATAATATATTTGTTCTGTCTTTATTTTTCATTTAAAATTATGTGATTTTTAAAATATTATTTAAAAATAAAAAATATAAAAAATAAAATATTTTTCTCGATTTTTATTTTTCTTCTAAAATAATTAGTCTTTTAGAAAATTATTAACCGGAAATAGAACAAAAAAAATAAAATTAAATAAAGATTTTTCTATTTTTATTTTTCTTTTAAAACAATCTATTTTTAAATTTTATTAATAGAAAATAAAATCAGAAATAAAGAAATAAAAATATTTGTTATCTGTTTTATTTTCTTTTAAAATAATCAATTTTTAAATTTTTATTAACAAAAAATAAAACGAAAAAAATAAAATAAAAAAAATATTTTTTCTATTTTTATTTTTCTTTTTATATAATCTGTGTTTTAAGTTTTTCTTATTAACAGGAAATAAAAATAAAGAAAATAAAAGTAAATAAAATAAAAGTAAATAAAATATTTTTTTAAATAATGTGTTTGAATTTTTTATATTAACTGAAAATACAAACATAAAAAATAAAAAAAAAGAATTTTCTTTTTGTTTTTATTTTTCTTTTAAAATAATGTATTTTTAAAATATTTTTATTAACCGAAATAAAGCAAAAAAATAAAAGAAAAAAGAATATACAAGATAATATGTTTTTATTCTTATATTTTAAAATAATATATTTTTATTTAAGTTATTTCTTGATATTGAAAATAAAATTAAATAATAAATTGGGAGATAAGTGGCTTAAGTTTAATTAAGGAAAATATGAAGGATATTTTTTAAAATAAAAAAAGATCATATTTGGGAGGAATTGATTTCGCTCTTTGGTCACTACGAAAATGGAAAAAAGAACTTATATGTAATTGTTGAATTAATGTTTACCCAGACATAATTAGGACATTTAACAGGGATGTTTTTCCACCGTGAAGGACTCCATATGATAAAATCATAAGTGATAATTTTTTATACTTTCTATTTATAAAATTACAATTAAAGTAAATTCTCTTCAAAATCGACGGACTATATTATATTATTAATTATTAATTTGATTCCAAAATGAGGAATTGCGGAACTGAAGCATCTCAAACAATTCTGCCTTTTAAATGAAAAGAATAAAAAACTATACAAATACATTGAACGGTCGGATTCCGGTTCGTAAAGATTATGGTTTGAATCGAACAGTTCTCATGCCTGGTTAATGGAAAGAGAAATGGCTGCATATTTCTATTTCTTTTTTGAACAAGCATATTTCTATTTCTGTTCGTTGAAAATACATCCGAAAAAATATAATCAGAAATATCCCCCCTGCCCCCCACACCCAAAACCCTACTTGCTAAAACCCTGTCCTCCATTTCTCGACAGCTCAGATAGAGAAAGAGGAGAGAGACTGAACTGAAGTACTGAACTTATATTCTCATCGACCATCACCTGCCTATGGCTAATTGAGGTCAATGAAACTTGAGTAAATTTGATTATGGCCAATAAAAAGTCAAAAAATAATTCCAATGGAGTTCGTAATCCCAGGGCAGGCGTTGTTGATCCGAAGAGGAAGAGAAAAAGCAAGGAGCATCAGCAGCTTTTTGTGAATGCCGATGATTACGGGCTGCGGCTTCAGGAGATTTTGTACACTCCGGAGCACATTTTTACCAAAATTTTCCGTAAGGATGGTCCGCCGCTTGGTGATCAGTTCGATTCTCTTCCCTCCAATGCTTTTCTCAGTGGTAAGAAGTGGTGGAAATGTGTTTGGTGTCATTATTTTTTTGGATAAAGACTGAGTCTGAATTGGTTCAGGTTGATTATGCTTCCAGTTTCGTGGATTTTATATCTTAATTGTTTTGTAGTTCCAGTAATAGTGTACCAAACGGCTGTTAACAGAGGTTGAAAATGAAATGGTTAAAATTTTGCAACATAATAAGGTCTCTCCCTCTCTCTCTCTCTAATGGTGGTTGGGAACGAGGTGTTAAGGTTGTGACATCTCGGACATGATTGTGATGAACTACTAAGCAAGGATGGATACTGGAAAGAGTGTTATTTTTGATGAGAGCACAAACTACTTGACAATCCCGACATTTTTCTATTTGGGCTATGCTGTTGGTGTTGTCTTTTAACTTCATGAGTATCATTGTTAACACAGTGGGAATGAATACACGGCTCTTTTGCTTGCTTTTATCACATGCTGCTTATTGTTTGAGAAGATGTGAAATGAAAATTGCAAATTGCTTTTATCACACGTGCTGCATGTTTTTTGTTTCTTGTGTAGAGTGCCTTAGACTGGTAAGTTGGTCAGTCATTTCTGTTTTTGTGACTCTTTTAGGTACAGTGACCTAGATCCTTGGCTTAAACTGCCATGGGCTATTACCTGCTTGGTTTTTATCTATTCAGCTAGCTAATTTCGTAAACTAGCTACAACCATTAGGTTTTTAAACACCCCCCCCTCTCTCTCTCATTAAATTAGTGTCCAAACAACATGGTGTGGAAGATAGTGCACATGGACTACCACTATCTTTAAAGGTAGATTTACCAAGTTGGCTGTGTCATTAGTACCAGTTTGGTTTAACTGAATACTATATCCCCCGATGATATCCCACTTTAGTGCCACATATCGTGAAAGACCCTTTAGAATAAAGATTTAACAGGAGAAAGGCTTATGGGGACTCAAGTGAGAGGACGCAACCCACCACAGGCTTATTTTGTTTTTCCTTTCTCGAGCACATGTGTTCTCCACAAACCCGCAACAATTTCCCCTTTCCAGTATACCCATTCTCAGAAATATGGGAACAAGAATAAAATTTCCCAAAACAGAAAAGTCAGAAACCATTCCATTTAGTCTACTCATGTGTGACATTTCTTATCAATCTTTACAGTTAAACGTTTTAAAATTTGTGTCATACTATTTCTCTTGATTTGTTCTCTGTAGTTCGAGGTTCCAGAAAGTCTAGTCGTGATGAGAGCCGGCACGCCAATAAAAGAAGAAAGGTATTGAACTTCAAATTAAACTTTCTTTGTTTATTTTATTTCTTTCGTTCTTTCTTATTTTTAATCTCTGTCCCTCGCTTTCTTTTTGGTAAAGGCTAATGCATAAAATATTTTGGATATTTCATTATTTTCGCACATTCTTTTCGTGTTAGGTTTCCATGCATGACATTCCAAACAACCAAGATAGCTGCGAGAACATTTCACCAAAAGGGCGTGGAATTGGAAATGGCCTAATGACTACGAAGGATGCTCCAATAAAGAAACATGGAAGGGGCAAAGATTTGACGATTCATATGGGTGCTCCTGGAAAAACACATGGCATTGGGAAAGGTCTGATGACGTTTCGGCGAGGTACAAATCCTGATGCAAGTGATTTTCCATTGTTTGCTTACTGCAGCGAGAGCACCATACAAAAGAAGAAAAGAGTACAGCCACAAGAGTCTATTTCGGTTTGCTCTCTAATCCTCCTATTTGTTGTAGGAATTCTATATTTTTCCTGTACCAATAAAGCTTGTTAATAAGGAGATCACATTTAGTATTTTTTTTATGTAGAGAAAATTAGCAAAGAAAGAACAGGCTAAAAGGAACACTTCCCTGAAAAGTAGAAAGGTAAAGTTTGCTTCAACCAGTGTGCTTACAGGTACAAGAAAATCTTTTCAATGGCGTTTTACTTGTTGTTTTACTCCTGGCTATGATTTCAGGTCCAATGCCACAAGGTTCAAAAGCGGAAGAAGCCTAATAAAGAAAAGTGTGAACTTGCTCTTGAAGATGTGAAATATATAGAAAACACAGAAATTGCAATCTTACTGGATGACGAGGAGCTGGAGCTGAGAGAATTACAAGCAGGACCAAATCCATTAACTTGTTCTGCTCATTTTCCGACCAATGGTTCTCATGGTTGCTCTCTTTGTAAAGGTTAATCAAAATGTATTTTAACTATTTGATTCTTTGTGAACCTTTGCTTTGTTTCATTTCGTTGGTGTAATTGGATAAGTCATTGCCTCGGTAAATAATTTTTTTCCTGGATCATCCTGTTTATACTTTGCTGTATTTTGATAGACTTGCTTGCCAAGTACCCTCCAAGTTCTGTCACAATGAGGCTACCATTGCCTATGCAACCTTGGGCTTCGTCGCCAGATCTAGTCAACAAACTTTTTAAGGTACCCGAACAAGTTTTTCTGCTATAATTCCAATTGGAGTTCAAATTTCCTTTCATCGCTGTACTGAGAAGTCAAGTTTGTCTTTCTTTGTCTTCTTTTTTCCTTTTTCTTACTCATGAAATTCATCACCCTGAAAATTGATACGTGAACCTTGCCACACTGTATATGAACCATGTCCCAGGCCTAGCCCTCCTATTTCCTTTCTTGGACGTCCCAAAGTGAGGCGCCATTCCCTAGAATTAATGTTTTTTGTCAAAAACTTCCCCAACATAAAAGCCATGTTGTGACGCTTCTGGCTATAAACAGTTTCTTCTAACTAATGTAAACATGAGCACTAGTATCACTTTTCCAACCTATTGTTAACTCAAGCTCCTCTTGTGTCCATATTTCTTATCTTCTGGGTAGGTAAGTCTTATGGATTACATGTTCTTATAGTTTCTCTAGTGGTCAAATGCTGTTTGATGATTTGAAAGTTCTGACAATCCGGACAACAAGCTCTTATTGTGTTTTGTTATGAGCTGCTGGATAAAAAGAAATAGATCATTTGCCTGGAATTGCTAAATAAGTATATTGGACTATAGATATCCAAAAAATCTAAAGAGTACAACATAGCTGTAGACTGATATGCCAATGTAGCCAATTGTCTTGTTACAGACACACACAACATGCTTGTACATGCACACAGACACAGACACAGACACAGACACAACACGCACGTGTGTATTTATATATATATATATATATATATATATATATATATATATATATCAAAAAATTATAGCAAACTGACTTTGTTTTAATTTTAGGGTCTCAGCTGTGCCCTGTTTTGCTAATTTTCTCATATCTGTTTATTGAAGGTATTCCATTTTCTCTGTACATATGCTGTAACAATCAGTATATTTTCATTCACCTTTGATGAGTTTGCGCAAGCATTTCATGATAAGGTGAGTTGATGTTACTTTCATTTGGTTGTAGTTTGGTTTGTTAAGTTAGCAATTCTCTCTGTTTTTATTTCTTAGTTTCATCCCATATCGGTAACGGTTTTTAGGATTCGTTATTGCTTGGGCAAGTCCATCTGGCCCTTCTCAAACTACTCTTATCAGATGTCGACAAGGAGCTGAGTAGAGGACATGTCTCTCATGCAAGCAAAAATTGCAAGTTTTTGAGTTTGCTTCATTCGGTATGTCTAAGTCGTGCTATAATTATAGTGGTAAATTCTTTTTTCGTACTTCATCATGCTAAGCAACTGAACTTGGATATTATATCAGAGATGGCTATTCATTTATCGAGTATATATGTAAAATAACTGATCTTCTACTGAAGTAGTTTGTAATTTTATGAGTATGGTCTAAATAATGCATTGGAGATTAAGATTTATGTTGTCAGGGCATGATGAATTTATGAGGCAAAGTTTAGCTTTTTTAAAGTTCTTTTGAATAATGTGGAACACTAGATGAATTCGAGCATTTAAATTTCTATTGCATGAGCAACTTTTTTTTAATATCTGTTCTATGGAGACATTCAAGAACTCTTAGCTAAATCTCAACTGTTGAGGTGATAAATAAATGCCTATTATTCAAGTAGTTGTTGTTTGGTTGATCTCTAATAAACTTTAACTCAACAGACAATCCTAGAATGATTCAAGAATTAGTAAGTTTGGATTTGTGCTCTGTCCCCTAATAAACAGTATTTGAGGGAAAGTTTGGTAAAACATTCAATACTGACATTCCCAGGCTAACATTTGAATTGGGAGTTTGAGATAATGATTGCTCGAAATAGATGGTATTAGTAAAAAGAAGAAGAGAACACAGATGGACAGCAAAAACAATCATTCCATACCAAGTAACTTGACCCTATGCTCTGCTCTATGAAGCACCGACACTTCTGAGGTTAACGTACGAGTGCCGGACAGTCCGGACACGGGGACACGGCGGGGACATGCGGACACGTAAGAATATGCGTTGTGGACACTTCGAGGACATGTTGGGACAGTTCAGGGACGGCTTCTCATTTTTTTTTAAATGAGGTTCTTTTTTCCGATTTTGCAAAATGGGTTGATGTATGAAAAAAATCCTAATATAAAATGTTAATTAAATATCTAAGTATAATCTTTAGATCATATAGAAACGGAGGTAATGCAAGTCAGATTGATTTCTTTTTAGTAAGGAATGTGTGGAGGAAAAGTTTTACTAATTGCAAGGTGATACCCGGTGAGAGTGCTGCAACACAGCATAGGGTTGTGGTGCTTGACTTTCGAGGTAAGAGGCACTTAAGAAAGAGAAGACCACAAGTTGACCCTCGAATTAAGTGGTGGAAGCTCCAAGGGGAGAGTCGACATACTTTTGTGGCTAAGATTGCTGATAGTGGTATTTGGTCTGATTGCACGGAGATGGATATAGATTCGATGTAGAACTTGTTGGAGCATAACATAAATGAAGTTGCAAAAGAAGTCCTAGGAGAATCTAAAGGAAACAGACCATCAAGTAAGGACACATCTTGGTGGAATGATGAAGTTAAGCAAGCGATAAAGACCAAACGTGAATGTTATAAGGTACTGGGTAAATGCTCGAGCGATGAGAATTATGAGAAGTACAAGAAAGCTCGATGTAAGCTAAAAAGGCGGTGCAAAATGCCCGATCAAAGGTCAATCAAGAATTATATGCAAGATTAGATACTAAAGAAGGGGAAAAAGATATCTATAAACTTTCTCGAATGATAGAGAATAAGACGCGAGATATTGGAAAAGTTAAATGTGTAAAGATCTTGGAAAGGTTTTGGTTCAAGATAAAGAGATAAAAGAGAGATGGAGGTCATACTTTGATACCCTATTGATGGCCATCAAGAACAAGATATTGGGAATTTAAACATCCCTCAAGTATGGTTAACCGAGAGTTTAAGAGAAGAATTCAAAAGGGTGAAGTGACAATTGCATTGAAGAAGATGGGGTCAAAGAAAGCGGAAGGACCGGATGATATACCTATGAAGTTTGGAGGTGTTTGGGGAGAGAGGGATCGAATGGGTAACTATGCTTTTCAATAAGATTTGGAGAAGCAATAAGATGCCATCGGCATGGAGGAAAAGTATTCTCGTCCCTTTGTATAAGAACAAAGGTCTTTGTCAAGATTGTTCTAATTATCGCGGAATTAAACTAATGAGTCATACCATGAAGTTGTGGGAACGAGTGATTGAACAAAGGATCGAGAAATGTGTGAAGATAACGAAAATCGGTTTGGATTTATGCCTGGAAGATCGACCATGGAAGCAATTTATCTTATCCTGATTGATGGAACATTATCGAGATAAAAAAAAGATCTCGCATATGGTTTTTATTGATTTAGAGAAGGCGTATGATAAAGTACCAAGAGAAGTACTTTGGTGGGCCTTAGCAAAGAAGGGTGTATTGCGGAAATATATTGACATTATAAAGGACATGTATGAGGGAGCTAGTACAAGTGTACGTACTAATGTTGGGAGGACGGAAGAATTCCCTATTACGATTGGGGTGCATCAAGGATCTGCTCTTAGTCCTTTTCTCTTTGCCATAGTCATGGGACGAATTGACAAGAGAAATTCAAAATGACGCGTTACGTGGTGTATGATGTTCGCAGATGATATTGTGTTGATTGATGAAACGAAGGTTGGAGTGCAAAAATTGGAACTTTGGAGGATACTTTGGAAGCTCGAGGCTTTAGGTGAGCAAGTAAGACTGAATATATGGAGTGTAGGTTTAGCGAAAACAGTGATAGAGAGGCGGGGATGATCACATTTGATGGGAAAGTTGTTCATGGATCCACTTTCTTTCGGTATCTTGGATCTATTATCCAAAAGGATGGAGAGCTAGATGGCGATGTGGCTCACAGAATAAAGGCAGGGTGGTTGAAGTGGAAGAGTGCCACAGGGGTTTTATGTGATCCTGGCATGCCTCATAGATTAAAGGGTAAATTTTACAGCACTGCAATTAGGCCTGCGCTGTTATATGGCACCGAGTGTTGGGCTGTAAAACAGTGTCACGTTCAAAAGATGAATGTGGCAGAGATGCGTATGCTACGATGGATGTGTGGTCATACAAAAAAGGATCGGCTAAGAAATGAGGTGATTAGAGAGAAGGTAAGAGTTGCGTCTATAGAAGACACGATGATGGAGAATCGATTACGATGGTTTGGTCATGTGAGAAGAAGACCTATTGATGCCCCAGTGAGGAGGCTAGAAAGTTGGGGAACAAGTAATGTTGTGAAAGGTAGATGAAGACCCAAGAAAACTTGGATAAAGATGATTGAAAAGGATATGCGGTTTCTTGGAATTGGAGAAAGTATGACGATGGAGAGACAAATGTGGCGGGAAAGAATACGGATGGTGAATGGAGTCTGATTTTTTTTTTTTTTATTTAATTCCTATTTTCTTTTATTTCATGTTATCTATTAATTTATTTTTCAGTTTTTTTTTTTTTTTTTTTTTTTTTACATTCATTCTCTTTTTTTATTTGCTTTTTTCTCTACTTTTTCCCTCTTTTTTCCTTTTATGTTATTTATGTAACGATTATTGACGATTTCAAAGTTTGATTCATGTTAGCCGACCCCAAATCATTTTGGGACTAAGGCTTAGATGTTGTTGTAATCTTTAGATTTGGTAATTTAAATAGTTTAAAGTATTAAATGTTTCTTTTTGATAAATTAATGACTTATTAATTACTATGGATGTTAGTTGTGTTTATAATGACTTATGAATGCAATTATGGTTTATATACGTAACAAAAAATTGGTGTGTCCCCACCATACCCGTGCCTCATATTTTCCAAAATTGCCGTTTGCCGCCCCCGCCCCGCACCATACCCGTACGAGTACCCTGTTGGTGCTTCCTAGGCTCTGTTCCATTCCATGGGAAGCCAGTTTCAAAGTTAAAGTAACTTCTTATATACATATATAATATATATATATATATATATATATGCTTTTAATATATAATATATATGTACTTTCACGGGTACAAAGTTCGACAAGCTATGGAACAACTTGTCTGTCATTGTACAGGTCTGTGAATTTTTGCAGATCTTCGCTCAAACTATGCGTTGTCTATTGTGGTACATTTAGTAATATGAAAAAAAATAGTGATACCATTGTTTGATAACCACTTAGAAAGTAGAAAGGAGAACTATGCATCTGCCTTGAATTTTATATTGCTGTTTTAACCTACTGTTTTCATGGTTTCACAGCTTGAACATCAGAGCCTTGTTCTAGAGTTCTGGCAGAAGTCACTTAATCTACTGACATGGACAGAGATACTACGTCAGGTGTTGGTTGCAGCTGGCTTTGGTTCTAAGCTTGGCAAGTTACGGGAAGCAGGATGCAACAAGGTATCCATCTCCTGATAAGAATGATTTTCATGTAATTTGTAGTCATGATCTGTCATATTTTTGTTGTGATTTTGCTCCTTCACATATCACCCTATGGTTTGCAGTCTCTTCCCTTTTTCTTTCTCAAACTGTTAGGCATAGGACCCACGCAATACAATCACCTAGTGAAGAGGTAGCGCACTAGTAATATCTTTTTTAATTATACGTCACACAAGTGTTTGAAAGGGGTTTTGTCCTTCACACCATTTGGAGAGAGATCTATAACATGAAACAAGAGTCATGATCAGTGGATTCCTTTGAGGAAATCTATTAATCTTGCTTGTTTTGTTCTGTAGGAAGACAGTCTTATGGATAAGTATGGGCTTAGTCCTGGTACATTGAAGGGAGAACTATTTAGTATTTTGTTGACCCAAGGAAAAAGTGGACAGCAAGTATCAGAGTTGGCTACATCTTCATCAGTAAGTTTGTATTTGTCTTGTTAATGTCAGCAAAAAATGATTGGAACAATGAATTATCAGCTTTGTATAGATATTATTAGCTTTTACTTAGTGCGGAGTATTTTTTGTCATGAAGATCGTTGAGTTGAATCTCACTGATAAAGTCCAAAAACTGGAGAATTTAATCATCTCAGCTCTCTCGGGTGACATAACATTGTTTGAAAAAATTTCATCCCGTGGATATCGTTTAAGGATGCATGCAACTGAAAAAGAATGTGAAGATTATCCATGTGATTCTGAAGACTTTGGGAGTGGAGATGACATTTCTGAAGTCACTGGTGGAAACGATGGAATTGATTTTGAGTTTGAGTCTCGAGATTCCAGTACATCCATAATTGATGTTGGTAATTCTGATACTAATATTCTGATATCATGCGATGAAATTGATGAGAGCCATCCAGGAGAAGTGTGGTTGTCAGGACTAATGGAGAGTGAATATTCGGACTTAAGCATTGATGAGAAGCTCAATGCGTTAGCCGCGTTAATTGATCTACTTCATGGTGGATCCAGTATCAGGATGGAGGTAACCCTCTTACTTACGGTTGCGCCCTTTTTTCTCCTTGATATAGTTATGTTAGGCTCATGATTGGGCTCCCTTTCCTTCTATCTAGGTCTCTTATTTTCACTTTCTTGTTGTTGCTTCTGCTTTGCTATATAAGTTGATATATCACTTAACATTTGTATGTGAAATGCGGGTTCATTACATTTATGAAATATGCCGTCGCATCGCCTTTAGATAATTTCGTAGATATGTTCTTTCTGGAAGTTGGTGGTGATGTATTTTCAGCCATATATATATATAATGGGAAAATCTCCAATCTTAGTTATACGTTTTCAGTGATGACCAACCTTAATTCCTTATTTGTTACAGGTTGCAACCTACAAAATTACCACTGGTCTTGGCTTCCATTGCTATGGAGATTGATTCGAGCTATCAGTAATAATATTCAATAATGAGTTTCATTTTTTAATTAACCTTCGGATTTGTTAAAATAATATTCCCTTTTTTTTATAATACTGGAAATATTAAATAAATTTCCATATTTATAATTTTTATATTTGAAAAAATAAGTCATTTTTTATAATACTCAACACAAATTAATATTTTTTAGTAATAATGTTCCGTCGTACTCCCTCCATCCATGAAATATGTTCCTACGCTTTATTGGCACGGGTTTTAATTTTTTGATGAGTTAAAAGTGAGTGGAGCAGGAACCCACATTGTAAGGTGTATTGTATAAAGTAATTGTGTTAAAAGGCGGGTCCAATTTGTTTTTTTGGTAAATAAGTGGTTTCATTGAGACTAAAAATTAAGGGAAATTATGTAGGGTCCATGTCCAAAAACAGAAAGAGAACGTTTTTTGTGGACGTCCCAAAATAGAATTAACTGAACATATTTCTTGACAAAGGGAGTAATAACTTTTATTTTCTAATTAATTTTCATACTTGTAAAAACAATATTCAGTCTTTCTAATACTGAATATAACTCATTAACCCTACTTGATTAAATCAAATTCATTGATCATTTGCCTGGAAAATGATGACATACCTCAATCTTTTTGCACATTGAGGCGAAATGCAGAGGAATTAAAGTTAATTATCGTGAATTGGCTTAATTATCACAGATGACCAGAATTGGTGTTAATTTGGCCGGAAAGGTTGCAAACTGTAACAAATTGAGGAATTAAAGTTGGTATCCTAATAAGAATGTATAATTAAGGTTGTCAAGTAAAATAGGGCGATAATTAAGGCTGGAAAGTGAAATTTTCTCTATATATAATCAATAAATCGAAAATGCTTTACTTTCCTTGATCAATAAACAGAATGAAACTAAATAAAAAATAGAACTCAGGTAGGTTAATGGTTTTTAAGTTACATTTTATATTAGAAGCTGGGAGATATAGTTGTTGCTTTTTGACATCTTTACCGTGAACATTTCTAAGTCAGCTTCACCTCTTATTTTATTTAGTGATGTGGACTTGAAATGTTATTTCGGCATTTGTGTGTTTCTTGTCTAAAGAACAGTTATGCCATCATATGATGATTGCTGTTGATCATCCTTATCTATTTCATTTTGTGTTTCTTAACATGATTTCACTGATAGGATAAAGAGAAGTTCAGAGACTTTAAGAATAAAAAAGTACTTTACTCTACTTTTGTCGCTCTAGAAATCAGCTCATAAGCTTTGTTTGTAATCCAGTCTGTTTACATCGAGGTTTTGATTGCTTGATTTTTGCTTCCGACATAGGAATTATGCAAAGCTCTTCACAAAACTTTGAAACTGCGTTGGCCCTTTTTATTGGTTGATGTGAGCTTAATGTGCTTGGATGATATTTGCATATGTTGATAAATCTAGAACTTATGTGCTCAGTCTGAGATGGCATGTGCTGAGATGTTTAGGTTGATAACCTGGAGGATTCATGGGCCTTTGGCTGTCTGGGCCGAGTTATCTCCTCAAAAGGCAAGCTTTTGTGAATGTTATCTGAAAATGGTGATGATAGTAAACTGAGACAGAAGGAAGTATGTAGAACTTTATAGTTGCTTTTTCTGTCTAAGGAAAAAATATCTCTTCTGGTGGCATTCATGGTCATATTCTTGCTCTGTGTCATCTTATTGCCTAGCTTGTGTCATTGGGTATATTATTTGACCTACTAGTTTGTTTGCATGGATGAGTGTTCTAGCATCTCTTATGTTTATCAAGAAGTCAGCATATTTTACATATAAGTATCCAAGTTACTGAAAGGTATTTGGAAATGTCCTGTACATTGTTTTCAGGATCTTTTGACGTCAAGAGAGGAACTTGCTGTGAATATCAATCATTATGGTTCTGGTGCGAAAATAAAAAGATCAAGGTCAATGTCGAAACACTGTAATTCATTTGGGCTATTAGGAAGCTGTGGTGGGCAAATGTCGACTGGATCGGATGTAAATACACCAGAACCTATTGATTCGTTGGTTTTCATGTCAAAGATTGGTGCGGAAGAGAAGTATGCCAACTTGAAAAAGATTACAAAAAAAATGGAAGCAGAGGAACTCTTGCATCCTATGCAGTCTATCTTTCTGGGTTCTGATCGTAGGTACAATAGATACTGGTTATTCTTGGGCCCTTGTGATGAATTTGATCCTGGGCACAGGAGGATTTACTTTGAATCTTCTGAAGATGGCCACTGGGAGATGATTGATACTAAAGAGGTTTACTTCTATGACCTTTTCTTAAATACTCTTAAGATTACTATTGCTTTGTGCTTGGATTAATTTACCACCCTTTTTTGTGCAGGCTTTGAATAACCTGTTGTCGGTTCTGGACCGTAGGGGTGCCCGGGAGGCTCGCCTCGTAGCATCTTTGGAAAAAAGAGAAGCCATTCTGAGCCAAGCGATGTCTAATATTCCAGATGATGGTGAAAATTCGCAGCTGGCCGAGTCAGCTCAATCCGAATTAAATAGGGATGATAGTTCGTCACCAGTTTCTGATGTAGACAACCGCCTAAGTTTGAGCGAAATGCAAAATGTATCACCCTCTTCTACTTGTGCAGCAGTTGTTGAAGCTTGGGAGAAAGAAGAGCGGCAGGCAGAAAGCCATTCCCAAGCTTTTGATGCAGGGATATGGAAGTCTTTTTACTCCGAACTCAACACTGTTAAAAATGGAGAGAAGGCTTATCTGGACTCGCTCAGAAAATGTGATCAGTGTCAGGACCTCTATTGGAAAGATGAAAAGCATTGTAGAATTTGTCATACTACATTTGAGCTTGGATTTGACTTAGAGGAAAGATATGCTATTCATTTTGCAGTTTGTCGAGCCAATGTCAATATTAATAAATCCCGAAGGCAAATAGTATTAGCCTCCCAATTGCAAGCACTCAAAGCTGCAACGTATGCAATCGAGGTGGGTTCCATAAACATAAAGTTTTTTATTTACATGTTATAGTCGTGCACATGATTTGCATGTATATTTTCATTCGAATGATACTCTAGCGGCTTATTGCAATTATTTTAACTTCAACTTTGTTATACATGTCTCTTTCTTAGAAGGCTTGCGTTAAAACTGCTCATTTATGATGTGAAATATACCGTAATAACTGTTGCATAAGCATCTTGTTTCATATTACAAAATGACAGCACGAAATTGGCATACATGGTTTAATACTGTTGATTTCATGTATATTGTGAGAATAGGAAACTATCAGTTCTGTGTGAGGTTTAAATATTTATCATTTTATGCAGGTCTCCCGAGTCACTATGATGAGAACTTATTTCTTCCAGGCCTAAGCCTTCCTGATTTTAATATGCCGAATCTTTCATATCTTAGATGCCTTTTTTTCCGTGGTGTATGTTTGTGTGTGTATTATCCTGTCACATAAACTAATGATGTACACCAGTAACTCACAACTCATCTTTATAAGACCAAATGTAGTAGGCAAACTATCCGGGTGAAATTATCCATATTTAAGTTTGTCTAGCAACAGCAGTACTTACCTGAATACAACAACATCATCTAAGCCTTAGTCCCAAAATGATTTGGGGTCGGCTAACATGAATCAAACTTTGAAACCGTCAATAATCGTTACATAAATAACATAAAAGGAAAAAAGATGAAAAAAGTAGAGAAAAAAGCAAATACAAAAAAAGAATGAATGTTAAAAAAAAAAAAGAAAAAAAAAGAAAAAAATGAAAAATCTTGAAAAATAAATTAAAAGATAACATGGAATAAAAGAAAATAGGAATAAAAATACAGATTAAAAAAAAAAAAGGAATCAGATTTCATCCACCATCCGTATTCTTTCCCGCCACATTTGCCTCTCCATCGCCATACTTTCTCCAATTCCAAGAAACCGCATATCATTTTCAATTTCTTTATCCAAGTTTTCTTGGGTCTTCCTCTAAGTACTTACCTGAATATGATGACAAAATTTAGATTTGGCAAAAGTCTCTTCTCCTTTGTAATCATTTACTCCCTCCGTCCCACTTGAAGAATCCATTTTTCAAACATGATTTTGTCTCAGTAGAAGAGTTCGCTTTCAGAATAAAACATTTAACTGATTAAAGTTGTTGGTCCCTTTTCTGAAGTATACAGGATACAGCTTGGGAAATATTTTAGCAACAGGCTGTATGATTTTATAATTCGGAGTGCGTAGCGGAAGTCTTTAATACAGTAAGTTGTTGTCGATACAGCAACTCGGTCTAATCTCCTGTTAGCTTGGTGCGTACAGGGTTTTGCAGTGTATACTAAAATAAATCACAGTTATGAAAACAGTAACGGCGAAAGGTAAATAACACAATATTGAAGTGGTTCGAGGTAAACCCCTCTACGTCCACTGGTCCTCCACACAGGAGTAAAACGTTTATTATAAATACTGCGTACACAACTATGTATTTATAATCAAACCTTATCCTTGTATCGTTCACACAGATAGATACAAAGACTGTCGCTTTCAACCGTTCACACAGATTGGTTAAAGCTTCCTTCTTGACTTGCTTCTTCACACACAGTTCCAAAGCTTCGTCCTTATTCGTTCCACACAGGTCAGAATAACTTGTTGAGTTCACACAGAGCTCAGTTTTTACACAAAGGTAAAAGGTAGGTAACCAGGTAAGAACAGCAGCTTTGAATATGAAGTTCTTGAGCTGATGATAGCTGTTTAAGTTGTTTGAGCACTGTATATCTCTTTTGATCTGAATTGCAGAAAGTTTCTGGAGATATGTTTTGCTCTGATGTATATAATAATAGCTTCTTCACTTGGTTGCATTCTTTGATCTTCAAACTCTGGGGATATATATATAGTCTTCTTGGATATATCCGTTGAGATAGATCCGTTGAGCAAGATTATGTGACAACTTGATAGTTGACTTGAATAGACCAGGATCCGGATATTGCGGGATTTGAAGATCTCTGACAGCTTCAGTATTTAAATACTTTATCCTTTCAGTATTTAAATACTTCTTTATCGAACGAGACTTGACTTTAGTGAATACCAAAGATTCCTTTCCAAACGGTCTTCAGTCCTGTTCCGATGTGAATGCTGTATCCAATTGCGCTGTAGGCATATTGGAGTAGTCCGCCGCTGTATGGAAGGGTGCTGTATTGAGATTCGAGACAGCTTCCATACTTGGCGTTTAACTTAGACTTTGTTGCTGTATCTTGGTAGCGCGAGAGCTTGCTGTATGTTGGCGCTATCCGAAGGTGTTCGATACAGGATTGACAACTTCGACTGGCTTTCGATACAGGGCTTGCTGTATCAGGCTTTGTTGTTTGGCAATTATCAAAACAACATTATTATTCCCAACAATTTCCCCCTTTTTGATAATTTCCAAAACTTCTTGATCATACCAAAGCTTTGATGCCAAGACCTCTTTAAGCTAAAACAATTTCTCCTTCTTTTTCGATAACCACTATTTGGCAATTTGAGAGGGCTTCGATACAGGAGATGATTTTCCCAACAGTTTCCCTTTCTTTTTGATAAAGTCTTGAGCAGACTTCTTGATCTTCTGTGAAATGATCTGGTCTTCAGCACTTAGTCTAAAAGAAATGTGCACTGCTCGCAGCCAAGTTCTAAAATGATAGCATCTAATAGGGAAGTGTATTACATCTTAAACTTATGATTGGCGCGCAGGCACAATCTTACATTGTGATCTAGTTGAGTACAACTGAACCTATGAACTGTTCGCAGACGAGTTCTTACAGCAATACACAATAAAATAAAATTATCAATCATTATTGATGTCCTGTAGTGTAAATACTGTATTCGCGAATAATATAGCGTTCCCCCTTAAAAGGTACATACATGATTCAGTTCTTACATTAATGTTAGGATTAACACTGTATTCTTGGGTCTTACAGCATTCCCCCTCACTTAATGAGTAAAAGCATAAAAACTTACAGGGATTTCAGGCTGTAGCGTTCCCAACTCTTGTTGAAGCATAGAGATCAAATAAATTTGGGTCCTGATGTGATAGTGCTTTTCGGTACCCAAATTTACCGGACAACAATTGGTTTGTTGTAGGCTACTTTTGGTCCATTATTTCGATATATACGTGGGACAGACACGTAGTCGGTGTAATCATGATAATTATAATGCATGAAAAATCGAGAATTATAGTTGTTATTCCAGTAAGATTGTCGTCTCGGAGGTGGAGCCATTTTCTTTGGCCTTACATATTGCCTCATGGGTTTCCAGTTGGATTCCCAACGATGTTGTTGATACTGCGCTGCGACCTGTTTTCTTGATGGATAACGGGGCTCCTGTATCCAATACCTAGGCATGTCAGATCGGGTACCGCAGACCTTGGATATTTCGATCTGACCTTCCCTCCGAGCAATTTGTTGGCGCTTATGATATGCTTGTGGAGCATGCTGTGGATTGCGCCTTACGGGTCTGAATGGCTGGTGATTCCGCTGTCTCGAATAGGATTGCGGGGGCGGAATAGCACCTTTCTTTGTCATGTGCAACGGGTTCCTTCACAGGACTTGGATTTTCCTTCGATACAGGAATGGGTTCCTCACTCCTGACGAATACCGTACTAGATTTTTCTTTGTTGGAGAATGAGTTGTACCCTAAGCCACGTTTATCATGAGCATGTTGCCCAGTGCTTAGGATCTCTTCCATTCTATTAGAGGATTTCTCGAAAGAATTCAAGATGGTCTCTAATTCTCCTTCACGTTTCTCGAGAGATTTTACTTTGGCTTCGAGTAGAGCCAAATCATTTGTCTTGCTTTCAAGATGAGACTTAGTCTCATTTAGATCGTGAGCAAGTTGATGATTGCTCTCCATGAGTTTTTCTAAATTGACTTTGCTGTTTTCGCAATCAACTGACATATTTTCGTAATTATCCTTCAGCAAGTCGTTTTATTCCTTTAGCTCTAAGTTAGAAATTTCAAGCTGTATGTTTTCTCTTTTCAATATCTCATGGGCCTTTTGAATGTTATTAAATTCATTCAACATATTTTCAAAGGTATGAGATGCATTTATAGGTAGAGCTTACCTCATCATCATCGCCGTCTTCATTTTCCTTTTTAACTTCGGCCATAGAGCACATATAGGCTCTATCTTCTAGCTCATCATCTGACGAGTCACTGTTAGTGACCACCTGAAGACACTCTTCGGTCTTTGTTGATGCGGGTGGAGCTTTTGATTCTCCAATGAAGGCCTTGAGTTTGTTCTTCATGCTGTTTCTCCAGTCATCAAACTCGTTAATGTGAAACATAGATATATTATTTGACATAAAGGTATCCATATTAGAAGATGGGAAATGCAAAGACTGTTTTCGAAAATAAGTGTTTTTAAAGGATCTGATTCAGTTAAAAAAATACGACTGATTCTTTTTAGAATCAAGCGCTCCGATACCAATTGTTGGTCCCTTTTCTGAAGTATACAGGATACAACTTGGGAAATATTTTAGCAATAGGCTGTATGATTTTATAATTCGGAGTGCGTAGCGGAAGTCTTTAATCTGATGAAGTTGTCGTCTGATACAAAGAATCGGTCTAATCTCCTGTTAGCTTGGTGCGTACAGGGTTTTGCAGTGTATACTAGAATAAATCACAGTTATGAAAACAGTAGCGGCGAAAGGTAAATAACACAGTATTTAAGTGGTTCGAGGTAAACTGATACGGAATCAATCGTGTCAAATGCAGAAGACAAAGTAAGGATCGGCGTAAATGACCTTACAACACGCCATGCACAGACTACTACGTATTTAGGCGAGAAAACGGACATAAGACGTGGAGTCTCGGTCTCAGCCGTGTCATATAACACGGCCCGTGTCATGCTATGCCGGAAGGTCGACAATCGGCCGGAAAATGGACGAACTGCCGGAAAAATCACCACCGGCCGGAAAATTCACCACCTGCCGGGCCGCCGATCACGCCGACCACCACCTCACCGGCGGCCGATCACGCCGACCGAACCCGGCCAGTGTCATCCGACACGGCCGTGCCGAGGTGTCTGGATAATGAAATCTCGCCGCTAAGAACTCGACCGTGTCGTCAGACACGGCCCGTCTTTGCCGACAACCCGACCGCCGTTGGCGACACGCGAGTCACACTCTTCCGGATAAATCTGATTCCATTGTCCGACCAACCCGACCGTGCCAGGCGACACGGTCGAGTCCTGCCGAACATGTGCGCCCGCACATGCCGCCGCGGCCGTGCCGATCGGCACGGGCCGTGTCCGACAGACCAGCAAATGCCATTATTGCTGATTTTTTTTTTATTTTTTGTTGTTTTTCCTCCCCTCACATGTCATGATTTTTTTTGTTATGTGGGGTGTCTTATATTCATTTTGTTGTGTGATTCCCCCTCCCTTTGATTTGATTCCCTTGTATTTTATCTTGTTGTTTTGTTTTTCATTTCAAGATCATGTGATCTTGTTTGATTCCTTAGTTGCTAAGAAGACTACCATGCTATAAGTAGTCTTGTTGATGCTTTCATATTGTATATTGTATGTTGAAGAAATAAGAATACACTTGTGTTTTCTTGGTGAATGCTTTTCATCGAAACGTTGATTATAATTCGACGCGTTTTCGAGTTTTAATCGAATCGATTCTCAATAGGTCTTGAGGAAAGATTATCTTATCAAACTATAGGTCTAGTTTGATAAATCATTCATATTGTTCTTGTTTATGTAAGCCGAATTGCCCTACTTTCGGTTATATCTTACGAGTGTTACACATATTCGAGTGTTGTGAGGATCAATTATATTTCCGCTGCATTCCATACGAGTTTACGTCCACTTTCATACGTAATTCGTATCATTAGTGGTATCAGAGCCCAAGGTTACTTCCTTGGCGAATTTCTCTTGGCGATTTTTTTTTATCAAAACTATCTTATCATGGATTTTTCCGACGATTTCATGGAGAAACTACGTGAGGCACTACACAGCATGCAAGAACCACGTTTGCAAGCAAGAAGAGGAGGATATGATGCACATTCACCGCGTCATGTGGATGAATTTAAAGTTAATGAACTTCCGGAATTTGTCGGAGGTACTAATCCCGAAGTTTACTTGGAGTGGGAGAGGAAGATTGAACGTATGTTCGACTTCAAGCACCTTAACGATGAGAAACGTTGCAAATATGGAATTCTCAAGTTAGGGAAGGGCGCTTCCTTATGGTTCGAGGGTATGAAAACACAACGAGCTCGTGCGGGAAAAGAGAAAATCCGTTCTTAGGATTCTTTGAAGAAAAAACTACGTAAAAGGTATGTCCCGACATCACACTGCTAACCTTGTACGGAAAAATTGCGGAGTTTGTACAAGGGAAACTAAGTGTGGAAGAATATATCGAAGAATTTGAAGGCTTGGCCTTAATGGGAGAACTTGAAGAAAATGAAGAACAAAGAATGTCACGTTTCTTACGTGGTCTAAACCGAAACATTGCAAATACGGTGGAATTATACCCATACGGAGATTTTGACACTTTATGCGGACTATGCATAAAGATAAAAGCTCAAAACAAAGTGAAGTTTGCCAAAACCGAATTTACATCAAAGTTCGAGGATCCAAGTACCGGTTCAAGTTCAATTACCACAACGATACCAACTCCTATCTCTACTACGGTTTCTAAAACCCCCGGCGTACCGAAGGAAACAAGCCTAACCAAAGTAAGGTGTTTTAAATGCCAAGGATTCGGTCACTATCAAAATACTTGCCTTAACAAACGAGTTGTGACGCTAAGAGAAGCCATCACGATCCGAGACGAGTTGCTAGTCGAGGACGAAGGAGAAAGACTAGGTGATTCCAACGTGGAAGAAGACGAGGGAGAAGAATATGAAACTTACGAGGCTCCAAACTATGATACAACATTGGTTCTTCGTACTTTACAAGTCAAATCCATTTCAAATGATTCGGAACAACGGGATCAAATTTTTCACACCAAGTGCCAAGTCGGGAACAAATGGTGTAGTGTGATCATCGATGGAGGAAGTTGTACCAACGTAGCGTCAAGGGAGATGGTGACGAAACTCGGACTCATCACTACTACTCACCCAAAACCATACGCATTACATTGGCTCGATGACGGGAGTAAAGTGAAAGTCTCGAAACAAGTACGGGTTGGTTTGAACATGGGTTCGTACGTCGACAACATATTATGCGATGTACTCCCGATGGATGCATGCCATAAACTCTTGGGACGACCATGGCTATTCGATAGAGATGTTTTATATCGAGGAAGAAGTAACGAGTATGAGTTACGGGATAAGGACAAGAGGATCGTGTTCAAACCAATATCACTTCAATCTATGATCCCTAACCGAGGTGAGAAATCGAATCTAACCATGTTTTCTAGTGAGAGGGAAATTGAACTTGGTACTGAGATTGGCCGGTCAAAAGAAAACGACAACTTTGGGCCAAATTTTTATAACGACGCAGTTTCTCGTAATGGACTTATTGTCTTGGATGATTACCAAATTGAGGAAAGTAAATTATTTTGTGATGGGCTATTATTGGAGGAGCCCAACAATATTGAAACGGAGAGTTGGTCAGATTATGACGGACCGCTTGATTTGATGAGGAACCGATTTATGAAGAGGAATCCGTAATAAATCCTTTTGTTCCCATTCTTGATGGTGAACCCGATGTGGAATTATCAGTGTTTCCAATTCTGGAGGATGAACCCGATTTGAAATTAACCGTGCGTCCCATTTCCGATTTCCGCTCATGTCATGATATCGGTATTACCGGGCAAAGTAATTATTATTATTTTATTAATAATGATAGTTATTTTATTGGTGATTCTCGAGGTTGCCCCACTAACTATCTTCTCAAGATTTTGGGCCATGTACGCCTTTATGGACATTTTCGAGATCAAATACGTAGAGGTTTTAATTAATTATCTTGATGACGAGGGAAGCCCGGAATTGAGGACAATTCCTTTTAAAGAAGGAGGAGATGATACGGAATCAATCGTGTCAAATGCAGAAGACAAAGTAAGGATCGACGTAAATGGCCTTACAGACTACTACGTATTTAGGCGAGAAAACGGACATAAGACGTGGAGTCTCGGTCTCAGCCGTGTCATATAACACGGCCCGTGTCATGCTATGCCGGAAGGTCGACAATCGGCCGGAAAATGGACGAATAGGAAAAATCACCACCGGGAAAATTCACCACTGCCGAATCGCCGATCGCTGCCGAACCCGGCCGTGTCATCCGACACGGCCGTCTTAGGTGTCTGGATAATGAAATCTCGCCGACCGAACCGACCGTGTCGTCGACACGGCCGTGCCGACACAACCCGACTGCCGGGCGACACGGCCGAGTCACACTCTTCCGGATAGTACTGATTCCCATTGTCGACCAACCCGACCGTGCCAGCGACACGGTCGAGTCTGCCGAACATGTGCGCCGCACATGCCGCCTTGGCCGTGCCCGATCGGCACGGGCCGTGTCAAACAGACAGAAATGCCATTATTGCTGATTTTTTTTTTTTTGTTGTTTTCCTCCTCACATGTCATGATTAGACTTGCATGTTATGTGGGGTGTCTTATATTCATTTTGTTGTGTGATTCCCCCTCCCTTTGATTTGATTCCCTTGTATTTTATCTTGTTGTTTTGTTTTTCATTTCAAGATCATGTGATCTTGTTTGATTCCTTAGTTGCTAAGAAGACTACCATGCTATAAGTAGTCTTGTTGATGCTTTCATATTGTATATTGTATGTTGAAGAAATAAGAATACACTTGTGTTTTCTTGGTGAATGCTTTTCATCGAAACCTTGATTATAATTCGACGCGTTTTCGAGTTTTAATCGAATCGATTCTCAATAGGTCTGGAGGAAAGATTATTATCAAACTATAGGTCTAGTTTGATAAATCATTCATATTGTTCTTGTTTATGTAAGCCGAATTGCCCTACTTTCGGTTATATCTTACGAGTGTTACACATATTCGAGTGTTGTGAGGATCAATTATATTTCCGCTGCATTCCATACGAGTTTACGTCCACTTTCATACGTAATTCGTATCATAAACCCCTCTACGTCCACTGATCCTCCACACAGGAGTAAAACGTTTATTATAAATACTGCGTACACAACTATGTATTTATAATCAAACCTATCCTTGTATCGTTCACACAGATAGATACAAAGACTGTCGCTTTCAACCGTTCACACAGATTGGTTAAAGCTTCCTTCTTGACTTGCTTCTTCACACACAGCCTAAAGCTTCGTCCTTATTCGTCCCACACAGGTCAGAATAACTTGTTGAGTTCACACAGAGCTCAGTTTTTACACAAAGGTAAAAGGTAGGTAACCAGGTAAGAACAGCAGCTTTGAATATGAAGTTCTTGAGCTGATGATAGCTGTTCAAGTTGTTTGAGCACTGTATATCTCTTTTGATCTGAATTGCAGAAAGCTTCTGGAGATATGTTTTGCTCTGATGTATATAATAATAGCTTCTTCACTTGGTTGCATTCTTTGATCTTCAAACTCTGAGGATATATATATAGCCTTCTTGGATATATCCGTTGAGATAGATCCGTTGAGCAAGATTCTGTGACAACTTGATAGTTGACTTGAATAGACCAGGATCCGGATATTGCGGGATTTGAAGATCTCTGACAGCTTCAGTATTTGAATACTTTATCCTTTCAGTATTTAAATACTTCTTTATCGAACGAGACTTGACTTTAGTGAATACCAAAGATTCCTTTCCAAATGGTGTTCAGTCCTGTTCCGATGTGAATGCTGTATCCAATTGCGCTGTAGGTATATTGGAGTAGTCCGGCGCTGTATGGAAGAGTGCTGTATTGAGATTCGAGACAGCTTCCATACTTGGCGTTTAACTTAGACTTTGTTGCTGTATCTTGGTAGCGCGAGAGCTTGCTGTATGCTGGCGCTATCCGAAGGTCTTCGATACAGGATTGACAACTTCGACTGGCTTTCGATACAGGGCTTGCTGTATCAAGCTTTGTTGTTTGGCAATTATCAAAACAACATTATTATTCCCAACAAAAGTTTATATCATCTTCCTTAAATTACTGTTTTTGTTGTATAATAAGAATAGTAGCTTACTGGACCAAAATAAAATAAAATAAAAAGTAAGTGAGAATATATGGTTTAGAAAGAGTTGTACTTTTCTTAAAATGGCTAAAAATAGTTGTACATTCGCCAAAGTGGACTCGTCAAGTGGGACGGAGGGGGTACAGTTTTTTCTCTGTCAAATTTTCATATGTCTAGGAGTATGTATTATGCTAACAGGGGATGGTTCTGCGATCCTGAGCTTCATAATCAATGATTATTAAATATGACAACTTATGTTTAATTATTGACAATATAGGAGTATCATTTTCCCCCTTGTATAGCATACTGCCTTTAGTAGGAAACAAATATCTTTGAAATTGTACATGGTAATTCTTAGGGCGTATGAAGAGGTAAACAAATCACTTATCCTGATAATCAGCCTGACAAGACGGCATACATCTCCCCAGCATGATGTGAACCATTCTCCAAAGGGAGAATCAGTTGCTTTTGGTTGCTCTAATATTTCTTAGTGCAATCACTTGGAAAAGGTGCATCAGTTTTTAATTTTGTACAAAATTGAATTTTGGAGGTAAAATGTTTTGTGACCTATAGTTGAAAGCACACAATTCTCTTGCATGGATTATCTTTCTTTAGCTTCGTCTTGGACCTCATTGTCAGTTAACTTAGATTAGTAATTGATTTCTTATTTAACTTTTTGCAGTCGGCTATTCCTGAAGATGCCTTTTTGGGCCCTTGGAGAAGATCTCATAATCTGTGGGTCAATAGGTTGCGACGGGCCTCCAGTTTGAGAGAGTTTCTGCAGGTGATGCATATTGCATTTATTGTTGTTTCTCTCTGGTAGGAGGCTAATTTTCTGAAAAGTTCTTCGTGTTCTCCCATTTTATGACGGTTTTAGGTCTTGGCTGATTTTGTTACCGCTGTCAATGAAGACTGGTTTTATGAAAACAATGTTTCGGGTTCCCATGGTACATCAGACGACGTTGTATCAAACTTTTCAACCATGCCGCATACATATTCTGCCGTTGCACTTTGGTTGGCGAAACTGGATATATTGGTTGCGTCTCATGTGGAAAGCAATCATTCTCAAAATACATCTGAAATGGTTGGCAGATCGCAAGGTATGCATTTTATTCCGAATTTATTGACACCTTTTAGATGAGAAACCATTTTTGGTATGATTAGAAAGAACACTCCATAGAAATTTATATAGTAATTCATTAATTATGATGCATTGAATATTTTTAACATAAGGACAATGAACTTTCAAGTTCAATTAACTTATGTAATGTACATTTAATTTTATTATGTAAAAATATGGTGATTATAATTCATTCATTTTAGACAAAAGCTTTATTTAAATTACTAATTTATAATTTATTTTTGAAAAAAATTTAAGTCACTCTATAAAATAATAATTATTAATTTATTGATTAATTAATATCTCTATAAGTTAATAAAATTTCATGACATTATTAATTTATAGAGATTTTACTGTACATTTGTTAGTTTGTTATTGGCCAACACTCTCGCAATATAGGTTTTAGCTAAGTTTGTTATTCTTTTTCTTGGAAAATAACTTCGATGCTTTTAGAGGAGGGGTCTCGCAGAATGTCTCAACACCTAATAAGTGAATACAAAGCATTTATTTCTCTGTTTCTTACCACTTGTAATACCGCGTGTTAACTAATAATCTCAGTTTAATTTGAGCTGATCGGTAGACCTCCCTCTCCTTGTTTCTTATTCCGGTTGTTTCTTATTTCCGTGTCTTGAAATAGAAAGGTCAGATTGTCAAGAGAAGAGGTGGTGGGAACTATGAATATTGTTTTTAATACACATACTGCAAAGATCAATGCACTGTCTTGGTTTCGTGACTTCGAATAGATCTTTGCAAAAACATGTTATAGTTATCTGGTCTAATCTCTATTGTGGTAGAAATCCCATACTAAGAGTTAAAACAAACAAAAGTGCTACGTGCACAACCAATTTACACAACGAAACTTTACAACACACCATCTCAGCACACATCTATCACTAAATTTATTATTCACTCCATCACCTACCCCACTACACATAAAATCAATGACGCAAAACAACCACAACCGTTACAATTGTACCATTTTTCTAAAACAAAACTGAGTAGTAGATATCATGGCAGATGGATGGGACATAGTAGTTTTAATCTTAATCACACAATTTAAAGGCAAAAATGTTGCTCCCTCCATCCCACTGGTAGTCTACTTTGCTTTAATCTTAATCACACAATTTATATAACAAAAAACATTGATTTTAAGGAATATTATATAATTTTTAATTGAATATTAAGGTTTTATTTTGAAATTAGACTCTTCTATTGGGACAAAATCACGTTTTGGAAGTAGACTCTTTAAGTGGCACGGAGGGAGTGCTAGAGGTACAATTTTTCTTTTCCAATGTTAAAAATTAGTACCATGCGTTTGAAGTAGTAAAACTATGGCTTCTTTTTGACATGCATATTGCCATGGTTGTCGATATTTTCGTGTGTTTGTTAGTATGCAGGTAATGGTGTCATTTTTAAGTAATACCGTGTCTTTAGTATAATTCATATCTTCTTGCTGAATTAGCTGGGACTGGATCTCGTGAGTTACCTATTATGTTGATGTCCTTTGCTATGAATATGCAAGCTGGATTTAAGATGTCCACTCCTTTTTCTTGCAGAAGTCTTTTTTTCATCTTTAATTTTCTTAGTTTTTTGATTTTTTTTTTCCAAGTATCAAACTTAAAGAAGGTTAAAATTCTCGACATAATTTATCTTTGCTCTGGCATCAGGTACCTTCTGCATCCCCAAGTAATTAATACCCTGTCGTGCCGGTTGGCTTTCTAAAGATTTTGATCTCATCAAGGTAGCACAATTCAAATACTAATCTTTATATGATCCAAGTTTGCAAGAAGCAGTTTCAGGTGGTCTGTCTATCATTCATTATGATGTGTAACAACACTCTTCTGGGGGATTTTAATTGGTTCATTTTATGCCCCAAATCCCAACTTTATCTCCGAACTATTATTAGGTGAAAATTGTTTTTGATTTCGCCCAAAATTTTGAATCTTCTTCTTTGTGCAGAAAAGCGAGAGAGGAACGGAACTGCTTTTGTTGTATGTATGTAGATAAAAATAAATGATTTTGTTCCTTTAACATTGCGCTTTCATACTTGCAAAAAAGAAAAAAAAACACAATAAAAAAACCATAGAACCTTGTTTTACAAATAAACGTATGTTAATTGTTGTGTTCATTAAGAACATCGACTATTGATCATAGTTCTTCGAAAAACGTAGGTTAGTGCCGCTCTGTTAACCTGCGCCGCCGGAGAATGGCTAAACGAGGGCGAACGAAAACGGTGGTGACTGGAGCCCAGCGAATAACACCACAAGGAGCTATTGCTATTGACGGAAAGTCTCAACAGAAAGCGACAGAACCACGTGGTACCAGCAAGCCAATTGAGGAAGGAAATTCTGAATCAACTGCAGCGACAACAGAAATTGTGGGAAAATCGTCGGCACAGCGCAGACTTGAGCTTAATACGTCCCTGATCCAGATGGAAAATAAGGAAATTTCGGTACCGGGGAGATTAGGTAAACGCCTTCACTATGTCTTACCTACGCTCAAACAAGGAGTTCCTACAGCATGTCTAGATAAATCTGATTTAGAAAAGGAAGTTGATAAATGGAAGAATGCTTTGATTCTGGGGAATCACCAACTATTTTGTATTTGAATATGTGGTTTATGAAACAATGTCAAATTGAAAACAAACCTGAGATATTCTACCATGCTGAGGATTATCTTGTGCTTCGTTTTCAATCAATGGAAGAGGGATTGGATTTTGTATATTGGACCACACACAGTAGCTAATAAACCAGTTATTGTGAAAGCTTGGGAGGCTGGTTTCTGCTTCAAGAAATAAATTCTAAAGATAGTTCCTCTTTGGGTTCAATTTCTTAATCTCCCTCTTAATTGTTGGGTCACCGATTCTTTAAGTAGCATTAGTAGTATTTTAGGCACCCCACTGTATGCTGATGACTACACATCAAAGCAAGAACGGATCTCATATGCTAGGGTTCTAATAGAAATTGATGTGACACAACCTATTCAACATAGTGTGATGATTGAAGGAGCTGATGGTACACATGTTGAACAAAAGGTTCTTTATGATTGGATTCCACCATTCTGCAACAAGTGCCAAGCAGTTGGGCATAATTGTGCAGATGTAGTACAGCCCATAACATACCAACAAGCAGTCATGCAGAAGAAATGACAACCAAAGAAAGTTGATCCTCGAAGCAAGTTTCCTGATAAACAAACAGTCCAACACTAAAAGGAAATTGGAATCATTGCACAACATAATGGGATTACTAAGAAGCCAGGTGAAAGAAATACTAGGGATTGGGTTGAAAAGGAGTGGGCAGTGCCGAAAAACACAGCTCATAAATATCAATCCCCAGTGACAACTGCAGAAGTTACTACTGGAAACTCATACCAAATGTTGGAAACAGAAGATGATTTGAATGGGATTACTGCAAGGGGCAGGGACCCTATCCCGTTGAGTAAATAATGAAAATGATCATTTGTAATATAAGGGGTTGTAATAAACCCCTCAAGCGAAAAGAAATAAAACACTTTTTGCTTGTAAATAAAGTACAATTAGTGGCTTTACTTGAGACAAGAGTCAAGAAGAATAACTTTCATCAGATAGCAACAAAAGTTTTTCAGAAGTGGGAGATTATTCACAGCTATGATAAAGCTGAGAATGGTAGAATTTGGATTTGTTGGGATCCAAGGAAAGTGGATGTTACAGGTATTGAGAGTGATGCTCAAGGTATCTGGTGTGATGTAGTTGACAAACTAACTGGTAAGAATTTTGAGTTAGTTGCAGTTTATGCATTCAACACTGTTGAGTTAAGAAAATTCTTATGGCACTTTATTGGGAGAATCTGTCAGAGATCCTCTAAATCCCTTCTCATTGGTGGGGACTTCAATACTATTCTTAATAGTGAGGACAGGATTCAAGGAAACCTTGTGACTGAGGGAGAGGTTAAAGACTTCAAGGAGTGTTTACAGATGAATGATCTTTTTGTGATGAAGATTATGGGCGGCTCAGTGTCTTGGTGTAATATCCGGAACTTCTACTACCATTGTTTAATATTATTTTATCCGAGTTATATTGTACAGCGTGGAATCTGTACAGTATAGATAAAATAAATCAAGGACTGAGATGTCAGTATCGGTATAATTGTCGTACTTGGTCGACAAAGGATATAGTGTGTCATGTATACGTATCCAGTATGTCGAGACGGACGAGAAAAGTTGGAAATGGCTAAGTGTAACATTATTAGCGCACGCTAATAATCACGAGTAGCGCACGCTATCGTGCAGGTTTAGCGCACGCTACGGACATAACTTAGCATACGCTAGTGAAGAACAGCTCAGAGGGAATCTACGCATGGACCAGGCCACTTTCGGCGTACGTTCTGATAAGTCAACGGATGTTGTAATGTAGTGTTAGCGCACGCTAATGCATGTTGATTAGCGCACGCTAACTGTATATCAGACAAGAAGGAATCTTATCCTCGTCAGCACTTTCGGCGTGTGGACCTGTCTTCGGAAGCATACAGACAAACGAGTCAACTATGAGTAGCGCACGCTAAGGTTGGACACTTGCGTACGCTAAATAGAGGCATTTACGTACGCTATTGCATGGGCATTGCGTACGTAAATCATTTCATACAGTAAGACAGTTGCCTCTGGACTTCGATAGCTTAGCGCACGCTAAGTGTGTAACGTACGTTAACTGAAGATGTTAGCGTACGTTAATAATGTACAGTATATATATAAGTGCAGTTGGCTATTTTTCGTCATTTTCATCCATTTCTTCATGTGAGCCGATAGAGAGAGCCTTGAGAAGTATTTGAGGTTCCAAACACTGGATTAAGGTGGAGTTAATCATCCATAACAACATTTGAAGCTTGAAATCATTGGTGATTCTTGGAAATGGATTCAACCTTGTAAATCAATCCATTCCTTCAAAAAGGTAAATACTCTTCACTTTGAGATTTCGTTTTGGATTGTATATGATGTTCTTGAGCTGATGATTATCATATAAACAAGTTGATAAGTATGATTATGAGTTGGATTACCGGATTATGATGATGTTATTGTTGATATGAAGATATTGATATGAATTGGATGGTTTCGAATGTGTTGTTTATCTTCAAAGAGATATGTTGGCTAATGTCTTCCTTCAATTCGAATTTGTGATGTTGTTGTTGGTTTCTTCATATGTTGGTGAACATAGCATGATTATGAGTTCTTGGTGTTTAGGTTGTTGATATTAAGGAAGATGAAATATGAATATATGACTTGAATTAAAAGTCGGATGATTACCTATATGTTAAAGGATATTGGATTTCGTTGTTTGATAGCTATGAACATGGTTCAGAATCACTTAGAGTTTTTGATAATCGCCATATGTTGATCGGTATCCGAAATGCATGTAACTGCACGTCATTAGCGCACGCTAAGCCTACTGGCTAGCGCACGCTATCGGGAACAACTTAGCGCACGCTACGGTAAGAGACTAACGTGCGCTAAGTCAACAGGCAGGGTAATATATTCTGTTTCGGTTATGAATTCGTGATGGTTTGAATTGGTTTGTTCTGACTGCGTTTATTCGAGGTTGTGTTGAACCGTTGAGTTCGATTGGTTAGTTTTGTCGGTTGTTGATTGTTATCGGATATATTTTATTTGATTACTTCGATAGGTTGAGATTATTGATCGGCGATTATAACCGGATGTTGCGGTCATGTTCGAGTATGTTCGTGAATTGCTTCGGTCGGGGCTGAGGAGCTCGTAGACGAAGGCATTGTGACTGGTAGCGGCTTCATCATCATCGTATCGGTATCGAGGCAAGTTATTACTTGCTCAGTTATAATGTTTAATGAATGGTTTCAGTTTCATTTCGTTTATAATGCATATAGCAATGATTATATGTTGTCATTCCGATTCTGGGAGTTTAATCATAATGTATATGATTTATTTCGGTTATTGGCATATTTGGGTATCGAGGTTACATTATGGTAAAGACGAGGATACGAGTATCTGTAGTCCATGGTACGTTTGGATCGCCGAGCATTGCGGATAATCGTCGGTGATGGTTTGATATCGAGATTTCTCCCGAAGGACTCGGGGCAAGTATCTTATATTGATTCAGTTAGTGTTAGTGATTTGATCATGCACATTGTTATTCATGTTGTCGAACATGAGGTCGTCTTAGTTGATTTGTCATATTGTCGTTCATGTTGCGTTGTTCATGTTGATGAACATTTTGATTTGCATGTGTATGCATAATTGTGTTGTTTGTGTTGTGTTGATCCGATGGGATCGCGTGATCTATGGAGGGTGCTGGATCAGATGTCCACCTCGTGTTGGTACGACGGGATCATCTTGGGATCTATGCTGAGGGTGCTAGATCATTGGACGAGTTTTTCCACCTCGTGTTGGTCCGACGGGATCATCTTGGGATCTATGCTGAGGGCGCTGGATCGTTGGATTACCCAGTGTTGTGTTGTTTTGCATATGTATATTGTTGGTTATCCACCTCGTGTTGATCTTGTAGAATCATATTGGGACCTATGCTGAGGGCGCTTTGTCATGGGATTGCCATTGAGTATACATTGTTATTCTTTTTGAGCATATTGACGTTGTCACATGAGTATGCATTTGTAGGTCTTGTGTTAGGACCGTGTCCGTATGGCATTGATATGATCTCGGATTAGACTGATATGATTGTCGTGGCACTTCATATATCGAGGTATGTTCCGTATTTCCTTTGGTATTTGTCCTTGATGGAGAATCGGTTATCATCTTGCGATTTGATGATATTATTCGATGGATCGTATTGGTCAGAAATGGTATATTTCCGTATCGTGAGTTGGTTATGATAGTTTGAGAATCTTGAGTATTGTCTGAGGTGCAATACAGATATTATGTTCGAGTTTATTGGTTAATCGAGTAAGAGATATGAAATGTGATAATGGTTAGTCTGATGAGAATTCCTTGAGTAAGCAAAGTTATGGCGGTAAGATTACGTTGGTCGTATTCTTATGTTGTATTCTCATTGGTATGTTATTATTAATGTTATGTGACGGTTATCATTATTGGATATTATGGTTGATCCCGTCGTGGGATTTCTTTTTAGGTTCTTGGAGTATCGAGCTTGTAGCGGTCGTGAAGAGATGAGCTTCCCGGAGGATACTGGCTAGGATATGTTTTGTGCATTGAGTTTCTTGATTGGTTCTTGTATTCCGTTGCTAGAGTATCTTTATGGTTGGTCTTTTTCCGCTGCGTGAGTATTTTGAAACGCTCTTTTGGTATCTGGTAACTGAGGTTACTATGGAAATCGTTTTCTAAACTTTTGAGTGTCGGCTGTTTGGCCTGGCGTTCTCAAATGAGTTTTTACGACGATTTTTGATAAATGGATTTTATAAGTCTTTGTGAATTTTTAAAGATAGTACCGTCGTTGGCCTCTTGGGTATTTGTAAATGTTTGCGAAAATTCCTTCTAGCCTTGTGGGTTCCATCTCGGGGCCCACGGCGCTGTAATATTTCTGGTTAAATCTGGAGGTGTTACACTTGGTGTAATAATCAATTAGGGGAAAACATAATCTACTCCTTAATTGATAGATGTGTGAGCAATATGCAGTGGAAGCTGGATTACCCTAATGTGGTGAGTGAACTACTGGAATGTAACACCCCCAGATTTAACCGGAAATATTACAGCGCCGTGGGCCCCGAGATGGAACCCACAAGGCTAAAAGAAATTTTCACAAACATTTACAAATGCCCAAGAGGCCAACGACGGTACTATCTTTAAAAATGCACAAAGACTTATAAAATCCATTTGTCAAAAACCGTCGTAAAATCTCATTTCGAAAAGGGCAAGGCCAAACGGCCAAAACTCGATAGTTTAGAGGAAGATTTCCAAAGTAACCTCAGTTACTAGATACCAAAAGAGCATTTCAAAATACTCACACAGCGGAAAAAGACCAACCATAAAGATACTCTAGCAGCGGAATACAAGAACCAATTAAGAAACTCAATGCACAAAACATGTCCTAGCCAGTATCCTCCGGGAAGCTCATCTCTCCACGACCGCTACAAGCTCGATAGTCCAAGAACCTAAAAAGAAATCCCACGACGGGGTCAACCACAATATCCAACAATGATAACCGTCACATCATATTAATAATTACATACCAATGAGAATACAAAAATAAAAATACGACCAAAGTAATCTTATCGTCATAACTTTACCAAAGTTCACATCTCGTATCCTCAACAACATGATAAGTCCATAACCAATCATCTGTACTGTATCTCAAACGGAACCCCAAGGTTCTCAAAGCATCATCATAAATCACTGTTACGAAGTCTACTAACTTAGTCCAATCCCAATCCATCGGGTGACATCATCACATCTCGACACAATAATCGATTGTCCACTAAAGACAATTACCAAAGGAATACAGAACATACCTCAAGATGCACAATCTCATGACAATCATGTCAGTCTAATCCGAGATCAGATCAAAGCAACATACGAACACGGTCCTAACACATGACCTACAAATGCATACTCATGTGACAACGTCAATATGCTCAAAAAGAATAACAATGTATACTCAATGGCAATCCCATGATCTAGCGCCCTCAGCATAGATCCCAAGATGATCCTACAAGATCAACACGAGGTGGATAACCAATAATATACATACAACAACACATATAAAACCAACGATGCGAATCCACATGATTCCATCAACACGACACTGGGTAATCTAATGATCCAGCGCCCTCGACATAGATCCCAAGATGATCCCGTCGGACCAACACGAGGTGGAAAAACCCGTCCAATGATCCAGCGCCCTCAGCATAGATCTCAAGATGATCCCGTCGGACCAACACGAGGTGGACATCTGATCCAGCGCCCTCAGCATAGATCACACGATCCCATCGGATCAACACCACACAAACAACACAATTATGCATATACATATGCAAATCAAAATGTTCATCAACATGAACAATATATGAATCAAAACATGAACGACACTATGATGAAACAACTAGGACGACTTCATGCTCAGCAACATGAATGACAACCTGCATGATCAACATCATTAACACTAAACCGAATCAAACTAAGATACTTGTCCCGAGTCCTTCAGGAGCAATCTCGATGTCAAATCATCACCGACAATTATCCTCAATGCTCGACGATCCAAACGTACAATGAACTATAGATACTCATATCCTCGTCTTTATCGCAATATAATCTCGATACCCGAACATACCAATAACCGAGATAAAGCATATACATTATGATTTACCTCCCAGAATCGGAAGAACGATATACGATCCAAATACCCAGAGTTCACAATAATAATCATCGCTATATGCATTATAAACGAAATGAAACTGAAACCATTCATTAAATATTATAACTGAGCAAGTAATAACTTACCTCGATACCGATGAAGTCGTTACCAAATCCATTGTCGTCATCTACAAGTCCCTCGACCTTGATCGGTGCAATCTACGAACATTCTCGAATACGACCGCAAAGCATGGTTCTAATCACCGATCACTTACCACAACCTATGACAATAATCAATAAACAACAATCTGGTAACAATCAATAACCGATATAACCAATCCACAAACCCAACGGTTCTATGACATCTCGGTTAAACATAAGTCTAAACAATCTAACTCAAACCAGTACAAATTCACAACCACAACACGAAAATACTGCACTGTCTGCCTACTTAGCGCACGTTAAACGCATAACGTAGCGTGCGCTAAGTAGCTCCCGTTAGCGTGCGCTAGCCCGTAAGCTTAGCGTGCGCTAATGCTGTACAGATGCATGTTTTTCAGATACCGAATCAACATATGGCGATTATCAAGAACACTAAGTGATTCTAAACCATGTTCAAAGCTATCAAAACAGCGAAATCCGATATCCTTTAACATATAAACAATCATTCAACTTATAATCCAAGTCCTATATCCATATATCATCTTCCTCAATATCAACATCATGAAACCTTAAGAACGTAACAATACTTCCATAATCTATCATTACAGGGAGTAATTATCAACAATAACATCAACATTCGAAACTGAGGAGAAGATTTAACCAACTTATCTCAAGAATACGGACAACACGATTCAAACCATACGAATCACATCAATATCCATATATCAATAACAACATCATCATAATCCGGTAATCCATCTCCTAATAATACTTATTAACTTGTTTATATGATATTCATCAACTCAAGAACGTAAATCTCCAATCCAAAACGAAATCCAAAAGTGAAGAACTATTACCTTGTATAGACGAACCATGAAGGAGAACAATCAACTTCATTCCAAGAATCATGAATAATTTCAAGAACAAGACTTTAATCCATGTTCCTCACCTTAATCTTTGTTAAAGATCATCATCTCTCAGTGTTTGGAACCTCAAACTTCTCTCTAAAAACTCTCTCTCTCGATTGCAAGGAAGGAATGAACGGAATGAAGGATAATGCCCAACTACACATATATATACTGTATATTATTAACGCACGCTAACGTCCTCATTTAACGTACGTTACATGCTTAGCGTGCGCTAACTCTCTATCGTTAGCGTGCGCTATCGCGGTCCATAGGCTGCTGACTTGCTCCGCACATCAGCTTACGTACGTAATGCCCATGCAATAACGTACGTAAACTACACTGTCTAGCGCACGCAAAATCTTGTATCTTAGCGTGCGCTAATTGTAGTTGACTTGCTACAGTCTGCACCTACCCCGAATAGGCTCGTGACCCCACATGCCGAAAGCAACCAATAAAGCCAAGATTCCCTATTGACCGACTGATATTAGCGTGCGCTAACAACAGGCATTAGCGTGCGCTAATGCTTTACGACAAACATCAGTTGACTAATCAGAACATGCGCCGAAAGTGGCCTGGTCCACACATAGATTCCTTCTGATCTGTTCTGCACTAGCGTGCGCTGCCTTTTACCTTTAGCGTGCGCTAAACCAGTACGATAGCGTGCGCTATACATGATTATTAGCGTGCGCTAATAGTGCTACACTTAGCCATTTTCAGCTATTCTTGTCCAACGTCTCAACATACAGAATACGAACACACGGTATACTGACTATGTATACATCTTCCAACAATATTCTCATATGATAAGCCCGACACGCAATGTCTTAGTCCTTCATTTATTTTATCCATACTGTACAGATTCCACACTGTACAACATAACTCGGATAAAATAATATTAAACCACAGTAGTAGAAATTCCGGATATTACACTGGAAAGGGAGTTTCTGACCACTGCCCTCAACTACTTGAATGGGAAGTGGAGCAGAGACAAAAACCTTATCCATTTAAGTTTCTGAATGTTCTTGCTGAGCATTCTGATTTTAGAAACATTGTGCTTGAGAATTGGGCTCAAAAAATGTATAAAAATGGGTTGATCAACGTGTGGCATAAGCTGAAGAAACTAAAGCAACCTTTGAAGAAGCTTAATACTCACCATTACAGAAACATTCCTGAGAAGATTTCTAAAGCTAGAGTAACCTAACTGATACTAAACACTAGCTGATGACTGACCATCTGAATCAAGAGTTGATAGCTGAAGAAAAGAGAAGCTTGGAAGAACTGAACAAATGAAGTTCTATAGAAGAAAAAATTTGGCAGCAGAAAGCTAGAGTTGACTGGATAAAACTTGGTGACTCCAACACCAAGTTTTTCCATGCTTACACCAAAGCAAGATATGGGAACAACGTTATTAAAATTCTGTGGAGAGATGATGGTACTTAATGCAACACTCAGCTGCACATAAAAGAAGAGATCAAAAATTTCTACCTAAACTTGATGGGTAGTACTGCTGAATCTATGCCTATGGTGGATAAACAAGTTGTTGCTCGGGGTCCTGTTCTATCTGCAGCTCACAAACAAATCCTCTGTGAATCGTTCACTACTCAAGAAGTGAAAGAAGCTTTATCCTAGATGAATCCACAAAAAGCTCCAGGTATGGATGGTTTTAATGCTTATTTCTTTCAACATGCTTGGCACCTTATTGGAGATGAGATAGTTCAAGCTGTCCTGGAATTCTTTGACACTTGTTTTATGCCTAAGTGTGTGAATATCACTCTAGTTTCTCTGATTCCTAAGACTCCTCAGGCCTGTAGAGTGAAAGAATTTAGGCCCATAGCATGTTGCACGATTCTCTACAAAATTATCTCTAAGATCCTGGCAAATAGGCTACAGAAAGTGCTTGATGCTATTATTAGTGAATCTCAGTCTGCATTCATTAAGGGCAGATTAATCTTTGACAATATCATTCTCACACATGAATTAATCAAAGATTATGGAAGAAAACAGTTATCGCCCCGGTGTATGATTAAAATTGACATTCAGAAGGCCTATGACTCTGGAGAATGGCCTTATTTAAAACACTTAATGATGGAGCTTGGGTTTCCTTGGAAGTTTATTCGGTGGATTATGGCTTGTGTTACTACTGTTTCCTATTCTATCAATGTCAATGGTGAAGTAACTGAACCTTTTGAAGCTAGAAAAGGGTTGAGACAAGGTGACCCCATCTCCCCTTATCTTTTTGTAATTAGTATGGAATATTTACATCGATGCCTACTGCAACTGAGGCAAGATAGAAGTTTTAAATATCATCCAAGATGTAAGAAGTTTGATTTGGTAAATGATAGCTTTGCTGATGATTTATTATTATTTGCTCATGGGGATATTAATTCAGTGAAAGCTCTTTTGAAAGCCTTCAATCTTTTCTCTGATACATCCGGATTAAGAGCAAACCAGGCTAAGAGTAGTATTTATTTTGGTGGAGTACACAATGATGTGCAGGAAGGGATTTTAACTGAGTTTGGAATGTCTAAAGGTGATCTCCCCTTTAGATACCTGGGAGTTCCCCTCCCCTCAAGAAAACTCACTGTTATTCAATGTCAGCCCTTACTTCAAAAGATTCTTGCCAGAATTGACTGCTGGGCATCTAAGCTTTTATCTTATGCAGCTAGATTGCAACTTATTAAATCAGTTCTCTTCAGTATTCAGACGTAATGGTGCCAGGTTTTCCTGCTCCCTCAGAAGATCATTAAGGCGATACAAACAACTTGTAGATGCTTCTTATGGTCTGGAAAATTTGGATTAACAAAGAAGGCTTTGGTTGCATGGGATTACATGTGTCTTCCCAAGACTGCAGGTGGGTGGAATTTGTTCAATACCCAGGTATGGAATAGAGCAGCCATTTGCAAACTCTTTTGGTTCCTTGCTAATAAAAAAGACTGTCTCTGGGTAAAGTGGGTGCATGGGTTTTACATAAAAAATCAGGATTTGTTCTTAATGAAGATACCTGTGAATGCATCCTGGGTGATTCAAAAGGTTTTGGGGGCCAGAAATTACTTCAAAACGAAAATACGTAAAAACATCTCCGAAACTCGTCTAAAAGGAAAAACTCCAAGAACAAAATAGATTCAGAATTCCAAAACAGTAACAAGCTAGTCGTCCGAAACGAACATACACAAAAAATAGAAATTACCAAAAATAGAAAGTACGGATACTACATTCACTCCTCCTAAAAATAAGTTTCGTCCTGAAACTTACAACGCAAATAATTTGGGGTATCTCGACTTCATATTCTCTTCCGTATCCCACGTGGCTTCCTCGGATCCATACCTCGACCATTGCATTTTAACCAAATGAATGGTTTTGTGCGTAAGTTGCTTCACCCGGTGCTCTAATATCTGAATCGGCCTCTCTTCGATGGTAATGTCGGGCCCCAACTCAATCTCTCCAAAATCGATAATATGGCTAGGGTCCGGCACATACCTCCTAAGCTGAGAAACATGAAACACGTTATGCACGTCACTCAAGGACGACGGCAAACCTAACCGATATGCAAGCTCTCCAACTTTCTATAAAATCTCGAACGGTCCAATATATCTTGGACTAAGTTTACCCTTCCGGCCGAAGCGGTAAACTCTCTGTGTCGGCGACACCTTAAGCAACATATGGTCTCCCACCTCAAACTCCAATGGCCGGCGACACGTGTCGGCATAAGACTTCTATCGACTCTGGACCGTCAACAACCTATCGCGAATCAAAGCGATCTTCTCTCTCATCTCAACTACCATATCTGGTTCGGTACCAACCAACTCGGATGCATCGTCCCAACACAACGGTGATCTGCATCTCCTCCCATAAAATGCCTCAAATGGTGCCATTTTGATCGAGGCATGCCAACTATTGTTGTACGTGAACTCGATCAATGGCAAGTGTGACTCCCAATCATCCTTCCAGTCTAAAGCACATGCTCTCAACATATCCTCCAGCGTCTGTATCGTCCGCTCTGACTGTCTGTCTGTCTAAGGGTGGTAGGATGTACTGAGTCTCAACTCAGTATCACTCGGTACACATAATTTGCCGCGAAATCTCAAAACTCCATCATCCTGAACCACAAATCCAGGGGCTTTCCCCTTCTTCACGTCCTCTCTCAACTGGACTAAAAATGGATCATCATATTGCCTCGCCTTGATATCATCAACCAAGGATGAAGTGATTTCTAACGCAAATAACTGGCCCTGATGTAACACCCCTAATTCGCTCAGTGATATTACACGCCGTAGAACCTTTCCTCAAGGATCTACCAGGCTGGTAACAATATCGAACATCTCAACAATGCCTTTAAGGCTAAAATGACTCAGTAGACCGATTTGGTCTTTCAAAAAATACATACAACTCAATCACAACACATGCCCACGCACGGGTCGAGTACAACACACTCCCGTACAACGAGGAAGGAATACTGCAACAGAAAATAAAATACAACTAAACCAATACGACATCAACGGGTCCTCGTGTGATTAGTATCGTTCATCTTTCATCATCCTTCATGCTGACCCTGTGTTATGCTCCAAAACCTGAATGCAAAACAGACATCCACCCCCCGATTTTTCGGGGGTTAGCAAAATTCCACTATTTTGCTAGTGCAAGTACAAAGTGCAAAAATACGAGCCATACAATACAAGTTCCAAGGACAATAATAACCAGGAATCCTCAAAGATTTAAACATAACGAAAATACTTCCCGAGGCAAGAGTTTAGGTAAAGCTTTCCAAAATCGAAAGATCCCAAGTCAAGTGAAACAATTTATAAAGTGATTTTTAAAATGCCATCGAGAGTTTTGATAGAAACAACTCAGGATTTTCGAATCCTTCTCTTTCCAAAATCAACAGGGGTCACAGCCCAAAGGTTTCGTTTTCACAAATAAAACCAACAACGATTCACATGGTCAGAGCCCACATCAAGTGTCCTCAACAGACATAAAATCAACACAACATAATCACATACAGGCATCGCCTAGGACCGGGATGAAGCCACAAATCCCACCTGAGGCCTCTAAGGACCTCCCGAGCTGACTAGCGAAACAAATCACACACCATATCTCACAGTTGGATCAATCATTTGTTGCATCCTGACCACATGATCGCAAGCCATGTGTCACCGTAGATTATCTCAGGCTCTCACGGTTGGATCAACCACTTGTTGCATCCTGACCATATGATCACGTGCCATGTGTCACCGTAGACCTTCAACCATATCCACACATTCACATAAATAACATATCACATAAATAATATCCAAGTAATTCACTCAATGGCAACAAACACAATGCACGACGCAATGGTCAAATCACAACGCACCGATATGAGATAATATATACATATATATATATATATATATATATATTATCAAAGCACAACGACAACACCAAGTGTATTCATAGTAATTCACGTAACCACCCACGAACACAATGTTCACAAAACACACGCGTTTTGAAAGAGGGCCTTTAACAAGGCTAACCGAATCTTTGAAGTGAAATTCAAACGATCAAATAAACACATGGAGACGATCACTAATTATCATATCCATAAAACAAGAATTGTATGGGCAAGGTACTTGCCTCGAATAACCACAACGCGGAGAATCGACCGAAGTGAGGAGACTCTGACCGAATACGAACCCGCCGACTCCGCCGAATGACAACCCGTAATAATAAACTACGAACGACAATAATAACAACGAAAATGAATTCTAAAGTACGACCCAAAGCCGCTGAATTCAAGTAACAAACGGTGAAAGTTCAAGGGTTTCCCCCCAAACGGCCAAGAACACGAATCAACCCGACAAAACATGAAAATGGAATTCCCAACCGAAATATGGATGTTCAATCCATAGGATATGTTTAAAAACATCATTTTACAACAATCGGTTCATAAAAATGGATGGAAAACAAAATCAAGAACAAATCCCCAAAAAGTCAACTCGAAGGAAATCAAGAAATATATCTTGATTCGACGAAGAACAATGGATTAAATGATGTTAAACACATGAATAATATTAAGATTATCATGGATTAATCAACAATACGGAACGAATCGGACAAAAACCCGAAAACCCCAAAATTTCCCAAAGATAGGGTTCTAGGAAATCTAACCTTGATTCGATGGATCAAAGGATGTTATAGGATGATTAATCAATGATATGAACTCCCAAACTTCCTGGATTAATTGCTTGACAACATCCCTCCTTGACCACCAAGCCTCCAGCCGCGGAAATGAGAAGATGGAAATGAAAAACGGATGAAAATATGCTCGACCATATTTATCTTGTGCGCGCCTAGCGCGCGCTAGCCTTCCGGCAGTAGCGTGCGCTATCGGCCAGTATCGCCCAGAACCCTCGGCTGGGGCCCGCATGACCCGGCACTATCGACCCGACTCCGCCGATCAGGACTACTTTGCCGCCCGATAGCATGCGCCGCGCGGATGCTAGCGCGCTAAGCGACACTGTCCGTAACCTCTGACTAAAGCGCTCGGCCAGTAACGCGTTCGCTAGTCGGCTGACAGCGTGCGCTACACATGCCGGTTAGCGCGCGCTACGACCGACAGCAGCGTGCGCTATCTGCCAATCCTCCCCGAGTCCAGAACTCCAGGGACCTCTCTGCCCATCCCGATAGCATGCGCTGGCCGGCCACATAACGTGTGCTACTCTTGCCGGCTATCGTGCACAGTCTTCCGGCAGTAGCGCGCGCTACGCCGGTTCTACGCGTCTGCCGGCGGTGCCCGGCCGCCAAGATTACTGCCGCACCGTCGCCAATGCCCGGCCGACCCGACGATTTGGTTTCCAAAAACGCACGAAACGAAACACAACGAAATGCTCGTGGACAACATCATTGATCTGATATGAAATACTACGCGACAATGAATCACACGCGACCAAATAAACACGAAAATCGATCAAGACAACAAATACGAATGAGGATACCCACAACTTTGGGTAAATTACAAAATGGCCCAAAACGCCCGAAAATCACGATACGTGATCGAATAACCAAACTGAAGTTCACAACACGTCTAAAAAAGTTAAACGGACTTATGGGAAACTCGAAACAGTAGTTTCGAACGAAATTCGCAAGAATCGAACTCGAGTGCGGAAAAGTCGCTAAGAAGCACGGAACTCAACAAAACGGAACCGAAACGATCTCGGATGGCAAAAAGTGCAGAATTAATCATTCTCAGAATGACGAAATGGTCACAAGCGACTCGTCAAAATGGATTCTCATTAAAAAGAAAATTACCGGAAATCGAAATTGCGGATATTACACGTGAACCCTCTGAACCCAAACCTCTATGTCCTGACAAATCAAATCCCGCTGGATCCTGCTCTGAGGTGTGAGCACCTCTAACACCTGTAGAGCCATCGGCTGGCGATTTAACGCATCTGCCACTACGTTAGCCTTACCCGGATGGTAAAGAATCTCGAGGTCATAATCTTTAATTAACTCCAACCACCTACGCTGTCTCATGTTCAACTCCTTTTGACTGAATATGTACTTCAGACTCTTGTGATCCGTAAAAATCTTACACGATGACCCATAGAGGTAATGCCTCAAAATCTTTAAAGCGAATACGACCGTAGCTAACTCCAAATCATGTGTGGGGTAATTTACCTCATAAGGTTTCAACTGGCGAGACGCATAAGCAATGACTCTATCTCTCTGCATCAAAACACATCCGAGTCTGAGGCCCGAAGCATCACTATAAACCACAAAATCCTCGTTCCCCTGAGGCAATGCTAAAACGGGTGCTGTAGTCAACCGTCTCTTCAACTCATCAAAACTGTCCTGCCTGACTGCGGTCCACTCGAACTTCTGAGTCTTTTGGAGTAACTGGGTGAGTGGTCTAGCGATCTTAGAAAATCCTTCAACAAATCGACGATAATAACCCGCAAGTCCTAGAAAACTCCTCACTTCCTTCATATTTCTCGGTGACTCCCAAGCCATCACTGCCTCTATCTTCTGCGGATCAACCCGAACTCCTTCCGCTGAAATCACGTGCCCGAGGAATATCACTTCCTTGAGTCAAAACTCACACTTAGAGAACTTCGCATACAAATGCTCAGCTCTCAAACTGTCTAACACAATCCGGAGATGTAAGGCGTGCTCCTCATGACTCCGGGAATAGATAAGAATATCGTCGATAAAGACGACTACGAATTTGTCCAGATACTCAATAAAAACTTTGTTGATCAACTGCATGAACACTGCTAGGGCATTGGTTAGCCTGAAAGGTATAACCACAAACTCGTAATGGCCATATCTCATCCGAAAAGCAGTTTTCGGTATATCACTGTCCTGAATCCTCAACTGGTAGTAGCCCGATTATAAATCAATCTTCGAGAAGATTGTCGCTCCCTGAAGCTGATCAAACAAATCGTCAATCCTGGGCAAAGGGTACTTGTTTTTGATGGTCAACTTGTTTAATTCTCGATAGTCGATGCATAAACGAAGCGATCCATCCTTTTTCTTAACAAAAAGTACAGGCGTACCCCAAGGCGATGCGCTCGGTCGAATATACCTATTATCTAACAACTCCCCCAACTGTTTCTTCAACTCTAACATCTCTGACGGTGCCATACGGTACGGCGCTCGAGAAACACGAGCCGCGTTCGGCTCTAGATGAATAAGAAACTCAACCTCCCGCTGCGGTGGTAATCCCGGCAAGTGATCCGGAAATACGTCGGGATACTCACTAACAACTGGAATCGACGACATGTCAACTCCACCATTCTCCGCCTTCAAAGCGTAACACCAGTAGCCTACACAGCCCTGGTTCAGAAGTTTTATCGCCTTCAAGGCACTAATCACATTACCCGATCTCCCCGGCTTACAACCAACAAGTGTATGCTCTGTGCCATCCTCAGCCACTATCGAGATAGTATGAGTCCGATAGTTCATGATGGCACCGTGATGATCCAACCAATCGTCCAAGAGGATCAAATCATCGCCCTTATAGTCAACAACAATGAGATTCGAGGGCCAATCCCGACTCCCGATCCTCACTGGGCAATCCCTAACCTCCCGGTTCCCAACCATACGATCCCCACTAGGCATACCCACTACAAACGGCTCACACTCGAACAAGCAGTCAATGCCAATATGAGACACACAATCCGAAGCAATAAAAGAGTGGGTAGACCCCAATCAAAAAGCACCGAAACTGGATGAGAAAGGATCTGAGTGGTACCTGACACCACCGGAACATCTGCCTCCTCCGTGCATCTCATCTGATACAACTGAGGGTGGACTGAGCCAGAACTAGATGCAGCTCGGTGGTTCGGCTGACCCCGACCCCTACCACGGCCCGAACTCTGAGGAACCTGAGTGATTGGAGTCTTCTGATCGACGCTAAGCTCCTTCTGAATGGCAGTGGTACTCGGAGCTCTAGCGGCTCTGGTAGCCCTCTCACAATGAGTTGCCCGGTGCCTGGTCTGGCCGCAAGAAAAGCAAGTAACTAAAGGAAATGGACACTCCTTCATCAAATGCTCATATTGGTTGCAGTTAAAACAAACTCTGCCGCCGGATGCAACTGATTGGACTGAACGGTTACTTTGAGATCCTTCGGCCTGATGAAACGGCCTCTTCCCAGATGTAGGAGCATACCGAGATTTCAAAAATCGACCACTCCTGCCAGCTGAAAAACTTCCAGCTGTCTTCTGTTTCTTGGCCTCGGAACCCAACTCTGATTCCGGGACAGCCATCTCAATCGCTAGGGCTCGGTCCTGGTATTCCTTCAAGGTGGCACACATGAGCGGTGCCATACTCTGCCTGATATGCGGCTTCATGCGCATATTGAAATAACGGATTTTATCGGCCTCGGTCCTCACCTGATTTTTCACGAATCCCAACTGCTGATTATAAGAGATGATGGCCTGAGAAATCGGCACATCCTGAGGTGTAGCAGTGAAGAATTCCACAATCATGCGTTTCTTGACTGACGGTGGACATTATTCTGCTTCCATAGTACTCTTAAATTCCTCTCAAGTGGCTAGGCGGTCTCTGGGCGCCACAGCCTCCCACCATTCCGCAGCTTCCTTATCCATGAGGTACTGAGCAATATGTACCCTTCTGTCATCGGGACAAGCTACATCGTCGAAAGTTCTGCCTAATTGAAAAAGACAATTCTCCCAACCGAGGGAGTCAGAAGAACCAGTGAAACGAGGGGGGTGCATCTTAGTCACATTCTGAAGCCATTTACTAGCTTCATCCTCAGGAGTCGGGGGCATATTCCGACGTCCATCCTGAGCTATCTGGTCAAGTTGAGCTACCAACTGCTGAAGCACATCAGTAGCTCCCATGTCGGCATTACCACCCGACGGCTGATCCTGACTGACAGACAAAGTCTGTTGTCCGTCAGAACTCAGGGGTAGAGTGTTCGGCACTGAATGAGAGGCCGGATCTGCAGAGGACTGAGAAAGCGGAGCTTCCCCACCATCTGCACCACGACCACGGCCTCGGCCGCGCCCCCTAGCTGGTCTACCGAGACCTCTCAACATACTGAAGAAAAGAATTGAAGAGAACAACATCAGAGAAATTCACAGTTTACAAAATTGGTACTACTACTCACAATTCCAAATTACACAAAGGAAATGAATTACGGAAACATAAGAGTTCGAGGAGACTTACAGCCACGGGTCGCACGAAGAGATGGTAGCATGATGATATTAGGCTCAACAACTGACTCTACTGACATGACTGACAGACCCAAAATTAACCAACAGCCTAGACATTCATAACCTAAGTCTTTGATACCATAAATGTAACACCCCAAATCACGTAAGGGACGTTACACGCCGTAGAACCCTCATGAGATCTACCAGGCTAACACATGACACATAATCCACAATGGAAACCAAAAAGATACATTCATCATAGTAAAATAGGGCCGTGGCCTCGACCAAAACATTTTAATGGAAGTACATGAAGAATAAGTCAAATACAAATTCACTGCCCACACAGGGGACTTTAGCCGAGTTTAAAAGTAATCAGATTAACTCCAATACCCAAACAGATACGATGAAAAGCATAAAACATAGACTCGAGCCTCATAATCATGCCGGACCATCCTTTGCGTGCATATCCCGTGTCCGCTCCTCATCTCTTCCGATACCTGAAATGCATAAGACGCATTTCCCCTATTTAAGGGGTTAACATGCGAATAGCTAGTGCAAGTACACAATTACACTACATTATAAACAGATACGATTTACACAGTCATCTCATTCAGAAAACATTTGAAAATCCATATTCCGGAATATCACATTGGCATCCAAAACAGTTAATTAACTCGTCAAGATATCACAAACATCCACAACTGGCAACCTGTGGCCGTACCCCTTAGTATCGACCCCCAAACGCCCTGTCGAACGCTCCGGGTGTAAAACCACTTCCGCGGCCGTACCCCTTAGTATCAGCCGCCAGATGCCCCGTCAAACGCTCCGGGTGGAAGTTTAACCACACATACACCCAAATCCACTTTCGTAGCCGTACCCCTTAGTATCGACCCCCAGACGTCCCGTCAAACGCTCCGGGTGGATGGACAAATAACTCACACACACAAAAGATCATAATTCATCATTCATATCGAAACCGTAACACACATGACGAAATGTAATACATGTACTTGCCTTGAAAACACGACGAGAAGGAAACGGTGAAAGGAAAGGTTTCGGCCCGAATAATCTTCACAAACTCATTCCTAACACAATGATAATATAAAAACAATCTCAATAATGCGGAAATGTAGGAATTCATCCTAATTCTACCCGTTGGAACAATTCATCGGTCACTACGAAGTCATAAACGATTCCAGTCTATTAACGGTGAAAACCTAGAAGTTTAATCCGCTAAACTATATTGAAAGTAAGGGACTACGACTATACAATCGCAATCTAACAACTTATCGAAGTTAAATCGGTTTCCAAGGGTAAAATCATGTCAAAATCCCGAAATCCCCAAAAACTAGGGTTCTAACGAAATATACCTCGATTCGGACATAGAAGGATGATTACGATGATGATAAACCTCTCTTGGAACACAATAATCGATCTACGGAGGAACTCTATGGACTGCTCTGCACAAATCGCTCCAAATCGCTCGAAGAACTCCCGTCGCGAGCAAGGGAAATAAAAAGAAGAAAAATAACGCGTCTGAGGTCAACTCAGGATTTAAACATATGACAGAGCGTTACATACGTTAACACAAATAGTTAACGTACGCTATGAGGTTTACGTACGTTACCTCCTACAAGTTAACGTATGTAAGAGCCCGACAGAACATTCTGTACTATCTGATGAAGGCTATAATGTACGTTACCTCTAAAGCATAACGTACGTTATGCAGGTATCGATAGCGCACAGCAGTTCCACACTGCTGAACATCGTTCCTGCACAGGACGATACAAAGACGGAACGCAACACAAGGACAGACCCCAGAAGCGTAAACACGAGGTATCCATAATGATGAAGCTAAGTGCTGAAAGAAAAAACACTTCCGACTATCGGGGAATCCGAAATACAAAAAAGAAGATAAAATTTCCTATACTTCTAGGAAATTACGAAACGCCCCAAACGTCCGAAAATCACGATACAATGTCGGATTAACAATCCAAAACTCACAACATGAGCAACTCAACTATACGAACTCATGGAATCAAAGAAACAACGAAATCGAACGAGTTTAACGCGAATCAAACGTACATGCGACAAAACATAACTCAAAACGAAAATACGTAAAAACATCTCCGAAACTCATCCAAATGGAAAAACTCCAAGAACAAAATAGATTCAGAATTCCAAAACAGTAACAAGCGAATCGTCCGAAATGAACATACACCAAAATAGAAATTATCAAAAATAGAAAGTACGGATATTACAACGACAATGCTAACATCATACACACATTCTCTGACCGCAAGCTGAAATGATAGGTTTTAAAAATAAAAACCACCTTTTTGAAAATAATTTGGAAACACTAGTTGATCTTTAAGTATCACGTTTCGAAAAAGTAATACAAACAGCGCCATCGAGGCTTTGAGGAACCGTCTTGCATTTGACAAAAACGAAGACATCTTTCTTTTAGTTAAAAACTTTCAGAATATTCGACCTTCGGGTCCAAGCAAATGCGTTTTCTAAATTACTGAGAATATCTCAAAATATTTTGGTCCACAGAGTAGAAGAATTTTGAAGCATATAGTTGCACTAGTAGGCGCCTTGGAAATATAATCCATTTTAAAAGTATGCCTCGAAATTTATTTTCTAAGATACTCAAGATTTTCAAAAACCCAATAGGGCAGAATGCCCAAAACTCACACGTATCGACATTCACTTATACATCTCATAGTACACACATCAAATCATTCGAATTCAAAACAAGACATGTCTTTCCCAGAAAACAAACAGTCAATTATCACAGTTGAAAACCGCGTAGGATCGGGGCGAAACCACTGATCCCATCCCGAGGCCTCTAAGGACCCTCCGGAACTAGCTAGAGAACAAGCTCGTGAATCCGGAGTGAAATCACGGATTCCCCTGAGGCCTCGTCGGATCCTCCCGGAGTAAGCAAACCACACACATATACAGTCCCATTCCATATTAAGCACAAAGACTTCACGAGAATACTTGCAAAACGAGCAAATCATTTTGAAAATCATTAGCAGCGGACAAAAACAACAGTCTAAGAGACATAACTAGCGACAACACTCCTCATATAAACAAAATATGAGAGTCAAATAAACACATATCACGAAACCAAAAATCTACATGAAGATTCCATCACTAAACAAATAATCATACAAGTAGCTCATGTCACACGAGACACAACACAAAGAAGGGAGACTTACAACCACAGGTAGCACAAAGATGATGATCGCCCCACGATACTAATCACGACCAACAACTCAAACGATGCGTCGCGACATGACTCAATCTGACAAGACCGGACAAACACAACCGAACGATACACGACTCAACCCGACAGCCTAGGTTTTCTCAACCTAAGCTCTGATACCATTTATGTAATACCCCCAATCTACTCAGGGATATTACACGCCGTAAACCCTTCTCTCAAGGATCTACCAGGCTGGTAACACAATTAAACATCTCAACATCGCCTTTAAGGCTAAAAAGACTCAGTAGACCGATTTGATCTTTCAATCAATACATACAGCTCAATCTCAATACATACCCACACAGGGTCAAAATACAACACACTCCCGTACAACGGGAAAATACTGCAGCGGAAATAAAGTACAACTAAACCAATACGATATCGTATGGATCCTCATGTGATTAGTACCGATCATCATTCATCATCCTTCGTACCAACCTTTTGTTATGCTCCCCAAGGCCCTGCACGTACCTGAATGCAATACAAACATCCACCCCCGATTACTCGAGGGTTAGCAAAATCCCACTGCTAGTGCAAGTACATAATCATACGAAATGTAACAAACAAATAGAAATCACGAATAGGGTACGACAATTAACTACCATAGCCTTCCCGAGAGGTTTTCTTAATTAGAAAGCAATCAATGAAGTGTTTGAAAATAAATTCCTCATCTCGGGGATTTTAAAAGTAGAAACCTTATTGGACCTCAAGTCCTTAGTTGAAAAAAATAACCATTTCAAGACGAATGGTTCTCAGCCCAAAACCACTTTCCGTAAAACGACCTTTTCAAAACCGTTGGGATCTCATCCCAAATATCACCAATTAACAGTACACGAGAACAATAGCAAGGTTCGTTTTCCAACATCAAAACCCCACGACTGAGGGACTAAACACATACGACAAAATACTCTAGTGCCATCTTAGCTAAGTAGGCCAAATGAACAACTTACCACTTACACACTTAGTTAATGCATGCAATCATGAAAACACCGTTCAAAAACACTCGTTTCCAGAAACGCCATGACCCAAAACACATTTATAAAATGCACCACAATTAAACATTGATCCACCCCTCCGTGGACCCCTACCGAGACCCCTTCGGATCTAACCCGTAGTGGTTAAAAGCAAAGCTCGTCGATCCACCCCTCCGTGGACCCCTACCGAGATCCTGTTGGATCTAACCCATAGTGAGCATACACACACATGTCACTCATGCAATACTATTATGCTAAGAAAGTAAGTTCATTAAGAATACTTACTAGAGATGGCCACTTACCCGACACCATTATCATACTCATCACAATACCTCCATCGTGAACAATCAATCACAACACAACAACACAATTAACACGGAATACACGATTCCACAATATTAAACAAGCAGGGGTATCATTAAAGCCGTCAACGTTCAAAATAATCAAATCATAATCAATTCACACGAATCATATTCACGAGGATAGACCAACCATCGCAAACCCAACATGTAAACTCTATTTGCAGGACACAAATCGTATAAGAAAAATACTTGCCTCGATAATTGATGCTGAAAGCTCCGACGACCACGACTCACCCGGTCGATCCATTGAATTCCCAACCCTTATTATAAATAAATAATAGACAATTAAAATAAGGGTCCAATTTAATATCTTATAATTTTAAGATAATTAGTTAGACGATATATTACCTCATTTGTTCCCTTTAATTTAATTGATCGGATCAAACGACTAACGATAATCAACCCGGACCAATAACTCGATTATTGCTCCGAACACAACTCCAACCTCGGACTCATTCCGTAAGTTCAGTATACGATATCAAGGGTTTTCCTCCTCTTGCCTCCATCAACTCCATCACGTATATATACCTACATATAATGCGTATATATCACACATACACACCTTAATATATATATATATATATACACACAACACCCCATACACATAAATATAACATATATATATATATATAGTACTCACACACGCAACATACTCACACGCACAAGACACTCAACACACATATATACATTATATATATATGCACGTACATCACACACACAAAAAAACTTCCACACACACTTATATATATATATACACACGCGATACACAGCTCGGCCAGAGAAATCGAGCCCAAGCTCGTGAATCCGGAGTGAAGTCACGGATTCCCTCGAGGCCTCGTCGGACCCTCCCGGAGTGAGCAAACCACACACATATACAGTCCCATTACATATTAAGCACAAAGACTTCACGAGAATACTTGCAAAACGAGCAAATCATTTTGAAAACCATTAGCAGCAGACAAAAACAACAGTCGAAGAGACATAACTAGCGACAACACTCCTCATATAAACAAAATATGAGAGTCAAATAAATACATATCACGAAACCAAAAATCTACATGAAGATTCCATCACTAAACAAATAATCATACAAGTAGCTCGTGTCACAGGAGACACAACACAAAGAAGGGAGACTTACAACCACATTTAGCACGAAGATGATGATCGCCCCACGATACTAATCACGACCAACAACTCAAACGACGCGTCGCGACACGACTCAATCTGACAAGACCGGACAAACACAACCGAACGATACACGACTCAACCCGAAAGCCTAGGTTTTTTCAACCTAAGCTCTGATACCATTTATGTAATACCCCTAATCTACTCAGGGATATTACACGCCGTAAACCCTTCTCTCAAGGATCTACCAGGCTGGTAACACAATTAAACATCTCAACATCGCCTTTAAGGCTAAAAAGACTCAGTAGACCGATTTGATCTTTCAATCAATACATACAACTTAATCTCAATACATACCCACACAGGGTCAAAATACAACACACTCCCGTACAACGGGAAAATACTTCAGTGGAAATAAAGTTCAACTAAACCAATTCTACATCGTATGGATCCTCATGTGATTAGTACCGATCATCATTCATCATCCTTCGTACCAACCCTGTGTTATGCTCCCCAAGGCCCTGCACATACCTGAATGCAATACAAACATCCACCCCCGATTACTCGGGGGTTAGCAAAATCCCACTGCTAGTGCAAGTACATAATCATACGAAATGTAACAAACAAATAGAAATCACGAATCGGGTACGACAATTAACTACCAAAGCCTTCCCGAGAGGTTTTATTAATTAGAAAGCAATCAATGAAGTATTTGAAAATAAATTTCTCATCTCGGGGATTTTAAAAGTAGAAACCTTATTGGACCTCAAGTCCTTAGTTGAAAAAAATAACCATTTCAAGACGAATGATTCTTAGCCCAAAACCACTTTCCGTAAAACGACCTTTTCAAAACCGTTGGGATCTCATCCCAAATATCACCAATTCACAGTACACGAGAACAATAGCAAGGTTCGTTTTCCAACATCAAAACCCCACGACTGAGGGACTAAACACATACGACAAAATACTCTAGTGCCATCCTAGCTAAGTATGCCAAATGAACAACTTACCTCTTACACACTTAGTTAATGCATGCAATCATGAAAACACCGTTCAAAAACACTCGTTTCCAAAAACGCCATGACCCAAAACACATTTATAAAATGCACCACAATTAAACATTGATCCACCCCTCCGTGGACCCCTACCGAGACCCCTTCGGATCTAACCCGTAGTGGTTAAAAGCAAAGCTCGTCGATCCACCCCTCCGTGGACCCCTACCGAGATCCTGTTGGATCTAACCCGTAGTGAGCATACAGACACATGTCACTCATGCAATACTAATATGCTAAGAAAGTAAGTTCATTAAGAATACTTATTAGAGATGGCCACTTACCCGACACCATTATCATACTCATCACAATACCTCCATCGTGAACAATCAATCACAACACAACAACACAATTAACACGGAATACACGATTTCACAATATTAAACAAGCAGGGGTATCATTAAAGCCGTCAACGTTCAAAATAATTAAATCATAATCAATTCACACGAATCATATTCGCGAGGATAGACCAACCATCGCAAACCCAACATGTAAACTCTATTTGCAGGACACAAATCGTATAAGAAAAATACTTGCCTCGATAATTGATGCTGAAAGCTCCGACGACCACGACTCACCCGGTCGATCCATTGAATTCCCAACCCTTATTATAAATAAATAATAGACAATTAAAATAAGGGTCCAATTTAATATCTTATAATTTTAAGATAATTAGTTAGACGATATATTACCTCATTTGTTCCCTTTAATTTAATTGATCGGATCAAACGACTAACGATAATCAACCCGGACCCATAACTCGATTATTGCTCCGAACACAACTCCAACCTCGGACTCATTCCGTAAGTTCAATATACGATATCAAGGGTTTTCCTCCTCTCGCCTCCATCAACTCCATCACGTATATATACCTACATATAATGCGTATATATCACACATACACACCTTAATATATATATATATATATATATATATATATATATATAGACACACACACAACACCCCATACACATAAATATAACATATATATATATATATATATATAGTACTCATACACGCAACATACTCACACGCACAAGACACTCAACACACATATATACATTATAGATATATGCACGTACATCACACACACAAAAAAGGGAGACACACAAAAAAGGGAGACTTATATATATATATACACACACACACACGATACACAGCTCAGCCAGAGAAATTGAGCCCAAGCTCGTGAATCCGGAGTGAAGTCACGGATTCCCTCGAGGCCTCGTCGGACCTTCCCGGAGTGAGCAAACCACACACATATACAGTCCCATTCCATATTAAGCACAAAGACTTCACGAGAATACATGCAAAACGAGCAAATCATTTTGAAAACCATTAGCAGCAGATAAAAACAACAGTCGAAGAGACATAACTAGCGACAAGACTCCTCATATAAACAAAATATGAGAGTCAAATAAATACATATCACGAAACCAAAAATCTACATGAAGATTCCATCACTAAACAAATAATCATACAAGTAGCTCGTGTCACACGAGACACAACACAAAGAAGGGAGACTTACAACCACAGGTAGCACGAAGTTGATGATCGCCCCACGATACTAATCACGACCAACAACTCAAACGAAGCGTCGCGACACGACTCAATCTGACAAGACCGGACAAACACAACCGAACGATACACGACTCAACCCGACAGCCTAGGTTTTCTCAACCTAAGCTCTGATACCATTTATGTAATACCCCCAATCTACTCAGGGATATTACACGCCGTAAACCCTTCTCTCAAGGATCTACCAGGCTGGTAACACAATTAAACATCTCAACATCGCCTTTAAGGCTAAAAAGACTCAGTAGACCGATTTGATCTTTCAATCAATACATACAACATAATCTCAATACATACCCACACAGGGTCAAAATACAACACACTCCCGTACAACGAGAAAATACTTCAGCGGAAATAAAGTTCAACTAAACCAATTCTACATCGTATGGATCCTCATGTGATTAGTACCGATCATCATTCATCATCCTTCGTACCAACCCTGTGTTATGCTCCCCAAGGCACTGCACGTACCTGAATGCAATACAAACATCCACCCCTATTACTCGGGGGTTAGCAAAATCCCACTGCTAGTGCAAGTACATAATCATACGAAATGTAACAAACAAATAGAAATCACGAATCGGGTACGACAATTAACTACCAAAGCCTTCCCGAGAGGTTTTATTAATTAGAAAGCAATCAATGAAGTGTTTGAAAATAAATTTCTCATCTCGGGGATTTTAAAAGTAGAAACCTTATTGGACCTCAAGTCCTTAGTTGAAAAAAATAACCATTTCAAGACGAATGGTTCTCAGCCCAAAACCACTTTCCGTAAAACGACCTTTTCAAAACCGTTGGGATCTCATCCCAAATATCACCAATTCACAATACACGAGAACAATAGCAAGGTTCGTTTTCCAACATCAAAACCCCACGACTGAGGGACTAAACACATACGAGAAAATACTCTAGTGCCATCCTAGCTAAGTAGGCCAAATGAACAACTTACCTCTTACACACTTAGTTAATGCATGCAATCATGAAAACACCGTTCAAAAACACTCGTTTCCAAAAACGCCATGACCCAAAACACATTTATAAAATGCACCACAATTAACCATTGATCCACCCCTCCGTGGACTCCTACCGAGACCCCTTCGGATCTAACCCGTAGTGGTTAAAAGCAAAGCTCGTCGATCCACCCCTCCGTGGACCCCTACCGAGACCCTGTCGGATCTAACCCGTAGTCAGCATACACACACATGTCACTCATGCAATACTAATATGCGAAGAATGTAAGTTCATTAAGAATACTTACTAGAGATGGCCACTTACCCGACACCAATATCATACTCATCACAATACCTCCATCGTGAACAATCAATCACAACACAACAACAAAATTAACACGGAATACAGGATTCCACAACATTAAACAGGCAGGGGTATCATTAAAGCCGTCAACGTTCAAAATAATCAAATCATAATCAATCACACGAATCATATTCGCGAGGATAGACCAACCATCGCAAACCCAACATCTAAAATCTATTTGCAGGATACAAATCGTATAAGAAAAATACTTGCCTCGATAATTGATGCTGAAAGCTCCGACGACCACGACTCACCCGGTCGATCCATTGAATTTCCAACCCTTATTATAAATAAATAATAGATAATTAAAATAAGGGTTCAATTTAATATCTTATAATTTTAAGGTAATTAGTTAGACGATATATTACCTCATTTGTTCCCTTTAGTTTAATTGATCGGATCAAACGACTAACGATAATCAACCCGGACCCATAACTCGATTATTGCTCCGAACACAACTCCAACCTCGGACTCATTCCGTAAGTTCAGTATACGATATCAAGGGTTTTCCTCCTCTCGCCTCCATCAACTCCATCACGTATATATACCTACATATAATGCGTATATATCACACATACACACCTTAATATATATATATAGACACACACACACAACACCCCATACACATAAATATAACATATATATATATATATATACACATATATATATATAGTACTCACACACGCAACATACTCACACGCACAAGACACTCAACACACATATATACATTACATATATATGCACGTACATCACACACACAAAAAAACTTGCACGCACACACTTATATATATATACACACGCGATACACTGCTCGGCCAGAGAAATCGAGCCCAAACTCGTGAATCCGGAGTGAAGTCACGGATTCTCCCGATGTAACACCCCCGATATATTCAGGGATATTACAGCGCCGTAAATCCTTTACATAAGGATTTACAAGGCTGAAGAATTGAATAGGCATTAAAAGGTACTAACAAATGGAAATAACGGAATTATGACACAACAGTTCTGACCAAATACAAAAATAGTACAATTGTTCAACAGAACTCAATAGTACATCACCAAATTCAAATCCATCACAAATGACTTCGTACTCGAGTACTTATTGAAAATAACCAATAAACAACAGACAAATGAACCCGGCCGAAACATCACTCTGCACCCTCGTCGTCATGCAGCTCCAGTGGTTGTTTTCCCGCTCTCCTGGATCCTGAACATAAACAAAATGTTCACCCCCGAAGGGGTTAGCACAACGATGCTAGTACAAGTACCACAACATATTATTCATATCTCACGAATAACGTAAACGACAAGAAAAATACCAACAAGTCTTCTCCTACGAGAAACTCATAAATGACATACATAACTGATAATCACAACATGATATCATAACATACACATGGTAATTCCATCGATCCAGCGTTCACTGCCTAGAACCCACGATGATCCCGTCAGACCAACCCGTGGTGGAAAAACCCGTCCGATGATCCAGCGTACGCTAGCATAGATCCCCCGATGATCCCGTCGGACCAACACGAGGTGGACATACAACAACGACATACACGCACGACAATATGTATAACAACAATACATAAAACAATTAAAGTACTTGCCTCGATTTGAAGACAAGAACAACACTTCCACGAAAATGAACACTCGAAGGTCGTCCTCCTCGATCAATCACGTGACGAGACCAAACCTTAACAAAAGAAATGATATAGGATTTATCTCACATCGTACGAATGTTTAACAATTCGATTTACGGCCAAAAGTTCATAAAATGCAATTTGCCTAAACTGCTTAGCGCACGCTAAGTACTCTGTGTAGCGTGCGTTAAGTCTTCTCGATAGTGCACGCAAATAACAAAGCCTAGCGTACGCTAACTGTATATGGTCAGTACTTCACTGATCAGTCGACTGACTCGTCTGATGGTCTAGCGCACGTTACGTACCAAACGTAGCGTACGCTAACTCGTGCTTGATAGCGCACGTTAATATTCATAGCATAGCGTGCGCTATCTGTGCATGGCGCCATCACGAAGCGAAGCTTCTCGCCATGATCGAAACAATGAAATCTTCCGTGATACTTCATGTTACTTCCATGAATACCATGTACATACGATTATGAATGATCTTACGGATAACAACAACTTCGGATTCAGGGATATGCATACCATATAAACCATATTCCATTTCGACTACAATTCTTCATATGACGATTCGAAAAGCTTAACGGTTGATATCAACACTTCTATATCAACCAATATTATCATGCTGAAGTGGTTAAACGTCCCATCTATACTAGATAAATCCTTCCATGATCAATCCTTTAGATTTATCTAACAATAATGATGTTAAAATCAAGTCCAAGATTATTATGAAATTATCTACTAGATTCGGATTACCAATGATAGAAGCTTCCTTTACTTTGTTCAATGTAATAAGATTTCGAAACATGATGATCATAATCAAGGTACTTAAGGCTTAATCATCTCAATATTCCAAACATGATATTCTTTGGATAATTCATCTATGAAAATCCATATCTCGTTAACATGATCATCCAAATCGTTAGAATCCAACTCTAAGTCTGGAGATAGATTGAACATACCTTAATATGATGAAAATCACTGAACCGTAAGGTAGAATCCGACTCCGGTTGGTTGTATGCCACTCCAAGGTGCTATTCCACTTCAATGATTATTCCTAAATGATAACCAATATATAAACACCAACAAAATGTGTTCTAAGTGTGTAGGAGGATATCTCAGCTCTCTGGCCTCTCAAGAATGCAGAAGGAACGAGTAAAATGCAAGCCAAAACGAGTTGTTGTCCTATTTATAATATTCTGCATTTTAACAAGTTAGCGCACGCTACTAAGCATTCCTTAGCGTGCGCTAATAATTGTTGGCTTCAGAATTGTCCGGGCTCGTCCGAGGGAATCTTATCCGGACCCATGTCCCGGCTGGCGCATGTGCTAGCTGTCCCGCTCAATAATTGAGTCCTTAGCGCACGCAACTCCTACCTGCATAGCGTGCGCTAATAATAGCCCGATAGCGCGCGTTAAGATACATTCTTAGTGTGCGCTATCACGAGGTTGTTTGAGCAATTTTGCATGTTTCTATACTTATGTACAATGATATCAATGCACGAAATATCATACTCCAATAATCAAAACCACCAATCCGAATAATACAGGGTTTGAATACAGATGAAATACACCGTAATAAATCCGGATATTACACCCGAGGCCTCGTCGGACCCTCCCGGAGTGAGCAAACCACACACATATACAGTCCCATTCCATATTAAGCACAAAGACTTCACGAGAATTCTTGCAAAACGAGCAAATTATTTTGAAAACCATTAGCAGCGGACAAAAACAACAGTCGAAGAGACATAACTAGCGACAACACTCCTCATATAAACAAAATATGAGAGTCAAATAAATACGTATCACGAAACCAAAAATCTACATGAAGATTCCATCACTAAACAAATAATCATACAAGTAGCTCGTGTCACACGAGACACAACACAAAGAAGGGAGACTTACAACCACATATAGCACGAAGATGATGATCGCCCCACGATATAAATCATGACCAACAACTCAAACGACGCGTCGCGACACGACTCAATCTGACAAGACCGGACAAACACAACCGAACGATACACGAATCAACCCGACAACCTAGGTTTTCTCAACCTAAGCTCTGATACCATTTATGTAATACCTCAATCCACTCAGGGATATTACACGCTGTAAACCCTTCTCTCAAGGATCTACCAGGCTGGTAACACAATTAAACATCTCAACATCGCCTTTAAGGCTAAAAAGACTCAGTAGACCGATTTGATCTTTCAATCAATACATACAACTCAATCTCAATACATACCCACACAGGGGTCAAAATACAACACACTCCCATACAACGGGAAAATACTGCAGCGGAAATAAAGTACAACTAAACCAAAATGACATCGTATGGATCCTCATGTGATTAGTACCGATCATCACTCATCATCCTTCGTACCAACCATGTGTTATGCTCCCCAAGGCCCTGAACGTACCTGAATGCAATACAAACATCCACCTCCCGATTACTCGGGGGTTAGCAAAATCCCACTGCTAGTGCAAGTACATAATCATACGAAATGTAACAAACAAATAGAAATCATGAATCGGGTACGACAACTAACTATCAAAGTCTTCCCGAGAGGTTTTCTTAATTAGAAAGCAATCAATGAAGTGTTTGAAAATAAATTCCTCATCTCGGGGATTTTAAAAGTAGGAACCTTATTGGACCTCAAGTCCTTAGTTGAAAAAAATAACCATTTCAAGACGAATGGGTCTCACCCAAAGTCACTTTCCGTAAAACGACCTTTTCAAAACCGTTGGGATCTCATCCCAAATCTCACCAATTCACAGTACACGAGAACAATAGCAAGGTTCGTTTTCCAACATCAAAACCCCACGACTAAGGGACAAAACACATACGACAAAATACTCTAGTGCCATCCTAGTTAAGTAGGCCAAATGAACAACTTACCTCTTACACACTTAGTTAATGCATGCAATCATGAAAACACCGTTCAAAAACAGTCGTTTCCGAAAACGCCATGACCCAAAACACATTTATACAATGCACCACAATTAACCGTTGATCCACCCCTCCGTGGACCCCTACCGAGATCCCGTCGAATCTATCCCGTAGTGGTTAAAGGCAATGCTCGTCGATCCACCCCTCCGTGGACCCCTACCGAGACCCTGTCGGATCTAACCCGTAGTGAGCATACACACACATGTCACTCATGCAATACTAATATGCTAAGAATGTAAGTTCATTAAGAATACTTACTAGAGATGGCCACTTACCCGACACCATTATCATACTCATCAATACCTCCATCGTGAACAATCAATCACAATACAACAACACAATTAACACGGAATACACGATTCCACAACATTAAACAAGCAGGGGTATCATTAAATCCGTCAATGTTCAAAATAATCAAATCATAATCAATTCACACGAATCATATTCGCGAGGATAGACCAACCATCGCAAACCCAACATGTAAACTCTATTTGCAGGACACAAATCGTATAAGAAAAATACTTGCCTCGATAATTGATGCTGAAAGCTCCGACGACCACGATTCACCCGGTCGATCCATTGAATTCCCAACCCTTATTATAAATAAATAATAGACAATTTAAAATAAGGGTCCAATGTAATATCTTACAATTTTAAGGTGATTAGTTAGATGATATATTACCTCATTTGTTCCCTTTAATTTAATTGATCGGATCAAACGACCAACGATAATCAACCCGACCCACAACTCGATTATTGCTCCGAACACAACTCCAACCCCGGACTCATTCCGTAAGTTCAGTATACGATATCAAGGTTTTTCTTCCTCTCGCCTCCATCAACTCCATCACGTATATATACCTACATATAATGCGTATATATCACACATACACACCTTAACATATATATATATATATACACACACACAGTACACACAACATACTCACACGCACAAGACACTCAACACACACACACACACACACACACACACACACATATATATATATATATATATATATATATATATATATATATATATATATATATATATATATATATATATACACGCGCGATACACAGCTCCGCCATAGAAACCGAGCCCAGCCTCCCCTCCATACGTCACCCGAAAATTGGGTCGCCGGCAACCACCATGGCCGAATCTTGCCCAGCTCCAACTCCGCCCATCCACCGGTAACTCTACGCATCACCGCCAAGCCGCCGCTACTGTCACCGGGTCTTGTCGTCGGAAAACATGTCTGGCAGATCCACCACCATCAAGACACCAACCGGAATTCCAGACAAAGCTCCGAAAGTCCAGCCGCCGAGCTCCGACTTTACACCGGAAAATCCCTCGCGACGACCTTCCACCAAAAGTCCGAATGAGAAACGCACAGGAGGATCGTCCACCTCATTGAGATTCCTCGATCCTGTCGCTCGTCTTCCGATCATTACGAGGAGGAGGATGAATGATATTGATGGTTGATGAAGAAGAAGTAGGTGTGGTGGTAGGTGGGAAAGAAAAAAAAGAAAGGGGAGAGAGAGGACGGGAGAAGATGGGAGAGGAGAAATGAAAAAAAGTGAAAGTAGGGAGTTGGTAGAACAGGAAAAAAAAGTCTCCCATATACAAAATATATATATATATATATATATATATATATTTCCAAATTTCACCAAGTTATAAATATAATTATTCCATTAAAATGAATGAATCTCAAATTAGTTATTCAGTATCCTTGTTCGATCAACCAATTAATTCATATTGCGTCTGACAAAATCAATAACTCACCAATATTTTAGTCCAACACTCAGAGTCCGCCCGACTTATAAATAATCAGCTAATAAAATAATAAATAAATAAATAAATAAAAATTATATCGCCAAAATTCGAGTTTAAAAATTCCCAGATATTACACGAAACAGGGTGTATGGATTTTATAATAAGGAGGCGAGATGAATAAACAAGCTTATACATATGTTTTAAATGGTTAAGACTTATATAGGTTATATACAAAACGGTTTTGAACCTGTGGCTTATTTGGGATTAATACGATTAAAACGACATAAGATGTCATCCCAGATGATAATCTAAAGCATTTCTTAATTGCAGGGGACATGCCAAAGCTGTATCTGTGGTTATTTGATCGTTAGATTATAATTTATATATGTGTATATGATACATAATATTTGAGACTAACATGTCGACATAAGGTGTCATCTCTATTGATAAAAACTAAACTTCTTTTATTTGCGAGGGACATGTTATAGCTATGCTTGTATTTACTTGATCGTTAGATTTTAAAATCAATATATCTCACAAATAACTTTGCATATTAATATTGTAGAATCAATGGCGTCAATCAATACAAACTCATTGCGATAAATTCTTGACAAAGAACAAATTTATGGCATAATTACCTTGATTGGTCAAGGAACTTGAGAATTGTTCTCAAAGATGAAAAGAAGCAGTACATTCTAGAAAACCCAATTCCAGATGAACCGGAATCAAGCACCACCAAAGCTCAAAAGATGCTTATAGTAAGCATATGAACGATTCTTTGGATGGGACATGCCTTATGCTGGCAACCATGAACTCGGAGCTGCAGATACAATTCGAGGACATGGAAACTTATGAAATGATGGGTCAGCTTAAGGAAATGTTCCTAGAGCAAGTTATTAATATGTGTTACATAATAATTAATAACTACCTTAGAATAAATAATACCCCACATATAATCAAGTTATTAATAGCGCATGAAATTCTACATTCGATATAAAAAAACTGAGTAACAAACTATTCTTTGTAGAATTGTAAGATCATAAGTTTTTATTTGATAAACTTTCACCACTTTTCGATGGTGAAATTTCAGTTATATTTTTTGTTATTTTTATTTTAAATCAAACTATGAGTTGTACTTATAATTTTGTGAATCTTGTAAATTCATTTTTTTAGGAATACAAAAATTCCCATGGAGAAGAAATCTATATTATAACTGCAAAAATAAATATTAGATTGAGCTGATAATCTAAAAGAAGAATAAAGAAATCAATGCGAACATGGGCTTTAGAATTTTAAATATATTCCATGTTATTTATTCTAAACCAAGTTAATAATAGTATTTAAATAAAAATTCATAAGCATAATTTTAGATAGATTTAAGAATAATTAATTTATTTTTTTAAAATAAATAACTTTATTTAATATATAAACACCTAAAACATTAGCCATTAATAAAGAAGATAAATGTTAATTTCATTAGTCGGTTTTTAGGAATAACAATAAATTCAGTATATGAATCGCGAGTTTATAAGATTTTCATAATTATAAATGATTTAATTTGGAGTAGTAATAAATATCACATTAGTTGAAAGCCTACATAGAATTTTAATTGGATTTTATGATGGGTATAAGTTTATAAATTATAAACGAATTTCTAAATTTTATGAATTTTTTAAATCTATATTTGAAATTTAATTTTTAATATCTAGTCACTTATATTTTATATTAGTAACTTTTACTTGTAATATTTGAATTTTTATTGAGAGGGAAATTTTGTCCCAACTCAATTGAAATAACACCACCACCACCACTGTTTGCCATATTTCTGGTCAATATTCAACTGCCACCCACGATTTATCGACAACTGACAGTCATTAGATACGGCCGTGTAGGAATATGATACGACCGTGTAGTACTCCGCACTAAAATATTCTGGACAGTGACACGACCAGACACACGGCCGTGGCGTCGACTTTCGAGCAAAATATGTTGTGAGATTAGCCTTTCAGCTATATTTGAGGGCTTGTGACAAATATGAAGATATTGATACCCCTAATAAGTAACGTCTTCCTTGACAATGCCCATCAATTGAGAAGCATGCAGGATATGCAGCATGAAAATTGAAAACCCTAACCGAGAGAGACATATCTACGTACATAGTTACATACAGGACATAATTAACATAACTCATCTAGCCAATCAAATATCCAATCTACTCTACTTTGTTGGTGTAACATCCCGAGATATTCGGAATAATTACAGCGTCGTAAACCCTTTTTTGTAAGAGTTTACAAGGCTAATTTAAAAAGAATGTAGAAATAATATAACAGTACCATAAAAATTCAAAATACAAAACCAGTTCGAACAGTTCAAATGAGTCCATTATTACAACCGTCTCAAAACATCAATAAGACACACGTACTCGAGTACTGAAAGTAAACCAGAAAGACAAGGTAACGACAATTAACATCACTGAGCCCCTTCGTCGTCATGTCGGTACTGTGGCTGTTTCCCCGCTCCTCGACTACTTAAACATCAAAATAAATGTCCACCCCGAAGCGGTTAGCAAAACGATGCTAGTACAAGTATCATAATACAAAAATCGAATATGCAATAACAATGCATAATAAAACACATAATACGGACTTCGCTACCGGAATCCAACAATGCGAATCCACATGATTCCATCAACATAACAAAGGGTAATCCAACGATCCAGCGCCCTCAGTATAGATCCCCATGATGATCCCGTCGGACCAACGCATGGTGGAAAACCTATCCAACGATCCAGTGCCCCCAGCATAGATCCCCATGATGATCCCGTCGGACCAACGCATAGTGGACATCCGATCCAGCGCCCTCAGCATAGATCACGTGATCTCACAGGATCAACACAACATACACGAACACAACTATGCATACACATATGCAAAAATCTATATGTCCATCCACATGAACATAAAATCAATCAATAAAGATATAATGACAATTCAACTGGAATGACCTCATGTCAAAAAACATGAATAACAATATCTATTATCAAAATCCTCAGTATTAAACCAATATTCAAAATATGATACTTGCCTTAGAACTGGCGTTAAGGGTTGCTACTACGGAAAAGAAATCTTCAACCAGCTCGAAGAACTCTCACTCGATCAATCCACCAAAACCCGAACCTTCAATGAATAATAACACCGGTATAACTAACGTTTCCGGATAATCGTTTTAATCATCATAAGAACATCAAAAGGGCGTAATATCCCCAATCATACAAGCTTACTAATCTGCCCTAAACCATTTCGGAGTTGAATCAACATTAGGATACTAACCCGACAAAAGCTCATAGTATCCCATCTAAGATCAAATGTATCCTACGGTCGGATTCTTCAATATACCACAAGATAATTCTTCTTACAATGATTCTAATCATAGTCTTCATTAGTCCAAAGCAGCAAGATATCGGAATTACCCCAAAGAACATCGTAAGAACTTATTTACTAGGTTCACTTGATTATCATCTTCTTCTTCAAGGAAATAAATCCTAAGTTCAATCTATTAAATGTCCCAATACGCATTATTTCATCATGTAAGAACTTGATAATATCCATAAACTTGCCATAATCAGGTTCGTATCCTCATGATACCATGTTTAGGAGTCCAAACACTGCAAGGTTCGATTAATATTCTAAACAACGAAGAAGAGCCGAAACATAACCGAAATTATACTTCTAACAACATGATGTTCGACTAAGCCTGAATATAACTGAATTGATAATCTCAAAACATGCTCAAAACATCCCTAAGAATACGTAATCCAGTTGGTGAAGATCACCTACCTCAAAATGGTGAAGAACAAGGAGAAACTTGAAGAAACTCTACACCGAGATCTTGAACACCAATCCCCAATGGTCTATGATCTTCAAACTCGAGCTAGGAAGATGATATGAGAGGTATATGGTGAGGCATAATCTTCAGAGCATGAAAATCGGCCAAGGTGGAAGTTAGAATGAAGTGGGGATCGAGTTCTATAAATAGAATTATGAGCCATTACGTACGTTACCAAAAGTTTATTACGTACGTAACCTTATTAGCGTACACTATACTCGAACATTAGCGTACGTTAACATCTGGCCAGAGCTCACTGGACTGTTTATGGTATTGGCTTACGTACGTTAGCTTAAAGGTTTTATGTACGTTAAAACTACACCTTAGCATATGTTAAAACTACCCCTTAGCGTACGTTAAGTCTGTTGACTTGCATAGCTGGAAAGACGTCCAGGTTCATGAGAGTGATATCCTCGCATCTTCGTCAGGCCCCACATGCCGACCCTTGTCTGATTCCGAGTTGACTATGCTTACGTACGTTAAGCTACACATGTAACGTACATTATATTATAGTCGTAGCGTACGTTATGGTCATCCTTTAGCGTACGTTAAGACGTGCAGGATTATGCATGCATGCATGGGAAAGGAATACAAAAACGTAGGGATATGAATACGGGAAATTGATCATCGATTAATATGTCACAAAGTCGAATCTTACAAGATCGAATATAGTATAAATACACCTTAATTATCCAGGCATTACATATTACCCCTTTAAAAAGAAGTTTTGGCCCGAAACTTAAAACGAAAACAATTCCGGTTATCTCAACTTCATACTATCTTCAGTCTCTCAAGTTGCTTCTTCGACTCCATGTCGAGACCACTGAACTTTTACCAAGGAGATCGGTTTATTCCTCAATTGCTGGACTCGACTCTCAAGTATCTTGATTGGCTTTTCTTCGAACGAGCCATCATTAGCCACTTCAATCTCGCCAAAATCAATAATATAAATGGGATCCGGTACATATTTACGCAATTGGGATACATGGAATACATTATGAACGTGACTCAGTAATGGCGGTAAAGCCAACCTGTATGCCAATTCCCCAACTCTTTCAAGGATCTCGAATGGCCCGATATATCTCGGACTTGTAATACCCGGTCGAAAATCATTTCAAACCTCTTCTTGTTCTTCGAATCGTGATTTGTTGGGAGAACCCTTGTAATTATTGCTTGGAACCACCGTTTTGGGGTTCCCGTACTTCTATTTCGTGTTATTGTTGCCCAGACATTGAATCATATTGCTTTTATTCTCTTTCCGGGACATTTTTCATCATTTTAGGACCCGAAGGGGGTGTGAGCCGCGGCACAAGGAGTGTGCGCCGCGGCACACACATTTCCTAGACCTGGCCGAGCGGACTGTACCGGGTGCCGCGGCACACGGCTTCAGTGCCGCGGCACACTGCCGAGCCAATGCCGCGGCACACCTATGCTGAGCCGCGGCACACTGGTGTTGCATCCTCAGCCAAAACCCGCCTGTACCCGGTGCCGCGGCACACCTGAGCTGAGCCGCGGCACACTGCCGAAACCTGGGAACAATTTTTAGGCCTGTGCCGCGGCACACCTATGCTGAGCCGCGGCACACAATGCGGTCAACTGCATAATTCGGCTTTTTAAGCGAGATTTCAGCCACTTTCCTCCATTTCCTTCTTCCATCGCGAGAGAGAGAGTTGAGGGAGGAGTTCTTTCCATATCTATCACTTGTGTGTTGAAGATTTACCACTTTCACTCGGTTGGGAAGCCCGGATAGTCGATCTATCGCGTATTCCTTGGATCATAGCGCTTGAATATTCAAGAGGTAATTTCTTCGACATCTTGAATTCTCGATTTTGTGTGGGTTTTGACGTTTTGGATGATAAAATCATGGTGTATGATGTGATATATGCGTGATTATGGACATGATTGGGTATTCATCGGATTATTGAAAGTTTATTCAAGAACACTTTGATTTTGTGTTGGTTTTTGGGGGTTTTCGTAGACTCGTCCGTTTTATCCGATTGAAACTTGAGAACCTTGGGATTTTGATATATCTATACCGTATGAGTATTTTCTTCCGATTTTACGGGTTGGATTGTGCCGTTTTCGGACTTGTGGGGGAGTTTGGGCGATTTCCCAACCTTTAGTTATCCACCCGTATATTTTCTTTAATCGTAGACGAGTTTCGGGAGTCTCTTCGTATAATTTGAGTATGGATAATTAATTGTAATATTCCTTGCGAATCGTTTAGGTGCCGGAAGCGCGTTCTCGGACCTACCGAACTCATACCTTTCCTCCGTTCGATTTCTCGATGTCTCAAAGGCAAGTATACATTTATGATTGTACGTTCTCGACTTTGAAAGTAAGAAATATTGATGGCATATCATGAACGAACCGTTTTTACGGCATTCATAGATATATTGATTGGCATGTAATGAGCGAACCGTTTGTGGCATTCCTACATGTATCGGCGTATGAGGTGAACGAACCGTTTTGACGGCATTCACATACGTAACGGCGTATGAGGTGAACGGACCATTTCTACGGCATTCACATACGTCTTATGAGATTTAGTTATTCCGGAATACTAGTCTTAAATTGATGAATTGACGGATATTGATGAATTGACGGATTACATTACTTTATTGTCGAGGAGTATTGTGTTTCATATTGATATACTTGCACTAGCTATTCGACGGCTAACCCCTTTATGGGGGAAATACGTTTCATGTATTTCAGGTTCGGGAGGTCGGACAGCGGTGTATCGGGTCGGCACGAAGATGGTGGGCAAGTGTGATACTGTGTCTTTCTTCCAGTTATGTTTGGAGTTTCCCGTTCAGTGTTATTGTACTGGGTTGACTATTGAATACTCGAGTATTGTTTTCCTTTCCTTGATGTTTCCGGCCTGTGTTTGCCGAAGTATTGAATTGAGTTGTGATGTTTGTGAATACATTGGTTATATTTCGAATACCTTTGTATCGTTTTTCATTCCATTGTGTGTAGACCTTATCGGTCAAAATTTATGGTTCCGCGTATGTTTAGCCTTGTGGGTCCCACGGCGGGGCTTACGGCGCTGTAATATCCCTGAATAACTTGGGGGTGTTACAGAATATGGTATCAGAGCCTAGGTCTATGGATACCTAGGTTGTCGGTCTTTTGGGTCGATCGAGTCGTTAATTGTCCACAGTATCACTACTCTGCCATCATCACAGTGCGACCGGTACTTGTAAGACCTCTCACTCTTCTGATGTTTCCTTATTCGTTTTGCTTCCTTTTATCGGTATTCTTGAGAATCGGACACTTTGTTGATGCGTGATTGAATTGTGCTTACGTGACTTGTGTGTTCTTCAGTATGTCAGCTGGTAGGGGCCGTGGCCGTGGTCGTGGCCGTGGGCGAGGGAGAGGTCGTGGCGCGGCCGTTTCCATCAGTTCAGTTGCGGGGTCGACCAACCCCAGCTTGTCGAACTCGGTGCATCCCGATACCGAGAGTCAGCACGACCAGTCAGATGGTCAAGGGAACAACGTAGACGTTGGAGTGGCGAATGCCCTTCAACAATTGGCTACTCAGATGACTATTTTGGCCCAAACTGTTCAGCTGAATAACCCGAACCCAAACACGGATGCCCTGCTTCAGAATGTAATCCGTATGCACCCTCCACAGTTTGGCGGTGCCACAGACCCGTTAGGCTGGGAGGATTGGCTAGCAGAATTGGAGAAGATTTTCGAGGCGGTTGATTGCCCCGAGGTGAGGAAAGTACCGATTGCTCAGTATTTCCTCACTAAGGAGGCCGCTACTTGGTGGAAGATCATCAAGCCACAGGATCGTATTGCCTCATGGGATGAATTTAAGGAACTCTTGGAGGCTGAGTTTTGTCCTTGGCCGGTACAAGAGAGCCGAATCCGAGCCTTCTTCGAGGCTAAACCACAAGATATTCCCGTCTCGCAGGCGATCGTGGAGTATAACCAACAATTAATCCATGTGAAGGATCAAGTACGTAACGAGCGTGATAAGATCCGTTATTTTGATATGCAGATGAATTTGGACTTACGGCGGTACATGGCCGGATTTTCTTGTACCACACTGAAAGAGTATCAGGACAGAGCTTTAGCCCATGATATGTTGAGCCCCGACAATGATACTGTTGAAGAACCGAAGAAGCAGAAAGTCGGGGGAAATTTTTCTGGCTCTAAGGGTGGCAACTTTCAGAAGTCACAGACGACTAACCGTTTTGCCGGACAGTCGTCACGTTCTAATAAAGGGAAGAGGGGTTACCGTCCCACTCCGGTACCTCAAATCGTACAGTGACTTGCTATAATTGTGGTCGTCCAGGCCACTTTAGTTCGGAATGCTACTTCCCACTATTAAAGTGTCACACGTGTGGTCAGATGGGGCATAGAGCGGTTTATTGTTCCGAGCCGAACCAGACTTTGGACACTCGGGCCGCCCCAACACCCCTTGATCAAGGTGTTAATCGGCGACAATCTTTCGGTCAACCTCAACGAGAATTTTGGCGGGGTCGGGGTCGGGGTCGAATCTTTGGAGGGGAACTCTAGCGTCGGTTCGGTGCAACCACGGGTTTATGAGATGCGTCGAATAGACGAACCCGATGCGGCGGTGGCTTCAGTACCATCCATATTCTATCTATCCGGTCCGTGTACTTTTTGATTCGGGTGCTACACATTCTTTTATTTCTTTGGAGTGTGTACGCCGTTTGAATATAACTTGTTTAACGCTTGCGATCCCTTTATCGTGAGACGCCTAGCGGGGATAGGATTGTGGGGAATCGGAAGATTAGAGAATTTCCGGTGGTTATATCCGGTATGGAATGGTTATCAAATTTAATTGTAGTTGACATGGAAGGCGAGGACGTAATCCTCGGCGAGGATTGGCTTAATAATCACCGAGCGATTATGAATTACCGTACCAAAGTTATCACTATGATGACTAAGGACGGATCGAGTACTCATTTTTGGGACGTAAGTCGGGCAATCCAAGTTACTTATCGGTGCCATGAAGGCCGTAAGACTTTTAAATAAAGGTTGTACGGGCTATTGGTGCTATGCTTTGAAAACGGAAAGAAGCGAAGTCGATTTCTCTTCAATTCCGGTTGTTAATGAGTATCCGATGTTTTTAGGACGATCTTCCGGATTACCGCGAGATCGAGAGATAGAATTTACCGTAGACTTAGAGCCGATGCGCTCCGATCTCTAAAGCACCTTACGGATGGCACCTTCCGAGATGCAGAATTGAAGACTCGGTTGGGAGAGCTTTTGGAAAAAGGGTACATCGGACCGAGCGCTTCGCCTTGGGGCGCGCTGTTCTCTTCGTGAGGAAGAAAGATGGTTCACTACGTTTATGCATCGACTACCGTGAAATTTGAATAAAGTAACCATCAAAAACAAGTATCCTTTGCCTCGTATAGACGACTTATTTGATCAATTGCAAGGGGCTGCAGTTTTCTCGAAAATTGATTTAAGATCCGGGTATTATCAACTCAGGGTGAGGGAGTCCGACGTTCCGAAGACGGCGTTCCGGTCGAGATATGGGCATTATGAATTTGTAGTTATGCCTTTTGGGTTGACGAATGCGCCGACAGTATTCATGCAGTTAATGAATAAAATATTCATCGAGTACCTCGACAGGTGTGTAGTCGTCTTTATTGACGACATCTTGATTTATTCTCGAGATAAGGGGGAACATGCCCGGCACTTGCGTTTGGTCTTAGACATTTTGAGAACCGAGCACCTCTATGCAAAATTCTCGAAATGTGAGTTTTGGTTGGAAGAAGTTATATTTCTCGGCCATGTGATTTCGGCCGAAGGGGTTCGTGTAGACCCACAGAAGATCGAGGCAGTGCTGGATTGGGCACCGCCTAAAAATGTTAAAGAGGTTCGTAGCTTTTTGGGCCTTGCTGGGTATTACCGTCGGTTTGTCGAGGGGTTCTCGAAACTCGCTCGACCGCTTACAAAATTACTCCAGAAGACCGAAAAGTTTGTTTGGACGGATGAGAGACAGCAGAGCTTCGATGAACTAAAGAAACGATTGACTTCAGCGCCGATTCTAACTTTACCACATGGTAGCGAAGGCTTTGCAGTTTACAGTGACGCTTCGGGTCAAGGCCTGGGCTGTGTGCTTATGCAGTATGATAAGACGATAGCTTTTGCGTCTCGTCAATTAAAGCCTTATGAGATGAATTATCCTACTCACGATTAAGAATTGGCCGCAATTGTCTTCGCACTCAAGATTTGGCGGCATTATTTGTATGGTTCACCGTGCCGGATTTATACCGATCACAAGAGCCTGAAGTATATTTTCAGTCAGAAGGAGCTGAATATGAGACAGCGGCGTTGGTTAGAATTGATAAAGGATTATGATCTGGAAATTCTTTACCACCCTGGGAAAGCCAATGTCGTTGCGGATGCTCTAAGCCGCAAATCAGCATCTCTTCAAATGCTCGAAGTTCTTACGTCCCAGACGAAACTTCGTCAAGATCTAATTGAGCAAGGGATAGAAATTTGGTTTCAACGAGTACAGGGACAGTTGTGTACTCTCGAAATTACTTCGTCCTTAGTTGACGACATCAAAGGGAAGCAGTGGAGTGACCCGATGATTTCTCAACTGAAGGAAGATGTGATTAAAGGAAAAGCTCCTGGCTTTATGATACACGAGGATAGTATTCTGAGATTTCAGGGCAGACTTTGTGTTCCGAACAATTTAGAGCTGAGACAGAGAATCCTCCGAGAAGCCCATGCTACGCCTTACTCAATCCACCCCGGGACGAGTAAGATGTACAAGGACTTGAAGCGAAATTTTTGGTGGAATAACATGAAGAAGGATGTTACGGAGTTTGTATTACGGTGCTTGACGTGCCAACAAGTCAAGATCGAACATCAATGACCGGCGGGGTTGTTGAAACCACTTCCCATTCCCGAGTGGAAGTGGGAAGATATCTCAATGGATTTTATCACTGGCATGCCGAGAACTCGGACTGGAATGAATATGATTTGGGTAATTGTCGATCGATTGACCAAGTATGCACACTTTTTGGGTATTAAGGATACTTGGGGACCGGACAGATTGGCTCGAACCTTTATCGCTGAGATCGTGAGGTTACACGGTACCCCCAAGACCATTGTTTCTGATCGAGACGGCCGTTTCGTATCGCATTTTTGGCAGGCCGTTCATCAGGCTCTGGTGCGAGTTGAGATTGAGCACCTCCTTTCATCCTCAGTCGGACGGTCAGACAGAGAGGACGATTCAGACGTTGGAGGATATGTTGCGGGCTTGTGCCTTAGACTGGAGTAATGATTGGGAGCTTCACTTGCCGTTGATCGAGTTTGCTTACAATAATAGTTGGCATGCGTCGATCAAAATGGCACCCTTCGAGGCACTCTATGGTAGGCGATGTAGGTCGCCATTATGTTGGGACGAGGCTTCTGAACTAGTTGGGACGGAACCAGATATGTTGATGGAGACCAAGGAAAAGATTTCTATCATCCGAGATCGACATCGATCGCCCAGTCGTCAGAAATCTTACGCCGATACTCGTCGTCGACCCTTGGAGTTTGAAGTGGGGGATCATGTCTTGCTCAAAGTATCGCCGACCAGAGGAGTTTTTCGCTTCGGTAAAAAGGGAAAACTCAGTCCAAGGTATATCGGACCCTTCGAGATTTTGGACAGAGTTGGAGACCTAGCTTACCGCCTGGCGTTGCCTCCAGCTTTGAGTCACGTCCATAGTGTTTTTCATGTGTCCCAGTTGAGGAAGTACGTACCGGATCCGAGCCACATTATCGACTACAGTGAGATTGACGTAGCCGAGGATATTACCTTTCCAGAGAGACCCGTGAAGATCCTTGAGCGTCGCGAGAAACAGCTTCGGCATAAGACCATTCCACTGATTAAAGTACAATGGTCGAGGCATGGAGTCGAAGAGGCGACTTGGGAGACGGAAGAGAAGATGCGGGTGGAATACCCCGAACTATTTATTTCTTAAGTTTCGGGACGAAACTTCTTTTTAGAGGGGGAGAATGTAATACCCGGTCGAAAATCATGTCATTTCAAACCTCTTCTTGTTCTTCGAATCGTGATTTGTTGGGCGAACCCTTGTAATTATTGCTTGGAACCACCGTTTTGGGGTTCCCGTACTTCTATTTCGTGTTATTGTTGCCCAGACATTGAATCATATTGCTTTTATTCTCTTTCCGGGACATTTTTCATCATTTTAGGACCCGAAGGGGGTGTGAGCCGCGGCACAAGGAGTGTGCGCCGCGGCACACACATTTCCTAGACTGGCCGAGCGGATCGCATGGTGCCGCGGCACACGGCCGATGCCGTGGCACCTTCTTAGCCAATGCCGCAGACACCTATCTTGAGCCGCGGCACACCGGTGTTGCATCCTCGGCCCAAAACTCCGCCAGTACCGGTGCCGCGACACACTGAGCCGAGCGCGCACACCGCCGAAACACAGGAACAATTTTAGGCCTGTGCCGCGGCACACCTATGCTGAGCCGCGGCACACAATGCGGTCAACTGCATAATTCGGCTTTTTAAGCGAGATTTCAGCCACTTTCCTCCATTTCCTTCTTCCATCGCGAGAGAGAGAGTTGAGGGAGGAGTTCTTTCCATATCTATCACTTGTGTGTTGAAGATTTACCCCTTTCACTCGGTTGGGAAGCCCGGATAGTCGATCTATCGCGTATTCCTTGGATCATAGCGCTTGAATATTCAAGAGGTAATTTCTTCGACATCTTGAATTCTCGATTTTGTGTAGGTTTTGACGTTTTGGATGATAAAATCATGGTGTATGATGTGATATATGCATGATTATGGACATGATTGGGTATTCATCGGATTATTGAAAGTTTATTCAAGAACACTTTGATTTTGTGTTGGTTTTTGGGGGTTTTCGTAGACTCGTCCGTTTTATCCGATTGAAACTTGAGAACCTTGGGATTTTGATATATTTATACCGTATGAGTGTTTTCTTCCGATTTTACGGGTTGGATTGTGCCGTTTTCGGACTTGTGGGGGAGTTTGGGCGATTTCCCAACCTTTAGTTATCCACCCGTATATTTTCTTGAATCGTAGACGAGTTTCGGGAGTCTCTTCGTATAATTTGAGTATGGATAATTAATTGTAATATTCCTTGCGAATCGTTTAGGTGCCGGAAGCGCGTTCTCGGACCTACCGAACTCATACCTTTCCTCCGTTCGATTTCTCGATGTCTCAAAGGCAAGTATACATTTATGATTATGCGTTCGACTTTGAAAGTAAGAAATATTGATGGCATATCATGAACGAACCGCTTTTACGGCATTCATAGATATATTGATTGGCATGTAATGAAGCGAACCGTTTGATCGCATTCCTACATGTATCGGCGTATGAGGTGAACGAACCGTTTTGACGGCATTCACATACGTAACGGCGTATGAGGTGAACGAACCGTTTCTACGGCATTCACATACGTCTTATGAGATTTAGTTATTAGGAATACTAGTCTTATATTGATGAATTGAAGGATATTGATGAATTGAAGGATTACATTACTATATTGTCGAGGATTATTGTGTTTCATATTGATATAATTTCACTAGCTATTAGACGGCTAACCCCTTTATGGGGGAAATACGTTTCATGTATTTCAGGTTCCAGGAGGTCGGACAGGCAGGTATCGGGTCGGCACGAAGATGGTGGGCAAGTGTGATACTGTGTCTTTCTTCCAGTTATGTTTGGAGTTTCCCGTTCAGTGTTATTGTACTGGGTTGGCTATTGAATACTCGAGTATTGTTTTCCTTTCCTTGATGTTTCCGGCCTGTGTTTGCCGAAGTATTGAATTGAGTTGTGATGTTTGTGAATACATTGGTTATATTTCGAATACCTTTGTATCGTTTTTCATTCCATTGTGTGTAGACCTTATCGGTCAAAATTTATGGTTCCGCATATGTTTAGCCTTGTGGGTCCCACGGCGGGGCTTACGGCGCTGTAATATCCCTGAATAACTTGGGGGTGTTACAGGACTCGGCTTTTCTTTCCTCCCAAATCAGAAAATTTCCCAGTAGGAGAAGCCTTCAATAATACATGGTCCCCAATCTCAAACTCCAATGGGCGACGGCGCACATCTGCATAAGACTTCTGTCGACTGTGGGCAGTCAACAGACTTTCGCGAATCAGGGCTACCTTCTCTTGCGTCTGAACTATCAATTCTGGTTTCATCCCAATTAAGTCGGAAGAATCATCCCAACATAGGGGCGATCTGCATCTTCTCCCGTACAACGCTTCAAACGGTGCCATCTTAATGGAAGCATGCCAACTATTGTTATAGGTGAATTCAATCAATGGCAAATGAACCTCCCAATCGGTTGACCAATCTAAGGCACAAGCTCTAAGCATATCCTCTACTGTCTGTATAGTCCTCTCGGACTGACCGTCCGTCTAAAGATGATAGGCCGTGCTAAAGTTCAGCTCGGTTCCCAAGGCCTTATGAACTGCCTTCCAAAAATGCGACACGAAGCGACCATCTTGGTCCGAAATAATGGTCTTCGGAGTACCATGAAATCGAACTATTTCCGCAATAAACACTCGTGCTAATTTCTCGGGTCCCCAAGTGTCTTTAATTCCTAGGAAATGAGCTGACTTGGTTAGAAGATCAACTACAACCCAAATCATATTAATCCCCGTCTTGGTCCTTGGCATATTGGTGATGAAGTCCATCGATATATCCTCCCACTTCCACTCAGGGATCGGAAGCGGCTTTAACATCCCGACAGGCCGCTGATGTTCAATCTTAACCTGCTGATAGGTTAAACATTTTGAAACATATTCAGCTACGTCCTTCTTCATATTTCCCCAACAGAAAATTTGTTTTAGATCCTTATACATCTTACTGGTGCCCGGGTGAATAGAATAGGGCGCGCTGTGAGCTTCCTTCAGAATTGTCTGCCTCAAAACATCATTATCGGGAATGCACAGTCGATTCCAAAATCTCAGAACTCCATCTTGTATCACGAATCCTGGGGCCTTCTCTTTCTTTGCTTCGTCACATAACCGAAGATTCAGAGAATCATTCAACTGCTTAGATTTGATTTCCTCGACTAGTGATGAAGTTAGTTCCATCACGTATAGGTGCCCTTGGACTCCTTGTGACCATACTTCAATCCCTTCGCGGATCAGTTCTCGTTGAATGCTGGTTTGGGACGTAAGCGCTTCCAACACCCGAAGAGAAATAGGTTTGCGGCTCAGTGCATCAGCTACCACATTTGCTTTGCCTGGATGATAAAGAATCTCCAGGTCGTAATCCTTGATTAATTCCAGCCACCTTCTATGCCTCATATTTAATTCCTTCTGACTGATAATATACTTAAGGCTCTTATGGTCTGTGAATATCTGACAATGAGTGCCGTACAAATAATGACGCCAAATTTTCAAAGAAAAGACCACAACTGCTAACTCCAGATCATGAGTCGGGTAATTAACTTCGTATGGTTTCAACTGTCGAGAGGTATAGGCAATCACCCTATCCTTTTGCATCAACACACATCCCATACCCTGATTTGAAGCGTCGCTGTATACCATGAATCCCTCGGTTCCATCTGGTAACGCTAGTATAGGTGCTGTCGTCAGTCTTCTCTTAAGTTCATCAAAACTAGCCTATCACTTCTCATTCCATAGGAATTTCTGAGTCTTCTGCACCAGCTGAGTAAGCGGACGAGCAATTTTGGAAAATCCTTCAAAAGAACGGCGATAATATCCAGCAAGTCCTAAGAAACTTCGGACTTCTTTCACATTACTAGGAGATTCCCATTCCAAGATTGCTTCGACTTTCTTCGGATCTACCTGAACTCTGTCAGCTGATATCACATGCCCAAGGAAGGTTACTTCCTTAAGCCAGAACTCGCATTTAGAAAGTTTCGCATAAAGTTGTTCATTCCTCAAATTGCTCAAAACGATACGCAAATGCTCTGCATGTTCCTCTGTGTCTTTAGAATAGATCAAGATGTCTGATAAGTGTCATTTTTGTACGCTTATCCATGGTTTGTATCGAAAAAATTCACCCATAATTGATCTAGTCTACTCGTTTTTTGCTTTTAATTTATTAGTTTTAATAATTTTATTTTTATCGGATGATGATCGGATTAAATAACTGAATTACTCAAGAAACAACATGTTTAATAAATATTCTCTTTATTGAATTTTAATATATTCATGTTGTAGGGCTTTCCGAGACGAATTCGGCAGTCTTTCCGGATTCAAAATCAGAGTTATATATCAAAAGTTATCATCCGAAGAAGATGCAGGGCAAAACGCAAAGTCCGAGAAATTGCAGGCTGAAAACGTAACTTTCAAAGCAACCGGTGAACAAATTTACGAAGCGTTACGGCCGTAACATTCAGGAGTTCTGCCGTAAGTCACCCTTGTTACGGCCGTAACTCCTGAATGTTACGGCCGTAACTCTTGACAGATTGCTATGATTTGTCTAATTTTTTATACTTTTTGTGTATTATTGAGGGGATGGCTGGCATTGATCCGATCTAATGTAATAATGCTGGAGTTTTGGAGCTATTAGATGACTTTAGGTGTATAAATAGACCCCTTAGATCCTTCATCATTCATCATTCATCTTATAATTTTCCATTTTTTGTAAACTTTTCTTTTTGTGTGAAGAACACACTTGTGTTCTTGAGTGATCTTTGTAAGTGTTGTATAGTATATGTTGTTCAGAGAGTTTATTGCTTCTATCTCCTTTATCTACTAAGGGAGTTAGGATCAATTCTTTCTCTTGATTCAACTAAAAATGACCACCAAAGCTTGTAACATGTGTAATAAACCCTTCATGGGCTAAGTAACCTTTAGTTGGGATTATAAACAAGGTTAGTTATGTTGTTTATGTAAAAGACATATTATGAATTACTTATTATTGTGTGTGATTTTCATTGTTTTAACAATCTTTATTTATTTGGCCAATAAATGAGGATATTTATGGTCTTCATATGTTTCGAAAGAAAATATGTTTGATTAGATCAAATGATCTTCACTCTAAGTTGTTCTAGGGGATAGAAATATACCCCTAGTCCTTAGATGATTCTTTGAGTTATTTTCATAAATCCTAATGCTATGTATTGAAGCCAATCAACATAGAAATATAGTGGATTGATTCAATATGTAAGGGGCGTTTTATAGTTCGAAAGAGAAACCGTCTTTTTAAGGAAAATCGAATCTACACAACATAATAAGTAAATTCATCTTATGATCTCCAATACATCTTTTATAACTAGTGACGAACTAAGTTTGTAATCCCAACTATTTCATTTTATCGATAATCAATCTATTATTATTGCTATCTTTTTATTTCCTTATAATATTCGAACTATTATTGCAATTTCTTTGCAATTATTAAACCAAACTTTTTAATTGTGTGTTTCACTCATCTTAAGTATCTATAAAAATAGACTAATAGTGTATCATTCAAATTATAACCAAACTTCCTTGTGGGATCGATAAACCGGACTAAAAAATTCCACTTTACTACTTGATACGATATCGTGCACTTGCGATAGTTACACTAAAAACGTGTCAAGTTTTTGGCGCCGTTGCCGGGGAAGTATAAGTTATATTTGAAATCTTACATTGTAAACTATTTTTATAGGTATAAATTTCTCGACATTGTAACTTAGTACTCAATTATGTTTGTCCGGTCAAGTGGCGGATAACGGTACTCCGTGACTATTAAAGTCGGATTTTTCAGTTTACCACAACAACTGATATTTGTAAATATTTCCTCCATTTATTTTCATTTTTATTTTTTTATAATGGAAGAAACATTGTATTAAATTGAAAAAAGATTTCCCTTTCTAAGCAAAAATGCAATTTTAAAAATTTACAAGGCAAGGCTTGAAAGGATGAGGTTGCTTATGAATAAAAGCATACCTTTTGACATAAGATTCATAATTGAAGCCAAAGTAAGAATAGAGGGTGAATTCACAGAAACACCGACTAGATTTTTACCAGGGCTTGGAAAAAGTTCATATGCGAAGAAACGACGAGCAAATATGCTAGCCGTTTGCTATAAATGTGCTAGATGGAACTGTAATTTAAAATGTCGATCTTTAGGAATTCCATCTACAAACAGAGAAGATAAAATTCAGTTCATTAATGATGGTCTGAATAAAGAGAATTTAGATAATATCGAAATTTCTCTTGACACGCATCCTAGTGGACTTGTATATTACGGAATTCGATATTTGTGGAATAAATTCCAACCAGAATATGAACAACGTCTTGGGAATCTGACGTTAAAAGACCCTGTTTGCCAATTTGTAAGAAAATTGGATGGGAAGCTTCTCCCCGACTCATAGAAGGCGTTTAGGCCGTTTCTGAACGTAAAATCAGAGGAAGATGTGAGCCACAACCACAACTATTGTACATACGCGTAAGTATCTTTTATTTTTGTCGTGTGGTGAGATTTTCTGAATAAAAAATGTGATACGCGATAAATGCTTTCATTATTCTATTGAGTAGTTGAAGCACAATCAAACGCAATCACAAACTTGTTGAACAATTTTTACCTTCTTTTTTTTCTATAAATAAACTTTCTACTGGTTTCTTTCATTCATCCCTCAAACTTGTACTTTTCTCTGTTTCTCTCTAAAAATTTTTTTCTTTTCAAAAATGGAGTCATCATCTTCAACAAAAAAATTTAAAGCACACACATATTATACATCACCATTTCATGTTAAGCATAAATGTTTCACAAGAATACTTGCCTTGAGTAATTAACGACGAAACGAACGGAACGGAGAATCAAACACGATCGCTAGGAACCGACAACCACGAACCTAACGATTCGAATACAATCACAACCCATTCTACAAGAGTACGAAAATGGAATATGCCCGAAAACCCACCTACGATTCATGTAAATTCGTACAAAAACATCGAGGGCAGATCGCAATCGAACACTCTTGATTTCACAAATACCACGAAATTTACCATGAACTCGTAGGGAAAACATGGATACCACTAAGATTAATCACCTACATCATGGATTAATATCGAAAATCCCCAAATTTCCCAAAAGTAGGGTTCTAAGATATTTTACCTTGATTCGAAGATGAATAATGGATGATTTGGTGTTAGGTTGATGTTATGATTCTGGAAAAGAGGCATGCTTTACTGAAGCAGCCCACAACTTGGGTCGCGCCTTAGGAGAAAAATACATTCATGTAGTTTACGGAGGAGGAAGTCTAGGATTAATGGGACGAGCTTCTGCTTCTACCTATATGGAAGGAGTAAGAGTGTTGGGAATAATCCCAAAACCTCTGGCTGAAAGTAAAATCATCGGGTCAACTATTGGAGATGAGTTTAGATATGTGAATATGCAAGATCGCATAACTCACATGATAAATAATTCTGGCGCCTTTATCACCCTTCCCGGTGGTTTTGGCACCCTTGAGGAACTTTTTCATGTGGTTACCAGAGCTCAGCTAAATGTTCATAAAAAACCAATAGGTGTGCTTAATGTCAATGGTTTCTTTGATGGTTTACTGTCTTTCATCAACTACTCTGCTGAAAAGGGCTTTATTTCCGAGCGTGCAAAACGAATAATAGTCGTTGCAACAACACCAGAAGAACTAATCAAAATACTCAATGAATTTGTTCCTCAACCAGATCCAGCTCTAGCTAAAATTGTCTGGGTAGAAGATTTTACCGTGAGAAAACGAAAAGTGGATTCATTCCTCTCCCTTTGATAACCCATGTCGGACCTCTTGTATTTTTACTTTCTATCGTGTGTAATAATTGTAATATCCGCATTTTTTTTCTTTCCCTTGTATTCTCATTTTTGGTGTATTTCTCGATCGTAGTGACCCTCGTGTATCTTTCAGTGTATCCTTCCTGTCATCTGTTGAACTGTATTCTCGTTATTGTTGTGCGGAACTGCCATTTCGGGGTTGTCATGGATCCATTTCGTGTTATTGGTTCCCAAATATCGATTCCTATTGTTTTTATTATCTTCCCGGATCATTTTTCATCATTTAGGACCCAAAGGGGGGTGTGGGCCGCGGCACAAGGAGTGTGCGCCGCGGCACACACATTTCTTCAGTTGTTGGCCGAGCGGACTGTACTGTGTGCCGCGGAACAGTGCCGAGTCAGTGCCGCGGCACACTCGTGTGGCATTTTCGGCCAAAACCCGATCAGTCTTTGCGGCACACGCCTTCGAGCCGCACACCGCCGAACCACAGGAGCAAATTTTTAGCCTGTGCCGCGGCACACCTCAGCTGAGCCGCGGCACACAATGCGGTCAACCCTCTATAATTTTGTTGTTTTGAGCGAGAACGGCTCATTTCCTTCTTCTTCTTCCATTGACGCGAGAGAGAGTGAGAGAGGAGGAGAGCTTCTCATCATTCATCAATTGGGGGTTGATTTTCATCATTCTTCTTCGGTTGTGACGCCCGGATAATCAATCTAACGCGTGTTCTACGAATCTAAGTACTCGAATCTTCAAGGTAATATCTCTTGGAACCCTACCTTTTGGTTAATTGGGGATTTTGGGATTTTTTGTCTGATTCTTTCCATTTTGTTGGTGGATTCTTGGCGAATACGATTAATATTGTTAGTATCATTAACTTTCCTACGAATTCATGGTATATTTTGTGATTTTTACGGAATCGAGAGGGTTTGGTTGTGGTCCGCCCTCGTTGTTATTTTTGTACGAATATACATGAATCGTAGGTGGGTTCTCGGGGGTATTCCATTTTCGTATTCGTCTAGAGTTGGTTGTGATTATGTTCTTCAAATCATTAGGTTCGGTTCCGTTGGTTCTTAGCATTCGTCGGTGATTATCCTTTCCGTTTGTTGCGTCATCAATTACTCAAGGCAAGTATTTTTGGAAACCTCTATTCTTAACGTGAAATGGTAATGTATATTATGTGTGCTTTGCTCACCCTGGGAGGGTCCGACGGGGCCTCGGGGGAATCTATGACTTCACTCTGGATTCACGAGTTTGTTTCGCTAGCCAGCTCGGGAAGGTCCTTAGAGGCCTCGGGTGGGATTCATGGTGGCGTCCTGGTCCTAGGCGATGCCTGTGCATGATTTGTTTTATAAAGTGGCCAGCTCGGGAGGGTCCTTAGAGGCCTCGGGTGGGATTCGTGGCTTCGTCCCGGTCCTAGGCAAATTGTTTGACTGTTTGCTTCCGGAAAAGACATGTTTGGTTTTTTTTTTTTTTTAAATGATGTTGGTGCATGTACTATGAAACGTGTAAGCAATTGGTTTGCCTTGAATACTTGTACTAGCGTAATTGCTAACCCCTCTGGGGACTCGTTGTGGGGAAATTCTTGTTATGGATTTCAGGTTATGATCATCCGGACGAGCGAGCGCTGGGACAGTACGAGGATGTTGGCCAGGGTCGTTGACATGTGCACTTGGGTCTACTTATTTCTTTTGTCCATTTCGATATGGTTGTTTCCTATATTTATAAACTGATAGACTGTACTCGCGAGTACTTAGGCTTTTCAAATCGAACTTCGTGTTGTATTATTTTAAATTGCTACACTGTCGATTGTTACTCATTTAGTCGGTTGCTCCGAGTGTATTTTTATGTGATGTATTATTTGATTGTGCTTCCTCGCTAACCGAGATGGTTAGCCGAGGGGTGTTCGCTGGTGTAGCCTGGTGGGTCCCATGTAGGGGTCCACAGCGCTGTAATATACTCCGAATATCTCGGGGTGTTACAGAAATGGTATCAGAGCCCTAGGTTTATGGATACCTAGGCTTGTCGGTTATTTGGGTCTAGTCGTGTTTTGTTTTGCACATTGTCACACCGCTGCCGGCATCTCAGTACTTCCAGTGTTCGTAAGTTTCCTTACTCGATTCTTTACTTTCTCGTACTGTATTCCGTTTCTTGAACTGTGGTTATTCTCCCTCCTTTGCTTATCATCGTAGTTGCTTTTTCCTTCCTTACTCATCCTCGATATACTTCTGTTATCTCTTAACACCAGTATGGATGCCGTAGGAAACCGCGGTCGTGGTCGTGGTCATGGTCGTGGACGCGGCCGAGGACGTGGGGCAGCCGGTGGGGCGGCCACGTCGGATTCTTCGGGAGCCGGTAGTACCGGTGACCGTCATAGTCATGCTTCTTCTCAGGAGCGCGCCGACCTTGGTATTGCGGCCGTCATGCAGCAAATGGTTAACCAAATGGCGGCTATAGCTCAGGTAGTCCAGAACCCCGATCAGGCTCATGCTAATCGGGGCGGAGCGGATCGCTGGCTACAGGATGTCATCAAGATGCATCCTCCTCAGTTTTCGGGAGCTTCGGACCCGATCGGCTGGGAAGGGTGGATCAAGGAGATATCTAAAGTCTTCACTGCCACCAACTGTCCCGAGGACCGTAAGGTCCCTATTGCTCAGTACTTTCTCACGGGGGACGCTACGGATTGGTGGGAGGCCGTTGGGCCCAAAGATCATGTTGCTTCGTGGGCCGAATTTCAGGAGTTGATGGAGACTGAATATTGCCCGTGGCGCTAGAGCAGCTCGAGTCCATGCTTTCTATGATGCTCAACCTCGGGATATTCCCGTATCCCAAGCTATTGCTGATTTCAACAAAGAGTTGGGCTATGTGAAAACCCAAGTTGTCGCTGAGAGCGACAAAATTTTCCATTTTTCCAGGAGGATGAAACTGTCCATTCGGGACTATATGTTTGGACTCGTCTGCACTACTTTGAAGGATTATCAGAGTAGGGCCCTCACTTATGATATGTCGGTGACAGCCAGTGCGGCGGTTCGGGAGAGTAAGAAGCAGAAATCCGCCGGAAATTTTTCGGGTCACATAGGTGGAGGTCAGCAGAAGTCTCAGTCTGTGAATATTCCTGGAGGTAGTTCGGCTCGTTTCTCTGGGGGCTATCGGGGTACTGCCAGTGCCTCCGTTCGGGATGCCAAATGCTTTAACTGCGGCGAACCGGGCCATCGGAACCGGGAGTGTCCTCGTCCGCCTCTAACTTGTCACACTTGTGGTCAGTCGGGCCACAAGGCCTTCTTTTGTGAGCGGGCAAGAAAGCTTCTTGGTGCTGAGGCTTCTTTTCCAGCACCTTTGGAGCCGAGTGTGAACCAGGGCTAATTTGCTCCACCACCACCTCCGAGTGCCGGTCGAGGTAGGGGTCGGGGTCAGCCCGCTAGGGGAGGATCTTCCAGTGTCGGCTCTGCCCAGCCGCGTATCTACGAGATGAGGAGGGCCGATGACCCAGCAGCTACTGTGGCGACAGGTACCGTTCATATCCATTCTCATCCTGTCAGTGTGCTTTTTGACTCGGGTGCTACGCATTCATTCATTTCTCTAGAGTGTGTACGCCGTTTGAGTCTCGACTGCTTGTCACCTTGCGAGCCTTTCATCGTTAAGCTTCCTAGCGGTGATAGGATTGTCGGTGATCGGGAGGTCCGAGATTGCTCTGTGTTTATTTGTGAGAGAGCTTGGCTCTCTAATCCTATTGTCGTTAATATTGAGGGCGAGGATTTAATTCTCGGGGATGATTGGCTCGAGCGGCATGGCGCAATCATGAACTACCGCATGAGGATCATCACCATGTTAGCCGAGGATGGCACCGAGCACTCCTTCGCGGGGCGAAGGAAGGGAAATCAGAAGTTTTTTATTAACGCCTTGAAGGCGATGAGACTCCTACGAAAGGGGTGTACTGGTTATTGGTGCTACGCCTTGAAGGCGGAGGATGGTGGAGTCGAGATTTCGTCGATTCCGGTCGTTAGTGAGTTTCCTGATGTTTTTCTTGACGAGTTACCGGGATTTCCACCGGATCTGAGGTCGAGTTTGCTATAGAGTTAGAGCCGGGCGCGACTCCAATTTCTAAGGCGCCGTATCGTATGGCACCTTCAGAGATGACAGAATTGAAGAAGCAATTGCGTGAGCTTCTTGAGTCGGGGTATATTCGACCGAGGGCCTCGCCTTGGGGCGCACCGGTCCTGTTTGTGCGAAAGAAGGATGGTTCACTACGTTTGTGTATCGACTACCGCGAACTAAACAAGGTGACCATCAAGAACAAGTACCCCCTGCCGAGGATTGATGACTTGTTTGATCAGTTGCAAGGAGCTGCAGTGTTCTCGAAGATTGATTTGAAATCGGGGTACTATCAGCTTCGGGTGAGAGAGTCCGACGTGCCGAAAACAGCTTTTCGGACGAGATACGGACATTACGAGTTTGTAGTTATGCCTTTCGGGTTAACTAATGCGCCGGCGGTGTTCATGCAATTGATGAACAAAGTCTTTATCGAGTATCTGGATAAGTGTGTCGTCATCTTCATTGATGATATTCTTATCTATTCGAGAGATGAGGAAGAGCATGCCCATCATTTGCGGATAGTGTTAGACATTTTGAGGGCCGAGCAACTCTATGCGAAGTTCTCGAAATGTGAGTTATGGCTGAAGGAAGTGATGTTCTTGGGTCACGTGATTTCAGCCGAGGGAGTTCGAGTGGATCCGTAGAAGATTGAGGCAGTGTTGGATTGGGCACCGCCCACAAGTGTGAAGGAGGTCCGTAGTTTCTTGGGTTTGGCTGGCTACTACCGTAGGTTCGTCGAGGGTTTCTCAAAACTAGCTCGGCCACTTACACAGTTACTCCAGAAATCCGAGAAGTTCGTCTGGAATGACGAGAGGCAGTCCATTTTTGAGGAGCTGAAGAAGCGTTTGACTTCAGCTCCGGTTTTGGCGCTGCCATGTGGCAACGAGGGATTTGCCGTTTATAGCGATGCTTCGGGTCAGGGTCTTGGGTGCGTATTGATGCAGCACGGCAAGACCATTACCTTTGCGTCGAGACAGTTGAGGCCGTATGAGGTTAACTACCCTACTCATGATTTGGAGTTAGCGGCAGTTGTTTTTGTGCTCAAGATCTGGCGTCACTATCTTTTCGGCTCTACATGTCAGATTTTTACCGATCATAAGAGCCTGAAATACATATTTACTCAGCGGGAGTTGAATATGAGGCAGAGGAGGTGGTTAGAGCTGATTAAGGATTATGACCTCGAAATCCTTTATCATCCGGGCAAGGCGAACGTCGTGGCCGACGCCTTGAGTCGGAAATCGATTGCGTTGCGAACGCTTGAGGTCTTTACGTCTCAGTCTGAGCTTCGACGGGCTTTGATCGAGTTAGATGTCGAGGTTTTGTTGCCTGGAGCTGTCGGGCAACTTTGTGCTTTAGAGATTTCGTCGTCTTTGATCGATGAAATTAAGCTGAAGCAATTAGAGGATCCGATGATTACTCAAATTCGATAGAACGTTCTTAAGGGAAAGTCTCCTGGGTTTGTGATTCACGAAGATGGTGTTTTGAGATTTCGGAGTCGACTTTGTGTGCCGAACGACTCCGAGTTGAGACAGAGTATTTTGCGTGAGGCACATGCTACACCTTATTCCGTTCATCCTGGTTCGAGTAAGATGTACAAGGACCTGAGGAGGAATTTCTGGTGGAATGATATGAAGGAGGAAGTCGCACAGTTTGTAGCGAGATGTTTGACTTGTCAGCAGGTCAAAATCGAGCATCAGCGACCGGCCGGGTTATTGCAGTCACTTCCCGTTCCAGAATGGAAATGGGAAGATATATCGATGGATTTCGTTACGAGTTTGCCGAGATCGAGGTCGGGCATGAATATGGTATGGGTGATTGTTGATCGTCTGACCAAGTCGGCACATTTTCTGGGCATCAAGGACACTTGGGGTCCAGAAAAGTTGGCTCGTGTGTTTATCACGCAGATTGTGAGGCTTCACGGTACTCCAAAGTCTATTGTGTCGGATCGTGATTGAAGAGATAAATTCACCACTAAAAGGGGGGTTGAATAGTGGTGATGCGGAATACCAAAATTTCTTGCGAGAAAATAGAAAATAGTGCGGAAAATAAAGACTCAAGAATTTATAGAGGTTCGGCAACTTGCCTACGTCCTCTCACCGACTTTCTTTTTCTATTGGCTAAAGAAAAACCACAACCTTAACTCGTCTTCTATCGGTCCGAGTTTACAACCGTTACAATCCGCTTGTCTTCTATCGGTCCAAGCTCAACCTTTCCTCAATATGAATGATTGTTTATCTAGTGTTCTATAGGAACTAGATAATCCTCACTATACGAATATGGGAGTATAATCCTAACAATGCCGGATCAAAGATCCTAATAACACCGGATTAGTGACTCTTGATTCGTTTCTTTTTCGCTCAAGTGTAAGTGATGCAACACTTACAACCAAATGAAAGAGTACAAAGAATAATTGATATTACAATTGAAATCGCTCTTGTATCTTTCTTTTCTCACAACTTGTAATGCAATAAAGTATATAAATCTGAGCTCAAGAATGCTTTGATTGCTTGTATGCTTGTATGCTTGAATGCTTGAAGTTGTGTATTTGATACCCAAGTCCTTCGGGTATTTATAGGTGTGAGACAGCCTTCAAATTCTGAAAAATATACTATTAGCGTGCGCTAATAGATCCTTGTAGCGTGCGTTAGCGGATTTTGACTTGAAATCACTGAACGGTCACAAACACTGTTGCAACGGTAAAATACTATGACTAGCGTGCGCTAGTGATGACATGGTAGCGTGCGCTAACGTCTTGGTCAACTAGTCTTCGATCTTGACTTTGACAAAATCCGATTTTCTCTCCAACGACTCTTTTTCCAACGGCTAAAATCATGATTAGCGTGCGCTATCAGATATGCATAGCGTGCGCTAGCATTAATTAAATCCAATATTTCCAGATTTTCCGGATCTGCATTGACTCTTGCTTCCAACGGTTGAATTTCAAACGGTAAACTGCAGATTCCATTTAGCGTGCGCTAACACCTTTCCTTTAGCGTGCGCTCGAGTTATTTCAATAACGTCGTTACCTTGTGTAGCGTACGTAAAAGCCTTGATTTAAATGAGTCCGGAGCTCTTTGGACTACAAACCATAATTTTGGTAGCGTGCGCTAGATATGAGAAGTAACGTGCGCTATGTCTTCACTTTAGCGTACGAAGAATATATGAATAGCGTGCGCAACGTCCAGTTTCCGACTTCACTGCTTTCTGGAGACTTGCGATAGCGTGCGTTATAATTGATGTATAGCGTGCGCTAACTGTAGGTTCTTAGCGTGCGCTATCTTTGAATAGCTTGCGTGCGCTATCGATCAGGCGACTTGAGTAGGCTGCAGCTGACTTGACTGAACTGTATAAGCATGTCCCGATAGCATGCGCTACGACGTGATACGTAGCGTGCGCTAGCCATATTTTGCTCCTTCAAAATATTATCGAGCCGAGATAGATCCAATTAAATGTTTTGTATGTAACCATCATCAAAATACATTTTGTGTCAACAATCTCCCCCTTTTTGATGATGTCAAAACATTTAATTAATACCTGCAAAAACATTTTTGAAAAATTCGAATCAAGGTAAACTTGTTCGATATATTAGTAAATTTTTCGTTTTTGGAGTATTTTCCCCCTTTTTGACAGAAACAAAAAGGAACTCCCCCTGAATTGTTGCATTATTAATAGATATTAACTGAGAGTGCCTTTAGTCAAGATTAATTCAACAATACTTGTAAACACCAATAGCAATACGTGTAAATAGCAAATACTTGTACATAACAAACGCCAAATTAAGAAATGCGAATTTCATTAATATTAAATGCAGTGAATACAACGAGTTTTTCATGACAAACGACATATAGATTATTCGAAAAAGAAGATTCTACATCAAGCATCAAAGATCATCAAATCTAAGGATCGGAGGAGGTCGAAGGGAAAGGGAACGAGGGGTGTGTGAAGCGAATAAACTCGGATAACAGCCCACGAACTTCCCGGACTTCTGAACGCACTTCCCGGACCTCCGAACGCAGAGCCCGAAAGTCCTCTCGTATCTCAGCGTGTGAAGTCTCAATGCCCCGCATCCGAGCACAGAGATCGCTCTCCTCTTCCTCCGTCACCACATTTCGCATCGGGCTTTTTCCTTTCTATGTTGGTTTCCTTACGAATTCCCCAGTCTGCATTTCTCGAAGGGTGTGAGGTTCCCGACGAGTGATCATTTCTTCGGCAGAGGGCATCCGTGACCCTTTCTCTACTTGGTCATCATTGCGTAGGTACGGAAAGAGAATCCAGCCTCTGTTGATCGTACGGACGTAGTGCATAGCTTTAAGTGACGCGTCCGAGATCTCATGCCCGAGGGAGACGGGCTGCCTTGTCCTTCGACAAGTCCACTTGGTGAAAGCTGAAAATAGCCGACAAGATTGAGCCATAAGGCATTCCAGCCTTGCGAGAACGAGTGGCGTAATTTTTCGACCGAAACAAATCTCCTTTCACCTTCATCCAACTAATGATGATGTCGGAGAAATCAACCTTATCGTCATTTAGAACGCGGTACACCACTTGCTTGTCCACGCCGACTAGTTTGTGCTGCGAATTGACCTTTGGCATAAGGCATTTTGTGAGGGCTACCAAAAGCAAACGAATATTGATTCCGAAGTCATTGTTTTCAAAAAAATCATCCGTTATGTCGATAACGGCCTTCGAGCTCAGAAACTCTTTCACGTCAATTTCACCAATTTCATTATCGTCGACCAATGATTTTCCAGTGCAAATGAAACCATCTCTGGGCAAACCAAAAATTTGAAACAAGACATCGGAAGAAACTTTGACCCGAGTACCTCCGACAAGACTTTCTAACACAAGGGCTGAAGACCCTTCATTTTCGCCCACATGAAGATTAGCATAGAACTCTCGGACGAGTTCAGGGAAGACGGGGTTTTTGCACTCAACGAAACGAGAAATACCGAGTGAGGAGAAGAAATTGGAGATGTTAACGTTTACCCGTTCGAGACTTAGGAGATTAAAGAAGTAGCAATCCGTGATGTGTTCTTGAGGGAGTATGTCAAAGAACACTCTCGAGGCAGTGGCGGAGACGAACCGGTCCGCATCAAATTGGGCGTTTAGAGGACGCTTCAAATTGTTGTATTGTTTTCCCGTAGCGGTGCGGTTCTTGCTCGACATGATGAAGGGAAAGTGAAGAGAATCGAAGATTTTGAGGAAGAAGCTCGCAGATTGGATCGGATGTCTGTCTAGGGTTTTTGCAAAAGGGAGGTCGATAGCGTGCGTTAAGGAATGGGTTGTGATTTAGGGTTGTACGGCATATATATAGTCGGCGGAGTTTAAGTTAGCGTACGCTAGGATTTAAAGGATTAGCGTACGTTAGGCGAAAAAATAGGACTTACTGGACTGTCCACTGAATAACCAAAAAGAAAACTTTAATTAGCGTACGCAAGAAGGAAAGGTTTAGCGTACGCTATCGAAATAAAATTTTAGCGCGCGTTAAGAATATGAAGCTAGCGCGCGCTAGCGAGTGATCTGAATCAAGAATTTGATGTTTTGAGTAGAATCTTATTTCAAAAGTTGTCTATATGTCCCATGCCAAGTTGCAAACGAATGGAGTTAAAAGATTCTTCGGGAAGAGGTTTTGTAAAGATGTCAGCAAGTTGATCCTTCGTCCCGACAAAAATTAAACAGATGTCTTTCTTTTTAACATGATCACGTAAAAAGTGATGTCTAATATCTATATGCTTGGTTCGACTGTGCAAAACAGGATTTTTGCTCAAATTGATAGCACTAGTGTTATCACATAAGATAGGGGTATTTTCAAAATGAATGCCGTAGTCGCGTAGTTGATTTTTAATCCATAGCACTTGAGCACAGGCGCTCCCTGCAGCGACATATTCGGCCTCAGCTGTAGACAATGCTACGCTGGTTTGCTTTTTACTTCCCCAAGATATTAAACAGGATCCAACAAAATGACATGTACCACTAGTACTCTTTTTATCAATTTTGCATCCGCCGAAATCGGCGTCACTATAGGCAATTAAATTAAAGTCCAAGCAAGAAGGATACCATAGACCTAGTCCAATAGTTCCTTTTAAATAGCGAAAAATACGTTTACAAGCAATTAAATGTGATTCCTTGGGATTAGCTTGGAATCGAGCACATAGACATGTAGTTAATATTATATCTGGCCTAGACGCAGTCAAATATAGCAAAGATCCGATCATACCTCGATATAGTTTTTGATCTACGGATTTGCCATTTTCATCTTTCTCAAGCTTTAATGATGACGACATTGGTGTAGATATCACCTTGCTATTTTCCATGTTGAATTTCTTGAGAAGGTCGTTTGAGTACTTCGTTTGATGGATAAAAATTCCATCTTCGCATTGTTTGATTTGAAGCCCGAGGAAGAACGTTAATTCTCCCATCATACTCATTTCGAATTCTCCTTTCATAAGATTAGAAAAATCTTGGCACAAGGATTCATTAGTAGCTCCAAAAACAATATCATCAACGTAAATTTGGCAAACAAGTATATCATCATTTAGTACTTTAACAAACAAGGTATTATCGACTTTGCCTCTTTTATAGTCATTTGCTATTAAAAATTGACTTAAACGATCATACCATGCTCGGGGTGCTTGCTTCAACCCGTAAAGTGCCTTGTTGAGCTTGTAGACATAATCCGGAAAGTGATGGTCTTCAAAACCGGGAGGTTGCTTGACGTAGACTTCTTCTTGAATGAAACCATTCAAGAATGCACTTTTGACATCCATTTGAAATAGTTTTATCTTCTTATGAGCGGCAAAAGCACAAAGCAAGCGAATGGCTTCGAGTCGAGCCACGGGAGCAAAACTTTCCTCGTAATCAAGACCTTCTTCTTGATTATATCCTTGAGCGACCAAACGAGATTTATTTCGAATAGGATAGCCGTCTTCGTCACTCTTGATTTTATGCACCCATTTAGTTCCGATAATTGTTTTATCTTTAGGCGCAGGAACTAAATTCCATACATTATTGTGCTTGAATTGCACAAGCTCCTCTTGCATTGCCATCACCCAACTTTCATCATCGAGAGCTTCGGATATATTTTTGGGAACTATTTCGGATACAAAAGCACAATGAGCCATAAATTCGGTGGTCCTCCTTCGGGTTTGAACACCGTCTTCAATGTTTCCGATCACGAGATCCTTCGGATGGTCCTTGATGTGCCTCCAATCTTTCGGTAAATCAACGATTGTGTTCGTTTCTATTTCCGAAATTTTCTTTACTTCGGGTGAGGGATCCGGAAAGGTACCTGCATCATCAAAATATTCTACCTTTCTCGGGGGTGAGATCATATCATTGAATTTAACGTGTATAGACTCTTCAACTTTATTTGTTCTAATGTTATACACACGATATGCTTTTCTATTAGTACAATAACCAAGAAATATTCCGGAGTCGGATTTGGCATCAAACTTGCCCAGGTTATCCTTGCCATTGTTCAAAATAAATACATTGCAACCAAAAGGATGAAAGTAAGCAATATTGGGCATTTTGCCCTTCCATAATTCATAAGGAGTTTTAAGATGAGTTCTACGAACGTGAACTCGGTTAATCACATAGCATGCCGTAAAGATTGCTTCGGCCCAAAAGTATCGTGGAAGAGAGTATTCATTAAGCATTGTTCTCGACATTTCTTCCAAAGATCGGTTTTTCCTTTCAACAACACCATTTTGTTGAGGCGTTCTAGGAGCCGAAAAATTGTGATTAATACCGTATTTATCACATAAAAGTTCAAACGGGGTGCAATCAAATTCACCTCCGTGGTCGGTGCGAATAGAAATTATGGAGAGGTTTTTCTCGTTTGATACCAAACGACACCATTTAGAAAACTCGGAAAATGCATCATCTTTATGAGCTAAAAATCTAACCCAAGTAAATCGAGAGAAATCATCAACAATAACCAAAGTATAAAGTTTACCATTTAAACTAACATATCTAGATGGTCCAACCAAATCCATATGCACGAGTTCAAGAACTCGACTAGTGGAAACCTCGAATTTTGGTTTAAACGATTCTCGAGTATGTTTCCCTTTAATGCATGATTCACACAAATGTTTTCTATCAAATTTAAGTTTGGCAATCCACGAACAAGGTCGTGTCTAGATAAAATAGAAATAATAGGTAGAGAAGTATGCCCCAATTTTCGATGCCATAAATATGCATTGTCATCCAAGGTAATAAGGCATTTTTCATTGAATGAACTCTTATCATTAAGATCAACAATATAGATGTTTCCACATCTCAAACCAATGAATGCAATTTTATTATTTCTAAATGCCGTGCAATGCGTTTGCTCAAATAGTATTTTAAAACCTTCGTCACAAAGTTGCGAAACGCTAAGGAGATTATGATGCAAACCTTCAACAAATAGTACCTTGTTGATAGAAGGAGAAGGTTCCTTACCGACTTTGCCGATTCCTTTGATTTTTCCCTTTTGATTGTCTCCAAAGGTCACATGTCCTTGATCTTGATATTCGAGGTCCTCAAATAAATCCTCGGAGCCGCACATGTGCCTTGAGCATCCGCTATCAATGTACCACTTGTTTTTCCTTGGTGCCGGTACCTACAAAAGTAGAATTTCTCGGTTGTTTCGGTACCCAAGCCCGTTTGGGTCCTCCAAAGTTAACTATGCTTATAGCATTCGGGACAATCGTCCCTTTCGGAACCCATATTTGCTTAACTTTGATAGTTCTTAACTTTGAATGGGTATTAACATTGTGATCTCGTTTGAGCGGATCTTTTGGGTTCTCGGTTTCGGTTTTCTTTATTTTGTCAAGGTTAATAAGGGATTGTTCCCGTTTAAAAGGGTCGAAACCAAGACCGTGTTTGAGCAAGGGCGATTTTTGAATAGATAGGAGCCTTTCGAATTTCTCGTTTCCGAGAGTAAATTTGTTCAAAATATATTTTAGCTCCTTTTGAGTTTTTGTTAACTCGATTTTCAAAACATTTTCTTTTTCAATACATGATGTATGATCGATTTCAATAGTTTTGCCCTTGTTTTGAAGCGAGGAGTTTTCGAGTTCTAGAGATTTTATTTTTCTCTTTAAGGATATATTTAGCTTGACCATCTCGTCATACTCCGTATTTAACGATTCAAACGCACTCAACAACTCATCATCTTGATGAACTTCTTGTGAATCACAAAAATGAAAAGAGTCATATTCATCGTCATTGAGTTTAGAGCTTACCTCGATATTGCTTTCGGAGTCGAGGGCCATGAATGCAAGGTTTGCGTCTAGAGATCTTTCAATCTCCTCCTCGTCATCACTCCAAGAAGCGATTAGAACCTCCTTCTTTTTGAATCTTTCCATTTGCGGTTTTGAAGAGGATCCTCGGCATTCTTTGGCATAATGACCGGCTTGACCACATTTCCGACAATTATTGTCGAACTTCTTGATAGGAGTGTAGCCACTTTTCTTTTGCTCCGGTTTGCCATCCCGACCAAGAAAACTTCGCCTCTTTTGAATTAGGTTTTTGTACCTTCTAAAGTTTTTGGCATAAAGAGCGAGTTCCTCGTCGTCTTCATCTTCGGCAACATCTTCCTCAACGTTGCTGTCCACATTGAATGCGACTACTCTTTCCCGAGGCTTTGGTTTTGTGCCTCTAGACTTGAGAACGATCTCATAGTTGATGAGTGACCCGATGAGGGCACTAAATTCGAGCTTGTTGAGATCCTTGGATTCCATGATCGCGGTGACCGTGGCATCCCATTCTCGTGGCAACGATCGTAGAATTTTCTTAGCTTTGTCGCTGCTCGATATAGGCTTTCCAAAAGATGCAAGACCGTTTGTTATAGCCGAAAATCGATCCAACATATTTGTGATCGTTTCCTCGTCTTTCATGGAAAATAATTCGTAGTCATGGAGTAACATATTAATTTTGGTCTCCTTGACTTGGGTGGTTCCCTCGTGAGTGACTTCGAGAATTTCCCAAATTTCTTTTGCACTTTCATAAGACGATATCCTATTAAGTTCTTCGGGATTGAGAGCGCAATAGAGGAGTTGAGTGGCTCGAGAGTTGACATGCGTGTTTCTCCAATCCTCATCGTTGAATTCTTCGATCTTTTTCAACGATCCATCTTCTTTCTTAGCAAGTTTAGGACCGAGAGCAATAACTTTCCAGATTTCAATATCGTAGGCTTGAACGAAGATCGCCATCTTCTTTTTCCATGTCATGAAATTGGAACCGTCGAAGAAAGGAGGACGGTTGAGAGCATTTCCTTCAATTTGGCCAAGAAGTGCCATTTGCGGATCTTTTTCTCTTAGGTGGTTAAACCTTTAAAAAGAGACCCGCTCCGATACCAACTGAAGAGATAAATTCACCACTAGAAGGGGGGTTGAATAGTGGTGATGCGGAATACCAAAATTTCTTGCGAGAAAATAGAAAATAGTGCGGAAAATAAAGACTCAAGAATTTATAGAGGTTCGGCAACTTGCCTACGTCCTCTCTCCGACTTTCTTTTTCTATTGGCTAAAGAAAAACCACAACCTTAACTCGTCTTCTATCGGTCCGAGTTTACAACCGTTACAATCTGCTTGTCTTCTATCGGTCCAAGCTCAACCTTTCCTCAATATGAATGATTGTTTATCTAGTGTTCTATAGGAACTAGATAATCCTCACTATACGAATATGGGAGTATAATCCTAACAATGCCGGATCAAAGATCCTAATAACACCGGATTAGTGACTCTTGATTCGTTTCTTTTTCGCTCAAGTGTAAGTGATGCAACACTTACAACCAAATGAAAGAGTACAAAGAATAATTGATATTACAATTGAAATCGCTCTTGTATCTTTCTTTTCTCACAACTTGTAATGCAATAAAGTATATAAATCTGAGCTCAAGAATGCTTTGATTGCTTGTATGCTTGTATGCTTGAATGCTTGAAGTTGTGTATTTGATACCCAAGTCCTTCGGGTATTTATAGGTGTGAGACAGCCTTCAAATTCTGAAAAATATACTATTAGCGTGCGCTAATAGATCCTTGTAGCGTGCGTTAGCGGATTTTGACTTGAAATCACTGAACGGTCACAAACACTGTTGCAACGGTAAAATACTATGACTAGCGTGCGCTAGTGATGACATGGTAGCGTGCGCTAACGTCTTGGTCAACTAGTCTTCGATCTTGACTTTGACAAAATCCGATTTTCTCTCCAACGACTCTTTTTCCAACGGCTAAAATCATGATTAGCGTGCGCTATCAGATATGCATAGCGTGCGCTAGCATTAATTAAATCCAATATTTCCAGATTTTCCGGATCTGCATTGACTCTTGCTTCCAACGGTTGAATTTTAAACGGTAAACTGCAGATTCCATTTAGCGTGCGCTAACACCTTTCCTTTAGCGTGCGCTACTGAGTTATTTCAATAACGTACGTTACCTTGTGTAGCGTACGTAAAAGCCTTGACGAAATAAGTCCAGTAGCTACTGGACTACAAACCATAATTTTGGTAGCGTGCGCTAGATATGAGAAGTAACGTGCGCTATGTCTTCACTTTAGCGTACGAAGAATATATGAATAGCGTGCGCAATGTCCAGTTTCCGACTTCACTGCTTTCTGGAGACTTGCGATAGCGTGCGTTATAATTGATGTATAGCGTGCGCTAACTGTAGGTTCTTAGCGTGCGCTATCTTTGAATAGCTTGCATGCGCTATCGATCAGGCGACTTGAGTAGGCTGCAGCTGACTTGACTGAACTGTATAAGCATGTCCCGATAGCGTGCGCTACGACGTGATACGTAGCGTGCGCTAGCCATATTTTGCTCCTTCAAAATATTATCGAGCCGAGATAGATCCAATTAAATGTTTTGTATGTAACCATCATCAAAATACATTTTGTGTCAACAGTGATGGCCGTTTCGTGTCGCACTTTTGGCAGGCGGTGCATAAGGCGTTGGGTACCCATTTACATTTGAGTACATCTTTTCATCCCCAGTCAGATGGACAGTCGGAACGCACTATCCAGACGTTCGAGGATATGTTGCGTGCGTGCGCTCTCGATTGGAGCAGCGATTGGGAGGAGCATTTGCCATTGATCAAATTCACGTACAACAATAGTTGGCATGCGTCGATTCGGATGTCACCGTATGAGGCACTTTATGGGCAGCGTTGTCGATCGCCGATTTGTTGGAATGAAGGGTCCGATTTGGTCGGGACCGAACCGGATGTCGTTTTAGAGACGAGGCGGGAGATAGAATTGATTTGGGAACGGATGTTAACTGCCCAGAGTCGGCAGAATTCTTATGCCGATGTCCGTCGTCGACCTTTAGAATTCGAGGTGGGAGACCACGTTTTGCTGAAGGTGTCGCCGACGAGAGGAGTTTTCCGTTTCGGGAATAAGGGGAAGTTGAGTCCGAGATTTATTGGACCCTTCGAGATTCTCGAGCGAGTCGGTGGGTTAGCATACCGTTTGGCGTTACCCCCGGCCCTGAGTCATGTTCATAGCATTTTCCATGTTTCCCAACTGAGGAAATATGTCCCGGATCCGAGTCACGTCATCGATTATGGTGACATTGATGTCGCCGAGGATATTACTTTTGAAGAACGTCCCTTGAAGATTTTGGAGCATCGTGAGAAACGACTGAGGCATAAGACCATCCCCTTGGTCAAAGTGCAGTGGTCGAGACACGGTGTCGAGGAGGCAACTTGGGAAACCGAGGTTAGCATGCGTGCTAGGTACCCTGAGTTGTTTGTTTCTTAAGTTTCGGGACGAAACTTGTTTTTAGAGGGGTAGAATGCAATATCTGCATTTTTTTTCTTTCCCTTGTATTCTCATTTTTGGTGTATTTCTCGATCGTAGTGACCCTCGTGTATCTTTCAGTGTATCCTTCCTGTCATCTGTTGAACTGTATTCTCGTTATTGTTGTGAGGAACCGCCATTTCGGGGTTGTCATGGATCCATTTCGTGTTATTGGTTCCCAAATATCGATTCCTATTGTTTTTATTATCTTCCCGGATCATTTTTCATCATTTAGGACCCAAAGGGGGGTGTGGGCCGCGACACAAGGAGTGTGCGCCGCGGCACACACATTTCTTCAGTTGTTGGCCGAGCGGATCATGCGTGTGCCGCGGCACACCGTCCGTGCCACGGCACGATCGAGTCGGTGCCGCGGCACACGCCCGCGGCGAGCCGCGGCACACTCGTGTGGCATTTCGGCCCAAAACCAGATCTGGTGCCGCAAAGACACGCCTGTTCGAGCCGCGGCACACTGCCGAACCCTGGGAGCAAATTTTTGGCCTATGTCGCGGCACACCTCAGCTGAGCCACGGCACACAATGCGGTCAACCCTCTATAATTGTGTTGTTTTGAGCGAGAACGGCTCATTTCCTTCTTCTTCTTCCATTGACGCGAGAGAGAGTGAGAGAGGAGGAGAGCTTCTCATCATTCATCAATTGGGGGTTGATTTTAATCATTCTTCTTCGGTTGTGAAGCCCGGATAATCAATCTAACGCGTGTTCTACGAATCTAAGTACTCGAATCTTCAAGGTAATATCTCTTGGAACCCTACCTTTTGGTTAATTGGGGATTTTGGGATTTTTTGTCCGATTCTTTCCGTTTTGTTGGTGGATTCTTGACGAATACGATTAATATTGTTAGTATCATTAACTTTCCTACGGATTCATGGTATATTTTGTGATTTTTACGGAATCGAGAGGGTTTGGTTGTGGTCCGCCCTCGTTATTTTTGTACGAATATACATGAATCGTAGGCGGGTTCTTGGGGGTATTCTATTTCCGTATTCATCTAGAGTTGGTTGTGATTATGTTCTTCAAATCGTTAGGTTCGGTTCCGTTGGTTCTTAGCGTTTGTCGGTGATTATCCTTTCCGTTCGTTGCGTCATCAATTACTCAAGGCAAGTATTTTTGGAAACCTCTATTCTTAACGTGAAATGGTAATGTATATTGTGTTTGCTTTGCTCACCCTGGGAGGGTACGACGGGGCCTCGGGGGAATCTATTACTTCACTCTGGATTCACGAGTTTGTTTCGCTAGCCAGCTCGGGAGGGTCCTTTGAGGCCTCGGGTGGGATTCATGGTGGCGTCCTGGTCCTAGGCGATGCCTGTGCGTGATTTGTTTTATAAAGTGGCCAGCTCGGGAGGGTCCTTAGAGGCCTCGGGTGGGATTCGTGGCTTCGTCCCGGTCCTAGGCAAATTGTTTGACTGTTTGCTTCCGGAAAAGACATGTCTGGTTTTTTTTTTTTTTGAAATGATGTTGGTGCATGTACTATGAAACGTGTAAGCAATTGGTTTGCCTTGAATACTTGTACTAGCGTAATTGCTAACCCCTCTGGGGACCTGTTGTGGGGAAATTCTTGTCATGGATTTCAGGTTATGATCATCCGGACGAGCGAGCGCTGGGACAGTACGAGGATGTTGGCCAGGGTCGTTGACATGTGCACTTGGGTCTACTTGTTTCTTTTGTCCATTTCGATATGGTTGTTTCCTATATTTATAAACTGATAGACTGTATTCGCGAGTACTTAGGCTTTTCAAATCGAACTCCGTGTTGTATTATTTTAAATTGCTACACTGTCGATTGTTACTCATTTAGTCGGTTGCTCCGAGTGTATTTTTATGTGATGTATTATTTGATTGTGCTTCCTCGCTAACCGAGATGGTTAGCCGAGGGGTGTTCACTGTTGTAGCCTGGTGGGTCCCATGTAGGGGTCCACGACGCTGTAATATACTCCAAATATCTCGGGGTGTTACAATAATCGTGCTAAATGATGGCAGCTTAAGGAGTTTCTTCTTGATCTCTTGACGCGCATCTATTCGCGATTTATGTATTGCTGTAATTTTTATTTCGTGTTTTGCTTTTATAAAAACTTTGATGGCAGCGTAAGGCGACTCTTCGGACTTTCTTGATGCGCATCTTAAAAATTGTGTTATACTTACGAGTATATTTTATTTTCTTTTGTTGTGTGCCTCGTATATTTATTCTCTTGCAGATTCTAAAAGGCGTTAGCTCAAGACATCAACTTTCTTAATAGGGAGTATTCTGTTTTTCTGCATTGATTTTTATTTTATTTTATTTTTTATTTTTAAAAAAACTGAGGACAGTTTTATTTTCAAGTTTGGGGGTGGTTTGTTTTATTATTTTGGTGTGTTGTAATTTTGGTGTGTTTTGATTTCCTTGGTTATTTGCCTTAATTTATATATATATATATATATAGTATTTTGATTTATGAGATTTCTAGATTTGGCCATAACACCAATAAATTAGCTATATACAAGCTTCTAAAATCGTTTTAACCGGTAAAAAAATTGTATATTCCAAAATTTTTTGAGCCTTAATCTCTTTCCAAGCCTTGTAATTATCATATAAAATCGAGTCATTCGTTACCTTGAGAAAAGAAAAATCAATCGGTTGATGAAAAATAGAACTGAAATTTACTTAATTTGTGGAGTTTTTGATTTTTCATGCTTAAACTAAGAAATAATTTTCTGCAAAAATTCTATTCCCTAAAAAAAGGAGTCATTGGTGAAAAGAGCTACACGTTAGCAAATAACGGTGTGAAAGCTATCACCTAAAAAAAATGTCGAAAAGGAGAAGTGTTGAGCAGCAACAGCTGCCTAATTTTGGAAGTCTTACATTTTGCGAAAAATAAAGGACTAACCATTGTTGGTGCGTAGCTGCCGTCTCAGAAAAATTGATGAAAAGAGCTACACGTTAGCAAATAACGGTGTGAAAGCTATCACCTTTTTAAAAAAAAAATGAGATAGAAATTGAGTTAGTGAAAAGAGCTACACGTTAGCAAATAACGGTGTGAAAGCTATCACTAAAAAGGATGTAGTTTATGAGCAGATTTGAATTAATTAGCGGCTGAATTTCAATACACTCAATTTCGTGAATAATCACAATATTTGATGACGCCAATGAAATTCTTCTTCATATTGAGTCAAAAAATAAACGAGTGATCGAGAGCAACCATTAAAGGGAGTCGTGTGTATCACGAGTGGGAAAGAAATAATCAACCTTTTGGGGGGAAACCTTACATTTTGGAATTACAATACTAAAACCGTGTTTTAACTTCAAAATCATTTGTAGATTTATTTTGAATCTTGATTCATTTATATCTACTGTATAAGCTGGTTGTTGTGTATTAATGGCATTTTGATCTCCTTTTCTCTTTTTATATTTTAATTTTTGTGTGTATTATTAGTTTTGTGTCTTATTTTTATTTTTTATTTTTGGAGTGTGATTAATAAAGAGTCTTGCTCGGGACTAGCAAGAATTCAAGTTTGGGGGTGTGATAAGTGTCATTTTTGTACACTTATCCATGGTTTGTATCGATAAAATTCACCCATAATTGAGCTAGTCTACTCGTTTTTTGCTTTTAATTTATTAGTTTTAATAATTTTATTTTTATCGGATGATGATCGGATTAAATAACTGAATTACTCAAGAAACAACATGTTTAATAAATATTCTATTTATTGAATTTTGATATATTCATGTTGTAGGGCTTTCCGATATGAATTCGGCAGTCTTTCCGGATTCAAAATCAGAGTTATATATCAAAAGTTATCATCCGAAGAAGATCTGGGGCAAAAACGCAAAGTCTGAGAAATTCTGGGCTGAAAACGTAACTTTCAAAGCAACCAGTGAACAAATTTACGAAGTTAGTTACGGCCGTAACATTCGGGAGTTACGGCCATAAGTCACTTGTTACGGCGTAACTCCCGAATGTTACGGCCATAACTCTTGATTGCTATGATTTGTCTAATTTTTATACTTTTTGTGTATTATTGAGGGGATGGTGGCATTGATCCGATCTAATGTAATAATGCTGGAGTTTTGGAGCTATTAGATGACTTTAGGTGTATAAATAGACCCCTTAGATCATTCATCATTCATCATTCATCTTATAATTTTCCATTTTTTGTAAACTTTTCTTTTTGTGTGAAGAACACACTTGTGTTCTTGAGTGATCTTTGTAAGTGTGGTATAGTATATGTTGTTCAGAGAGTTTATTGCTTCTATCTCCTTTATCTACTAAGGGAGTTAGGATCAATTCTTTCTCTTGATTCAACTAAAAATGACCACCAAAGCTTGTAACATGTGTAATAAACCCTTCATGGGCTAAGTAACCTTTAGTTGGGATTATAAACAAGGTTAGTTATGTTGTTTATGTTTGTATAAAAGATCTATTATGAATTACTTATTATTGTGTGTGATTTTTATTGTTTTAACAATCTTTATTTATTTGGCCAATAAATGAGGATATTTATGGTCTTCATATGTTTCGAAAGAAAATATGTTTAATTAGATCAAATGATCTTCACTCTAAGTTGTTCTAGGGGATAGAAATATACCCCTAGTCCTTAGATGATTCTTTGAGTTATTTTCATAAATCCTAATGCTATGTATTGAAGCCAATCAACATAGAAATATAGTGGATTGATTCAATATGTAAGGGGCGTTTTATAGTTCGAAAGAGAAACCGTCTTTTTAAGGAAAATCGAATCTACACAACATAATAAATAAATTCATCTTATGATCTCCAATACATCTTTTATAACTAATGACGAACTAAGTTTGTAATCCCAACTATTTCATTTTATCGATAATCAATCTATTATTATTGCTATCTTTTTATTTCCTTATAATATTAGAACTATTATTGCAATTTCTTTGCAATTATTAAACCAAACTTTTTAATTGTGTGTTTCACTCATCTTAAGTATCTATAAAAATAGACTAATAGTGTATCATTCAAATTATAACCAAACTTCCTTGTGGGATCGATAAACCGGACTCAAAAAGTCCACTTTACTACTTGATACGATATCGTGCACTTGCGATAGTTACACTAAAAACGTGTCAATGTCATCGATGAAAACGACCACAAATTTATCCAAGTATTCTAAGAATACTCAATTCATCAATTGCATGAATACTGCAGGAGCATTGGTAAGTCCGAATGGCATCACCACGAACTCATAGTGCCTGTACAGGGATCTAAAAGCAGATTTCGGTATATCCGATTCCTTAATTCTCAACTGATGGTATCCTGATCGCAAGTCAATCTTCGAGAATATTCTGGCCCCCTGCAGTTGGTCAAACAAGTCGTCGATCCGCGGTATAGGATACTTGTTCTTGATCGTCACCTTGTTTAGCTCTCTGTAATCAATACATAATCGGAGGGATCCATCTTTCTTCCGGACAAAGAGAACGGGTGCTCCCCAAGGAGAAACGCTAGGTTGAATGTAACCCTTCTGCAATAATTCCTCCAGCTGCTTCTTTAGTTCATACATCTTGGTTCGCGCCATACGGTATGGTGCTCTGGAAATGGGAGAGGCTCCAGGCTCTAATTCGATATTGAACTCTACTTCTCTCCGTGGAGGTAACCCAGGTAGTTCGTTAGGGAATACATCTGAGAATTCGTTCACAACTGGAATAGATGAGATTTCTACTCCTTCTTTCTTCATGGCATAACACCACAATCCGTGATACGACCGTGTAGTACTCCGCACTAAAATATTCTGGACAGTGACACAGCCAGACACACGGCCGTGGCGTCGACTTTCGAGCAAAATATGTTGTGAGATTAGCCTTTCAGCTATATTTGAGGGCTTGTGACAAATATGAAGATATTGATACCCCTAATAAGTAACTTCTTCCTTGACAATGCCCATCAATTGAGAAGCATGCAGGATATGCAGCTTGAAAGTTGAAAATCCTAACAGAGAGAGACATATCTACGTACATAGTTACATACAGGACATAATTAACATAACTCATCTAGCCGATCAAATATCCAATCTACTCCACTTTGTTGGTGTAACACCCCGAGATATTCGGAATAATTACAGCGCCGTAAACCCTTTTTCTAAGAGTTTACAAGGCTAATTTAAAAAGAATGTAGAAATAATATAATAGTACCATAAAAATTCAAAATACAAAACCAGTTCGAACAGTTCAAATGAGTCCATTATTACAACCGTCTCAAAACATCAATAAGACACGCGTACTCGAATACTGAAAGTAAAACAGAAAGACAAGGTAACGGCAATTAACATCACTGAGCCCCTTCATCGTCATGTCGGTACTGTGGCTGTTTCCCCGCTCCTCGACTACCTGAACATCAAAACAAATGTCCACCCCGAAGGGGTTAGCAAAACGATGCTAGTACAAGTATCATAATACACAAATCGAATATGCAACAACAATGCATAATAAAACACACAATACCAACTTCCGCTACCGAAATCCAATAATGTGAATCCACATGATTCCATCAACATAACAAAGGGTAATCCAACGATACAGCGCCCTCAGTATAGATCCCCATGATGATCCCGTCGGACCAACGCATGGTGGAAAACCCATCCAACGATCCAGCGCCCCCAGCATAGATCCCCATGATGATCCCGTCGGACCAACGCATAGCGGACATCTGATCCAGCGCCCTCAGCATAGATCACATGATCTCACAGGATCAACACAAAATACACGAACACAACTATGCATATACATATGCAAAAATCGATATGTCCATCCACATGAACATAAAATCAATCAATAACGATATAATGACAATTCAACTGGAATGACCTCATGTCCAAAAACATGAATAACAATATGTATTATCAAAATCCTCAATATTAAACCAATATTCAAAATACGATACTTGCCTTAGAACTGGCGATAAGGGTTGCTACTACGAAAAAGAAATCTTCAACCAGCTCGAAGAACTCTCACTCGATCAATCCACCAAAACCCGAACCTTCAATAAACAATAACACCGGTATAACTAACATTTCCGGATAATCATTTTAATCATCATAAGAACATTAAAAGGGCGTAATATCCCCAATCATACAAGCTTACTAATCTGCCTTAAACCATTTCGGAGTTGAATCAACATTAGGATACTAACCCGAAAAAAGCTCATAGTATCCCATCTAAGATCAAATGTATCATATGGTCGCATTCTTCAATATACCACAAGATAATTCTTCTTACAATGATTCTAATCATACTCTTCATTAATCCAAAGCAGCAAGATATCGGAATTACCCCAAAGAACATCGTAATAACTTATTTACTAGGTCACTTGATTATCATCTTCTTCTTCAAGGAAATAAATCCTAAGTTCAATCCATTAAATGTCCCAATACGCATTATTTCATCATGTAAGAACTTGATAATATCCATAAACTTGCCATAATCAGGTTCGTATCCTCATGATACCATGTTTAGGAGTCCAAACACTGCAAGGTTCGATTAATATTCTAAACAACAAAGAAGAGCCGAAACATAACCGAAATTATACTTCTAACAACATGATGTTCGACTAAGCCAGAATATAACTGAATTGATAATCTCAAAACATGCTCAAAACATACTTAAGAATACGTAATCCAATTGGTGAAGATCACCTACCTCAAAATGGTGAAGAACAAGGAGAAACTTGAAGAAACTCGACACCGAGAGCTTGAACACCAATCCCCAATAGTCTATGATCTTCAAACTCGATCTAGGATGATGATATGAGAGGTATATGGTGAGGGATAATCTTCAGAGCATGAAAATAGGCCAAGGTAGAAGTTAGAAATGAAGTGGGGGTCGAGCTCTATAAATAGAATTATGAGCCATTACGTACATTAGCAGAAGTCTATTACGTACGTAACCTTATTAGCGTACACTATACTTGAACATTAGCGTACGTTAACATCTGGCCAAAGCTCACTGGACTTTTTCTGGTATTGGCTTATGTACGTTAGCTTAAAGGTTTTACGTACGTTAAAACTACACCTTAGCGTACGTTAAAACTACCCCTTAGCGTATGTTAATTCCGTTGACTTGCATAGCTGGAAATCCGTCCAGGTTCATGCGAGTGATCTCCTCGCATCTTCGTCAGGCCCCACACGCGGACCCTTGTCTGATTCCGAGTTGACTATGCTTACGTACGTTAAGCTCCACCTGTAACGTACGTTATATTATATTCGTAGCATACGTTATGGTCATCCTTTAGCGTACGTTAAGACGTGCAGGATTATGCATGCATGCATGGGAAAGGAATACAAAAACGTAGAGATCCGAATACGGGAAACTGATCATCGATTAACATGTCACAAAGTCGAATCTTACAAGATCGAATACAGGATAAATACACCTTAATTATCCGGGCATTACAGTTGGAACATTTTGTTCCATACATGCATTAAAGTATTTTGATGATTAAAGTTGTTACACAAAAAAAACAACAAAAAGACGACAAGCATCAAAGAAGACTGTTGTGTCGAGAATTATACTCTCCGACCGGCGATCGCCTCAGAGACCGGGCGACCGTGTCGCAGCCGAGCAGCCAGACAGAACTGCCGACAGTGATCGGGCGACCTAGTCATAACCGGGCAGCCGAGATGGATCTGCCGACCGAAGGTCCCAGGACAAGTCCCGGTGCCGAGCGATCGACATCTAAGACGATCATATCTCGGCACTTGGCGATCGACTCCTGTGGCCGAAGACCAGATGATCATCTCTCGGCACCTACCGACCGACCCTTGGTAACCGATCATTGACGATCGCCTCATGTCGATCGAAGCCGATGATCATCCAGTCGGCAAAGGCCGAAGCCCAGGAAAGACCCCATGTGCAGAGCCGAGACAAGATCCGCATATCACGGATCGTTGACCACAGCCTGTCAGCATCCGTCCACCAGCCGACAGGCCCGCCGAAAGGTGTCAGTAGGACCGCATGTGACAGTGACTCCGGACGCATGCTGGCTCCTCATTGGACCGCACAGCTGGCTGCCAGCAGGTGCCTTGGACTTTAGGCCGACAACCCGTGTGACTTAAGGACGATCACCCCATTATTATATTGGCCGGCAGACGATCGCCCCATTATTATATTGGCCGGAAGGCGATCGCCCGCCAGAAATCAAGGCTCCACTGCCCCTATAAATAGAAGGCAGCCTGCACTTGTCCAAGGACCGAAATTCTTCAGCACTCTCTGAATTATCGCGATTTCAGCATACAATACAGAAGCAATATACAGCACTTGGCTTTCTCCCACTCTTGGCAACAACTATCTTTTGGTTCTTTCTTCTCTCGGCCTCTCTCATCAAGAAGACGATCGGCAGGGACGAAGAACACCGAGCTTCGCTCAAGAGCTGGATTAATAGAGTCTTTTTACACTCATTGTACTTAGATTCTCACATTAATACTTATATCCACGAATATTTGTATTAATAACATCTCGCGAGAGCATTCTAGCCCGAGCCTAACAAACCCGGCAAATCTTGTGTTTATTCATATTCTCTCGGAAGTGCTCCCGCAATTTTGTTTGTTGTCCGTTCATTCCAGCAGTATTTAATCTTCGGATAAATATTTTGGGCAACAACAATTGGCTCTAGAAGGAGGGCATCTAACCCTCAAATTTTTATTCCTACCGTATCGAAGAACATTCATTGTTCTCGGGGCATATACTTGAAGTGACACTCACTCCGCTTCAAAGAAATCTTTCAGAAATCATGTCTTCCGCCTCCGCGTCGAAGAAAGCCGCCGGCCAACCCGCCAGATGCCTCGTTCCGTCTCAGTTCGAGCCACAGCCGATGGCGGAGGGTAGCTGCCACGGTCCGAGATGCTCGATCCCGCCCCTGACGGGCGCCCCAAGCCTCTCGCTCGATCAGTTCCGAACCAAGGAACAGATCGACAAGGCCATGGCCATCCTACAGGAACGACAGAGTGCTCTCGACGCGCCTCCCGCTATCACCCCCTCGGCCGTCCGCCGGAAGACCAAGCGGAAGTTCAAGGCGTTACTGGCCGAGCGATCGCCAGGAGGCTCTCATCGGCAAGGAGAGGCGCTCGCCAGCCGGGGCACCTCTGTTTTCGATCTCCTAGGCAGTGACCCGTCCTGGCGACCGGGGCAGTCCGGCCCCAGCTACGAGACGACGGAGTTTGAGTCCGTCACCAGGAGCTCGGCCTACCCGACTTCCAGAAGGAAGCCCAGCCGTCTGGCTCCCCTTCGCCAAATAGCCGAGGTCGGCAGCGGCGGAGTCAGGAGATCGGTACACGATCGCCTTGGCTCCCGCTCCCAAAGCCGATCCGCAAGTGACCGAGCCACGACGATGGCCGCGATGCAACGTCAGCTTGACGACATGAAGGCGCTCTTGGAATCCGGGGAAGGCGCCAAGAAGACGATCGCCGAGCCGAGCGAGCCGCTCGAGATCCACATCGAGCTCGCCCCCATGTAGCACAAGATCGATCCTCCGCAAACACCTTTGTACGAGGGGAGATCGGACCCCGAAATACACCTGAGCAAGTTCAACATCTACATGGCCGGTGTGGGGCATCATACGCGACCAGGTGCCGAATGTTCCCTATGATGCTGGACGACCTCGCCTACAGGTGGTACACCTCATTGCCACCTCGGTCCATTGGCTCCTTTAACGAACTGGCGAACGTCTTCACAGCGTACTTCACCACCAGGGTCGCCCGGCCAGAAGGTCCCCATCGCATGATGCAAATCAGGCAGGGAGAAGAAGAGTCCGACTCGGACTACATCAACCGAGTAGACGAGATCATTCTCAACGGCGAGCCCGTAAGCGATGAGATCGCCCTCTACGCGGTCCTAGGAGGATTTCATGGTCTTTCGCCTATGTTCAGGCATCTCACGAAGGACCAACCTGCGAGCTACGCGATCTTCCGAGCTAAGGCCGCAGATTTCCTGGCCAGGCAAAGGATTCTTCTCAACCTTTGAGCAGCGCGATCGGCGCCCGAACGACTATCACCGATCTCCCGCCCGATCACCGATACCAACCTACATATAACGCGATCGGAAGCCGAGCGACGATCGCCAGTCTTCCAGCCCGATCGCCGATCTATAGCAACATCATCAACAAACCGGAGGACTCGATCGCCATCGACAGTTCACCCTTTAACATGACGAACTAAGGCATGAGATCGCCTCCACCGCACAACATACATCCATGGTTCTGGTCGTCGATGGAACCGGCTGCTTCGGCCATGCAAGGTACCTTCGGGCCAAGATCGCCCGCCCTTCGTTTAAATACGAGGCCGGCGTAGTCTGAGGGCCCTCCAAAATTAATCAATGGACACAATCGCCCGCCCTCAAGGTCCATCATCTAACTTGGTGAACCCGGACAATGCGACACGTGCCACTACCCCCGTCTCAACATACACCGTCGAGGTTCGCCATCTCCATGGCGGGCCGAGGTGGAAGCAGAGCTAACAAGCCGGAAATGGAGTTGATTAATCCGACGACGCCCCGCGCAAGGACTCCTCTAGACCAAGACCGCACACCCTTCGTTTAAATACGAGGCGAGGCGCAGCCTAACAGAGGACCCTCACAATAAAATGAGTCACGAGACACTCAATGTCTTCACGCACAAGACACGGTCATGGAGTCGGTCCATCGAACTCCACGACCGTGCACGGTTCCTCAGCGACGAAACAATCAAGTTTCTACGAGGGATCGGCCAATGTTGTTTTTTGTAGGTACAAGACCGAAAGATAGCTAGCCAATCGACCATGATCGCCCAAGTCCGAATCCAGAGTCAGCTCAACGGATCGCCCGTCCTCATCTTACACGATCGCCAGCAAGAACCACCTCGCCCCATGTCTTCAACATCGGAGCAAGCTGGGGGGCAATTGTTGTGTCGAGAATTATACTCTCCGACCGGCGATCGCCTCAGAGACCGGGCGACCGTGTCGCATCCAAGCAGCCAGACAGAACTGTCGACAGTGATCAGGCGACCTAGTCATAACCGGGCAGCCGAGATAGATCTGCCGACCGAAGGTCCCAAGACAAGTCCCAGTGCCGAGCGATCGACATCTAGGATGATCGTCTCTCGGCACTTGGCGATCGACTCCTATGGCCGACGACCAGACGATCATCTCTCGGCACCTGCCGACCGACCCTTGGTGACCAACCGATGCCGACCCTTGGTGACCGATCATTGACGATCGCCTCATGCCGATCGAAGCCGATGATCATCCAGTCGGCAAAGGCCGAAGCCCAGGACAGACCCCACGTGCAGAGCCGAGACAAGATCCGCATATCACGGATCGTTGACCACAGCCTGTCAGCATCCATCCACCAGCCGACAGGCCTGCCGAAAGGTGTCAGTAGGACCGCATGTGACAGTGACTCCGGACGCGTGCTGGCTCCTCATTGGACCGCACAGCTGGCTGCCAGCAGCTGCCTTGGACTTTAGGCCGACAGCCCGTGTGACTTAAGGACGATCACCCCATTATTATATTAGCCAGCAGATGATCGCCCCATTATTATATTGGCCGGAAGGCAATCGCCCGAAAGAAATCAAGGCTCCGCTGCCCCTATAAATAGAAGGCAACCTACACTTGTCCAAGGACCGAAATTCTTCAGCACTCTCTGCATTATCGCGATTTCAGCATACAATACAGAAGTAATATACAGCACTTGGCTTTCTCCTACTCTTGGCAATAGCTATCTTTCGGTTCTTTCTTCTCTCGGCCTCTCTCATCAAGAAGACGATCGGCAGGGACGAAGAACACCGAGCTTCGCTCAAGAGCTGGATTAACAGAGTCTTTTTACACTCATTGTACTTAGATTCTCACATTAATACTTGTATCCACGAATATTTGTATTAATAACATCTCGCGAGAGCATTCAAGCCCGGGCCTAACAAACCCGAAAAATCTTGTGTTTATTCATATTCTCTCGGAAGTGCTCCCGCAATATTGTTTGTTGTCCGTTCATTCCAGCAGTATTTAATCTTCGGATAAATATTTTGGGCAACAACAAAGACGAAGTACAAAAAGCTGGAATCTGCATGCCTAAGGTACGTATCTCAGATTACATAACGTACGTAAAGGCTGAAGATTAACGTACGTAAAGCAAACACATTAACGTACGTAATGTGTTCAAATCAGATGAACGTTGGGAAGAGTCAAAGTCAAAAGGCGGCAATGGATATATGACATCATCAATGACGTATCCTTAACGTACGTAATGGTGAAATGGCTAACGTACGTAACACAAGAAACAAATCACTACAAAAAAAAACAGTTTTTACCGACGCCAAACGCCGTTGATAAAACAGAAAATGGCGTCGGTAAAAAAATTACCGACGCCATTACCGACGGCAATCCGCCGTTGGAAAAATGCTCGACGGTAATTTTTTACCGACGCCGCCATTTACCGACGCCATTTTTGGCGTCGTTAAATTACAAAAAAAAATCTAAAAAGGTAAGGTCGGTGCTCAGGCAAGTCACGTCCGGGCTCAGGCGGCGCTCAGGCGGGTCAGGTCCGGTCAGGTCCAGGTCCGGGCGGGTCGGGTCCGGGTCCGGACGGGTCAGGTTCGGGCTCCATTCAATTTCAAATGGTTGAGAAGGATTTTGGTTTATAAACCAGAAAAAACACTACTGTTTTTTTGATGTGGGATCGCGTAAAAAATTTACCGACACCGAAATGGCGTCGGTAATGGCGTAAACGGCGTCGGTAAATTTAAAAAAATAAAAAAATAAAAAAAAAATTTACCAACGCCAAAATGGCATCGGTAAAGGCGTCGGTAAATGGCGTCGGTAAACGGCGTCGTTATTTGTGAAAAAGAAAAAAAGATAATAAAAAAATTTTACCAACGCCAAAATGGCGTCGGTAAATGGCGTCGGTAATTGTGAAAAAAAAGAAAAAAAATAAGTCTGTGAACCGGTCGTCGGCAATGGCGTCGGTAAATCAATTAAATAACGGGCGTCGGTAATGGCGTCGGTAAATTATAAGTTTAACAACGGCGGGTACGGGCGTCGGTAAATTAACGTACGTAACATGGGTGGATTAGCGTATGTAAATGATCTTACGTACGTAATGCAGTCTGAAGAGCTAACGGCTAGTTTGGGTGATGAAGGCTATAAATACCATTCCTTTGGTATTAATCCACACAACAACTTCAAGCAAACATCTCATTGATCAGATATTCATATTGATATTATTGTTGTTATAATATTGAGCTTATATTGTTAGTTTGAGTGTTTATACATTCAACATCATACACGAGAGGTAAAAGAAAAAGATACGATTGGATTCGGTGTTATTAGAATCAAGGATCCGACATTATTAGAATCGCAATCGATCTCTAAGTGAGGTTTATCTAGTACCGATAGAAAGCTAGAGCGGTTGATTCCTTGTCCGATAGAAAAGAAAAACGGTTTAACTTGGACCGACACAAAGACAAGTACGAGTGGTTTATCACGGACCAATAGAAGACGTGATTGTAACGGTTATCCCTCGACCGATAGAAGAGAGGTGCAGAGGTTTTTATCTTCAACCTATAGAAAAAGATACCGAGAGAGGACGTAGGCTCGTTTATAGCCGAACCTCTATAAATCCTTGTGTCGTTTATTTTCTGCACATTTAATTTACGCTTCCGCAAAACGGCGCATATTCCGATCTTGCTCACTTTTTTGTTAAATTCCAACCTTGGTCTTCTTTTCATAGTCTTATATCTTTTCACTTTCTGACTTTCGGTCTTTTGGTACTAATTTTTGTCTCTTTCGATAAAAAAATTAATTTTCTTACTGAAAACACGTGCCAAATTTGGGAGCCGGCTAATTTTGCAACGGACTGCCACATCATGTTTATTTAATCAATAAAATATAAAATAAAATAATCATAAAACAAAAGAAACACTCGAATTACAAAAAACTTAAAATTTTTTTAAGAAAATCTAGAAAACAATAAATTTAAGTTAAAAATACCTAATCTGATTTAAAAGACAATAAAATAGAATGTAAATTTAAAAATAACAACTTAAATAAAAATAATATTAAATTATACTCCCTCCGGCCCATAAGAATGTGCTCACTCCTTATGGGCACGAATCTTGATAAAAGTTAGATAGTGAAAATGGTCCACTTTTTATTATAACACCATGTTAATTATTGTTGTTGATTAATTAAAGGATGAATGGTGTGAGACATTCTTGGTATTGTTGTAATAAGTTGGAAAGATGAAGTAAAAATATGAGGGTATTTTTAAAAAATAGAATGGACACAATCTTATGGGACGATGAAAATGGCATATTGAGCAGACTCTTGCAGAACGGAGGGAGTATAATTATTATAAAAAAAAGAAAATCTAAACTGCAAAAGTATTGAAGTCCAATTCCCTCTCGGTGTACTCATTAATAGCTTACTCACACTAAGCCTAAATAAGCAAACCAAAAGTTACAACAAGAAAAAAAATAAAAACTTTATTCTTTTGAGTTGAATTTTGCTGAATTAAATTGAATTGAATTTTATTAAATTGAATTGAATTGAACTGTGCTGAATTGAATTGAACTAAAATTACATAATAATAATAAAAATAATTAATATTAGATAAATATATATAACAACAAAAAATAATATATATTACAACAACAACAATAATAATAATAATAACAAAAAGTACAATAATAACAATTATATATTATTATTGATAATATTAATATAAAGAGTAAAAATAATATCACACAATAGATACAACAACAATATATTTTTTAAATTACAATTACATAATACTAGAAATTATATATAGTACTATTGATAATATTGATATCAATAATAATAATAACAATAATAAAATTATTAATTATATACAAATTATATATAATACTATTGATAATATTAATATAAGTAATAATTTTAATAATTAATAGTAATAAACTTAGTGTTCCAGGATATCCTTCCCTTGTATGTCTCTTGCCTAATACTGGTTATATTTCGATACAGAGATGGAATGTTCTAGATCCTTCTAGAGGTAGTATGATCCCATTAAGTGTCTTACCTTAACTAGGAATCCTATGTATGAAAGGACTCTCATTATAAAGCCTATATAAAAGCACCTCTATCAATGTTATGAATACAATTCATTCATCTTTACTAATTTCTTACATTATCTTAAAACACGTTATCAGCACGCAGCTCCAAAAAAAGTTTTTTTTTTCCAAAATTCCAAGTAAAAGAAGAAAATCGATCAAACCCCAGTCGTCCCCCTGCTCGCCGTGCACCGCCGAAACCCCGACCCTTATAATCGATACAATTATCTAAATTTCTCCCTATTTCAATTATCTCTTTTTGGGGATTTTTTTGGGGACATGTGTTCTTGGATTCTTTATCTCTGACGCTACTTTGCGGTGGATGAGACCACGAGCAAAATCAATATCTTTGCATGTCAAAGAAAACTGTGTGACGGTCCTGGGGGAGTCACGGAATTCGATACTTGTGGTTGTTGCATACACCACGTATCTGGGTGCGATTTGATATCATCGTGTCTGTCGACTTTACTAACAACAATTAAGGGAAGTATATCGAGTAACGGTTATGTTACATGCTTTTAAGGCATCGATTGTGACCGTTTACATTTTCATTGAAATCCAATAAGACCAGCTTCCTCTTGTTTATATCTTGTAGATGGTACAAAGCTCCAATATTCACCCGGAGTTCGAAATCCTTGACCATGTTGGTAAGGAGTACCATAGTGTAATATCCGGATTTATTACGGTGTATTTCATCTGTATTCAAACCCTGTATTATTCGGATTGGTGGTTTTGATTATTGGAGTATGATATTTCGTGCATTGATATCATTGTACATAAGTATAGAAACATGCAAAATTTCTCATGCAACCTCGTGATAGCACACGCTAAGAATGTATCTTAACGCGCGCTATCGGGCTATTATTAGCGCACGCTATGCAGGTATGAGTAACGTGCGCTAAGGACTCAATTATTGAGCGGGACAGCTAGCACATGCGCCAGCCGGGACATGGGTCCGGATAAGATTCCCGCGGACGCACCCGAACAATTCTGAAGTCAACCATTATTAGCGCACGCTAAGGAATGCTTAGTAGCGTGCGCTAACTTGTTAAAATGCATAATATTATAAATGGGACAACAACTCGTTTTGGCTTACATTTTACTCGTTCCTTCTGCATACTTGAGAGGCCAGAGAGCTGATATATTCTCCTACATACTTAGAACACATATTGTTGGTGTTTATACATTGGTTATCACTTGGGAGAAACCATTGAAGAGGAATAGCACCTTGGAGTGGCATACAACCAACCGGAGTTGGATTCTACCTTACGGTTCAGTGATTTTCATCATATTAAGGTATGTTCAATCTATCTCAAGACTTAGAGTTGGATTCTAACGATTTGGATGATCATGTTAACAAGATATGGATTTTCATAGATGAATTATCCAAGTATATCATGTTTGGAATAGTGAGATGAATAAGCCTTAAATACCTTGATTATAATCATCATGATTCGAATCTTATTACACTGAATATGTGAAGAGAAGCTTCTATCATTGGTAATTCGAATCTAGTAGATGACTTCATAATAATCATGGACTTGAGTATTAGAACGATGTTGTTTCCTGTATATTGAGTATTTATGCTTACAGTATGTTGAGAGGCGGACGTGGACGTGGTCGCGGTCGTGGACGCGGACGAAGAAATGCCGAAAGGGAGGCGTCACCTTCTGATCAGGCCAGTCATAGCTCAGGCGCGCCGCAACAATCTATTAATAATGAACCAGATCCTGCTGTACCAGAGATCCTTCATCAAGTGGTGAACCAGATGACTCAGTTCGCCCAGGTCGTGGACCGAATGCAAGTGGCGGTAGGACTACAGCAGGGAAAGAGACATCAAGGGATCCCAGACATGGGAAACCGAGGTGACCGGTGGCTGCAAGAGGTGGCGAAGATGCAACCACCCAAATTCGACGGTATTTCTGAGACTCCCACCTGGGATCATTGGTTGAAAGAACTGGAGAAAATCTTTGCCGGAATTAATCGCCAGGCAATAGGAGAGCCTCTATCGCTCAATATTTTCTGATAGGGGAAGCATCCGAATGGTGGGAAGCCATCCGGACTGTAGACCATGATGCCGATTGGACAGAGTTTAGATTGATGATGGAAGCTCAGTATTGCCCTCGTCCTGTGAGGGAAGCCAAAGTTCGAGAGATTTTCTCCGCCCAGCCTTCTGATGTGCCAGTATCCCAGGCGATTAAGACGTTTAACCAACAGCTGGCATTTGTTCGACATCTGGTCAGAACAGATGCAGAAATGATGATCCATTTCGATATGAGGATGAAACCAGAAATCCAGAGGTACATGTTCGGATTTGAATGTACCACACTCCGTCAATACCAGGATAAGGCATTGGCGTATGAGATCAAGGAAGCAGCCATGGAGAAATTTTCAGAATCCAAGAAGTAGAAAGTCTCTGGTACTTTTACAGAGCACAAGAACAGCGGGGCCCGTAAGGCCCAGTACTCTTTTCACTCTTTCAAGAAACCTCCGCACCCAGTTAGGAGCGGAAAGAACATTGGAGCGACATCAACTATTACTGATGTTACCAGGAAATGCTTTAACTGCGCCCAGACAGGGCACTATCGACGGAATTGCCCCCTTCCTGCCGTGACTTGTTTTGATTGTGAACGAGAGGGACATCGGGCAGCGTTTTGTGAAGAGGCTGCAAAGTCTTTTAGAGCCCGTACACCACAGCCAGTCCAGAAGGAGGCCAGTATTCCACAGACGCAGCAAAGTGTTTAGATGCCTCAGAATTTTGGCCGCGGGCGAGGCAGAGGACAATGGGACCGAAAGGGGACATCGAGTGCCGGATCTGCTCCCCACGTGCATGCGAGATGAGGAGGACAGACGATCAAGATGCTGCTGTCGCATCTGGTACTGTCCAGATCCTTTCCCAGCCAGTTAGCGTTTTATTCGATACAGGAGCTACACATTCTTTCATATCGTTGTCTTGTGTAAATCGTTTGAATATTTCCAGTTTTCATACTTGTGAACCTTATGTTGTTGGTTTACCGAGTGGAGATAGTATTGTCGGAAATTTAGAAACTAGAAATTTCCCTGTATCATTTGGAGGCAGAGAGTGGCTCTCAAATCTGATCGTGATAGAAATGCAAGGAGACGACCTGATACTCGGAGACGATTGGCTTAATCGATATGGAGCAATTGTGAACTACCGAAGGAGGAATATCTCGCTGATCGCTGACGATGGTTCCGAAATATTATTCGAGGGGTGGAAACCGGGAAGCTCAGGAAAATTAATCAAAGCGATGAAAGCTGTCAAATTGTTGAAACAGGGCTGTACCGGATATTGGTGTTATGCAATGAAGAAAGAATACGAAATTGTGGAACTTTCATCCATTCCTGTTGTGAACGAATTCCCAGATGTATTTCCTGACGAGTTACCTGGACTACCTCCACGAAGGGATGTGGAATTTACCATTGAGCTGGAACCCGGAGCTACACCAATTTCTAAGGCGTCGTATCGTATGGCACCTACTGAGATGTACGAACTGAAGAAGCAGCTGAAGGAGTTACTGGACAAGGGCTATATTCAGCCAAGCGTTTCACCCTGGGGAGCGCCAGTTCTTTTTGTCCGAAAGAAGGATGGGTCGCTCCGATTGTGTATTGACTATCGAGAGCTGAACAAGATGACGATTAAGAACAAATATCCGTTGCCACAGATTGATGATCTGTTTGACCAGCTGCATGGGGCAACAGTATTTTCTAAAATCGATCTGAGATCAGGATACCATCAGTTGAGGATTAAGGAATCTGATGTTCCGAAATCAGCGTTCAGAACTCGCTACGGACATTATGAGTTTGTAGTGATGTCGTTTGGTCTCACTAACGCACCTGCTGTATTTATGCAATTGATGAACAGAGTGTTCATTGAATTTTTGGACAAATTTGTGGTCGTGTTCATTGATGACATTCTGGTGTATTCTAAGAGCCCGGAAGAACATGCGCAGCATTTGCGGATTGTATTGGAACTTTTGAGAAACGAGCAATTGTACGCCAAACTTTCTAAGTGCGAATTCTGGCTAAAGGAAGTAATGTTCCTCGGCCATGTGGTGTCAGCTAAAGGAGTCCGAGTAGATCCTCAGAAGATCGAAGCAATTATGGATTGGAAGCCTCCAAAGAACGTGAAAGAAGTCCGAAGCTTCTTAGGACTTGCTGGATATTATCGTCGATTCGTGGAAGGGTTTTCTAAAATATCCCGCCCACTTACTCGACTCCTGCAGAAAACTAAAAAGTTTGAGTGGAATGAGTTGTGTCAGATTAGCTTTGATGAATTGAAGAAGAGATTGACGACGGCATCGATTCTATCACTTCCACAGGGAACTGGAGGATTCATAGTTTACAGTGATGCTTCGAACCAAGGACTCAGGTGCGTATTGATGCAGAATGATAAGGTGATCGCTTATGCGTCACGACAGCTGAAACCTTATGAAGTGAATTACCCGACACATGATTTGGAGCTAGCAGCAGTAGTTTTTGCTTTGAAGATCTGGAGGCATTATCTATACGGGACTCACTGTCAGATCTTTACGGATCATAAGAGTCTCAAGTATATATTCAGTCAGAAGAGTTGAACATGCGGCAAAGAAGATGGTTAGAACTGATTAAGGACTATGACTTGGGAGATTTTATATCATCCAGGCAAAGCGAATGTAGTGGCCGATGCACTTAGCCGCAAGCCTGTCTCTATTCAGATGCTGGAGACGCTGACATCCCAACTTAGCCTTCAACGAGAGATGATTCGTGAACGGATTGAAGTATGGTTACAAAGAGTCCAAGAACAACTGTGCGTGATGGAGATAACTTCATCGTTAACCAAAGGAATCAAATCTAAACAGACAGATGATCCTCTGATGATTCGGTTACGTGATGAAGTGATCAAAGGAAAGGCCCCCGGATTCATAATTCATGATGATGGGGTTTTGAGGTTTCAAAACCGACTCTGCGTTCCCGATGATGATGTTCTGAAACAGACAATTATGAAGGAAGCTCACAGTTCGCCCTATTCTATCCACCCGGGCACCAGTAAGATGTATAAGGACTTGAAGCAGAATTTCTGGTGGGGCAACATGAAGAGAGATGTAGCGGACTATGTTTCGAAATGCTTGACTTGTTAACAGGTTAAGATCGAGCATCAACGGCCTGCCGGAATGTTGAAGCCACTCCCGATTCCTGAATGGAAGTGGGAGGACATATCGATGGACTTTATCACTAATATGCTGAAAACCAGGACAGGAATGAACATGATTTGGGTGATAGTTGATCGTTTAACTAAATCAGCTCATTTTCTAGGCATTAAGGATACGTGGGGACCAGAGAGGTTGGCACGAGTATTTATTTCGGAGATAGTTCGATTGCATGGTACGCCGAAGACCATTGTTTCTGATCGAGACTGTAATATCCGGATAAATTGTTGAGTATTTTCATCTGTATTTGAACCCTGTATTACCTGAATTGGTGCTATCAATAATCGAAGTACGATCGTTTCCGTATTCGTATCCTCATGCATGATAATATCAACCTTTAATCATTTTCATGAAACTACGTCGTAACGCACGCTAACAGGTAAGCGTAACGTACGTTACGATCTGGAAATAGCGTACGCTACGAGCTAGACGTAGCGTACGTAAGGAGGTCAATAATTGAACAGACTGGCTAGCACATGGACAGCTGGTGGTGGGGCTTGGAAAGATTCCCGCGGATGAACACAGACGATTTTGGGGTCAACGGGTGTTAACGTACGCTAAGGCTTGTAACTAGCGTACGCTAATATGTGTAGCTTACGTCGTAATGCATAGGGTGTAACGTCGTAAGCTAGTACAAAAGCGAGACGATGGCTATCGGTGATCGATAGCGTACGCTAATATCGAATGGTAGCGTGCGCTAAGTATATTACGTACGTAAATGGCTGAGGCTAACGTACGTAAATCTCAAGATATTATATATATGGACAACACCCCATTTCGTTTCTCTTCGTCCCTTTCACTTGCAATTTATTTTCCTTCATTTCTAGAGGGTTTCGACCCTCTAAAACACATAAAGAACACGTAGACTCGATCATTTAAGTTCTGAAACATCTTGCATTGACATTCAAGCAATCGGAATTGGATGCTACCTCGTGTCTCTGCGTTTCTTTCATATTAAGGTATGCTAATGCTACCTCAACCTTGATTTCGTGTTCTTAAGGATGTTTTGAACATACCACCGGGATTATTAAGCTCCATAAGATGATTTTTATCCGAACACCATGTTTTTGGAAGTTGGAATGTTCATGCTTTAGTTAACCGAGTTAAGAACGTTATAGTCCGACTCTTGTTATGATAATCAAGTAAGGTAAAATTCTGAGATTAATAAACCATGTTGTATGGTGTTTCCATAATGATCATAGACTTAATGATGGTAACAACCTCAGATTTTCCGAACTACATTTGAGGATCTATAATCAATATTTGGAGTGAGTATTATGATGGGAGGATTAACCTGGAATTCATAGACATCAACACCGTAGGATCATTATGATTCACATGAGTATGATATATGTGAATATAACGTCGTTAAGCTTTATGCATTACGTGCGTTATACCCTCGAGAAAGCGATCGTCGGCGAGAAGAAGCATCAAGGCATGCTTAGCGTCGCTAATCCTTGTAGCTTACGTGCGCTAACGTGCGGGCGTAACGTCGTTACGTATGTGTGTAACGTACGTTACGAAGAGAACAGTTAGGGATTCGACCATTTTTTTTATGCTTTTCCTCGTGTGATTGATTACTTATTTAATGATAGGATATTAAGGACGAATTTCCTACGATAATCCAGTGTTGAGCCTCTCCGATCGTCGTTTTCGTTGGAGTTCTGGATTGTTCCAATCAATTGTATTTCCAGAGTATTCGCGAGAGATTACCAAGGCAAGTACCTTGATATACGAATTATAATTACGTGAAATCATTGTTGCTGAAGTGTATGAATCATGTTATGAATATCTGTATTTATATTATATATATATATATATATGTATATATATATAGATATGTGTGGATATTTATGTAGTATTAATTGATAGAGTTTAAGGCCTAATGTGCTAAGTCTTGATGAATAACGTGCGCGTTATTGTTTATTCTGCGTAGTTGCGTACTGGCGAATAAATTATGTGGATTGATGAACTGATTTGATAATTGTTGCAACGGTTGACTGTGTGCTTGGTATTTGTAATAATGTGAATACTTGTTATGAGAGACGTCATATCCGGGTACCTGCGAGGCGGGCGTGCACTCCGGCACATTATGCTGCAATGAGCGGCTCCATATGATTGGTGAACACCGGTGTTACTTAATGCGCGAGCAAGGGGCGGCTCCTGTGGGAGTGAACGCCGGCGCGGTGACTTGTGCAATGGGCGGCCAATATAGTGGAGTGAACGCCGGTACACATGTGTGCAAGGGAGGCGCCTGGCAGGCTTATTGGTAACGGATATTTGAGTGATAGCTAAGACCCCGTTGTCAAATGATTTTCGAAATTTAAATCTTTGCAACTTACTTTTAATGTTGGTCTTGACGTAGACCGCGGATTGTGTTTCTGGAGTTCGTTCCAATTTGTTTTAAATGTTGGTATCAGGGTTAATTAACCAAAGATATTTGACGAGATCTCAGGGTTAATTAATCGGGGTCTTGAGCGGGATTTGTCGAATGAGAGGTGTGCCTTTGATTATCTTGTGTTGATTATTACTGTATTGGGTCGAGGACCCGTGAGATGTTGAGATTTGATCTCGTGATGATATTATTTGGATTGGGCCGAGAACCCCGTGAGATGTTGTAATGATTCACTTGTGATAGTGTTTTATCATTTGGGTCGAGAACCCGAATGACGTTGTGATAGTTTTCTTGCAAAAATTGTTTTCCACAGTTGGGTCAAGGACCGAGAGCTTTTGAAGTATTTTCTAAAGTATTTCCATCGATTTTCAAAACCCCAAGATGACCGAGTCAATATAAATATTTTGAACTTTCTTATCGAAATACTTTTCCTTTTATAAAAAGGGAATTTTCGACTCCTTGGGTTCGTTTAAAGTTTCATTGGTGTTATGTTACGCGGAGAATATGACAATGTGATTATCTTTCACCTTGTGTATGTAATACTATTCGTCTTGACCATTTGAATGTGTGGGTTGTGTTAAGGTTTCACGACTATTGAGTTTTGTGTTATTATTATTCGTATATCTTGTATGTTATGTACTTGCACTAGCAAAATTCCGGTTGCTAACCCCGATTTCGGGGTGGGTGCTGTTATGCGCTCGAGTTTTGGCGGCTCGGGAGCGATCACGAGATTGGTGGGAAGGAGATGGAGGACAATGATACTAATCACACCGAGTTAGAGTCTTTTCTTTTGTTTCATTTTGGTCGGTATTTCTCTGTCGTTCGAGTATTCACCCTTGCATGGGTGTAGTTTTCATTTATTAAATTGAATTGTCGTTCTTTTACGTGTTCAAGTTTATTTTCATCATTGAGATGTAAGATTCATTTGTTTTCTAAATTGTTTAATGACCTTGACGGTGCGTTGTATTTAGATTGACCCCGGTCGGTCAATCATTTTGTAGTCTAGTAGAGTTTAGCCTTGTAGATCCTTGTAAGAAGGGCCTACGGCGTGTAACATTTCCGGATGTATTCTGGGGGTGTTACAAATATGGTATCAGAGCCTAGGTTTGCGAAAGACCTAGGCCGTTGGGTCAAGTCCATGTCTTGTGTAAGTCGCGCGCGTCAGAGTTGTGATTAGTATCGTGGTTCCAACATCATCTTCAAGCAATCCGTGATGGTAAGCCTCCCGAATCGTAAGTCCCCTTACATACGTATTTGATTATATTGTGCTTAACGTGAACCTAGGGTTTGAACTTGTTAGAGATTATATTGTTTACGATATCACTGCATATACGCGTCAGTGAGAATGGTTATGTAGTATACTTCGGTAGTCAAACATATTTATCGGTTTACGCCTTTCAGTAGGATAAATCTTTGAGTGTTAATTTTATCCATTGCGTGAGTATTGTGAAATGACTCTTGACATTTTGGCATTTTAGTCTTGCACATTTTAACGGTATTTTTATGACGGTATTTAATATTTTACAAATGATTTTGTAAGTTTTGGAAAATGCTACCGTCATCGGCTTTTGGCATATTTTGAAATGATTTTCAAATGGTTTTTAGCACAGTAGGTTAAGCACGTAATCCCGGCATGTAATATTCCGGGCGAATTACGAACATTTCAAAGTAGTGTTTTGAAATTTTCCTAGCATTGTAAACCTCATGATTTGATGTAGTCGTGTCGAATGGTCACGTATTTTGGTGAAAAGTTCTTTCGAATAAACATTTTGGTAGAAGAGGAAGGATTTTCAAAATTGTGGTATTTGGGACCCAACACTTTGAAATATTTTAAATTAGTTACAAGTCGATTTTCAATTTTCTTGTAGGCATTACTCGAAAATAAATTTTTAGAATCATTGTATAAACTTCCTCTTCCAAAACAAAGGACAGTATTTACAAGTTTTGAGCACAACGTGATTCGGCTTTTGTTCAATTTTTTTTTTAAAAGCATACGCATAATGATCGTCTAGACGAAGGAATTTGGAAGTTGATTTGAAAATTTCGTGCTTTACGATATTACCGTTATTCTAAGGATGCTAATTAAACCTTATGTTGATAAGCGTGGTATACCGTACAACCGACTATGTGATAACAATAAACGGTACTATCTGCATTAGCATGTCGAGCCACGCGGATGTAGACGTAATATAGGAAGCGGAAGCGGTGAGGTGGTTAAATGCGACAACGATTCATGTTACGGTGAAGGAATATCAAGATCAGACGATAACCTATGAAACCTCCTCGGTGGCCAAGGCCAACGAGCGGAGAAAAGAGACCGAGGACATCTGGAAATTTTTTGGGCGTGTGAGACTAAGGTTCTCAAACCCCACGTCGTTCGAATGCGTCGTCTTCGCGGTCGAGAATGAGCATTGGGAATCCCCAACCGGCATCGGTGACTCGGTAAGAAGAGTGTGCTTCAGCGCAACCGTACGGGACACATCCGTGTAAACTGTCCCTCACCACTCTTGACTTGTCATCGGTGCGGGTGTGAAGGCCATCGGGAGAAACATTGTGAGATAATTTCTGAATTGGCAAAGAATGCTACTCTGTCGGTGAGCAGAGCAAGTGGTCGGAGAATGTCCCGAAACCTTATGTCTTCTGCTGAAGAGCCTATTATAGGCGAATGAAGATTTTGTGCTGTGTTCTAGTCGTTGCTGTTTCCAACAATCGTGACTTTGATTGTTTTTCATTTTAATTGCTTTTCGTTTCCTACTCCTACTATTTTAAGTTTCGGGGCTGGCATGTTTTCTTAGCACGGGGACACGTAGTACCCGTGCTCTTCTTAGTATTTCCGATGTTGGGAGACTTTCATTGTTGATGATTCATCTGTGATTCTCTTGACAATTTCAAACTACCATGTTCTACGAACCTACCATCATTCGAACGAATTTCAGAACCGATTTGTTAGACTCCGTGAATTATTGTGGTCTATTCACATCTGAACCTAATCTCTGCAGAATTTTGTTCGAAACTATTTGTTCCCATTCGTATGATTAATATTTCCAATGTGTTATGAACTTGAATATGGTGGGTCGAGCTCGACACGCGATTTTAGTACATCTGAGTCATTTGTGAATTTCCTTAATTCCGTGAGCTTCTACTTCTCCACTCTAAC